>LR738711.1:28466628-28543143 GCA_902687465.1 Secale cereale | reverse complement strand
GGGGTATTTCTTACCAGAACAAGCTCAAGCTTCTTGGTCTTCGGATCCGTGGTAAGCTCCTTTGTTACCGGGTCAATCTTGTACCGGACCCTGACATAGTTCCTGGTCTGCTTGTCACGGTATTTATCGAAGAGGGGCGGTAGGCCTTGCTCGGCACGCTGCGCGTCCTCCTTGTCCCATATAGGTTCCGCCACTCTGTAACCGCCGGGACCGAGTCTGTGGACCCCTAAGTTCAACTCCCGCATATCTTTCCCCCACTGACTTGATTCCTCGGATGTGTTGCTCTCGCACTTGATCTTGAACTCGAGGTAGTCAGCTTCGCTGATCGAAGGATGTTTCTCCTTGATCTTCTCATAACTATCACCTTTATCAATCATACTCTTCACCGCGGCTCTCCAAGTAGCCAAGGCCGTGCTCATCTTCGTGAGGGTGGCACTGTTCACTTTATTCCTTGAGAGGCGTGTGTTTGCGAACACACCGAGGAACTTGTATCGTTCGTGCAGCTTCGTGAAGAGGAGGTTGCGCAAATTCCTTCGGTCAGGATGCCTCAGGTTCTCGGTGTTGATCGAGACGGTGCTCCGGAGAATGCAACCGAGGTGTACCGCGTACCCCTTGACTAATTCTTTGGGCGCCGTTGGATGCCCACTGGAGGACACTTCAGTAAATTCCTCCTTGACGGTGCCGAGCACGTTCAGGCGCCGGTCCTTCCGTTGCCTCTTCGGTTGGCTGCCATCTGTGTGTGCGGCATCCACGGCGACATCAGTGGTGTCATCATCAGTGGTGGCATCCTCGGCGGCGGCATGAGTGGTGTCATCCCCGACGCCACTAGGGGTTGTGTAGTCGGGGTCGGTGTCTTCCGCGACGTCCTCATAGCGGTGAGGTTGTTCCTCCATCTCCTGGGACAGCTGCCAAAATGCCTTGCCCGAATCGCCGGCCTCATCGTTGTGGGCCATGTTTGCTCTAAATAAGAAAAAAGTTTGGTCAAAAAGTTGGGCATGACTTTTGCTAATTTTCTTGACCTAGGAGTGCCCCTACCTCAACCGAAACGGAAATTAATCAACATTTCAGGAGAAAGGGGTAACGAAGTGATGGGGGAAAATGTGGGGTCATAAGAAGAAAAATGGGGGTCATGGCATATGGCAAAGGGCCAAATAAGAGAGGCAAGTGCCCTCTCAGATACTGCAAGAATTGCATTCGTAACAAGTACAATAATTTCCTCTTTGCTTTTTCATAGAGCCTATGGTAGGCAATCCTATTTATGATGGCAATATAACATGTATACTACTTACATATAGTGTTTTTTGCATAGGCAGTCTCTTTTCTCTTATTTTCACAAGAATCACAAGCAATTATATATGTTTACAAGCAAATTGACCTGCCCAATATATAATAGGCTCTCAACAATCATGTGATGCTGTATAGTTACTTGTTTGACATGCTGGGATCATTAGCAAAAGACAATTCAAACATTCAAAGGATCAGTCCCTTGCTCTGTGGGGGCACTTTCTGACTTTCAGTTTCAGAATTAGGCTGACAATATACACACTAACTATTTTTTGACCTCACCAACTACACTGAGCTGTGTTTGAAAAATAAGAGGAACAGAAACACATGGCTCACCACATAGCATACCCACAAAGGCAAAGCATAAATTCTCACATTATTCCAAGATAATGTAGTAAATGGCAACATCTTTTATTGCTGATGATGATGAAAAAAAGTACAAATATCAAGGGCCCCCAAAAGCCTCATGCTCGGACACTGTTCAGCCCGGAGATGGACAAACATTTCACTCCAGAGCAACACACTAGCTAGGGCATGCATGTGCCTCCCAGTACACCATGCCCCCCTCTCCCTTCAGTAACATCAACAACAAAAAACAAACAAACCACTCGGAAACAAACAAACAAATTTCTCCCTGACGAGTATGAACAGAGCTCAGCAGAGAGAAGGCCCCCTACTACCACACCACACCTTAGCTGTAGCTCTGACCATTCCTCCTTGACCACCACCATCATTTCATCCACATCTATCTATCTATCCCGATGCAAACATGTTGTTCATTGCCATCATTTTTTACTTTCAAGGAGGAGTCCCCACCAAGGTGTAAAAATAAAGAACCCCAAAAGAAGAGAACAAATGGGAAAAAGAATCACAACAACACAACAACAGCAAGAGCATAAATAGGCTAAGCAACGCAGTAAGGACAAGTCAAGTAAAATTTCATGCCACTCGGTAAATTGCAGTTATTTCTGTACCATTAGTCTGGCCGATTTTTACAATAACAAACAGATGCTACACATGAACTCAATGGCACAATGTTAAAAAAGTAACGGTGTATGTTATATACTTATATACAAGTAAACAACAAACTAGTAAGCAACATCCAAATCTGATGCGTAGCTCAAAATATATGAAAAAAGTAACCATGTCTGTTATATTTGGGTGAGGCTTTTTGCAGCGTGTTACATAGTCAGTCTACTGTTATATTCCTATCTCATGCTTTGTTTGTCGATTTCATTCGTTAAGGCCCTGCTTAGAGTGTGAAGAAGACCTTTATATGGGTGCTCTTAGTTTTAGTTTTACCTGTCAGTCAGTGTGCTCTGTTTGTGTAAGTAGTTTCATGGTGTGGTTTTGAAACCTATTGGTTGGAAATGCAAGAGGATAATATTCTGCTCCACAGCTGATGAGTAGCATTTCTTCTTTCATTTAGCCATTGATTGAACAATTTCATTTCTGCATACATGTGTACTGGGTTTCAGTACTTTTGGGGGAACTGATCGCCCACGAGCACCTATGGGACCGGAGCCCCTTTTCGGTACGGCAAGGGGGGCGGAGGATGCACAAAGAGCGGATCGAAGCGTGCACGCGAGCAGTTTACCCAGGTTCGGGCCGCACGGATGCGTAAAACCCTACTCCTCCCTTGGTTTGGATTGTGTTCTTGGCTCGGGAGCAAGAAGAGCTACAGTACTTGTCACTGGCTACACCGAGCGTGAGAGTGATCGAAGGTCGGAACCCCCTCCACGTCGCGCATGGGCCTCCTTTTATAGGTCAAGGGGTCACCGACAGGTGTCAACGCAGATGAGGGTAAAAGTGTAAAAATGGTGGTAGTTGGAACAGTGTATGCATAGTGCTCTATACCTAACCCTGACGGCAGGGGACAAGGGCATTAAAAGCCCGTCGCCGTCGCTCTAAACAGTGTAAAAAAGCGTCCGTCAGGGCGTCTCCGTCCGCCACGATGGTGGCCTCGTCATCACAGCTTGCCACCGTATACCCCAGGCTGCACAGCCTTCCGCCACGTGCACCTGGAAGGGCCCCAGTGCGACGCGTGGCCGGATGAGCTGGAGCGTGGGCACGTAGTGGAAGCTTGCCGCGGCTTGCACCTTGCCGCGGTTGTTAACTTGTCGCGCCCGGGAGCTTGTCGCTCTCCGGGTCTTGCCGGGGCGCGCGACGCGCCACGGCAAGTCTCCTGAAATGCCATGCTTGGCCTTCCTGGCAAGCTCCTCTTGCCAGGGTCTTGTGACAAAGGGGTGTTCTTGAGCCTGGAGCTGCCTTCCCGGCAAGCTCCTCTTGCCGGGGTCTTGTTTCTTTAATTTGAATGCTTTGTTATTGAATGGCTCCAAAGGAACCATAGTGGGCCTTGGCGGGCGCGTGGCAAGCCCTCCCACGGGACGCTGCTACTGCCCGTGCACAAGTCGGGATACTAAGGTACCCCTACTTTAGTACACCGACAGGAGCCCCCAGGCCTGGGCCACACACGGTGCCAATCGCTGTTGGGCCAGGCCCAAAACAGTGCATGGGCACACGCGGCCCACGGCGCGCCGCATCCCACTCCGTTTCCGCCGCGCCCCTCCCTAACGGCACGCGTCGATTGCGGCGTCGTGGGAGAGATCGTGGCCTGTTTCTTTAATTGGGAAAATGCGGAACGTCCCCCTCTCACCCTTAAAAGCAGGGAAAACAGGGGCAGTTCCTTCCATTCCCTCATTGCTTCTTCAACCTACAGAAACCCCCCCTGCTCCCCTCCTCCCCGAAGGTTGAAAGAGAGAAGCGCTCCGCCAGCCTCCCCAGTGTCGTCGACTTCCCTCGCCGTCCCCGCCATGGCCCCGAAGGGCGACAAGGCGAAAGCCGCGAAGACTGCCCGGGCGCTGAAGCTAGCAGCAATGCGGAAGAAGATGTTGGTCTTCCCGCCGAGGCTCGGCGCGAGGGAGCTGAAGGACTCCTTCTACCTCTTCTGGTCGAGGGAGACAAAAGCGCACCCGCGCACCAGGGTACTCCCCGCCGAGGCCTGCGACATGTTTCCGGGAGGGTACGCCTATTTCTCTCTGTTCTTCCATTGCGGACTCTGCCCTCCATATTCCGAATTCTTCTGCGATATTATGAATACCTACGGGTTTCATCTCCTTGATTTCACCCCAAACACCGTCTTGACCATGGCCGTTTTCTCACATCTGTGCAAGAACTTTGTCGGAGTGTACCCCAACGTAGCCCTCTTCCGCCATTATTTTACGCCTCGAGTCGAGTCCGGGTCTCCTCTATCCGGCGGGATTTCTTGGATATTTAGGCTTCATAAGAAAGAGGCTTACTTGACTGGGGAACTCCGCGGCAAGTGGGAGGAGTGGAGGGCCAACTGGTGCTGGATCATGGAGGACGAACCCCAGCAGTTCACTTCCCCGCGCCGAGTTGCAATAGTGCGCGGCAATGACTGGAGTGACCTGGCCCCTGAGGACGACAAGCTGAAGATAGCCATCACTAGGATCCTTCGCCTCCGGCAAGCCAAGCTCACTGTAGGGGCTGTCGGAGAAGATTTCCTTCGCCGCCGCATTGCTCCCTTGCAGGAGAGGAAAATGCCTGTTTGGGATTTTGGTAACGCGGCAGACTGTATGAGGCTGCGCCCAGGCCTCAACTATAATTTCACTGTCCCGGAGCTCAAAGGGATGCTCCGTGAGCTATTCAAGCACGACGCCAAACATCCCGAGTGGTTTGCATTGCCGCGGGGCGTAGTTCCACTATGCAACAATTCGTCGCTTAGTGCTATCCACGCGGCGATGCCGTGGTGTGACTCCCATGGGATTGACCCCACTTGGCTGGCGCCTTCTGACGAAGCCGTGCAAACGTTCTTCGACAACTTGGTGGAGCTGCCAATCAATCCCGATGAGAAGAAAGGCCTCACCCGCGACACCACCGACCGGGAGATGGCTTATATTGCCACCAGATTGGAGGAGGCAGCCGCAGCCACGACCGCGGGCGAATTTGGGTATACTATGGAGGAGGCGGATGCCGCGGAGGCGGTAAGTCTGGCCGAGGAGGAAGAGCTCCTCAAATTGATAAGGCCTGCCGGGCAACCCGCTGAGACAAGCGAGGCCGCCGAGCAAGGCACAGAGTCGAGCGGTCCCGTCGAGCAGGGCGCCGAATCCAGCGAATCTGCCGAAGACTCGGGCGGGTCTCTGAACCTCGACTCTTCTTCTTCATCCTCGGGAAGCTCACCGCCACCGGCAAGTCCCCCGGCTCCAGCGAGAAGGCGCCTCCGCAAAGCCGCAGGCGCGGCGGGGCAGCCGGCGGGCCCGCAGCCGCAGCGCTGTCCGACACGTGCCATCGCGGCGGGCAAGGCCGCCAAGGGAATGCCCCGCGCCTCGACGGCAGTTGGAGGAAGATCTTCTCGCGCCGGCTCTACCGCTCCTGCCGCCCCTCGTGCCTCGGCGACAACTGGGGCGGGGTCTTCTCAGACCACCGTCCCTGCTCCCACCAAGCGGCTGAGGGCGCCTACTCCTCCAGCTCCTCGCGCCGGGACACGCGAGGCGGATTTCGACTTCTCCGTTCTCAGTTCCGACGAGGAGGAGGAAGAGTAAGTGCTTGCAACTCTTGTTTCCTTCATTTTTTTGTTGCTCTTGTCTTGTATCTTCTTTGTCTGATTCTGATTTTGTCTGTCTTCCAGGACCCTGGCGCAGAGGGCTGCGAAGAGGGCCAGGATCCCAGTGGTCGACCTTGAGGACGAGCCCATTGCAGCAGCAGGGGACGCGCATGCGACAGGCTTGCCGGACCAGCCAACTGCTCCACAGAGCAGCCCCCAGCGTAGCCCCCAGCGTAAGTCTTCTGTTCACTTCTTCGCTTGTCGGGCGCGCGTGGGCTTCTTATCCTTGTTAATGTCTTGTTTGCTTGCTGATTTGTGCAGAAGCAGAGCCGCAGCCTCAGGAGCGCCAAGAGACTGCTCCCGACGAGCCGCACGTCTCGACCTCTCCGCCAAGGAGGAGCTCCCCGGCGAGGGAGAATACTCCGCCAAGGGCGGGTACTCCGCCAAGGGCGAGTACCCCGCCAAGGGCGAGCACCCTGCCAAGGGCGAGCACCCCGCCAAGGGTGGGCACTCCGCCAAGGGAAAGCGCCAGCGGCCCTCCGCCGGCGGGGGCCACCACCACGCCGTCGAGGGAGAACTCCCCGACAAGGAACCCCGTCGACGAAGAGGCCCGCGCAGGTAACCCTTGGACTTTTCCTCTCTTGAGTTATTCTTTTTGGATATTTGCTTGACCATTCTTCTTTCTTTTTTCTTTTCTTGTCTTCATACTCGTCTGCTCCAGAGCCTATGGAGACGGAGGCCGCCACCGAGGAAGCCGCGGGTGGCAACGCTGGTGACGCCGCAGCCACCGAAGAGGCGATCGGTGCTGACGAGCCTGCCGTCGAAGAGGCGGCCAGGGCCGCCGACGCGGCAGCTGAGGAGGGGACCAGCGGTCGCACTGACGGCCCTGAGGCCGCAGGAGCGTTCGACGCTGCGCCGACCGCCGACCCTACTGCTGCCGCGGCCGGAACTGGCGCCTACTTGGAGGCTGGAAACGGGGTCTTCATTCAGATCCCGTGGGCGTCTACGTCAAGGGCGCCCGCGGAGGGAGAGGCCTTCGATGGGGAAGTCCTCGCATCCGCCGGGCTGAAGTTTGTCGACGCGCCCGGCAGCAGTAGCGAGCCCGAGGAGGAGGAGCTTCTGCGCCGGCTTCTGGCCCTATACCGCGCCAGGCAGGCCAAGCTGGAGTCCCGAGAGGTTCTGGCCGCCAAGGCGAGCGTCGACTTGGAGAAGCGCGCCGAAGAACTCCGGGCCGCCAACCAGGCGGCCCTCTGATCCTTGGCGGAGGAGCGAGAGGAGCTCGCCGAGGCGCATCAGGCGTTCTTACTCGAGAAGGCCGAAGCGGAAGAGCAGCAACGGCTCGCCGCCGAAGAGCTGTCTCGGCGGGAAGGAGAACTGACGCAGCGGAAGGTTGACCTCGACAGCCACGAGGACGACCTTACCGCGCGCGAGTAGTCCCTTGGCGGAGCTCTGCAGGAAGCGAGGGACGCCGCTGTAGCTGCAGAGACCGCCAAGAGAGACTTGGAGGCGAGGGTGGCACAACTGGAGATCCATCTGAAGACGAGCGAGGAGAAAGTTGCCGCGCTCACGTTGGAGAGGGAGAAGGATGCCCATAGCCACTCTGAGCTGCAGGTCCGTCTCTCCGACAAGAGCAAGGAGCTCGCCATCGCCAAGGATTCCATTGCAGACTTGGAGCTGAAGCTGTCCACCCTCACCGCATCACTTGACAGCCCCAGGAATTGGGAGACGAAGCTGAAGGAGGACCTCAGGGCTGAGAGGGCACTGTTGGACAGCGCAGCCCTCACCCAAAATAACTTCAGGCAGACAGTGGAGCAGTGGACCGAGGGGCTTGTCGCCGCCGCCGCTGACATCGACAGGGAGTTGGCGGGGCTGGGGACGGAGCACCTCGGGTACTCCCCCGACGCGAACCTCCCTCACAGCGCCAAGCTAAGCTTGTTCTTCAGGGGAGTGGCGCCGGCTCTCGAGCAGCTCCGGGAAAGCATCCCCACGCAGCTGGCAAACGAGGCGCGCAGGCTGTGCACGGGAGTCATGGAGAGGGTGTTGGTGAAGATAGTCTACCGCAACCCAGGGCTCAACCTCGACAACGTCCTCAGGACCTTGCCGCCCGACGCCGACCAGGAAGCGTTGAAGGCCCTCGGTGCCCCCATCGTGGCCAAGGTGGGCAAGATCAAGAGGGTTGATGGTGACCGTGCAGACTAGGCTATTTTCTTTCTGCTTCCCTTGTCGCTGCCAATCAAGTTATGGACAGTAGTTTATTAGAACAGCGACAAGCCATCTTGTAATATAACTCTATTTTGGGTAGTTAATGCAGTGTTATTTCATTTGTTCGACTTCTTTATTTTGTATGCTTTTACCCTACGCTTTTAGGGAACTTGCCGGCAAAGGGACCCTTGCCGCGAGCGCTGAGTGCGGAACTTCAGGTGCCTGCTGGCAACGCCTCTACCGGCAAGAAACCTCGCCGCAGCTAGTCGCAGCACACTTAGGTTGTTGAGCGAACTCGAAAATGAAGTAAGGGCGCGACACTTGTCGCAGCACACTTAAGCCGTTGAGCGTGCTAGAAACAAAGTAAGGGCGCGGCTAGCTACGGGTAGGTTCCTCCGCGCACAGGTTTTCCATACAAAGTGTGGTCGTTCAAGGAAGATAACCTTAAAAAAATTAAAAATTTGAATGCTCAAACTTTGGCAACTTAGCTTTCGTGTTGTTTTGCTTCCCGGCAAGGCGAGGCTTTCTTGAACGGCACTTGGTCCATACCACTGTCTCCTTCAAAACTTCGTCTGCTTGAGAAAAGAAAGAAAAGGGAGGAAACATAGGCATGGAACCTTGCGGCTCGTTATTGCTTACCGGGGGTGCGTGCTGCACAAAGTATCAGATAATACATGCAAGAAAAAATGCAAAGGCATGAAATGACCAGTTGTGCGAGGCACATAAGTTTTACTGATGCACGGGGTCTGCGCCCGGCTTTGTACAAAGGTTTACATGCAACAGCGGCAAGACTCGTACAAAAGGTGGTTACCGGAGCGGATCGCGGCAACCGCGCCTTATGGGTGAAACTTGCGAAGGTGCTTGATACGTCCAAAACGTATCTATAATTTCTGCTTGCTCCATGCCACTTTTGGGTGATATTGCTATGATATTCATGCACTTCCATACACTTTTGATCATATTTGGACTAACTTACTAATCCGGTGCCCCCCTTTGGCATATATTTAGAGGGACCTCCGAAACCCTCAGAACAGGAACTCTTTTCGCGATCCCATCTCTGTTCCGCCGCCGCCGCCGCTTCCAAGATCGGGAGCACCAGGAGAACTCTTCCCGGCACCCTGCCGGAGAGGAGGATCACCACCGGGAGCTTCTCCACCACCATGGACGCCTCCCGGATGACTCGTGAGTAGTCTCCCTTGGACCATGAGTCCATGACCAGTAGCTATGTGATGTTCTCCTCCCGTTCTTGTGCTTCACTAATTAGTCCTCGTGAGCTGCCCTACATGATCGAGGCACCTATGTAATCCTTATGCTGTTGCTATGTTGAGTTTGCTGGGATCCGATGGATTATGAGATTATGTTCAGATTGATCTTGAGTAATATATTTGATTCACCTCTTTAATATTTTAGTTCATAAGTAATTCTTGCATGTTCTCCGTTGTTACTTATTGCTTTGGCCGAGTAGTAGGTAGTGACTCCAAGAGGGAACGTTATGCTTGATTGTGGGTTCATGCCCCTCGATGACTAGCTTGAGTGACAGAAACATGAGTCTAGGGGATGTGCTGTTGCCACAAGGGGGAAAACAACGGTGCTTGTGCCCGCGGGTGCAAGGATTGTTTACTTTACGCAAAGTTCTTTTAATGCAGTTGTCTGTTGCATTGAGTTTACACTATGGGTGGGACTCGCAACTTAATACCAGCGAGATGTTCTGGATAGATATCTCAAGGTGGATGATTAGTAGTAGATATTGATGGATTTCGGTCTACTTACTTTGGCGTACCGCCCATGCTTTGAACCTCAACCTTTCTTGCAATGTAGTCAGCATTGGTTTGCGTTCGTGGTCCTGTCAATTGCCCAGCTGTAATTTGTTACCTCACATAGCTGTTTTATCGTCTTTTGGGAGAGAGACATCACTAGTGAACATCATGAGACTCCGGTCCATATTACCACATTGATCACATCCACTATTTACTTTCCGCTATTTACTTACTATTGCAAAAACTATATATCACTACTATCATTGCTTTTAATCCTTTGTGAACTACAAGGCCGGAGAGATTGACAACCTCTCTGTACTCGTTGGGAGCAAAGCTATTTGTATATGTGTGCAGATCCACGTTGATTGCTACTAATCTGGCGCCGTAGCAATTGACACCTACTTGTTGAACCTAGGAGTCTCTGGGGAATCGATCCTTGGCATCTTTGCTAGGGGAAAACACTTCTACTTACTGCATCTTACACCTTCCACTTGGGGTAACCAACGAGGGGTTCGAGGCCCATCAAGGAGTATTTTCTGGCGCCGTTGCCGGGGACTCCACTCTTCAGGATAGGGGAGTTGCATGCTATCTTTTACCTTTACTTTTTAGTCTTGTTAGTTTACCTTTCAGTTTTCTTTATGTATTTCACTAGTTATGCTTATGGACAACCTTGCTATTGGATCGTTGCTTGCGGGAAGACGCCCCACACCTATGGTGGTTGCTCCTCCCCCTACTGAAATTGTGCCCTATAAAATACCAGCTGGTATTATCAATTATGTTTTGGCTAATCACTATGCAGGAGACAGACATCCCGGTGAACACTTGCTATATCTGTCACAACTATGTTCATTATTTAAGCTTGCAGGTGTATCAAGGGAGTTTGTCATGAGGAAATTGTTCACCGTATCACTTATAGATAAGGCTTCAGATTGGTATAAGCTTCTCGATAACTCGCACTTGCTTGATTGGCAAGAGCTTATGTCTCTCTTTTATACTAAGTTTTATCCTCTTCATGATACTTATGTGGAGAGTAAGAGTACCTTTTTGCATGTGGATCATGGTAACAATGCTTTATGTGATGCTTATATAGTTGAGTTTATTCGTGATCCCACTGAAAATTATTATGAGAAGGGAACATATGCTTATAGATATTACAATAATATCAAGTTCCCTTTCTTTATGTTGAAGGTTTTGAAGCTGCACTTGTTTTGTCTTCCTATGCTTATTGCTTTGTGCTTTAATGAATTATTCTATTACAATATTCCTATGCATAGGAAGCATGTTAGGCTTAAATGTGTTTGGTATTTGCTCCTTGATGCTCTCTTTTGTTCTTCAACTCTTATTCCTACGAGAGCATCATTAAAGTCTTAAGCCTATCTTTATGGCTATAAAGAAAGAGCTTTTGGGAGGCAGCCCACAAGAATAAATTTTTTGCTTTTGTTGTGTCTTGATGTTTTTTACTGCTGTAGCATCATCATTGTATCTTTACATTTCATATTTCTGCCAAGTATAGCCTCCGATTGCTAGAAAGTTCAAAAGTTGTGAGGTGCTGTCCAGGAAACAGATTCTGTCCTTGGATAAAAAAATTCGTATAAAATCACCAGTTCATCTTTTTGGTCTGAATTTTTTCTACAGCGTTGTCTATATAATTATCTTTCGTGCGTATGTTCTGAGTTTTTTGATTTGAGTTGCAGAAGTATCCCGAACAGATCAATTACTGCCTGCTGTTCTGTTTTTCACAGATTCTGTCCTGTTTTGCCTTACCTTCACTTTGCAAATCAAGAACTTGCTTTTTCTTTGCAAAAACCTTTTGGAAATCTTGAGAAACAGTAGAACTTCAAGAATATCTTTATTTCCAGCAAGGTATAATTATTTTATTAAGGGTACTAACCTCGCTAATCAGATTATGATGAGTTATGTATGGAGGGAGTTTTCAAGTGTGCGAGGGAAGATGATAAAAAGATTCAGGAGTGTCAAGCGCTCAAGCTTGGGGATGCCCCCGTGCACCCCCAAGAAATATTCAAGGAGACTCAAGCGTCTAAGCTTGGGGATGCCCCCGTGCATCCCCTTCTCCATCAACATTATCAGTTCGTCTTTCGTTTCGCTATATTTTTATCACTTCATGTGTTATGTGCTATGCTTGGAGCGTCTTGCTTTTAGTTTTCTTTTTAGTTTTTCATAACGAGTCGGAACCCAGCATTCCTTTATGTGGGAGAGAAACACACTCCACCTCTACCTAGAACATAACATAGAATTTTCATGTCTATCTATGCTGTGTGTGTTCTTTGTCTTTTAATAGCTACTATCGTGCTCTGCTCTTAGTATTCATGCTTATCTTTTCAAGAGCTTTTATTTAGTTGGTTGCTTGAACTCTCTTTAATTACCATGCTCACCTTATTAAGAGAGTTTGCTTCCGTTGCATTGGTTAAAGTGTCTATGATAAAGATGCCACTTTCATGATGGTGCTTAGTAGTTCAGGTTCTCTTATGGTTAATCTCAAATAGCTGGGGGGTTCCCAATGTGTTATTGGAGTACCAACTTGGTTTGTTTGCCTATGATGTGGTATGGTTTAGTAATGTCTTCCTTCGAGAATTTATTTTGATTGACTTGGCGTATGCTCACGCATATTCAAGACTGTAAAGAAAGTCTGTCAAGCCTTGATGATCTTTTATTTCTGAGTAGCGATATAACTACCATGCCTGATTCAATATTGCTTTGTCGCTCTGCATGATTATGACCGTCATTGCTCTCTTAGTTGGTCGCGCCCAGTCTTTTGCTAACCTCCACCTGTACTAAGCAAACTAACCATGCAATACATAGCTCATGGGAAAGTAGCTCTAAAAACTACTGTGGTAAAGAATATGTTGCCTATGTATCTTATTTCTTATGAGTTGCTTGCTGAGCGGTAACCATGTTTCTGGGGACGCCATCAACTGTCACACTTTTGTTGAATATCATGTGAGTTTCTATGCATGTTCGTCTTGTCTGAAGTAAGGGTGATTTACCGTGG
The DNA here is from genome assembly GCA_902687465.1 of Secale cereale. Lineage (NCBI taxonomy): Eukaryota > Viridiplantae > Streptophyta > Magnoliopsida > Poales > Poaceae > Secale > Secale cereale. Next base: position 28,530,326 of record LR738711.1, on the reverse strand, counting down.
GTTGAATAACTATGCATATTGTTAGAGAAGAATATTGGGCCGCCAACCAAAGCCATGCATCATGGTGGAAGTTTTAGCTTGGACCTTAATCCTCAATCTCTCATGAGAATATGCTTATGCATTAAAGAGGAGTCCATCATCTATTTTCTATGTTGTCCCGGTATGGATGTCCTCAAGTTGAGATCTATCAAAAACGAGAAATCAAATGCGATCTATCTCCTTGGACCTTTGTACAGGTGGCATAGAGGTACCCCTTTGTGACACTTGGTTAAAACATATGTAATGCAATGATAACCCATGGGGATCCGAGCTAATTAGGACAAGGAGCGAGCACTATTGGTATTCGATGCATGAGGCTAGCAACTTATAGGATGTTTTATGCATGACACATATGAAGTACTACTACCGTTGACACAATTGCTTCCATGTTTTCAAAATAAAAAGCTTTAGCACTTAACCTTTCTTTTACCTTTATGTTGAAGCACCAACTACTGAGAGCATGATTGTCATTCTGAGTGTAATGTGCATTGTCCCAAAGTAGCATTGTCTTTTGCATGATTGTGATATTGTTTATTCTGAAATGATTGTATCTAGTCATCACTTAAACCTTGAAGGTGCCCCTGCATTTATGTTTTGCATCACTAAAGGGGGCAAGCTAGATATCACTTTATCATATTTGCACATCATGCTCATTGCAAATCTTTTTGATGTTTCAGTTTCATGTTGTAAAACTTTCAGTCATTTGTGATTTTCTCTTGAGGCAACTTAATTACTTTAGAATCATTGTCTCAGTAAGCTTTTGTCATATGACTATGAGAAAGTCCTATATGGTTAATAGCATGTCACCACAGAAATTATTCTTGTTATCATTTACCTACTCGAGGACGAGCAAGAATTAAGCTTGGGGATGTTGATACGTCCAAAACGTATATATAATTTCTGCTTGCTCCATGCCACTTTTGGGTGATATTGCTATGATATTCATGCACTTCCATACACTTTTGATCATATTTGAACTAACTTACTAATCCGATGCCCCCCTTTGGCATATATTTAGAGGGACCTCCGAAACCCTCAGAACAGGAACTCTTTTCGCGATCCCATCTCTGTTCCGCCGCCGCCGCCGCTTCCAAGATCGGGAGCACCAGGAGAACTCTTCCCGGCACCCTGCCGGAGGGGAGGATCACCACCGGGAGCTTCTCCACCACCATGGACGCCTCCCGGATGACTCGTGAGTAGTCTCCCTTGGACCATGAGTCCATGACCAGTAGCTATGTGATGTTCTCCTCCCGTTCTTGTGCTTCACTAATTAGTCCTCGGTAGCTGCCCTACATGATCGAGGCACCTATGTAATCCTTATGCTGTTGCTATGTTGAGTTTGCTGGGATCCGATGGATTATGAGATTATGTTCAGATTGATCTTGAGTAATATATTTGATTTACCTCTTTTATATTTTAGTTCATAAGTAATTCTTGCATGTTCTCCGTTGTTACTTATTGCTTTGGCCGAGTAGTAGGTAGTGACTCCAAGAGGGAACGTTATGCTTGATTGTGGGTTCATGCCCCTCGATGACTAGCTTGAGTGACAGAAACATGAGTCTAGGGGATGTGCTGTTGCCACAAGGGGGAAAACAACGGTGCTTGTGCCCGCAGGTGCAAGGATTGTTTACTTTACGCAAAGTTCTTTTAATGCAGTTGTCTGTTGCATTGAGTTTACACTATGGGTGGGACTCGCAACTTAATACCAGCGAGATGTTCTGGATAGATATCTCAAGGTGGATGATTAGTAGTAGATATTGATGGATTTCGGTCTACTTACTTTGGCGTACCGCCCATGCTTTGAACCTCAACCTTTCTTGCAATGTAGTCAGCATTGGTTTGCGTTCGTGGTCCTGTCAATTGCCCAGCTGTAATTTGTTACCTCACATAGCTGTTTTATCGTCTTTTGGGAGAGAGACATCACTAGTGAACATCATGAGACTCCGGTCCATATTACCATCATTGATCGCATCCACTATTTACTTTCCGCTATTTACTTACTATTGCAAAAACTATCTATCACTACTATCATTGCTTTTAATCCTTTGTGAACTACGAGGCCGGAGAGATTGACAACCTCTCTATACTTGTTGGGAGAAAAGTTATTTGTATCTGTGTGCAGATCCACGTTGATTGCTACTAATCTGGCGCCGTAGCAATTGACACCTACTTGTTGAACCTAGGAGTCTCTGGGGAATCGATCCTTGGCATCTTTGCTAGGGGAAAACACTTCTACTTACTGCATCTTACACCTTCCACTTGGGGTAACCAACGAGGGGTTCGAGGCCCATCAGTGCTCAATGTTCCAGGAGTTGCTCACCGGTAAGCCCTCTTCGGTCTCAAGGCGGACAGCGCCGGGCCTTGTGACTTGTCTCACCCGATAAGGGCCTTCCCACTTCGGCGTCAACTTGTTGGAATTCTTGGCGGACTGAACGCGCCGAAGAACAAGATCGCCTTCCTCGAGACTTCTGGCTTTAACTTTGCGGCTATGGTAGCGGCGCAAAGCTTGCTGATATCGAGCAGCTCGTACAGCAGCCTGAAGACGGTCCTCCTTAAGGAGCAGTGTGTCATCTTGCCGCAGCTGCTCTTGCTCTAGCTCATCATAAGCGAGCACTCGAGGCGATCCGTATACGAGTTCCGTGGGGAGAACTGCTTCTGCTCCATAGAAAAGAGCAAAGGGTGTCTATCCAGTGTGTCGTGGATTTAACACGGCAGATGTCCGGTTTAGCGGACTTGATGATGGAACCATCGCACGGGTTAGCTTGAAGGGGTTCATACCACACAAAGGACACAGAGAGTTTATACTAGTTCGGCCCCTTCGATGAAGGTAAAAGCCTACGTCTAGTTGGTTTGGTATTGCTTGGGCGTCGGTTTACAGGGAGCGGATCGCTTGCCTGTAGTCTCGACGGGTTGATTCTTGCTTGTCCCTGAACCGTCGCCGGGTCGTCCCTTTATATAGAGGTGACGCCTGGTCCGGTTTACAGAGTCCCGAGGCCGGCTCATACCTGTGTCCGCCTCGGTCTCTGTCTTTCTTCCTTATCTCTCAAGTTACATCGCTTGGCGGTTTACAAACCATGATTCTATACATGGGCCCTAAGATCTTATGGGTCGTAGTCTTTACTGAATATTACAACCAAGTATAATATAACTGAGCCGGTTTACACTAACCAGTTCATACCTGCTAGTCATATCCCTGACATTAGGCCCCAGAATGATTTGAACTTGTTCATATCAATCTCCCTTGTCTTGCATAATTTTCTTCTGTGTCTTCTCATTTTTGTAAACCGGCTCTGACGTCATCTTCGAGAATCATTGAATCTGACCATGACATCATCTCCGCATTTAACGCTGCGAGCTGTACTGTAGCTTTGTTTAATGGTTATCCCGAAAATCGAGGCGACAAGGGATCTTTATCCAATCTTTGCTCCCTCGAATCCCGCGACTGTCGCTTCATATCTGTCCTTCCCTTATAAATACTATTGTCCTCATTCGTTTTATCTCCTTCTCGCGTCTTCTTCCGCCGCCCGTCGCCCGAGCTTCAAGACTCCATTGTCGCCCGAGCTTGACGCACCGCCGTCGCCCGCCGAGTCCGAGACCTCACTGGCCGCTGCATCAACCTGACTTGGACCAGATAACTCCGCCGCTGTCCTCCACTGTTCCAGGTACGTTCTTTCTTCCTCAATATAGATCTGCATCCTCTAGGGTTCTTCCCTGTTCCTCCGCCATTAGGGCTTTAAACGAAAGCTTCATCTTGTTCTTCTTAAACGCAAGTTTACAGAAAGTTTTTGACCTTTATGCTCAGTTCTTAGATCTTTACCTTTGATCCACTAGTATTTGCTTTAGATCTCGCCACTTATACTTATCCTGTAGATTCATCTGCTTCGCATAAGACCCTTGTGTTTCTTCCCGTATTTTCTTGCACTTATTTTTTCTTTTCCTTGTGCGCCCAGATCTGTTCCACTTTAGCCGTTTACAAAGAAATTGTTTCTTCTCCTTTGTAGATCTATTAGGTATACTCCGGTTTATGCTGTCATGCCCACTTGCTGTAAAAAATTTGAAGTTTGAACGTGATGGTTTAGCTGTTCCTCTTTTGCTGTCGTGAACCGGTAATGACATAGCTCCCTGTTATTGCCGGTTTAACCATATCATTAGTCCTCTGTCTAAACCGTTGCGTAACCTTCGTAGATATCTTCCGGTTTATACTGCTATACCCGCATAATCCGTTTTTTGCACTTTATCTTTTTCAGTACTTGTCCTCCTGTCGCTATGGCCAAGCAGTTTGTTTCTTGTGATTGGGTCCCTTCCATTATCATGGAAGAAGGCTTGGTCAAAATTGCTGAAATTGGTACTTTAGGCCCTCAGTCCGTTTTGAAGTGGCGGGCTCCGGGAAATGAATGCCCTCCTACTCCCAGGCAAGGGGAGGTTATTGTTTTCTTCGACCACATATCTCGAGGCTTCTCTCCCCCTGGTTCAAAGTTTTTTCGGGACGTTCTTGCTGCCTTCCAACTCCACCCTCAGGACATTGGGCCCAACTCCATTTCAAATATCTGTGACTTCCAAGTATTTTCGGAGGTGTATCTGCAAGAAGAACCGTCTGTTGATCTATTTCGGGACTTCTTTCACCTGAACCGGCGCACGGAGTTCACCAGCGGACCGCATCAGGAACTCGGCGGTGTTAGTATCCAGAAAAGGAGAGACGCTGTCTTCCCTCATGCCGCTTTACACACGCATCCAAAGGAGTGGAACAAATCATGGTTTTACTGCATTGACACTTCTCCTGAAGGGGAGAACTCTCTGCCGGGTTATCGTGAGCACCGTATTCCGGAGGATCATCCTCTGCCACAATGACTCAGCTCTGTCGAACGGACCCGGTTTGCGTCCCAACTCTCCAGGTTGAAAGCTTTTATGGCCAACGGTTTAACAGGAACCGATTTTATGCGCTGTTGGCTCTCTTGGAGTATTCTTCCCTTAAGTCAGCGATCGCAGTTGATGTGCCAATATTCTGGTAAACCGGACGACCCTCAACGGTTTACCAAGGAAAAACTCTCTGAATCGGAGGTTATTGAATCGGCAAAGAAGATGCTCAACGTCTCCTTAGCAGACTGCAGCAAAGTCGGGTTAGCCCCGTATTACAAGAAGAATAAGCTGCCTGCGGTAAGTTTTGCTTTTTCCTGTATTTGTGACCCGTTTCTTTAAACCGTTCTTCCAATTGTCTTTCCTTCCCTTGAATAGGCTGATGATCCCTTCTGGAAGAGAAAACCCCAAGAGAAAACCGGCAAACAAGCACGCCGGAAGACCTTTGCTAATAAGAAAAGGAAAGCGGCTGTTGACTCTAGTTCTCACGCTGAGGATGATGATCCGGATTCCGAGGTATGAATTAATCCGATTTTAATTTGCCTTCTTGTACTCATATCTGTATCTAATGATAACTTTCCACAGGAGTTGGCAGAAGGTGATATACTGGCCGAAGTTGAGGTAACTATCCTTTCTTCAGATTCAGAACCTCTTCCACAAAAAAGTCGTCGGACCGTCCGGAAATACCAATTTTCTCATCCTTATGCTCAATTGGATCCTAATTTTCTTTTGAAGAAACAACAGCATGAAGCTCTTCGCCGGACCACTCGCCATAGCGGCTTGGCAGTGGAATCATCCGGGATTTCTCTAACTCCAGCTCGGAAGCGTCGCACTGAGGTGATACTTTCTCCGACTCTCCTTCATCCCAGGGCCGGGCTTATCCAAAAACCTCTTAAACCGTCTGATCCTGATTATCAGGAGACTCCATTATCCTCTTCTGGTGAATCGACTGCCACGCAACTTCCCCCATTGAAAACTGTCCCAGGGTGAGTCTTTTTAACATTTCCGGTTTATGATTACCTTTTTGCTTCGCAATTTTAACTCATTCTGCAAACTTTTTTCCAGCAAGCCGAAGCCTAGCAAAAGACAAAAGGCAAACAAACCCCCTGCTGAGACTTCTGCAGATGATCCGGCGGTTGATCCGGCAACGACCGTTCCTCCAGAAGGCGAGCCCATAGCTCCTCTTGAAGATCCTGCGCCTACGGATCATATCTCAGTACCCGAGAATCCTACTGCTGAAGATGTCCACAATCCGTCAAGTCCTGCCCGGGCCAACTCTCCTCAAGTTAATCCGGCATCTGCCAATCCAGCTCACACTGCGACTCCACCAGCTGCACCTGCTTCTCCAGAAGTTGTAGTGACTGGGGCTGCTTTCGTCGCTCCGGCTGAGCCCACCGTTTTAACCAAGCATACGGCTAAAACGGAGAAGCTATATAAGGAGAAGGGTAAATGGAGTACTGAAGTATCCAATCTTGCAGATATGAGTGCCCAAGAAATCTATTCTGGGTACCTAAACCGGCTCCACAGCAGCCGAGACTATGAAGCGAGTTTGGTTAACTTGATGAAGGAGAAATATGAGGTAATCCTTTTCTTCTGACTTTTGCGCTTGTGATATGCTCCTATCCCATAACAGCCCCCAAGTTCCGGTTTAGCTGCATACTGAAGGTGAACCGGAACTTTATAGTTTGAACAATTGATCTTTACATTAGCCCCCAAGTATCAAGTAGATAACTTGTTTATGTATTTGATACTTGTAATAATTTCTGCTGATACTTCAATCATCCATTAGCCCCCAAGTGTCAAGTAGACAACTTGCTTGTGTGCTTGAGACTTGTAACTTTGAATTGCTGCTGTTTATTGCTTCAACTGCCGTTAGCCCCCAAGTGTCAAGTAGACAACTTGTTTGTGTGCTTGAGACTTGTCTGATTTTTGCTTCTTGTCACTTGATTATGCTTGCAGGCTGACTTAAACCGGAACGCTGATGAGATCAATGAACTTCGGAGCCGTCTTGCTGAGACAGAATCTGCCGCTTCGAAAGCTAAGAAAGATCTTCAGGTAAGTTTAAAGACCGCTGAAGATCTGAAAAAATTCTTTGAAGAAGAGCGGACTACTTTTGAGGTTCAGAAGAAAGAGCTGGAAAAAGGGTTCAGGACGCTGAAGGGGCGCTTAATCCGGTTACAGAAGAGTTAACCGGTTTAAAGCAGCAAATTGAGTTGATGACCTCTGCAATCTTTGGTAAGTATAATCTGAACTCCTGCTTTATCCTTGTAATCTTTCATCTGTGCCGGTTTAACCGTAATATCTATATGCAGGGCGCCGTGTCACCCATCTTGGGGATGACCTACGGAAGAAACTTAAAGCATGTTACACCTTGGTCGAGCAGCTGTATTCCGGCGCTCAGAGGATCATTAGTGCAACATCTTTCGATAAACCGGCCCCCACGACCATCCAAGGCACGTTGGAAAAGTTATATGTTCTTCCCGTGCGTCTAGAAGAAGTCAAAAAATCTACTTCTCGAGGTGGTGCCCTCTTGGCCCTTACCAGGGCTAAAGCCTGGGTCCCGGATCTTGATCCGGAAGAAGCTTTGACTGGATTTCCTGACACTAAGGAAGATGGATCCGCTTTTACCGCAAAGGACCTCTAGGTCTTGACGAAGGAGATGCGCCCCCTCGCCAGCAAGCTTGCAGCAGAATCCGATTTATCCAGGTATCATCCAGGGTACGACTTGCAAAACGAGCGGGTGGAGCGGCCGGTTTATGACACCGTCAATTTAATCCCACCGGTTCGCCCTCATACCTTCGCTCTAGATATTGAACCTTCTGAACTTATCTATGAAGAGATGTACTTCCGGGCTTTGACGAAGATTGATTGGCGTGTTCCGGACTTCCAACCGCTTCAAGAGGACGAAGACATTCCGGATCAAGCTGATGGCCAGCCGTCTCAGCAAGAAGGAGCATAACTCAGAATTTATTGTTGTAATTGCCGTCTCTGCTTTATCAAACAATCCTTTTAATCCGTCAGGCTTGCTATGCCTTGTAATAGGATAGCTGAAACATGATCCGCTTTAATCCGGATATTCTGTCTTTCTTGTGTGAGATATTTGCTAATTTAAATGTTGTCTGATGTCGCTTATCTTGCGTATCATCTGCTTCTGCAGAAATAATACTGAAAATATGTCCTAGCGGTTTACCGCTGGACGGATTAAATTTTTCTCTCAAAGAGTCAAACAAGTACATACTTATACCAGAAATAAAGTTATACCTAAGATTGCATATGCTCAATACTCTTAATCCGGTAGAACTTTAAAGCCTCTTTATGAAGATCTTCATGGATCCAATTAGAAACCCAGGTTTTGATGATAGACTCCGGTTTATCTCGTTCTGAAAACTTTGTTCAGAAATTTTGCGGCTTGTTGCCTGATGGATGATCCGGGTTAGAATGACCACCGGTTTATTCATGCTGGTTTTCGTGATCCAGACTTTTCACTTTATAGATATGTGGTCAGCCTCTGTAGCTGTTCCACTCCGGTTTAAAGAGTTGTAAAACACAAACACCAAAAGATGCAAATTTTGCAAATAAAACCATGTAGTCGAGGCTTTTTAAGAGCTGCCAGGCTCAAAGCAAGGTTCAACCAATCACTGGATGAGGATTATCCATCTTTCCAGAGGGCCTAGCCAATCACTGAATGTGGATTATCCATCTTTTCAGAGGGCCGTTAGAACCGCAAGAAAAAATTGAGCCAATCACTGGATGTGGATTATCCATCTTTCCAGAGGGCCTAGCCAATCACTGAATGTGGATTATCCATCTTTTCAGAGGGCCGATAGATACTTAATAAACCATCATAAACAATGTAGCCAATCACTGGATGTGGATTATCCATCTTTCCAGAGGGCCTAGCCAATCACTGAATGTGGATTATCCATCATTTCAGAGGGCCGATCGATGGTGCAGAAGAAAAACTTTAGCCAATCACTGGATGTGGATTATCCATCTTTCCAGAGGGCCTCCATGGTTCCTCGAACCTGTGGGTAAATCCGACTGTCCATAAGAGCTTTAGCCAATCACTGAATGCGGGTGAACCCGACTGTCCAGAGGGCCTCCATGGTTCCTCGAACCTGTGGGTAAATCTTGAAGCGTCCTCTCTTGAACCGGATGTGATCTCATGCTCTTTAGAGAGTTTTATTTCTTCTGTGTATACTCTGCAAAAATTCAACTTTAAACCGGCCAATATGTTGAAATATAATATCTGATAAAACTTGCATGGTTGTCCTCACAAGATATTTGTATTTCGAAAAAGGGCTGAGCCCCCGGTTTACCGAGGATGCCGGTTTATTCATTAATCATAATATATACATAGGATACAGTGGAGCTCGTAGCTCAAGTATAGTATGGCCGTAAATGGGCGATGTTCCATGGCCTCTTCGTCTCCTCTTCTGATGTCCGTGAGTCCTTGTGTTCTCGAACATCCACCAAGTAATATGAACCGTTGTGTAGGTTCTTACTGACCACAAAGGGCCCTTCCCAAGGTGGGGATAGCTTGTGCATATCTGTTTGATCTTGGATGAGCCGGAGTACCAAGTCGCCCTCCTGGAACGTCCTTGTTTTGATCCGGCGGCTATGATATCTACGTAAGTCTTGCTGATAGATTGCAGATCGTGCCGCAGCTATATCACGCTCTTCATCCAGCCGGTCTAAACTGTCTTGCCTTGCTCTCTCGTTGGCTGCCTCAACATAAGCCGTTACCCTTGGTGAATCATGACGGATATCACTTGGAAGGACTGCTTCAGCACCAGAGACCATGAAGAAAGGTGTGTAACCTGTAGACCGGTTTGGTGTAGTGTTGATACTCCACAGAATAGATGGTAATTCCTCAACCCAACATCCTGGGGTTCTCTGCAAAGGAGTCATAAGCCGGGGCTTGATACCTCGTAAAATCTCCTGATTTGCCCTTTCAGCCTGACCATTGGATTGGGGGTGGGCCACAGAAGACACGTCCAAGCGAATATGTTCTCGTTGACAGAATTCTTCCATCTCACCCTGAGATAAATTGGTGCCATTGTCTGTGATGATGCTGTGTGGAAAGCCAAACCGGAAAATTACTTTTTTGATGAATTTGACTGCCGTTGCCGCATCACACTTGCTTATAGGCTCTGCCTCAACCCACTTTGTAAACTTATCTACTGCTACTAGTAGATGAGTTTTCTGATCTTGGGATCGCTTGAAGGGTCCAACCATATCAAGCCCCCAAGTCGCAAACGGCCAAGTTATTGGTATCATCCGAAGCTCCTGCGCCGGAACCAGAGCACGCCTCGAAAATTTCTGACAAGCATCACACTTCCGGACCAGATCCGCCGCATCAGCATGAGCGGTTAACCAATAGAAACCATGCCGGAACGCTTTAGCCACCAATGATTTTGAACCGGCATGATGACCACAGTCCCCTTCATGGATCTCGCGAAGAATTTCAGAACCTTCCTCAGCTGATACACAACGCTGAAATACACCAGAAGTACTGCGATGATGAAGCTCTCCGTTTGCAATTGTCATGGACTTAGAACGCAGGATTATCTGCCGTGCTTCTTCTTCATCGTCCGGTAGCTCTCCCCGGCTCAGATATGCCAAATAAGGCAGCGTCCAATCTAGAATAACATGAAGCGCTGCAACTAACTGTGCCTCCGGATCAGGAACAGCTAGGTCTTCCTCCGATGGTATCTGAACCGAAGGACTGTGCAATTCATCCAAAAAAGTGTTTGGTGGCACCGGTTTACGTTGAGAACCCTGCCGGCTTAGAGCGTCGGCCGCTTCGTTCCTTCGCCGGTCTATATGATCCACCTGATACCCTTTGAAGTATCCTGCGACTGCTTCAACCTCTCGTCTATAAGCTGCCATGAGGGGATCTCTTGAATCCCACTTACCGGAAACTTGCTGTGCCACCAAATCTGAGTCGCCAAAGCACTTAACCCGGCTCAAGTTCATCTCCTTTGCCAGCCGCAAGCCATGAAGTAATGCTTCATATTCCGCTGCATTATTAGTACAAGGAAACAATAGGCGAAGGACGTAACAAAATTTATCACCTCGGGGGGAAGTTAAGACAACTCCAGCCCCCGAGCCCTCCAATTGTCTTGAACCGTCAAAGTGAATCGTCCAGTAAGTAAGATCTGGCTTCTCCTCAGGGGTTTGCAACTCTGTCCAATCATTGATGAAATCCACCAATGCCTGAGATTTTATAGCGGTGCGTGGTACATACTTCAACTCATGTGGGCTGAGCTCTATGGCCCACTTCGCCACTCTACCTGTAGCTTCCCTGTTCTGGATTATATCCCCCAACGGTGATGAACTAACCACAGTTATTGGATGACCTTGGAAATAGTGCTTCAGCTTCCGGTTTGCCATGAACACACCATATACCAACTTCTGCCAATGAGGGTACCTCTGCTTGGATTCAATGAGTACTTCACTCACGTTGTAAACCGGGCGCTGAACCGGGTATTCCTTCCCTGCTTCCTTGCGCTCAACCACGATTGCAACGCTGACTGCCCGTGCATTGGCAGCGACGTATAACAGCAACGACTCCTTGTCAATAGGGCCAGCTAGGACCGGCGGCTTTGCCAATTGCCGTTTTAGATCCTCAAACGCTGCATTTGCCTCATCACTCCATATAAACCGGTCTGTTTTCCTCAGCATCTGATAAAGCGGGATCGCCTTCTCTCCCAAACGGCTGATGAACCGGCTTAATGCTGTGATCCGGCTAGCGATACGCTGAACATCGTTGATGCAAACCGGCTTAGTCAAAGATGTGATGGCCTTGATTTTCTCTGGATTGGCTTCTATTCCTCTGTTTGAGACCAAGAATCCCAGTAGTTTACCTGCCGGAACACCAAAGGCACACTTCTCTGGATTAAGCATCATCTTATAAGCTCGAAGATTATCAAAAGTCTCCTTAAGATCCTCTATCATTGTCTCCTCTTTCCTTGATTTAACCACAATGTCATCCACGTAGGCATGAACATTCCTCCCTATCTGCCCTTTCAGACAATTCTGAACGCAACGCTGATAAGTTGCTTGAGCACTCTTTAACCCAAAGGGCATAAACACATAGCAAAAAGCACCAAAAGGGGTTATGAAAGCTGTCTTTTCTTGGTCTTTAACTGCCATCTTGATCTGATGATATCCTGAATATGCATCCAAAAAGCTTAGCCGCTCACATCCCGCTGTGGCATCGATAATCTAATCAATGCGGGGGAGAGCAAAGGGATCAGTTGGGCAAGCTTTATTGAGGTCTGTGTAATCCACACACATTCTCCACTTCCCATTCTTCTTTAACACCAGCACCGGATTAGCCAACCACTCCGGATGAAAAACTTCCACTATGAATCCTGCGGCCAAAAGCCTGGCCACTTCTTCTCCTATAGCCTTGCGCCTTTCTTCGTTGAAGCGGCGCAAATATTGTTTAACCGGTTTATATTTCGGATCAGTGTTAAGGCTGTGCTCAGCGAGTTCCCTCGGTATACCTGGCATGTCAGAAGGTTTCCATGCAAAGATATCCCGGTTCTCACGGATGAACTCGATGAGCGCGCTTTCCTATTTGGGATCAAGATTAGCGCTGATAGTGAACTGCTTGGACGAATCTCCAGGCACAAAATCAACTTGCTTGGTCTCCTCTGCCGATTTAAACTTTAACGCCGGATCATGCTCTGTAGTTGGCTTCTTCAGCGGAGTCATATCTGCCGGATCAACATTATCTTTATAAAATTTCAACTCTTCGGTGGCACATACCGCCTCCGCATAAGCTGCATCTCCTTCTTCACATTCCACCGCTATCTTACGGCTTCCATGGACTGTAATCGTGCCCTTATGACCCGGCATTTTGAGCTGCAGATAAACATAACATGGCCTAGCCATAAACTTAGCATAAACCGTCCTCCCAAACAGAGCGTGATAGGGGCTTTTGATCTCGACGACTTCGAAAGTTATCATCTCTGACCTGGAATCATGCTCATCTCCAAAGGTAACTTCCAAGTCAATCTTTCCAACCGGATAGGCCGACTTACCTGGGACCACCCCATGGAACACCGTGTTCGATTGTCTTAGCTTCTTATCCGTCAGGCCCATACGACGAAAAGTCTCATAGTACAAGATGTTGATGCTGCTTCCACCGTCCATGAGAACCTTAGTGAATTTATAACCTCCCACCTGAGGTGCCACCACCAAGGCCAAGTGGCCCGGATTATCCACCCGCATTGGGTGGTCTTCCCTACTCCATACGATGGGCTATTCTGACCAGCGCATAAATTGCGGTGTTGCCGGTTCAACCGCGTTAACTCCCCGCTTCAAAACCTTCTGATCTCGCTTACACAAACTTGTGGTGAAGACATGATATTGCCCACTGCTCAATTCCTTTGGATTACTCTGATATCCGGATTGCGGCTGCTGTTGCTGATGCTGTTGATTCCCCTGACCATTGTAATTCCCTTGGCCCTGCTGTTGATTGTCTTGGTTATTGTAACCACCTTGGCCGTGCTGCTGACTGCCTTGGTTATTGTAACCACCTTGGCCATGCTGCTGACTGTCTTGGTTATTGTAACCACCCTGGTTACGCGGCTGATTGCCTTGGTTATTATAACTTCCTTGATTATTCTGATTACGGGCCCGGTTTTGATAACCATTGTTATTGCCCCTATATCCTGATCCGGAGCTGCTCCCCTGATGACCCGGACCATAAAACCCAGAACCTGAACCGCCATTTGGAGGCCTGTTATGAGGATTAAAGCGGCCCGCCATTGCTTCCATAAGGGGCCTGCACTCTCTTATGGTGTGTTTTGCCGGTCGATTTCTCGTGTCATGCTTCGGACAAGGCTGATCTAACTCTTGGTCCCAGCTAACAGTCCCTCCGCCGGTTTGTGGAGGTGGGTTTCCCATGCTATGCTGAAAGCCCCCTTGAACTTGAGTGTTGGCCACGAAGTCAGAGCCACCTTCTGCCTTCCGTTTGCCGAAAAAACTCGTAGTAGCCGGATTAACTTGCGCCGGTTTACCAGACTTGCTAACCTTCCCCGCCTTGTCTCCTTCAGCTTCTGGATACTTGGTATTATCAGAGTCCCCATATTTTACCAAGGCACTCATGAGAGTTCCCATATCATTACAATCCCTTTTAAGCCGTCCGAGTTTTAACTTTAAAGATTCAAACCGGCAATTGTTTTCCAAAGTCACTATCGCCGTACTAGGATTGATACCATTCGAAGAGTGCAAGATCTCCGCTACTCTCCGTACCCAAGCAGCCGTAGACTCCTGCTCTCCTTGCACACAAGCTGCTAGATCCACCACTGACATCGGCTGCTTGCATGTATCTTTGAAGTTTTTTATAAACTGGCTGCGTAGTTCCCCCCCTGATCCGATAGAGTTCGGGGGTAAACCCTTCAGCCAGGTCCGGGCTGTACCCTCAAGCATGATAGTAAAATACTTTGCACAAGCCGATTCATCCACGTCCAGCATCTCCATGGCCATCTCATAACTTTCAACCCAAGCTTCTGGAGCTAAATCTGCTGTGTAATTAGGTACCTTGCGGGGCCCCTTAAAATCTTTAGGCAGCTTGACACCCCGTAAAGCGGGGATAAGACATTGCACCCCAAAAGAACTCGTCGTAACTCCTGTTTCTGCTGTGGCTGTGTGAACTGGCGTCATTTGACGAACCTCCTCCCGAGCTCCTGACCTAACCCGGTTTGTATCCGGAGCTGGTGCCGCTGCGCCTGCCGAATTATCCTGTCTGCACTGATGCCGCCTGCGTTCACTGCTAGATACTTCTGGCTCCTCCCAATGCCTAGTGTAACTCCGGTTGGGACGTGGTGTTGAATGTAGCCTTTCCCTACTATGAGAGTATGCTTGCTGCTGTATTAATGCCGTATTAAACAGGTCCTTGACCCTGCGTGCCTCCAATGCCACCGGAGACGTCTCCTCCACGGGTAAAGCGGCCAAACGTGCAGCAGCTGCAGCGATGTTATCCAAAGGATTTGAATAATGACCTGGAGGGGTGAGAACGTAAGGTGCAGACGCGATCCGACGATCTTGCTCTGCGGTGGGCTGCTGAACCGGCTCCTCCCTGGCCGGGGGTGCCCTCTGGTTTAAAGCCGGATTATTACTAGTCCCAGCCCCAGGTGTCCTGAACAGATTCGTTGCTTCATTAACCGGCGGCAGACGAGACTGGTACTTTCGTCCCCTTACTCCTTCCATAGAAGCTTGCTCCATCCCTAGGTGAAAAGCCTGATCATTCAGCTCTGCTTGTCTCACCGCTATCATTGCCCTCTCTGCCTTCAGATCCTCCTTTAATTGATCAATCCGGCCTTTCAACTGGAGGAGCTCTGCATCATGATGCGCCTTGTCTGCTGGAGCTACTGTTTCCACCGCTTTAGCTGTGAACTCTCGATCAAGGTGGATAGAACTTCAGTAGGTGAGAAGGCCGGGCCACCCCCCCCTACACCAGCTTCTGCTGTCGCCCCGTTCACTGGGGGCTGTGAACCGGCCATAAAAACAGCCACCCGGTTTGGCGGGTCGAAGGGGTCCGGAATACTGTTTCCATCGGACTCGCCCTCATACCGTCCGTCCTGCAACTGATACAGAGACTCGGTTTCTCCGGATGAAGATTCGTCGTCGGAGTGGACAACGGTTGCACCATCGGATTCCGATCCGTTTGTGGCTCGAACTCCGTGGATTGCTCCAACGAACACGTGCTTCTTGGCGGGCTGAATCCGGGCTGATCTCGCACGCTGAGCCGGCTCGACGATGTTGGGGAAGATGTCCGGCTCAGGTCCCGGTTCGCCGATTTTGCCAATGAAGACTTGGATGCCACCGAAGGGAACCCGGTATCCGTATTCGATTGAATCGGCCTTCGGTCCCCAACCTGCGTCGTCGATGTAGATCCGGCCGCGGCGACTCTTGGTCATCCGGCCGACCGCGTAACACTTGAGCCCTTCAAAGCTGCCCTTGAAGAACTCGAAACCATCGTGCGGAGGCCCCACGGTGGGCGCCAACTGTCGTAGATTTAACACGGCAGATGTCCGGTTTAGCGGACTTGATGATGGAACCATCGCACGGGTTAGCATGAAGGGGTTCATAGCACACAAAGGACACAGAGAGTTTATACTAGTTCGGCCCCTTCGATGAAGGTAAAAGCCTACGTCTAGTTGGTTTGGTATTGCTTGGGCGTCGGTTTACAGGGAGCGGATCGCTTGCCTGTAGTCTCGACGGGTTGATTCTTGCTTGTCCCTGAACCGTCGCTGGGTCGTCCCTTTATATAGAGGTGACGCCTGGTCCGGTTTACAGAGTCCCGAGGCCGGCTCATACCTGTGTCCGCCTCGGTCTCTGTCTTTCTTCCTTATCTCTCAAGTTACATCGCTTGGCGGTTTACAAACCATAATTCTATACATGGGCCCTAAGATCTTATGGGCCGTAGCCTTTACTGAATATTACAACCAAGTATAATATAATTGAGCCGGTTTACACTAGCCGGTTCATACCTGCTAGTCATATCCCTGACACAGTGGCTCGATTTGGTGTCGTC
Organism: Secale cereale; assembly: GCA_902687465.1. Taxonomy (NCBI): domain Eukaryota; kingdom Viridiplantae; phylum Streptophyta; class Magnoliopsida; order Poales; family Poaceae; genus Secale; species Secale cereale. The sequence continues at coordinate 28,513,879 of LR738711.1, read as the reverse complement.
CTGATTGACCAAAGAGCCGCCGGCAACTCCTCAATCCAGTTTCTTCCGCATTTGTGGAGCCTGTCGAAAGTTCTTGTCTTGAGCCCGCGCAGCACTTCAGCGTTTCCCCTCTCCGCTTGACCATTGCTCCTCGGGTGAGCAACAGAAGCGAAGTAGACCTTAGCGCCAAGGTCTTGGACGTACTGCATGACGGTGCGACTTGTGAACTGTGTGCCGTTGTCGGTGATGATCCTGTTGGGGATTCCGAAACGACAAACAATTGACCTGAAGAACTTGACTGCTGACTGTGCGGTCACCTTTCTCACTGGTTCCACTTCCGGCCACTTTGTGAACTTGTCGATGGCGACGTACAAGTACTCAAAGCCCCCGGCTGCGTGGGGAAAAGGGCCGAGGATGTCGAGCCCCCAGACCGAAAATGGCCAGGACAAAGGGATCGTCTGGAGAGCTTGAGCTGGCTGATGTATCTGCTTGGCATGGAACTGGCACGCTTCACACTTGGTTACTTGTGCAGTCGCATCTTGGAGGGCTTCTGGCCAAAAGAGACCTTGCCGGAACGCCTTGCCGGCAAGTGCTCTTGCGCCAATGTGGTGGCCACATATGCCTCCATGTATCTCTGCCAACAGCTTTTGCCCATCTTCCCGGGGAATGCACTTCAATCTGACACCATTGAGTCTTCTTCTGTACAGTTCATCGCCGACGAACTGATACATACTTGACTGCCTGGTTATTCTTTCTGCTTCTTCTGGCTCTTCGGGAAGTTCTCCTGTTTGAAGAAAACGGACAATCTGCTGTGCCCATGCTGGAGCCTGAGGCTCAACAACAAGGACTAAAGGCATCAGTGCTGCTGCGGGAACGTCAGATTCTACGGCAAGAACTTGTGGTTCGGCCGGAGCAGGACGTTCCCCGGCAAGCTTGCCGGGGCAAAACTTGTCGAGAACGCCTGCTTCAACTGTACAAACCTTAGGGTCTGCAGGAGCAGACTATTCCTCAGCAACTTTGTCGTTAATCTTGAGGACTTTGTTGGCGGCGGCTTCGGGAAGCTCTGCAGGCAAGTAGTCACCGGAGACCAACTTTCTCTTCTTGCTTTGCCCAACTGATGGTGTAACGGATGGTTGAGCTAACTTGAGCACAAAGATCCCTGGTTCCACAGGTAGCTTTAGTGCAGCACACTTCGACAGGCCGTCTGCGATGTCATTTTGAGCTCTTGGAACATGCTCCATCTGTAGGCCTTCAAAGTGCTCTTCAAGTTTTCTCACTTCGTCGACGTAGGCTTCCATCAATGGACTCTGGTAGCTCTTGTTCACTTGGCGGACAACCAACTGTGAATCACGCCGCACAATCAGCTTCTTGATCCCAAGCTCTGCCGCGATTCTGAGGCCGACAAGCAATCCTTCATACTCTGCAGTATTATTCGTTGCTTGCTCCTTGGGAAAGTGCATCTGGACGACGTACTTGAGGTGCTCGCCGGTGGGCGCGACAAGTAGCACGCCAGCGCCGGCGCCTTGTAGCGAGAAGGCACCATCGAAGTACATTATCCATTCTTTGCTTGCTTCTTGGACGGGGATGCTTGTCTCTGGAATCTCTTCGTCTGGCGTTGGTGTCCATTCAGCTATGAACTCCGCCAATGCTCTGCTCTGGATAGTAGAAGTACTTTCAAACTTGAGACCAAAGCTTGACAGTTCCAGTGCCCACTCGACAATCCTGCCTGTTGCTTCTGGATTTTGCAGTATCCTCTTCAGCGGAAAGCGAGTGACCACCGTTATCTCGTGTGCTTGGAAGTAATGGCACAGCTTTCTCGAGGCCATGAGGAGGCCGAAAAGCAGCTTCTGCACCCCAGAGTATCTTGACCTAGCCCCCTGCAAGAGGGAACTGACAAAATAAACTGGGCGCTGCACCATTTTCTTCCGCACTTCTTCTTGCATCTGCGCAGACTCATCCTTGTCGGGGCCAGAGCTTGTCGGGGAAACCTCCTGCTTGTCGTTGGATGTGATTGCCGGGGCTGTGGACTCCTCATCTGCCTCCCTTTCCGCTACCAACGCAGCACTAACCACTTGATTGGTTGCTGCTAAGTACAGCAGCAACTTCTCTTGTGGCCTAGGTGCGACAACTATTGGAGTGGAGGACAGGTACCTTTTCAAGTCTTGCAGCGCTGCCTCCGCTTCCGGAGTCCATTTCATTGGACCTGCCTTTTTCAAGATTTTGAAAAATGGCAGAGCGCGTTCTGCAGACTTAGAAATGAACCTGCTGAGGGCAGCCACACAACCGGCAAGCCTTCGTACATCCTTGACGCGCTTCGGAGCTTCGATCTGCTCAATGGCTTTGATCTTGTCGGGATTGGCTTCAATCCCCCTCTGGGACACAAAGAACCCGAGAAGCTTGCCGGAGGGGACTCCGAACACGCACTTCTCGGGGTTAAGCTTGAGTTGTATCATGCGCAGATTTACAAAAGTTTCATCTAGATCCTGAATCAGAGTGTCCTTGTTCTTGCTCTTGACCACTATATCATCCATGTAAGCTTCTACATTCCTGTGTATCTGTGGCTCAAAAGCAGTGTGGACTACCCTCGCAAACGTTGAACCCGCATTCTTCAATCCAAAGGGCATGCGTATGAAGCAATAAGTGCCACATGGAGTAATGAACGTGGTCTTCTCTTCGTCTTCTTCAGCCATAAATATCTGGTGGTATCCTGAGTATGCATCAAGAAATGAAAGCAACTCACATCCAGCCGTGGAGTCAACGATCTGGTCAATGCGCGGCAAGGGAAATGGATCTTTGCGACAAACTTTATTCACATCAGTGAAGTCTATACAAAGCCTCCACTTCCCATTTGCTTTGCGCACGACAACAGGGTTGGCCAGCCACGTGGGATGAAGTACACCTCTGACAAGGCCTGCCGCTTCCAGCTTCTTGATTTCTTCGGCGATAAACTCTTGGCGCTCCACTGCTTGCTTTCTGACTTTCTGCTTGATGGGCCGCGCGTGAGGACAAACGGCAAGCTTGTGCTCAATCACCTTCCTGGGAACACCGGGGATGTCAGACGGTTGCCATGCAAACACGTCGACATTCGCCCGCAGGAAAGCAACGAGCGCGCTTTCCTATTTAGGGTCGAGCGTGGCACTGATGGTGAAAGTACCACCAGTGCCGTCCTCCTTGGCGGACACCTTCTTGGTTGCACGTGGAGCTGCCATTCCCTTCTTGCACTTGCCGGTGGAGCTCGATGGTGCGTCCTCGACGGCAGCGCAGCACTCCGAAGAGGTGCGTTTGCCGGAGTGGGCCCCAGAGCTCTTGCTGGACTTGGTCTTGTTCTTACCCCCGAGAGCTTCAGCGGCAAGTGTCTCGCTATCTGTTGCGGCTGCTGCGTCCCGGTAAATCTTGTCGGCGCAGATAAGCGCGTCCTTCCTGTCACCGGGGACAGAGATGACGCTTATCGGGCCTGGCATCTTGAGCATGTTGTAAGCGTAGTGAGAGGCTGCCATGAACTTGGCGAGCGTCGGACGGCCAAGTATCCCATTGTATGGCAATGGGATATCGGCAACGTCGAAGGTGATCCTCTCAGTCCTGAAATTCAGCTCTCCGCCAAAGGTTACTGGCAGTGTGATTTTCCCCTTCGGCATGCTCCTTCCCGGGTTGATCCCTTGGAACGTGCCGGTCTCCTCGAGCTCGCTGTCGCGGATCTGTAGTTTGCGGACCACAGCAGAGGAGATCAGGTTCAGGCCGGCCCCGCCGTCAACCAACATCTTGGTGACCTTGAGGTTGCGGATGGTTAGCGAAACCAACATCGGCAAACACCCGACCGTAGTTGTGCGGTCAGGGTGATCCTCAATGTCAAAGACGATGGGCGTGCTGGACCACTTCAGGAGTTTGCGCGACTCGACGGGTGGCTCTGCCGCATTAACTTCCCGCACCCATTGTTTGAGTTGGCGGTGGGAAGTATGCAGAGAGGCACCTCCATCGACGCACAGAACTTCTGTGGCCTTCTAGAACTCCTGCTCGCTGTTGTCTCCGTCGTCCATGTCCTCGTCGTCGTCTTCGTCTTCGTCCTTGTCGCGGCCGCGGCGAGGTCTATCTCCTTGCCGCTGCTTGGCCTTGCCGCGGCGTCCTCCCCGGCCATTGAATGGCTGCTTCTTGCCGGACTCTCCTCCGCCTCCCTGGGCCTTCTCCTTGTCGCGTCGCTCGTACTCAGCTTTCTGCTGTTCGACGAGGTACTCGACTCTTTTGCAGTTCTGGAGATCGTGGCCCTTGGTGCGGTGGATCTTGCAGTACTGCTTGTCGGAGCCGTCCTGCTTGTCGGCGGCCGCTACAGTGGCAGCTTCCTTGCCGGAGCCACCAGCCTGAGCTTTCTTGGCGCCAGCCTCCTTGCCGGACTGCTCCACGACCAGTACTTCCTTGTTCTTCTTCTTCTTGTTGTTCCGCCGCCGGTTTTTCCTTGCCGGGGCGGCATCCTCACTGTCTGTTCCTCCTGCTCCAGCATCCTCTCCGGGGAGTCTCCTCCCCTCTTCAGCGCGCGCGCACTTGTCGGCCAGGGCATAAAGCTCACTGACGTCACTTGTCGGCCAGGGCATAAAGCTCACTGACGTCTCGTATCTTGCACATCGCCATTTCCTCCCTCATCCTGCGGTTACGCACGTTCTGATGGAACGCGCTAATAACCACGGCAGGGTGGACGTCCGGGATGTTGTGCTGGACGCAGCTGAATCTCTGGATGTACTTTCGCAGGGATTCTCCTTCCTTCTGGGCAAGTATATGGAGATCACCCTCCTGGCCATGGGGCTTGTGGCCACCCGTGAAGGCCCCGACAAACTGGTGGCACAGGTCGGCCCAAGAAGAAATGGAGTTCTCCGGCAGGTGCATGAGCCAAGATCTGACGTTTGGCTTGAGCACTAGTGGGAAGTAGTTCGCTAGTATCTTCTCGTCCTGTCCCCCGGCAGCCTGCACCGCAATGGTGTTGATGCTGAGGAACTCTGACGGATGAGTTTTGCCGTCGTACTTCTCGGGTACGTCGGGCTTGAAGTTCTTCATGCTGGGCCACTGGACTTGCCGCAGCTCACGGGTGAACGCAGGACAACCCGCCGCGTACGACAAGTCGCCTGGTTCTCCGGGTGCGTGCAAGTTGACGGCGGGCCCAGCGCACTGGTCGGATTGCCGCCGCGCTTCTCTTCGACGCTTGATGCGGGTTCGAGCGTCTTCTTGTCGTCTGTCGTCGAGGACTTGGCGTTGATCGCGGCGAGCTCGTGGATCCGACGACGCCGTGGAGTCGTCGTCGATGTTGATCCGGTGAGTCGGTGATTTCGGCCTTCGCGGCGGGGAGTGCACGGTAGTTGCACCCCCGGCGGTCTTGTCCCCATCAGCCCGCGCCTGGTTGACTTCCCGCGGCCGTGACGTCGTCGGTTGCTGCGGCGTGTCGTTATTGGCGAAGGCGATGAGGCTTTGGATAGTGGCCCTCCAGTCGTCGGCCTTGTCTGCCGCTGGAGGGAAGTCAAGGAGCAGCTGAGCTTGAGCTAGGGCTTCTACTGGAGTGGAGGGAAGCGGTGGCGAGCAGTGCGAGGAGCGAGATATGCTCGGACTTCTAACAGCGTTAGAAGGAGCAGGGTCTCGTCCCGGCGACCGCGCCTTGCTCGTGCCAGCGCGTTGGCCTTGAGCGTCCCGCGACCCGCCAGCTTGGCCTTGTCCCAGCAAGCGTATGGTACCTTGGGTACCACGTCGCTGCCGGTCCGGCACCTCCTGAGAGGGGCGTGGTGCGTGTACGGACATCGAGGTCTTGGAATGCGCCCGGTCATCCGTCTTGTCTTTGGACTTGGCGACGCCGTGAGTTTCCTCGCCGGCGTCCGCCCTTCCGCCAGCGTCTACCCCACCGACCGTTGGCTCTGGTGGTGGCGGGAACGACGCGGACGGGCCTGCTACCTCCGAAGCCTTCTTCTTCGGCGGCATGTCGATGTAGTAGATGAAGTTGATGAAGTTGCTGCAGTTTTCGCTCGCGTGAACACTGGATCGGGTTCACGCAACCTCGACGCACCCCCCTACCTGGCGCGCCAAAGATGTCGGGGAAACTGATTGCCCACGAGCACCTATGGGACCGGAGCCCCTTTTCGGTACGGCAAGGGGGCGGAGGATGCACAAAGAGCGGATCGAAGCATGCACGCGAGCAGTTTACCCAGGTTCGGGCCGCACGGATGCGTAAAACCCTACTCCTGCCTTGGTTTGGATTGTGTTCTTGGCTCGGGAGCAAGAAGAGCTACAGTACTTGTCACTGGCTACACCGAGCGTGAGAGTGATCGAAGGTCGGAACCACCTCCACGTCGCGCATGGGCCTCCTTTTATAGGTCAAGGGGTCACCGACAGGTGTCAATGCAGATGAGGGTAAAAGTGTAAAAATGGTGGTAGTTGGAACAGTGTATGCATAGTGCTCTATACCTAACCCTGACGGCAGAGGACAAGGGCATTAAAAGCCCATCGCCGTCGCTCTAAACAGTGTAAAAAAGCGTCCGTCAGGGCATCTCCGTCCGCCACGATGGTGGCCTCGTCATCACAGCTTGCCACCGTGTACCCCAGGCTGCACAGCCTTCCGCCACGTGCACCTGGAAGGGCCCCAGTGCGACGCGTGGCCGGATGAGCTGGAGCGTGGGCACGTAGTGGAAGCTTGCCGCAGCTTGCACCTTGCCGCGGTTGTTAACTTGTCGCGCCCGGGAGCTTGTCGCTCTCCGGGTCTTGCCGGGGCGTGCGACGCGCCACGACAAGTCTCCTGAAATGCCATGCTTGGCCTTCCTGCTAAGCTCCTCTTGCCAGGGTCTTGTGACAAAGGGGTGGTCTTGAGCCTGCAGCGGCCTTCCCGGCAAGCTCCTCTTGCCGGGGTCTTGTTTCTTTAATTTGAATGCTTTGTTCTTGAATGGCTCCAAAGGAACCATAGTGGGCCTTGGCAGGCGCGTGGCAAGCCCTGCCACGGGACGCTGCTACTGCCCGTGCACAAGTCGGGATACTAAGGTACCCCTACTTTAGTACACCGACAAGTACTATCTACTTGGGTCATGCATAGGCATATAACTGATGAAGATAAATAATAACATCAATTGAAATGGAGGTGACTGGGTAGAAGAGTATTCATTAAAACAGCAATCAAGAGATGGATTGACCATCATCTATCTATCTATAGTTAAAACATAATGAGTCATGTTGGGAACAACATACATGTGGATAATGCATGAGTAGCATGCATGGCTGGCTGACAACATTCTGAAAACTAATGAACAACATACATGTGGATTCCTGAAGCAGAATTGTTGTTAACTCATATTTATTTGGCAGTAACTCGTGGAGATCTCTAGAGATTACTATTGGCGTCATACTGAATTTTTGTCTTTCTGAAACTTAGTTTCCTACAATTGGCATCTGCCCAAAAACATTTGAAAACATCTTGCAGGCCACTAGGTGCCCTATCATCCAATGAAGGCACAAAGAGAATCCCAACAAATAAAAATGAAAAGAGGGGGATCTCACTGAGCCAATCCAACGAAGGATCTGAGATCGATACCTTAAGGTTTCCGGGTCTCTGGCAGGGACGGTCGGTCGCGCTCGTCCGTGTGCGGCGACGATGGGCGGCGCTCCCTGACTCCCGCGGCGGTGCGCGGTGGACTCGGCGGGGAGGCGGGGGGCTCGATCTGGGCCTAGACGTGCGGCTTCTTCGCGGCTGGTCACAGTCGTAGTCGCAGGGAAGGAGAGGGGAGAAGAAGCCAGTGAAGATGAGGCAGCGGCGTCGCCGACGGCGTGCAGGCGCGGCGGACGGAGGGGGCGGAGCAAGGCGGGGCGGTGGCGTATGGTTGGGGCGGAGCAAGGCAAAGTTAGGTCGAGTGGGGGATCTGGCGAGGGAGGGAGAGAGGCCAGAGGGGAATAGGTGGAGTGGGGGAGGGTTAGCAATGGCGCACCTCCCCCTAGTGCGCCATAAGTACGACGACAGCGATGGCGCACCTCTCCCTGGTGCGCCATTAGTAAATTTTTTTATTACAGTTCGAGCACGCAGCACACACACACTAGGAGGTCCTGGGTTCGATTCCCAGGCTCCCCAATTTTTGTTTTTACACATATCTTTTTATCCATGCATCCAAATATAACATGTCAGATATGCTAGATGTTCAGAATTTCATGTAGAAAAATAATATCCAGTTTGTTGCCATGTTAACACCATTTAAAATGCTGTTTTATATTTATTTGTGTTTAAATATGTTCAAACTTGTTTAAATCATAACTAAATATCCATAGCTCCAAATTTGACAAACTTTATATGCTTTTGGGAGTAACATATAACCAAGCACAACTAGTCTTTTTTATTTTTAGTTGAATTCATTTGTGAATTGGTAAAACATTTATGAATATGAAAAAATATCATCAAATTTGAAAAAATATTCATGAATTCAAAAAGTGCCCATGAAAAAACATTTATGAATATGTCGAAATACAATCGAGAAATGAAGGCTACAATTTGTATATAATCGATCTTAGCTAGCTATCTTTTCACAATCTTCTTGCCCTTTTTTCGCAAATGGAGTTCTTCTCTTGAATGGACGTCCTTTAGGTAGGGTGGTCCTGCTTCTTCTTGTGGTGTATGGCACTTCATCGTCGTCGTCATGTTCCATCTTCAGGTCGCCGTACTTGTCGAAGTCTTGCTCATTGGCGACTCCATCCATTCTGATGATCTTCCTTTTGCCTCTCCTCACGACAACACGACTGGGCTTTGACGGGTCGGTAATGAAGAAGCATTGGTCCACTTGGGAAGCCAGTACCCATGGCTCATTTTTCGTGGTGACGTTTGCGCCCGCGGTCTTGGATTTGGCTTCGGGTATAACCATGGTGGTGAAATACCGGTCTCCTTTTAGGACGCTCTTGGCCCATCAGACATGGAACATCGGGACCTTCTCTCCAGCGTAGCTCAGCTCCCAGATCTCTTCAATCCTTCCGTAGTATATATCCTTGTCGTTACCGGTGTAGGATTCAATCGTTACCCCGGAGTTCTGATAACCATCGCTCTTCATGCCCTTGTCCTCGGTGTAGAACGTGTAGCCGTTGATATCGTACGCCTCATACGTCATCAGGTTGTGCTCGACGCCCTGTGACAAGGCGAATATGAGATTTTCTTCCGCGGAAGAATCCTCATGTAAAGGGTACGACAGAAGCTTCTCCTTGAACCTCCGTCCGTCCGTCCTCTGTTGTGCTCTTTGATTATATCTCCGTCTGTCGTCTGTTGGCCTCGGTCATTGTATGTCTTCTCAATATAGGTTTTGTGCTCTACCACCCAAGGATCGACCACGTCTATGTGTTGTAGCGTCCCTAGGTTTGCTCTTTCAAAGTCAGCGAGTCGACCCTCGAAGTCGACATGCATTTCGCGGCGACCATCGCGATGACCCCATCCAGCGAGCCTGCCGAGGTGCCTGTTGACTGGCAGACCAACGGGGTTCTCGATGCCTAGATAATTTGTGGAGTAGGAGATGCACTCTTCGGTCAGAAAGCCTCTGGCTATGCTTCCCTCTGGACGTGACATGTTGCAAACGTATCCTTTGCTGACACCATTCATCCTTTCGAACGGCATCATGCTATGCAGGAACGTTGGCCCGAGTTGGATGATATCCTCCACGATAAGGACCAGCAGATGCACCATAACGTCGAAGAATGCGGGCGGGAAGTACATCTCAAGCTCGCATAGTATTACCTTGATCTCTTCATGTAGCCTTCTGAGTTGCCTCACGCCAACCGACTTCCAAGAGATGACGTCGAAAAAGTTGCATAGGCCAATAGCGTTTCCCGGACGTGTGCGTCTATGATCCCACGGATTGCAACTAGAAGTATGTGCGTCATCAACACGTGACAGTCATGAGACTTCATCCCGCTGAACTTCTGCTTTGCTGAGTCTAGGTATCTGCTTATCTTCCCCGCGTAACCGTAAGGAAGTCTTCTCGTCCGCCCTTGTCGCGGTTGTCTTGCTGCCCTTCCTCATGTCTTGCCCGGCCCCCATGGACGACTTCATAGTCATCTTCATCACCTTGCCACCGATAGCCATCCATGAAACCACGCAAGAGTAGGTGGTCCCGCACCTGTCCGAAATCCGGGTCCGTAATAAGGCTCTTCAGCTTGCATCTTCAACACATACATCTTATGTCCGTCTCATTCTTTTGAATCATCTCAGCCTTCGCGGAGCTCAAAAACCTATTCACGATGCCTTCGGTCATCGTGCGGACCATGGTCGCATGCGGGGTAGAGCAAAACAATATTTTAGAACCCAAAAAAAAATTTGGCATGACTTTGCCTAAAAATAGGACCAAAAAGAATGCATAAAGCCAAATTCTCGCCGAAACGGAAATGAATCAACATTCCGACAAAATATTGTCAACTATCGCATTTCAAATACCGGTACATGCAAACACAAACATATGCAACACCACAAACATACGAGGATCTAGGCCATAAAAAGTGCATGTGCACGTTGTTGGAGGGAGAAAAAAATAGATCTACAACATAAGAAAGCTTTCCCCTTACTTACCTATCAAAAAAAAGGTAATTTAACCACTTAATTTGGGTGAATCTATGGTGCAAATGAGGTGACGGGGGGGGGGGAGGAGGCAGACGAGACAAGCTTGGAGGAGGAGATGGAGAGAATGAAGTGTGGAAAGTGAGTGTGGTAGGTGGATATGCCAAAAAGATCTCAAGTTACCGATGGCGCACCATAATAAAATGCGCCATTAGTAACACTGGTCACTAATGACGCACCTGTTAAGTGGTGCGCCATTACTATTTTTTAAAAAATAGAAAAAAATTGAAAATTTTGTTAGTAGTGGCGCACGGAGTGTGTGGTGCGCCATTACTAGTTTGAACTAGTAATGGCGCACCTCCACTGGTGCGCCATTAGTATTTTTGGAAGAAAAAAAATGTTAGTAATGGCGCACCTTGTCTCTGGTGCGCCATTAGTAATGTGGACACTAATGGCGCACCTGTATCTGGTGTGCCATTTCTATATAGCAGTGGCGCACCACATGCATGGTGCGCCATTAGTGTCAATATCATCTATAGCCCTTTTCCTTGTAGTGTCTTATCTTCTCATATCGACCGGTGAATTCTTGAGTCTTCCCTTTGTCGACAAACTATGTGTTGAACTCTTTCTTACAGTTCCTGAATAGATCTGCCATCTTCTTCAGAGCAAACACCTTGACATTCGGCTCTATAACAGGGTTGTCAGGAGCCTCCTCTTGTGGGAGGGTAAAATTTGCCTTCAACGAGGTCCAAAGATCACCTTTCAGTCTGTCCTCGACATAAGAAACTTCAGGGTGGTCCTTACTCATATTCCATTGCACAACGCAGATCGGGATGATGTCCCTAACAATAGCTCCACACCGATTAACAAAAGTGTTCTTGGTCCGAATGGGAGCAATCAATTGGCCATTTTTCATGATTTCTTTGATCGTGAACCTTTCATCCTGGCGCAACCTTTTCTTCGGGCCTCGTCTCCTTGCATAAGTTTGGCTCGATCCGGAGGGCTATATATAAAAGAAGAAAGAAGCGTTAATATATGAATATATACCGTAACAATTAATGCATCAAGTCAGCACATGCTTACTTAATATATATACCTCGCCGGACTTTGCAACTACTTCCTCCTCCGTTCGATCACCGGAGCCGTCATCATGATCTCCTTCCTCACCTGTTCAGTCACCGAAGCCGGCATGAACTTCTTCCTCCTCCATTGTTGGATCACCGGAGCCGTCATCCTTGAATTCCAGACCATCGGTGTCATTGAGAAACAACAAGGGATTACCACTGGCGCATATTATATCCCCCAACAACTGTCCTGTTTCTAAGTCTTTTTCAATAGTTTCTTCAAATATTACAACATGGAAATATACAAAGATGAGAGATGGATATATTAGTGGCAAACATAGACCTAGCAAATATCACAACAAGGAATCATATGCATATATAAGCAATGTATTAGTTGCGGACCACCTCTCTCATGCATGTCCGACGTCCCCCCTCATGTCGAAGTTATTGGGCCAGGGTTATACTTTCAGGGTTTGGGTGGACTCGAGATTTGGTCATGCAAGAGGGGGTTGATCGACGTCCCCCCTCATGTCGAAGTTACCGGAGTTTTATTCTATGGGTTTGGTTGGCCTCGAGAGTTTATCTGGTAGGGGCGGGAGGGGGTAGGAGATCGACAACGCTCTTTATTCTAGGGTTTGGGTGGACTCGAGAGTTGGTCGAGCGAGAGGGGGTTGATCGACGTCCCCCCTCATGTCGAAATTATTGGGAATATGCTTCGAGAGAAAATACAACACTAATATGTTTCGAATATATGAACATTTTAACTTAATTAGTAACTTATTACAATTTCGAGAGAAACCTTTCTATTAACATCATTTTAACTTATAACTTAGCAACGTGCTGAGAGAAATCTTAATAACATAGAAAAATGTTATCTTGGAGGGGGTATATCGACCCCTCCTGTCGGGGAAACTGATCGCCCACGAACACCTATGGGACCGGAGCCCCTTTTTAGGTACGGCAAGGGGGCGGAGGATGCACGAAGAGCAGATCGAGGCGAGCACACGAGCTGTTTACCCAGGTTCGGGCCGCACGGATGCGTAAAACCCTACTCCTGCTCCGGTGGTTGTATTGAGTTCTTGGCTCGAGAGCGAGGAGAGCTATAGTACACTCTAACCGCTAGCAAGACCGAGCGTGGAAAATGATCGATGTTCGGAACCCCCCTCTACGTTGCGCATGGGCCTCCTTTTATAGGCTCAAGGGGTCACCGACAGGTGGCAACGCGGATGAGGGTAAAAATGTAAAAAGGGTGGTAGTTGGAACAGTGTCCCATACCTAACCCTGACGGCAGGGGACAAGGGCATTAAATGCCTGTCGCCGTCGCCCAAACAGTGCAAAAAGTGGCCGTCAGGGGCGCCACCGTCCGCCACGACGGCAGCCTTGTCATCGCTGCTTGCCACCGTGTACCCCAGGCTGCACAGCCTTCCGCCACGTGCCCCTGGGAAGGTCCCAGAGCGACACATGGGTGGATGCGCTGGAGCGCGGGTACTGAGTGGAAGCTTGTCGCGACAAGCATCTTGCCGCGGCTGGGAGCTTGCCGCTCACCGGGCCTTGCCGGGACGCGTGGCGCGTCGCGGCAAGTTTTCTTGAAATGCCTTGGTTGGCCTCCCCGGCAAGCTCATCGTGCCAGGGTCTTGCGCCAAAGAAGTGGTCTTGTGCCTTGAGTGGCCTTCCCGGCAAGCTCCTCTTGCCGGGGCCTTGTCTCTTTGACTTGAATACTTTGTTCTTGAATGGCTCCAAAGGAACCACGAGAGGATCTTGGCGGTCGCCCGGCAAGCCTTGCCGCGGGACGCTGCAACTGTCCGTGCACAAGTTCGGGATACTAGGGTACCCCTACTTTAGTACATCGATAGGAGCCCCCGGGCCTGGGCCATACACGGTGCCGAGCGCTATTGGGCCAGGCCCAAAACAGTGCACGGGCACGCGCGGCCTGCCGCACGCCGAATCTTTCCCCGTATCCACCGTGCTCTCCCCTAACGGCACGTGTCGATTGCGGCATCGTGGGAGAGATCATGGGGGTGTTCTTTAATCGGAAATGCGGAACGTCCGCCCCCTCCCCCCTTAAAAGCAGGGGAAACAGGGGCAGTTCGTCCATTCGCCCGTTGCTGCTTCAATCCTCAAAAACCTCCGCCGCTCCCCTCCTTCCTGAAGGCCGAAAGAGAGCAGCGCTCCGCTCCCCCCGCCGCCACCAGCTCCTCCGGCGGCGTCGACCTCCTCCCCCGCCTCCGCCATGGCTCCAAAAGGCGAGAAAGGGAAGTCCGCGAAGTAGGCCGAGGCGCTGCGGCTTGCAGTGATGTGGAAGAAGCGGGCTGTCTTCCCCCCATGCTTTCCGCGGCGAGGCTGAGGGAGGAATACTACCTCTTCTGGTCGAGGGAGACGAAGGCGCATCCACGCACCAAGGTATTCCCCGCCGTAGCTTGCGAGATGTTCCCGAATGGCTACGCATTCTTCGCTCTGTTCTTCTACTACGGGCTCTGCCCGCCCTTCTCCGAATGGTTCGTGTTGCCGAGGGGCGTAGTTCCGCTGTGCAACAACAGCGCTCAGCCGCATCCGCGCAATGATGCTGCTGTGCGACTCGCACGGGATCGACCCCACTTGGCAAGAGCCTACCGACGAGGTCGTGCAGGCGTTCTTCGACAACTTAGAAGAAATGCCGGTCCTCGCTGACGAGAAGAAGGGCCTCACCCGCGACACCACCAACCAGGAGATGGCGTATATCGCCACCAAGCTGGAGGAGGCGGCGGTGGCCGCGGCCGTGGGCGAGTTCAGGTACACTGTGGAGGAGGCGGAGGCAGCGGAAGCGGAGAGCCTTGCCGAGCGAGAAGAGTTCCTCAAGCGGGGAAGCTTGTCGGACAAGGCGTCGCGGCAAGCGAGCCCGCCAAGCAGGGCGTGGAATCGAGCGGGCCTGCCGAGGACACGAGCGGCTCGCTGGAGATCGGCTCTTCTTCCTCGTCCTCGGGCAGCTCACCACCACCAGCTTCGCCTCCAGCTCCACCGAGAAGGCGCCTCCGCCAGGCCGCGGATGTGATGGGGCGGCAGACGGGCCAGCAGCAGGCGCGCCGCGCGACGCGCTCCACCGCGGCGAGCAAGGTTGCCGCGGGAGCACCCCGCGCATCTACTGCAACTGGAGCAGGGTCTTCCCGGAGCACCGCACCTGCCCCTGCCGTTCCCCACACCTCGGCGATAGTTGGAGCGGGGTCTTCTCAGACCACTGCCCCTGCCCCCGCCAAGCGGCCAAGGGAGTCTACTCCCCCGCCTCCTCGCGCCGGTACGCGTGAGCCGGATTTCGACTTCTCCGCGCTCAGCTCCGACGAGGAAGAGGAAGAGTAAGTCTTTGTTGTTTCTTGTATTGCTTCGATTTTCTGTTGTCTTGTCTCGTATCCCCTTTGCCTAACTCTGAACCTGTTCTTTTTTAGAACTCTGGCCCAGAGGGCAGCGAAGAGGGCCAAAGTCCCGGTGATTGTCATCGAGGACGAGCCCGCCGCGACAGCAGGGGGCGCGCCTGAGACAAGCTTGCTGGACCCGGCAACTGTTCTACAGGGCAGCCACCAGCGCAGCCCCCAGCGTAAGTGTAGTTCATCTTTTGCTGTTAGGCGCGCGTGGGCGCTGCTTCTGTGCTGACGTCTTGTTTGTTGACTTGTGTAGGAACAGAGCAACAGCACCAGGAGCGCCAGGAGACCGTCCCCGACGTGCCGCATGCTTCGACTACACCGCCAAGGGGAAGCTCTCCGGCAAGGGAGAGCCCCCCGCCAAGGACGGATTCTCCGCCAAGGGCGAACACTCCGCCGCGGGCGAGCTCTCCGGCGAGGGGTGGCACTAGAGGCCCTCCGCCGGTGGGAGCTACAACTACGCCGCCGAGGGAGAGCTCCCCGGCAAGGATCCTCACCGAGGAGTCGGCCCGCGCAGGTAACCCCTTTGCTTCACTCTTCCCTTGGACTTTTCTTCTTTTGATTATTTTTTTTGGATATTTGCTTGACTGTTAGTCTTTGATTTTCTTCTGTCAGACCCGTCAGCAGCCGAGCCAATGGAGACGTAGGTCGTTGTTGACGACGTCGCCGTTGCCGAGGAGACAGTTGGCGCAGACGATCCCGCTAGCGCTGAGGCCGCCGAGGCTGCCGCCGCAGCAGCCGGCGGAGGGGCTGGCGGTCGCAATGACGGCCCCGAGGCCGCAGGAGCACCGGGCACTACGCCGACCGCCGAGCCCTCCGCTGTCGCCGCAGCCCCCAGCCCTGACGAGCCCGAGCCAGGCGCCTACCTCAAGGCCGGCGACGACGTCTTCATCCAGCTCCCTTGGGCGTCCATGTCCAGGGCGCCGGTCGAGGGAGAGGTCTTCGATGGAGAGGTGCTTGCCTCTGCCGGGCTGAAGATTGTGGACACGCCAGGCAGCAGCAGCAGCAGCGAGCCCAAGGAGTAGCGGCTGTTGCGGAAGTTGCTGGTGCTTTACCGCGCCCGGCAGGCCAAGTTGGAGTCCCGCGAGGCTCTTGCCGCGAAGGCGGGAGCTGATATTGAGAAGCGCGCGGAGGAGCTCCGAGCCATCAACCAAGCGGCTCTCCGATCCTTGGCGGGGGAGCGGGAGCAGCTTGCCGAGGCGCAGTAGGCCTTCATTCTGGAGAAGGCGGAGGTGGAGGAGCAGCAGCGGCTTGCCGCCGAGAAGCTGTCCACGCTGGAGGGTGAGCTGGCGTAGCGGAAGGTCAACCTCGATGGTCACGAGGAGGAACTTGCCGCGCGCGAGCAGTCGCTTGGCGGAGCTCTCCAAGAAGCGAAGGATGCTGCCGCGGCTGCCGAGACCGCGAAGAAGGAGTTGGAGGCGAGGGTGGCGCAGCTGGAGGCCAGCCTCAAGACGAGCGGCGAGGAGGTTGCTGCACTCAAGCTCGAGAGGGAGAAAGACGCCCACAGCCACTCCGAGCTGCAGGTTCGCCTCTCCAAGAAGGGCAAGGAGCTCGCCGTCGCCAAGGACTCCATCGTCGACCTTGAGCTGAAGCTGGCCACCCTTACCCAGACGCTGGACGGCGCCAACGAGCGGGAGGCGACCCTGAAGGAGGAGATCAGGGCCGAGAAGGCGCTGCTGGAGAGCGCCGCCGTCACCCAAAACATCTTCAGGGAAACCGGGGAGCATTGGACAGAAGGTCTTGTCAATGCTGCCGCGGATATCGACAAGGAGCTGGCGGAGGTGGGGGCGGAGCACCTCGGGTAATCCACCGACGAGAGTCTCCACCACAGCGCCAAGCTAACTTTGTTCTTTAGGGGCGTGGCGACGTCCCACCAGCAACTCCGGGAGAAGATCCCGAAGCAGCTAGCGGACGAGTCGCGTAGGCTCTGCGCGGGGGCCCTGCAGAAGGTGTTGATGAAGGTGGCTTTCCGCAATCCAGGCCTCAACCTCACCAACGTCCTTAGGAGCTTGCCGCCGGATGCCGACCAAGAGGCACTCAAGGCCCTTGTCGCACCCATTGTGGACAAGGTGGGTGGCATCAAGAGGGTCGAGGGCGACCGCGCGGACTAGTCTCGCCCATTTTTTTCTTTTCCTTGTCGCTGTTAGCCGTGTTATGAAAAACAGTCTATTAGAGCTGCAACAAGTTGTTTTTGTAATATAACTCTATTTTGGGTAGTTAATGCAATGTTATTTCCTCTACTTGATTCCTTGGCTTTGTATGTTTCTGCCCTACGCTTTTAGGGAACTTGTCGATGTGGGCACCCTTGCCGCGAGCGCTGAGTGCGGAACTTCAGCAGCCCGCTGGCGGTGCCGCTACCGACAAGAAACCTTGTCGCAACTAGTCGCAGCACGCTTAAGTTGTTGAGCGAACTCGAAAATGAAGTAAGGGCGCGATACTAGTCGCAGCACACTTAAGCCATTGAGCGTGCTCGAAACAAAGTAAGGGCGCGGCTAGTCATGAGTTGGTTCCTCGGCGCACAGGTTTTCCATACAAAGTGCGGTCGTTCAAGGAAGATAACTTAAAAATTTAAAATTTGATTGCTAAAACTTTGGCAACTTAGCTTTTGTGTCGTCTGCTTCCCGGCAAGGCAAAGCTTTCTTGAACGGCACTTGCTCAATACCACTATCTCCCCCTGACAAACTTGTGCGCGAGGGGACCTTCTTCTCCTTGAGAAAAAAGATAGGAGAGAAAATACAGATATGGAGCCTTTGGGCTTGTTATTTCTTACCGGGGATAGGTGCTGCACAAAGTGTCAGATAGTACATGCAAAGAAATAAAAATGCATGAAATGATAAGTTGTGCGAGGCACATAAGCTTTACTGATGCACGGGATCTGCGCCCGGCTTTGTACAAAGGTTTACATGCGATAGCGGCAAGACTTGTACAAAAGGTGGTTGCCGGAGCGGATCACGGCAACCGCGCCTTATGGGTAAAACTTGCGAAGATGCTCAATGTTCCAGGAGTTGCTCACCGGAAAGCCATCTTCGGTCTCAAGGCGGACAGCGCCGGGCCTAGTGACTTGTTTCACCCGATAAGGGCCTTCCCACTTCGGCGTCAACTTGTTGGAATTTTTGGCGGACTGAACACGCCGAAGAACAAGGTCGCCTTCCTCGAGACTTCTGGCATTAACTTTGCGGCTATGGTAGCGGCGCAAAGCTTGCTGGTATCGAGCAGCTCGTACAGCAGCCTGAAGACGGTCTTCCTCAAGGAGCAGCGCGTCATCTTGTCGCAGCCGCTCTTGCTCGAGCTCATCATAAGCGAGCACTCGAGGTGACCCGTATACTAGTTCCGTGGGGAGAACTGCCTCTGCTCCATAGACTAGAGCGAAAGGTGTCTGTCCAGTGGCTCGATTTGGCGTCGTCCTGATCGACCAAAGAGCCGCTGGCAGCTCCTCGATCCAGTTTCTTCCGCACTTGTGCAGCCTGTCGAAAGTTCTTGTCTTGAGTCCGCGCAGCACTTCAGTGTTTGCCCTCTCCGCTTGACCGTTGCTCCTCGGGTGAGCAACAGAAGCGAAGCAGACCTTGGCGCCAAGCTCTTGGACGTACTGCATGAAGGTGCGACTTGTGAATTGTGTGCCGTTGTTGGTGATGATCCTGTTAGGGATCCCGAAACGGCAAACAATCGACCTGAAGAACTTGACTGCTGACTGTGCGGTCACCTTTCTCACTGGCTCCACTTCCGGCCACTTTGTGAACTTGTCGATTGCAACGTACAAGTACTCAAAGCCCCCGGCTGCGCGGGGAAAGGGGCCGAGGATGTCGAGCCCTCAGACCGAAAATGGCCAGGATAAAGGGATCGTCTGGAGAGCTTGAGCTGGTTGGTGTATCTGCTTGGAATGGAACTGGCATGCTTCACACTTGGTTACTTGTGCAGTTGCATCCTGGAGGGCTTCTGGCCAAAAAAAACCTTGCCAGAATGCTTTGCCGGCAAGTGCTCTTGCGCCGATGTGGTGACCACAAATGCCTCCGTGTATCTCTGCCAACAGCTTTTGTCCATCTTCCCGGGGAATACACTTCAATTTCACACCGTTGAGTCTTCTTCTGTACAGTTCGTTGCCGACAAACTGGTACATACTTGACTCCCGGGCTACTCTTTCAGCTTCTTCTTGCTCTCCGGGAAGTTCTCCTGTCTGAAGGAAACGGACAATTTGTTGTGCCCATGCAGGAGCCTGTGGCTCGACAACAAGGACCAAAGGCACATCTGCTGCTGCGGGAACATCTGCTTCCACGGCGAGAACCTGCGTCTCAGCCGGAGCTTGATGTTCCCCGGCAAGCTTGCCGAAGCAAAACTTGTCGGGAGCGTTTGCTTCAACGGAACAAGCCCTAGGGTTCTCCGGAGCGGATTGCTCCTCAGCATTCCGGGCGTTGATCTTGGCAACCTTCTTGGCGGCGGCTTCGGGGAGCTCTGCCGGAAAATAGTCGCCAACAATCAACTTCCTCTTCTTACTCTGTCCAGTTGATGTTGTTACGGATGGTTGAGTCAGCTTGAGCACAAAGATCCCTGGTTCCACAGGTAACTTGAGTGCAACGCACTTTGACAGGCCGTCGGCGATGTCGTTCTGAGCTCTTGGAACATGCTCCATCTGTAGGCCGTCAAAGTGTTCTTCAAGCTTTCTCACCTCGTCTACGTAAGCTTCCATCAATGGACTCTGGTAGTTCTTGTTTACTTGGCGGACGACCAACTGTGAGTCACCCCTGACAATTAGCTTCTTAATCCCAAGGTCTATCGCGATCCTGAGACCGGCAAGCAAACCTTCATACTCTGCAGTATTGTTTGTCGCTTGCTCCTTGGGAAAGTGCATCTGGACCACGTACTTGAGGTGTTCTCCGGTGGGCGCGACAAGCAGCACGCCAGCACCGGCGCCTTGCAGCGAGAAGGCACCATCAAAGTACATTATCCATTCTTTGCTCGCTTCCTTGACGGGGATGCTCGTTTCTGGAATCTCTTCATCTGGTGTCGGTGTCCACTCTGCTATGAACTCTGCCAATGCTCTGCTCTAGATGGTTGAAGTGCTTTCAAACTTGAGGCCAAAGCTTGACAGTTCCAGTGCCCATTCGACAATCCTGCCTGTCGCTTCTGGATTTTGCAGTATCCTCTTCAGCAGGAAGCGAGTGACCACTGTTATCTCATGTGCTTGGAAGTAATGGCGCAGCTTTCTCGAGGCCATGAGGAGGCCGAAAAGCAACTTCTGCACACCAGAGTACCTTGACCTAGCTCCCTGCAAAAGGGAGCTGACAAAGTAAACTGGGCGCTGCACCATCTTCTTCCGCATCTCCTCTTGCGTCTGCGCAGATTCATCCTTGTCGGGACCAGAGCTTGTCGGGGAAGCCCCCTGCTTGTCGCTGGATGTGCTTCCCACGTTTGGTGGCTCATCATCTGCCTCCCTCTCTGCTACTAACGCAGCACTAACCACTTGATTGGTTGCTGCTAGGTACAGCAGCAACTTCTCTTGTGGCTTAGGTGCGACAAGTACTGGAGTGGAGGACAGGTACCTCTTCAAGTCTTGCAGCGCAGCCTCCGCTTCCGGAGTCCATTTCATTAGACCTGCCTTTTTCAAAATTTTGAAAAACGGCAGGGCGCGTTCAGCTGACTTGGAGATAAACCTGCTGAGAGCAGCCACACAACCGGCAAGTCTTCGCACATCCTTGACGCGCTTCGGTGCTTCGATCTGCTCAATGGCCTTGATCTTGTCGGGATTAGCTTCAATCCCCCTCTGAGACACGAAAAACCAGAGAAGCTTGCCGGAGGGGACTCGAAACACACACTTCTCGGGGTTGAGTTTGAGCTGGATCTTGCGCAGATTTGTAAAGGTTTCGTCTAAGTCTTGGATCAGAGTAGCCCTGTCCTTGCTCTTGACCACTATATCATCCATGTATGCTTCTACATTTCTGTGAATCTGTGGCTCAAAAGTTGTATGGACCACCCTTTGCAAATGTTGAACCGGCATTCTTCAATCCAAAGGGCATGCATATGAAACAATATGTGCCACACGGAGTGATGAATGCGGTCTTCTCCTCATCTTCTTCAGCCATGAAGATCTGGTGGTATCCTGAGTATGCGTCAAGAAATGAAAGCAGATCACATCCAGCCATGGAGTCGACAATCTGGTCAATGCACGGCTAGGGAAATGGGTCTTTGGGACAAGCTTTATTCACATCAGTGAAGTCGATACAAAGCCTCCATTTCCCGTTCGCCTTGCGCACGACTACAGGATTGGCCAACCACGTCGGATGGAGCACTCCTCTGACAAGGCCTGCTGCTTCCAACTTCTTGATTTCTTCTACTATAAACTCTTGGCGCTCCAATGCTTGTTTCCTGACTTTTTGCTTGACGGGCCGCGCGTGAGGACAGACGGCAAGCTTGTGCTCAATTGCTTTCCTGGGAACACCGGGGATGTCAGACGGTTGCCATGCAAACACGTCAACGTTCGCCCGCAGGAAAGCAACGAGCGCGCTTTCCTATTTAGGGTCAAGCGTGGCACTAATGGTGAAAGTACCACCAGTGCCGTCCTCCTCGACGGTCACCTTCTTGGTTGCGGGTGGAGCTGCCATCCTCTTCTTACACTTGCCGGTGGAGCTCGATGGTACATCCTCGACGGCAGCGCAGCACTCCGAAGAGGTGCGTTTGCCGGAGTGGGCCCCAGAGCTCTTGCCGGACTTGGTCTTCTCCTTCCCCCCGGGAGCTTCAGCGGCAAGTGTCTGTCGATCTGTTGCGGCTGCTGCTTCCCGGTAGATCTTGTCGGCACAGATAAGGGCATCTTTCTTGTCGCCAGGGACAGAGATGACGCTTATTGGGCCTGGCATCTTGAGCATGTTGTAGGCATAGTGAGAGGCTGCCATAAACTTGGCGAGTGCTGGACGGCCTAGTATCCCATTGTAAGGCAACGGGATATCGGCGACGTCAAAAGTGACCCACTCAGTTCTGAAGTTCAGCTCGCCGCCAAACGTCACTGGCAACGTGATCTTCCCTTTTGGCTTGCTCCTTCCCGGGTTGATTCCTTGGAACGTGCCGGTCTCTTCGAGCTCGCTGTCAGGGATCTGGAGTTTCTGGATTACAGTGGAGGAGATCAGGTTCAAGCCGTCCCCGCAGTCTACTAACATCTTCGTGACCTTGAGGTTGCGGATGGTTGGTGAGACCAACATCGGCAAGCACCCGACCGCAGTTGTGCGATCAGGGTGGTCCTCAATATAAAAGATGATAGGCGTGCTGGACCATTTTAGAAGTTTGCGCGATTCGACAGGTGGTTCTGCTGCATTGACTTCTCGCACCCACTGTTTGAGTTGGCGGTGTGAAGTATGCAGAGAAGCACCGCCGTCAACGCACAAAACCTCTGTGGCTTTCTAAAACTCCTGCTCAATGGTCTCTTCATCATCGATGTCTTCGTCGTCGTCATCGTCGTCCTTGTCGCGGCCGCGGGGAGGTCTGTCTCCTTGTCGCTGCTTGGCCTTGCCACGGCGTCCTCCCCGGCCATTGAACGGACGCTTCTTGCCGGATCCTCCATCACCTCCCTAGGCCTTCTCCTTGTCGCGTCGCTCATACTCAGCTTTTTGCTGCTCGACGAGGTACTCGACCCTCTTGCAGTTCTGGAGGTCGTGACCCTTGGTGCGGTGGATTTTGCAATACTGCTTGTCGGTGCCGTCCTGCTTGTCGGCGGCCGCCACAGCCTGGCAGTTGGTGCATGCGGCAGTCTCCTTGCCGGAGCTACCAACTTGGGCTTTCTTGGCGCCAGCCTCCTTGCCGGACTGCTCAACGACTAGCACTTCCTTGTTCTTCTTATTTCTGTTGTTCCGCCGCCAGTTTTTCTTGGCCGGGGCGGCATCCTCGCTGTCAGATCCTCCTGCGTCGGTATCCTCTCCGGGGAGTTTCCTCCCCTCCTCAGCACGTGCGCACTTGTCGGCCAGGGCGTACAGCTCGCTGACGTCCCTGATCTTGCACATCGCCATCTCATCCCTCATCCTGCGGTTGCGCACGTTCTGATGGAACGCGCTGATGACCGCGGCAGGGTGGACGTCTGGGATGTTGTGGTGGACACGGCTGAATCTCTGGATGTACTTGCGCAGGGGCTCTCCTTCCTTCTGGGCGAGCAAATGAAGGTCACTCTCCTAGCCATGGGGCTTGTGGCCGCCCGTGAAGGCGCCGACAAACTGATGGCACAGGTCAGCCCAAGAAGAAATGGAGTTGTCCGGCAAGTGCATGAGCCAGGACCTGACGTTGGGTTTGAGTACCAGAGGAAAGTAGTTTGCAAGGATCTTCTCGTCTCGTCCCCCAGCAGCTTGCACCGCAATGGTGTAGATGATGAGGAACTCCGACGGATGCATCTTGCCGTCGTACTTCTCCGGTACGTCGGGCTTGAAGTTCTTCATGCTGGGCCACTGGACTTGCCGCAGCTCACGAGTGAACGCAGGACAACCTACCGCGTATGGCAAATCGCCTGGTCCCCCTGGCGCTTGCACGTCGACAGTGGGCCCAGCGCGCTGGTCTGATTGACGCCGCGCTTCTCTTTGACGCTCGATGCGGGTTCGAGCATCCTCCTATTGCCTATCGTCGAGAACTTGGCGCTGATCGCGTCGAGCTCGCGGATCTGATGACGCAGTGGAGTCGTCGTCGATGTTGATCCGGCGAGTCGGTGATTTTGGCCTTCGGGGCGGGGAGTGCACGGTAGTTGCACCCCCAGCGGTCTTGTCGCCATCGGCCCGCGCCTGGCTGACTTGCCGCGGCCGCGATGTGCTCGGCTGCTGCGGAGTGTCGCCGTTGGCGAAGGCGATGAGACTCTGGATGGTGGCCCTCCAGTCGTCGGCCTTACTAGCCGCTGGAGGGAATTCCAGGAGCAGTTGTGCTCGTGCTAGAGCTTCTGCTGGAGTGGCGGGCAAGGGTGGCGAACGGTGCGAGGAGCGGGATATGCTCGGACTTCTAACTACGTTAGAAGGAGCAGTTTCCCGTCCCAGCGACCGTGCCTTGCTGGTGCCGGCATGTTGGTGTGCATGCTGGCCTTGAGCGTCCCGAGATCCGCCAGCTTGACCTTGGCCCAGCAAACGTATGGTACCTTGAGTACCACGACGCTGCCGGTCCCGCGCCTCCTGGGATGGGCGCGGTGCATGTACGGACGCCGAGGCCTTGGAGTGCGCTCGGTCGTCTGTCTTGTCCTTGGACTTGGCGGCGCCGTGAGTTCCCTCGTCGACGTCCGTTCTTCCGCCGGCGTCTACCCCACCAGCCGTTGGCTCCGGCGGTGGCGGGATCAACGCAGACGGACCTGCTGCCTCCGAAGCCTTCTTCTTCGGCGGCATGTTGATGAA
This sequence comes from Secale cereale, assembly GCA_902687465.1. NCBI lineage: Eukaryota > Viridiplantae > Streptophyta > Magnoliopsida > Poales > Poaceae > Secale > Secale cereale. The sequence goes on along the minus strand of LR738711.1, from coordinate 28,489,581 downwards.
GATGTTGAAGATTTAGCCCGTGTGCAGGCCGGATCAGGTTCGCACAACCTCGACGCAACCCCTACCTGGCGCGCCAAAGATGTCGGGGAAACTGATCGCCCACGAACACCTATGGGACCGGAGCCCCTTTTTCGGTACGGCAAGGGGGCGGAGGATGCACGAAGAGCAGATCGAGGCGAGCACACGAGCAGTTTACCCAGGTTCGGGCCGCACGGATGCGTAAAACCCTACTCCTGCTCTGGTGGTTGTATTGAGTTCTTGGCTCGAGAGCGAGGAGAGCTACAGTGCACTCTAACCGCTAGCAAGACCGAGCGTGGAAAATGATCGATGTTCGGAACCCCCCTCTACGTTGCGCATGGGCCTCCTTTTATGGGCTCAAGGGGTCACCGACAGGTGGCAACTCGGATGAGGGTAAAAATGTAAAAAGGGTGGTAGTTGGAACAGTGTCCCATGCCTAACCCTGACTGCAGGGGACAAGGGCATTAAATGCCCGTCGCCGTCGCCCAAACAGTGCAAAAAGTGGCCGTCAGGGGCGCCACCGTCCGCCACGACGGCAGCCTTGTCATCGCTGCTTGCCACCGTGTAACCCAGGCTACACAGCCTTCCGCCACGTGCCCCTGGGAAGGTCCCAGAGGGACACATGGGTGGATGCGCTGGAGCGCGGGTACTGAGTGGAAGCTTGTCGCGACAAGCATCTTGCCGCGGCTGGGAGCTTGTCGCTCACCGAGCCTTGCCGGGACGCGTGGCGCGTCGCGGCAAGTTTTCTTGAAATGCCTTGGTTGGCCTCCCCGGCAAGCTCCTCTTGCCAGGGTCTTGTGCCAAAGAAGTGGTCTTGTGCCTTGAGTGGCCTTCCCGGCAAGCTCCTCTTGCGGGGGCCTTGTCTCTTTGACTTGAATACTTTGTTCTTGAATGGCTCCAAAGGAACCACGAGAGGATCTTGGCGGTCGCCCGACAAGCCTTGCCGCGGGACGCTGCAACTGTCCGTGCACAAGTTCGGGATACTAGGGTACCCCTACTTTAGTACACCGACACCTCCCCCTCATGTCGAAGTTATCGGGGAGGCGGTATATCGACAACAACATACATACATGGAAAAAAAATGATACATACATACATAGCCACATACATATATACATGGAAAAATATGCTATGAAATAAAAAATGCATATATGAACAAAAAAATTAATACATATATGAACAAAAAAATACATATATGAACAAAAAAAAATGCTATGAACAAAAAACTAACACATATATGAACATCCATCCATACATAGAGCCACATATGTATATACATTATATATGAACAAAAAAATATCATATAAAAAATCAATATATAAAAAAAACTATGCACACATAGCCGGGGTGGCGGCTGCTCACAGCGGGGGCGGCCCGCAAGGGCACGGCGACGGTGACAGTGGGGACGCGACGGGTCAGGGGCGCTGCCACTAGTAGAAAACAGGGCATTGGTCCAGCCCATTAGCCCCGGTTCAATCTAGAACCGGGACCAATAGGGGTACTGGACCCGGTTCGTTAGCCCAGGGGGCCGGCCGGGCCACGTGGGCCATTGGTCCCGGTTCGTCTGGACCTATTGGTCCCGGTTGGAGCTAAAAACCGGGACCAATGGCTCTTGCTCCTGGCCCACCACTATTAGTCCCGGTTTGTTTTATGAACCGGGACCAAAGGCACCCCTTTAGCCCCGGTTTGTAGCACCAACCGGGACCAGTGAGTTGCCTATATATACCCCCTCACTCAAGAGCAGAGCTCACTGCTCTGTTTTTTTTCTGGCCGAGGGGGGGAGGGGTTAGTGGTGCTCTAGCTCACCTCCTATGCACACAACATGTTCGGTGGAATGCCCGAGCCACACTAGTTAAGCTTTTCTCCTCTCGAAGCTCTATTTTCTTCGAGATTTGTCTAGGTTTAGCGGTCCGTCACGTCCCGTCCCCGTCTTCGCCGCCGTCGATCGCCCCCGCCGATCTCGTCACCGGCACCACCGTGGTGAGCCTCTTGTTATGTCCATGCTTTTCTTACTTTTATTATTGCTTTAGATAGATATTTGTCTAATTTTCTTACGTTTATTATTGCTTGTTATTATATAGTGCGATGGTTTTGATATCCGCCCACGTGGGCCCTCGTCCGGTCTACGATTCGGATGTGGTATATTATCTTTAATTTATAACTATTTGTTTTAGTGCTTATGATAGTTATGCCGACCAACCTGACATGCATAGATGTTTTATTATGTCTAGGAGGTAGTTGAACCGGAAATTCCAACCGACCCTCTTGTGGAGAGGTTAAATTTAGCTGAAGAGGAAAACATTTCGTTAAAGAAAAAATTGGAAAAAATGGAGGAGGAGAAGATGGAATTGGAGTTGCATGTTGCGGAAGTTATCGATGATCACAAGATCAAGATGGACCCTATTGTCGAGAGGTTAAATTTAGTTGAAGAAGAAAACAAATTCTTGAAGGAAAAAATAAAAAAAATTGTGGACGAGAAGATGATATTGGAGTTGCATGTTGCGGATGTCGTCGATGATCACAAGATCAAGATGGATGCAATGCGGTTGAAGATTAAAAAGATTAGAAAATATGCCATTAATACCGAGGCTTGGTATCATTATGCCGTTGGATCAATTGTTACCTTGGTTGCGATTATGATAGCATTTGTTTTCGCGTTGAAATGTTTTACATAGTTTCGATGTGTATGGAGAGCTATATGTTGTTAGATGAGAACTATATATGTATGTACTTTGGTTTTAATGTGATGATGAACTTTTATCCATTTGGTCACTTAATTATCTATTTATGATGTTCTGTAATGGTTTTTGACACACTTAATTATATATAAATGCACGCAGATGAACCGCCAATGGATGTACGGTGACAGACACACCTCCGAGTACATTAAGGGCGTGCGTGAGTTTCTAAATGCGGCAGAGGCAAACAAGCAGAATGGTTTTATGTGTTGTCCATGAACTAAATGTGTGAATACGATGTCTTACTCTAACCGAAAAATCCTTCACTCCCACCTGCTTTACAAGGGTTTCATGCCACACTATAATGTTTGGACGAGGCACGGAGAAATAGGGGTTATGATGGAAGACGGCGAAGAAGAAGAGTACGATGACAACTATGTGCCCCCTGAATACGGTGATGCTGCAATGGGGGGAGCTGCTGAAGATCAAGAGGAACCAAATGATGATCTTCGCCGGGTCATTGTCGATGCAAGGACACAATGCGAAAGTCAAAAGGAGAAGCTGAAGTTCGATCGCATGTTAGAGGATCACAAAAAAGGGTTGTACCCCAATTGCGAAGATGGCAACACAAAGCTCGGTACCGTACTGGAATTGCTGCAGTGGAAGGCAGAGAATGCTGTGGCTGACAAAGGATTTGAGAAGCTACTGAAAATATTGAAGAAGAAGCTTCCGAAGGATAACGAATTGCCCAACAGTACATACGCAGCAAAGAAGGTCGTATGCCCTCTAGGATTGGAGGTGCAGAAGATACATGCATGCCCTAATGACTGCATCCTCTACCGCGGTGCATACAACGATCTGAACGCATGCCCGGTATGCGGTGCGTTGCGGTATAAGATCAGACGAGATGACCCTGGTGATGTTGATGGCGAGCCCGCCAGGAAGAGGGTTCCTGCGAAGGTGATGTGGTATGCTCCTATAATACCACGGTTGAAACGTTTGTTTAGAAACAGAGAGCATGCCAAGTTGATGCGATGGCACAGTGAGGACCGTAAGAAAGACGGGAAGTTGAGAGCACCCGCTGACGGGTCGCAATGGAGAAAAATCGAGAGAAAGTACTGGGAGGAGTTTGCAAAGGACGCAAGGAACGTATGGTTTGCTCTAAGCGCGGATGGCATTAATCCTTTCGGGGAGCAGAGCAGCAATCACAGCACCTGGCCCGTGCCTCTATGTATGTATAACCTTCCTCCTTGGATGTGCATGAAGCGGAAGTTCATTATGATGCCAGTTCTCATCCAAGGCCCTAAGCAACCCGGCAACGACATTGATGTGTACCTAAGGCCATTAGTTGAAGAACTTTTACAGCTGTGGAATGGAAACGGTGTACGTGCGTGGGATGAGCACAAACAGGAGGAATTTGACCTAAAGGCGTTGCTGTTCGTGACCATCAACGATTGGCCCGCTCTCAGTAACCTTTCAGGACAGACAAACAAAGGATACCACGCATGCACGCACTGTTTAGATGACACTGAAAGTATATACCTGGACAAGTGCAGGAAGAATGTGTACCTGGGCCATCGTCGATTTCTTCCGACCAACCATCAATGTCGAAAGAAAGGCAAGCATTTCAAAGGCGAGGCAGATCACCGGAAGAAGCCCGCCATGCGTACCGGTGATCACGTACTTGCTATGGTCAATGATTTACACGTAATCTTCGGAAAAGGCCCCGGCGCACTAGCTGTTCCGAATGACGATGAGGGACACGCACCCATGTGGAAGAAGAAATCTATATTTTGGGACCTACCCTACTGGAAAGACCTAGAGGTCCGCTCTTCAATCGACGCGATGCACGTGACGAAGAACCTTTGCGTGAACCTGCTAGGCTTCTTGGGCGTGTATGGAAAGACAAAAGATACAGCTGAGGCACGGGAGGGCCTGCAACGTTTGCACGAAAAAGACGGCATCCCTCCGAAGCAGTATGAAGGTCCTGCCAGCTATGCTCTTACGAAAGAAGAGAAAGAAATCTTCTTTGAATGCCTTCTCAGTATGAAGGTCCCGACTGGCTTCTCGTCGAATATAAAGGGAATAATAAATATGGCAGGGAAAAAGTTCCAGAACCTAAAGTCTCATGACTGCCATGTGATTATGACGCAACTGCTTCCGGTTGCATTGAGGGGGCTTCTACCGGAAAACGTCCGATTAGCCATTGTGAAACTATGTGCATTCCTCAATGCAATCTCTCAGAAGGTGATCGATCCAGAAATCGTACCAAGGCTAAGGAGTGATGTGGCGCAATGTCTTGTCAGTTTCGAGCTTGTGTTCCCACCATCCTTCTTCAATATCATGACACACGTCCTAGTTCATCTAGTCGACGAGATTGTCATTCTGGGGCCCGTATTTCTACACAATATGTTCCCCTTTGAGAGGTTCATGGGAGTCCTAAAGAAATATGTCCGTAACCGCGCCAGACCAGAAGGAAGCATCTCCATGGGCCATCAAACAGAGGATGTCATCGGGTTTTGTGTTGACTTCATTCCTGGCCTTAATAAGATAGGTCTCACTAAATCGCGGTACGAGGGCAGACTGACTGGAAAAGGCACGCTTGGAAGGGACTCAATAATATGCAGGGACGGTTATTCTTGGTCTCAAGCACACTACACAGTTCTACAGAACTCTACATTGGTGACCCCGTATGTCGATGAACACAAGAACAGTCTGCGCTCCAAACACCCGGAGCAGTGCGACGACTGGATTACACGTGAACACATCAGGACTTTCAGCAGTTGGTTGGAAACACGTCTCAGAGGTGACAACACTGTTTGTGATGAGTTGTACTTGTTGTCCAGGGGACCATCTTCGACTGTATTGATTTACAAAGGATACGAGATAAATGGAAATACATTTTACACGATTGTCCAAGATCAAAAGAGCACCAACCAAAACAGCGGTGTCCGCTTTGATGCAACAACCGAGAGGGGAAAGGACACATATTATGGTTACATAGTGGACATATGGGAACTTGACTACGGACATGATTTTAAGGTCCCTTTGTTTAAGTGTAAATGGGTCAATCTGTCAGGAGGCGGGGTACAGGTAGACCCACAGTACGGAATGACAACAGTGGATCTGAAAAATCTTGGATACAATGACGAACCGTTCGTCCTAGCCAATGATGTGGCACATGTTATCTATGTGAAGGACATGTCTACCAGAGCGAGAAAAAGAAAAGATAAGGAAGCGAATACATCATACGATGAGCCAAAGCGCCACATAGTTCTTTCAGGAAAAAGGGACATCCTGGGAGTGGAGGGCAAGACAGACATGTCTGAAGATTATGAAAAGTTTCATGAAATTCCTCCCTTCAAAGTCAAGGCTGACCCAAGCATCCTGATAAACGATGAAGATTATCCATGGTTACGGCGCAATAAGCAAATGACACAAGCGAAGAAAAAGTGAAGAGTTATTTCCGCAACTATTATGATGATACCATGCCAACTTTGTAACAAACGAGTATGATACCATTGTCCGTTTGTACTATTCAAATTTCAATACTACTTGCACTAACAAAACAAAACAAAACAAAACAAACTTGAAAAATAAATAGCAACAATAAGTATTTTGTTGTAAGTATAAACAAAATAAAATAAATAAATCAACAAAGAAAATAAATAAAGAAAGTAAAATAAATAAAGCAACTCTAAATACAGCAAAAAACAACTTAGAAATAAACAAAGAAAATAAAATAAATAAAGCAACTCTAAATACAGCAAAAAACAACTTAGAAATAAATAGCAACAATAAGTATTTTGTTGTAATTAAGTATAAACAAAATAAAATAAATAAAGCAACAAAGAAAATAAATAAAGGAAGTAAAATAAATAATTTCAAATTTAAACTATTCAAATTTGAATACTACTTGCACTAACAGAAAGTTTGTAATTGGTTTTACAAAAGAAAATAAATAATGCAGAAAACAAAACAAAAAAACTTGAAAAAAAAATAGCAACAATAAATATTTTTTTGTAAGTAGAAACAAAATCAAATAAATAAAGAAACAAAGAAAACAAATAAATAAAAATAGCAACAGTAAGTATTTTGTTGAAAGTAGAAACAAAACTAAAAAATAAAGCAACAAAGAAAAAAAGAAAAAATATGCCACCTGCTGGGCCCACACGGCCTGAATACGACTAGAAACCCAACCATGGGCGAGGATTCAGGCCCGTAGAAAGCCCAGCAAGTCCACAGGCAAAGCAGTGTCAGTTTAGGCCCTTAGGCCTGCAGTTTAGAGGAGTTCGATAGGAGAGAGGCAGCGGGGCTTATAAACTGGTGCTGCTCTCCCTCAACTAGCGAGGTGGGACTAAACTTCCCACCGCACCGCGGCAAGGCCTTTAGTCCCGGTTGCTGCCACCAACCGGGACTAAAGGGTGGCATTAGTCCCGGTTGGTGGCAGCAACCGGGACTAAAGGCCCCTCCTTCCCGCCCTTTGGGCTGCTGAAAAGGCACCTTTAGTCCCGGTTGGTGCCACCAACCGGGACTAAAGGGGGGGTATTAGTCCCGGTTTGTGCCTAGAACCGGGACTAATACTCCTCCTATATAAGCTACACTTGCGAAAATTTCGTTCAGTTTCTCCTTCCCAGCCCCGACGCCGACCTCGATCTGCTCCGTCCCCGTCGCCGTCGCCGCCGCCCCCGTCGCCCCCGTCGCCCCGTCGCCGTCGCCCCCGACGCCGCCTCGTCGCTCCGCCCCGCGCCGTCGCCGCGCCCCGCGCCGTCGCCCCGCCCCGCGCCGTCTCCGCGCCCCCCGGCCGGCCCGTACGTCGCGCGCCCCGCGCCGCCGCGCGCCCCGCCCCGCCGCCGTCGCGCCGCCGCGCCCCGACGCCGCCTCGTCGCCGCCCCGCCCCGCCGCCGTCGCGCCGCCCTGCCGATGTGAGGGCCGGCTCCCTTTTTTTTATATGTTTAATATATATTTCTGTATATATATATATAGTTGCTGTGTATATATATGTATATATGTGTATATTTTTTTTTCTTAGGAATTTTCTTAGGAAATTGCAGTATATATAGTTGCTGTATATAGTTGCTGTATTTATATGTATGTGTATATCTTTTTTTTTCTTAGGAATTTGCTAAATATATATGTTAAATATATATTTATGTGTATATAAATATATTTTTTCTTAGGAAGTTGCTGTATATATGTGATGTGTGTATATGTGATGTATATATATGTGTATGTGGCTATATAGTTTTTTGTTTATATATGCTAAATATATATAGAAAGTTTTATATATGCAAAAGTTACAAATTTAGAAAAAGAAGGATAGGAAAGAAGAAAATAAGAAAGAGGAAAGAAAGAAGAAGAGGAGAGGAAGAAGAGGAGAAATAAATAAGAAGAAGAAAAAAAGAAAAAAAGAGGAGAAGAAGAAAGGAATAGAGGAGAAAATTCTTCTCCTCTATTCCTTTCTTCTTCTCCTTTTTTTTCTTTTTTTTTCTTCGATCTTCTCCTCTAGCGGTTCCTTTTTTCTTCTTCTTCCTCTTTTTTTTATCGGATATGTCTATGTCGATATACACCCTCCCCGATAACTTCGACATTAGGGGGGGGGCCGGTGTCGAGGGTCGTCGAGGGACCGAGAGGCCGAAGGTCGAGGGGTCGAGGGTCGTCGAGGGACCGAGAGGCCGAAGGGCGAGGGGTCGAGAGGTTGCCTAGCAGTCGGGGGTCTAGGGTTGTGGATCGCCGAGCAGTCGGGGGTCAAAGTATTGAAGAATTCCATGACTTCATCATTTGCCAGAAGTAACCGGGGCATTTTGGTACAAAGTTATGCAAAGATATTTTGGAACGGAGTTCCTGATAGAATAATCCGTCTTTTGTTACGAATTATCCTATCGGGGACTCCATTCCAAAATAACTTTGGAGAGCTTCGTACCATCATGCTACTGTTACTTTCGCCTAATGATGAAGTATTGGTTTTGTTGAATCCTTTGACACTCGACAAAATGTGACATGAGGGGGTCTAGGGTTGTGGATCGCCGAGAAGTCGGGGGTCGAGGGGTCGAGAGAGGTTGCCTAGCTAGTGTCAAAGTATTGAAGAATTCCATGACTTCATCATTTGCCAGAAGTAACCGGGGCATTTTGGTACAAAGTTATGCAAAGATGTTTTGGAACGGAGTTCCTGATAGCTAGGATAATCCGTCTTTTGTTACGGATTATCTTATCTGGGACTTCGTTCCAAAACAACTTTGGAGAGCTTCGTACCATCATGCTACTGTTACTTTCGCCTAATGATGAAGTATTGGTTTTGTTGAATCCTTTGACACTAGCTAGACAAAATGTGACATGAGGGGGTCTAGGGTTTGTGGATCGCCGAGCAGTCGGGGGTCCAGGGGTCGAGAGAGGTTGCCTAGCTAGTGTCAAAGTATTGAAAAATTCCATGACTTCATCATTTGCCAGAAGTAACCGGGGCATTTTGGTACGAAGTTATGCAAAGATGTTTTGGAACGGAGTTCCTGATAGGATAATCCGTCTTTTGTTACGGATTATCTTATCTGGGACTTCGTTCCAAAACAACTTTGGAGAGCTTCGTACCATCATGCTACTGTTACTTTCGCCTAATGATGAAGTATTGGTTTTGTTGAATCCTTTGACACTATAGCTAGACAAAATGTGACATGAGGGGGTCTAGGGTTTGTGGATCGCCGAGCAGTCTGGGGTCGAGGGGTCGAGAGAGGTTGCCTAGCTAGTGTCAAAGTATTGAAAAATTCCATGACTTCATCATTTGCCAGAAGTAACCGGGGCATGTTGGTACGAAGTTATGCAAAGATGTTTTGGAACGGAGTTCCTGATAGGTTAATCCGTCTTTTGTTACGGATTATCTTATCTGGGACTCCGTTCCAAAACAACTTTGGAGAGCTTCGTACCATCATTCTACTGTTACTTTTGCCTAATGATGAAGTATTGGTTTTGTTGAATCCTTTGACACTAGCTAGACAAAATGTGACATGAGGGGGTCTAGGGTTTGTGGATCGCCGAGCAGTCGAGGGTTGAAGCTAGTTCTACGTTTGCCATTAATATATCCATCTGTCATGTTTGAATAATAATTGGCATGTTGTAAATATTTGTTGAAACAATGGACGACAACACCCGAGACCTAGCACAAGAAGCGATGTTGATGGACATAATCGCAGACGGACAAAATGTCGTCAAGTCGTTTCTCAACGACACCGATGAGCAGGTCGAACAAGAGCTGCGGCTGGAAGATCTAGGCTATGATATTGATGAATTCGGTGACCCAATGCACATGGAAGAAGTAGACCGTGAGGACGGCTCCGGTGACCCAATGCCGGTGCAAGAAGGAGACCGTGATGCTGGCTCCGGTGACCGAACCGAGTCCGGCCAGGAGGTATATATGTTAGTTAAGCATGTGCTGACTAGTTAATTGATTCATTCATTAACTCTCGTCTTTGTTCCTTTTCTAGCCCTCCGGATCGAGCAAATCTTCGGTAAAGAGACGAGGAGCGAAGAAAAAGTTGAGGCCGGATGAAAAGTTTGAGATCTCAGAAATCTCGCGCTCCGGCGAGCCGATTGCACCCATCCGCACAAAGAACGCATTTGTTAATCAGTGCGGGGTTCTGGTTAGGGACAAGATCCCGATCAGCATCCATCAATGGTTAAAGCCGGCTGCAAACGAAGCTCAGGTGACTTATGTCACTGATATGCAGAAAGAAGATCTTTGGACTGAGCTGAAGTCAAACTTCGTCCTACCGCGAGAGGTTGATCCGGCGAAGCCAGTTAAAGAGGACTTAATCAAGTCTTATGCACTTTCGAAGATGGCAGACCAATTCAGGGCATGGAAGAAAAAACTGAATAAGTTTGTCAAAGATGAAACGACTCCAGAATTCGTGGGCATATATGAGAAGATCAAAGATGACTGGCCCGCATTTGTGGCCCATAAGAAGTCGGAAAAGAGTCAGAAGATGTCGGAGACAAACCGGATAAATGCTGCAAAGAAGATGCATCACCATCGCACGGGGTCGGGCGGCTACCTCGTAGCCCGGCCTAAGTGGGCCAGGGCTGAGAATGATCTGCTTCAGAAAGGGATCGAACCAGAGACAATGCACTGGCCAGAACGTTGCCGGACTTGGTTCTTCGGGGCTGACGGATCCTTGGACCCTGTAACAGGGTGGTGCATTTGGACGGACAAGCAATTGGAAACACCACTCAGGAAGATGCGGCAGTATATCAAAGCAGCGCATGCAGGGACGTTCATCCCCGACAGAGAGAACGACGAGCTGACAATGGCCCTCGGGAATCCTGAGCACCCTGGACGGACACGAGGCACGCCAGGCTCCCTTCCGTGGCGTGCTGGGTTTCCGGACGCAGGAGGCTACAAATGCCACGACAGGAGGAAGAAAATGGAGATGACCGAAATCCAGGCGCTGCGGGCCAGAGTACAAGCGATAGAGGAACGGGAAGCAGATCGGGAAAGAATTGCCGAAGCTTCCCCCGAAGCTACCCCGCCATCTCAGCGGAGAAGCAGCGTGGCTTCCACCGAGCTGCTTCAGCCAGAGCTTGCCTTGACGGCTACTGCCAGGAATCCTGTGGATGCTATCACGGAGGCACAAAATTGCCACCTTATGGCACAGTGGATGAATCTGAAGGTCAAGGCGGCTGCTGGCTCTGTTTATCCTTCTGGACAAGACGACACTTTTCACTGCCGGCCGATTCCAGAAGGATATGCTAGGGTGATGGTCGACGAAATAACGGAGGGATTTGAGGAGCTCCAGCTTGACCACCCTACCGGTGAAGGGGAGACTCGGCTGGGTTCTTCACTGAAGACTCCATGCCTATGGCGGAAGGACCTAATCAACATTCTGAACTGGACGCCTCCGCCTCCTCCTCCTCCTCCGACGAGTCAGGGCACTCCGCCTCCTCCACCGCCTCCTCCTCCGGCGAGTGACCATCAGGGCACTCCGGCTCCTTCTCCGGCGAGTGACCATCAGGGCACTCCGGCTCCTTCTCCGGCGCGTGGCGGCACACCGCCTCCTTCGCCGCCGGCGCGTGGCGGCACTCCGCCTCCTTCGCCGCCGGCGCGCCCGAGCAGACAGCCAGCTCCTCCTTTGCCTAATCAGCAAGGGCGGAAGAGACCTGCCGCCGCTCCGGCTGCTCCTGCTCCGGCGCCTAAGCAAGTAAAAAAGACAACCGCTTCGTCTGGTCCGGCGACGTCTACCAGTACAGCCAGAGGCGGGAGGCGATGCAGATTCGGTCCTTCTCTCACGCCTCTAGAGAAGTTACCGTACGAGAGGTCCGACGAGGAAAACACGAAGATCGCTGAAGGCGAAGTGAAGGACTTTTTTGAAGGGTTGAAAGCACAGAGACATCCACCTCCAGAGGAGAAGATAGATGCGGTGAAAGCAAAGCGCACTCTTGCTGCCCTGAAGCAACCAGCGAAAAGTAAGCCGAAGGGCAACTATGACCGCATTATTCAAAAGACATTTCAAGATGCCAAGCGGTCCGGAAGTACAAAAAGTGATCAGAGGTTAGCAGAAGGGCGAGCTGGGAAACAAATTGCCTAGCTCGGCGAACAAGCGAACCAATCGTGCCCCCCGCTCAAGGTGTCTAGCGACATGGTCGCTAATGATCCGAGGATGGTGCCCGGTTATACCAATCTTGCAGATTACGCGTCCGACGATGTACACTATGATTTCATGGACGTGCAGATAGAAAGATACGAGTACAAAAAGCCTCTCGTCAAAAATGAAAGATCTCTATCAACGAATATGCGAAGATTGCATGATTGGTATATGAAAATCTGCAGAGAGTCTGGGGGGAGGAATAACTTGTATTTGAGAGTTAAACCGGAGCATGACCTCGTTGGAATTGACCTGTTGCCTGTTCCATTTGAGGAGTTCTATCAATTTTTCAATCAATTGGCCCTCGATAAAACAACGATCACCTGCTACTGTCTGTAAGTAGTACTACTTCTGTCATTAAGTCTCTCTATATAGCTGATCTTCATTGCATGTATTTATAATTATCCTCACTATATTATGCAGATTGAAGATCGTCGAATTGAAGAAAAGACAAGTAGGTGATATTGGGTTTATTAACACATACCTCATAGATGCAACCGAGGTTAAATTGTGTCCCGGCGATACCGAGACCAACTTGCTACGATCGTTGGTGGTAAATGAAAACAAAGATATAATACTCTTTCCTTACAACTTCAAGTGAGTGTTAATGTCTTGTGCATATTTGGTTTCCCTTATATATATTAGTCAAGTTTATAGTGATGTAATGATCTCATGCATTCGTGCGCAGCTTCCACTATATTCTCTTAGAGATTAAGCTTGAGAAGGGAATAGTAACTGTCTTCGACTATAAACGTAAAGATCCCGAGGAGTATGCGGACATGACTCAAATACTAGCCAGGTAAGTTAAATCGATCAATATTATCCACCATGCATATATATCAGCAACTTCATTTCTGATATCAACTAATTGTTTCCTTTGTCTGGCAGGGCTTGGAAAACATTCATCAAAAAAGCTCCGGGACTGCCGAAGAAGCTACAATTTAGATACCCGAAAGTAAGTACAATATAGTAGCATGTTCCGCGCGCGCATCTCCTATATCTTGATTCAAGCGCTAGCTAGTTTCATCAATACCAATTTGGCATTCTTGCTTATCAGTTTGATTGAGCTCTATTTCTTGTAAAGTGGTTGTGGCAGGAACCCGGGAATGATTATTGTGGATACTACATTTGCGAGTCCATCCGCCACACGACCTGTGAGCGGGGCTACACTGATGAACAAGTTAAAGTGCGTAAGCAATCAATAATATTCACAAATTTATAGCATCATTTCATGTATTGACCCCCTACTTCAAATTAGATGTTTCGGATGCGGGATGAACTCCTAACACCAGATCGTCTGCGAGCAATTCAAGAGGAATTGGCGGCATTCTTCCTTGAACACGTGATCGCTGAAGACGGAGAATACTATGTGGACCCTGCATCCATGTGTTAGGAGATTATTTTTGTAAGAGATAATTATTGTATATATGTTCCCGGTAGTGTCGGATCGATAGATATACGAGAACTTGTTGTTCGACCAATCTCTCGGAGAAGGAGAGGTGGTCGATATTATTACTTCTCTCTGTATGCATATATATATATGTTGATTATATATACGAGATCTTCTGTTCCTTCGTTTGCTTAGTATAGCTAGCAGCTAGCTAGCTAGCTAGCGTGACTCTAGTCCATATATATACGTATGTGTAGTATGTAGCGTCGACCAAAAGCACGGACATAAGAGAGAACACTTCTCTCTATTAATTAGCTAGCTAACACAATATATCAAACACCTAAATTAACCCCCAAAACCTAAAACCCCCCCACCCCTTTCAAAAAAAAAAAACAAAAACCACAGCTACAGAAATGCTGACACGTGCATGCCTTTTGGTCCCGGTTGGTACCACCAACCGGGACTAAAGCCCCTCCTGCCTGGACTCGGTGCACAGGCCACGTGGACACCCTTTTGCCCCGGTTCTGGATTGAACCGGGACTAAAGGGTCAGAGCATTAGTACCGACCCTGTTGCCCCGGTTCCAGAACCGGGGCTAAAAGGCCAAATGAACCGGGGCTAAATCCCCTTTATCTACTAGTGTGCCGGGTGCGCTCGGGGGCGGGCAGCAGAGGCGGGGGCAGGAGCGCAGGCTCGTGGACGACGACGGCGATGTCGAGGGCGACAGCAGGGCGGCGAGGGCACCGCGACGACGACGGTGGGGACGAGCCGGGGCAGGGTCCGGCCGGGCGCTCTCAGGGGTGGGGCAGCAGGGCGGCGGCAGGAGTGCGGGCTCGCGGATGATGATGGCGACGATGACGGCGAAGACGGGGCACGGGCGACGGCGATGACAGGGGCGGCGGACGACGTCAGGGCAGCCTGGCGGCGTCGATGCGCTCAACGTCGTCGGGGGCAACTGGCGATGAAACTATGAAATTTGTTAAGCGTGGGACCAATGCCCCCCTTTAGTCCCGCTTCGTGGCTCCAACTGGGACCAATGCCCCCCTTTGGTCCCGCTTCGTGCCACCAACCGCGACCAAAGGTCTCTTTTCGTTAGCCCAAAGGGTGGGAAGCAGAGACCTTTCGTCTCGTTTGGTGGAACGAACCGGGACCAAAGGGGGGCTTTGGTCCCGGTTCGTGCCACCAACCGGGACCAAAGGTGGGTGTTAGTCCTCGTTTGTGCCCCGAACTGGGACCAAAGGGTGGTGCTGCCCAAGGCCAAAAGTTTAATCCCACCTCGCTAGCTGAGAGGGGTTCGGAGTGGTTTGTAAGCCCCGTTGCGCCAGCCACTTCGAGATCCTCTCAACTGCATGCTTACAGGCCTAATATGACACTCCTCTGCATGTGGGTCTTCTGCGGGCCTAAATCCTGGCCCAACTAGCTGGTTGGGTTTCTAGTCCTATTCAGGCCGTGGTGGCCCAGTATGTGGCATTTTATTTATTTTTTTCTAGTTATTTTGTTTTGTTTTTTGCATTATTTGTTTTCTTTAGTTTTTTGCTTTATTTTTTAATTCTCTTTGCTTTTGGTCACAAAAATTATAAACTTTCAGTTAGTGCCATTAGTTTTCAAATTTGAGTAGTCTAAATTTGAATTCTTATAAATTTGTGAATGACTACTTTCCGAATAACTTTACTATAAAATAGATTTTAGAGTGGTTCTTTTTCCTGCTATTTAATATTAATGTGTTTTATCATTATATTTCATTTGGTAATTTTTAGATTATTATAAATGTATGTTTTAATCAAAAACAGATTTCGATCCTTTAAATGACTATTAAAGTTTCTAACAAAAACTATCTATGAAAATTACTTTTGCTATTGATGTTTTGAACAAAAATAACTTTGATAATATTAGTTGCATATACTATATAAATTTAGTTTCAAAAATACTAGAGGTTTATAAAATCTTTTTAGTTGATTCCTTTAGCTATTAGAGTTTTATAAAAGCTTTTTAGTTGATTCTTTTTGCTATTGAAGAATATTATAGTTTTGTTTTAGTTGATTCTTTTTAGTTCATTCTTTTTTGCTATTAGAGTTTTATAAATGTTTTGTAGTTCATTCTTTTTGCTATTAGTTCATTCTCTGAGCTAAATGACCCTGAAATTGAAAAGCAGAGCAAATGAAGTCTGAAAAGGATGAAAGTTGGCATGGTATCACCATTTCACCCACATAGCATGTGCTAAAACGTGGAGAGGGTTACGACAAAAACTGGATGCACTTCGTGTATCTCTTCAGAAGTATCAGGGTTTCAAACGAAAACTCATTTGTTACAAAGGGATTTCATTTTTTTTGAACTTATTTGAACTCCAGATTTTGTGTGTGTTCAAAATGCACCATTCAAAGCCACGTCATCAATTTTCAACCCTTTCTGACTTCATTTGGTAGTTTTCATGGATTTACGGATTTTTTTCGCTAAATGACCCTGAAATTGAAAAGCAGTACAAATGAACTCTGAAAAGGTTGAAAGTTGCCATGGTATCATCATTTCACCCACATAGCATGCGCTAAAAAGTTGAAAGGGTTACGGCAAACACCGGATGCACTTAGTGTACAAAATGGACAATCTCTTTCGAAGTATCAGGGTTTCGGACGAAAAATCATTTGTTACAAAGGGATTTCATTTCTTCACAGTGTAACTGCAGTGATATTCTAGATCATGAATAGAGAAGTGACCAAATTAATAGAAGTTCATCATCGCAACTAAAGTTCATACATAGTTCTCCTTGAACAACATATAGCTCTCTAGATCATCTAATTAAACCATACATTGAAACTATGTAAAACATTTCAATGCAACAACAAATGCGATCATAATCGCAACTAAGGTAACAATTGATCCAATGGCATAATGATACCAAGCCTCAGTATGGATGGCATATTTTCTAATCTTTGTAATTTTCAAGCGCATTGCATTCATCTTGATCTTGTGATCATCAATGACTTCCGCAACATGTGACTCCAATTCCAACTTCTACTCCTCGAATTTTTTCAATTTTTTCTTCAAGTAAATGTTTTTCTTTTCAACTAAATTTAACCTCTCCATAAGAGGGTCGGTTGGAATTTTCGGTTCACATACCTCTTAGATAAAAACATCTATGTCACGTTGATCGGCATAATTGTCATAAAGACAAAAACAAATAGTTATAAAAGATAATATACCACATCCGAATCATAGGCAGGATGAGGGCCGACGTGGGTGGATACCAAAACCATCGCACTATATAATAACAAAAAGTAATAAAAGTAAGAAAATTATACAAATATCTTTCTAAATCATACAAGTAAGAACTTTTTTCATTTGGAAAGAAGATAAGAACAAGTGGCTCACCACGGTGGTGCCGGTGACGAGATCGGCACGAGCGATTGTTGGCGGTGAGGACGGGGACGGGACATGACAGACCGGCAAACCGAGACAAATCTTGAGGAAAATGGAGCTTGGACAAGGAGCTTCGAGTGGAGAAAGCTTAAGTGTGGCTCGGGCATTTCATCGAACACCTCATGTGCATAGGAGGTGAGCTAGAGCACCACAAACCTCTCCTCTCCAAGCCAAACAAAATAGAGCAATGGCTCTAGTCGGGCAGGGGCGCGGGGGTATATATAGGTTTTTCTTTAGTCCCGGTTTGTGGCTCAAATCGGGATTAACGGACAACCTTTGGTCCCGGTTCCAGCCACAAACCAGGACCAAAGGTGCTGGGCCAGGAGCGGACAGGAGCAATGCACGTTGGTCTCGGTTCGTGTCTGGAACCGGAACCAAATGGGTCAGACGAACTGGGACCAATTGCCCCAGAGGCCCGGCCGGCTCCCTGGGCTCACGAACCGGGACTAATGCACCTTTTGGTCCCGGTTCGTGAGTGAACCGTGATTAATGCCCTTGCCCCCCATCAACCAAAGCCATGTTTTCTTCTAGTGTGTATAAAACCGGTACAAATACTATGTATGTGTAGGCGGAAGAGAAAATAAATAAATACGGAAAATGTAGTAGAAGCGCGGGGTACGAGGATAGGTGTAGCGTTGGGCCAACTAGCACTACTACTACATAGAGTTAGAAGTAGCGCTGGTTCTAGACATGCGCTACTACTGGTTGGTACCAGCTACTTCTCGAGCTTGCGTTGTATTCCCTTGAAGAGGAAAGGGTGATGCAGCACAGTAGCGTAAGTATTTCCCTCAGTTTTTGAGAACCAAGGTATCAATTGCTACTTCTTGAGCTTGCGTTGTATTCCCTCGAAGAGGAAAGGGAGATGCAGCACAGTAGCGTAAGTATTTCCCTCAGTTTTTGAGAACCAAGGTATCAATCCAGTAGGAGACCACGCGCGAGTCCCTCGCACCTACACAAACAAATAAGAACTTCGCAGCCAACACGATAAGGGGTTGTCAATCCCTTTATGGTCACTTATGAAAGTGAGATCTGATAGAGATGATAGTTTATATTTTTGGTATTTTTGGTTTATAAGAACAGAATGTAAAATCACAAAAAGTAAAGTAAGTGTAGATTAATATGTTGAGAATAGACCCGGGGGCCTAGTGTTCTCTAGTGGCTTCTCTCATGATAGCGATATTCTGCGACGGGTAAACAAATTACTATCGAGCAATTGATAGAAAAGCGAATAATTATGAGACTATCTAGGCATGATCATTATATATAGGCATCACGTCCGAGACAAATAGACCGAAACGATTCTGCATCTACTACTATTACTGCACACATCGACCGCTATCCAGCATGCATCTAGTGTATTGAGTTCATAAGAACAGAGTAACGCCTTAAGCAAGATGACATGATGTAGAGGGATAAACTCAAGCAATATGATATAAATCCCATCTTTTTATCCTCGATGGAAACAATACAATACGTGCCTTGCTGCCCCTACTGTCACTGGGAAAGGACGCCGCAAGATTGAACCCAAAGCCAAGCACTTCTCCCATTGCAAGAACTATAGATCTAATTGGCCAAACCAAACCAATAATTCGAAGAGACTTGCAAGGATATTATAATTTAATTGATGAGTTATATGCATGCGTGCGCAGGTTCCATTATATTCTCCTAGAGATTAAGCTTGAGGAGGGACTAGTAACCGTCTTAGACTCGAGACGAAAAGATCCTGAGACCTTTGCGGACATATCTAAAATGCTCAACAAGTAAGTTCAATCGATCATTACCGCAGCATATCGGCAACTTTGTTCATTTCCTGATATAAAGTAATTATTTTCTTTGTCTCGCAGGGTTTGGAAAGAATTCACCAAAAAGTTCCGGCACTGCCGCGGGAACTGCGATGGATTTACCCGAAAGTAAGTACTACTAGCTAGCTAGTTCCGCGCGTCTCCCGTTGACTCTAGCTATACTTTCATCAATGCCATTTATAATGCTTCATTATCAGTTTGATTGACCTCTATTTCTCGTAAAGTGCTTGTGGCAGGAAGCCGGGAATAATTACTATGGATACTACATCTGCGAGTTCATCTACAACGCGACGGCCAAGAATAGGCGGGGCTACTCTAAATGACAATTTGATGTGCGTAAGCAAATATATTCATAATTTTATTTTATTACCATCATTTCTGTTGAGCTTAATTCATATATATGGATTGACCCCCTTCTTCAAATTAGATGTGGCAGATGCGGGATGAACTCCTACCACAAGATTGCATAGGGGCAATTCAAGAGGAATTGGCGGGATTCTTTCTTGACCACGTCATAAATAAAGCCAGAGAATACCATCTGGAATTTGACATTAGATGTTAGGGAATTGTAAGAGATCTTATATTGTATGTATGTAGCCAGTAGCGTCGGATAGATATACAAAAACTTGTTGTTCAACCAATCTCTCGGAGAAGGAGAGAGGTCGATCTTCTGTAATTAATGGTTTCCTTCATTTGCTTACTAGCTAGCGTGTCGAGTCCTCCGATCTATACGTATAGTACGTAGCATCGACCAAGCACGGAGATAAGAGAGGACACTTCTCTCTATTAGCAGGCTAACACAATATATGAAACCCCAAAATTAACCCTACAAAACCCCCAAAACCCCTTCCTCCTATAAAAAAAAACCCTAGCCACTGAACTGCTGACGCGTGGAAGCTTATTTGTCCCGGTTGGTGCTACCAACTGGGACAAAAGGCCCCTCTGCCTGGGCAAGCCGCAGTGGCCACGTGGAACCTCATCTGTCCCAGTTGGTATAAAAACCAGAACTAATGGTCTAGGGCATTTGTATCGACCATTTAGTCCCGGTTCCCCAACCGGGACAAATGGTCCTTATGAACCGGGACAAATGGCCCTTTTTGCACTAATGCGTAGTCGTCCAACTTGTCGCCGTCATCCATCCGCAGGCGATTGAACTCGCCGCGCAGCGTTGCGAGCCTCGCCGCCCGCACCAGATCGACGCCGACGAAGCGAGCCTTGAGGGAGTCCCATACCTCCTTCGTGGTTGGCTTTGTCGCCACCTGCATCAGTAAGTCCTCCGGCAGCGCCACCAGCATCACCGCCCTCGCCGTCTTGCTCTTCCCGACGTCGACCGTCGCGCCCTCCGCCGGAGCCACCGCACTCCACAGCCCCTGGGCGTCAAGGATAGCCTCCGCCTTGATTGCCCAGGAGGTATAGCTCATCGTCGTCAACCACGGCAACTGCAACACCGTCGCCCCGCCACCACTGCTGTGAGGGACGACCGCCATGGCCTCCGGTGATCCCCTCGAACCTGGCTCTGATACCAAATGTTGGGACTAGCCCTAGAATAGCTCTGTCTCAACGGACGAAGGTAGAAGAAGTATAAGATAGCAGAGATGTTTTTCCGACCACAACGTACAGCCCTTTTCTCTTTATCTTAAACCTGATACACAACTAACCAACGCACCCGAATCAGTTTACAGCGGGAGGGATTTATACGTGCGCATGCACCACGCCCTCCGCTCTGGCCGGCACGCCCGACCCGCATACCCTCGCCTGCGCACACTATGCGCTCGCACGCGCGCGACCCGGCCGGGCTCCAACGGATCACAACGGCCAGCTCGTCCACGCTACGTACGCGCCAAGCTGCGGATCGAGTCCAATACATGCACGCCCTACAACTCGGATCGCTACACGATCAACACACATGACGCACACGCTAGCTATTGCCACGAGCCCACACACGCACACTACACACACTTTGCCACGGCTTCTACTGCATCCCGCACATCCCGCACGCACCCAACGCGCCAGACGAGCCCGACCGCACCGGTGCATCCCGCATGTCCCGCGCGCACCCGACGCGCCCGACGAGTCCGACCACACCACACGCGTCGTGGCTTATTGCAACAGAAACCTGAGAGGTGGTCCAGCCGGCCATGGAGGTTGGCAGAAGAGCTCCCCGCCATGGCTCATCTCCTTCCTTTTGATTTTGATGTCAATTAAGCAATGTTTGCAAAGGAAACAAAACAATGAACACTTGAGTCTCCCTCCTCTCAATCAGTTGCCGGCTAGAGAGCGTCGTGCGCGCGGGCTAAATGTTCGATGAATTACGTGAACCTAATGTCAATCATAGGGAATGGAGATTTGGAGGACCCGTTAGATGAACAAAAGTCTAATTCCACAAGGATGAGTGATGGCTGATAAGATGAGGAAACTAGTTTTGTGGAATCAGATAGAAAACATCGTTCCTTTCTTCTAGTATCTATAAGCCCATCAGCCCATCAACCAAGTGTGGAGGTCTAGTCGACCCGCGCGTCCATACTGTGAAGAAGCCCCGTGGCAGCCCACCACGACGTTGTCTTGGTCAGGCTTTCCAGTCTACCAATCAGAACAGCATGGAACTCTCGCTGCCTCCCAGTCCTAGATATTAGAGCATCTCTAGCCTCCCAATCCTAGATATTAGAGCAACTCTAGCCGTGCCCCCAACACGTCCTCCCCAGGCGATATTTTTGCGCCGGCGCTGAAAAATCGGCCCAGCCGCGTCCCAGAAGCCCATTTTTCATCGGTTCGGGCCGAATTTGGTGCCGGCGGATCCAAGCCGAACCCGACGGGCTGGGCGGTGCTCGGGGGCGCCGGACGAAACGGTTTTGGCGCGAAGTAACCGTGGGCCCCCGAGTCAGCGACACGGTGCTTCTCGTCGCTTCTTCGTCCTCATCGCCTCAGTTCCCGCGGGGGGAATCAATGCCAAAGCTGCGGCGCGCTGCCGCACCGGTCAGCATCCATTGATGCTTCACCGGCGGCGCAGTGAAGGCGTGGCGCCACGCGTACGCCCGGCGGCCACGCGGACGCCGCCCCGCCCGCGGCTATAAAACGCCTACCCCCGCCGGTGGACGCACACTTCCCCTCTCCTCTCCTCTCCACCGCCTCCTCTCTTTCTCGCCTCCATGTCGATGCGCATCCTGGGTGCTGCTGATTTCCGCGGAGTCCGCGAGCGCTGCTCCGGCGTCTTCTCCTCTGAAATCTCGTTCGGCGAGAAACGACTCAGTCTCGGCACCTTCGACACCGCAGAGGAGGCGGCCCACGCGTACGACGCGGCGGCGTGGCGCCTCCGACGGCCTCGTTGGGATATGAATTTCCCCGATGTGTCGACTAGCCAGCGCACGCGGGATCTCGCGCATTTCCCGCGGCTTTTCACCGACGAGGACCGTCGTGACAACCGGAGGCGGCATCGTCGCCTAGCCATCGTGCAGATGGACGTGGAAGCAATGGCGGAGTGGCGCGAACGCTTCCCACATGACATCGTCAACGAGCGCCAATTTTACAAGCAACGGAGGACGGAGAGGGAGGCGAGAAGGAATGAGCGAGCCGCCTATCGGGAGAACAAGCGTGCGCGGAAGCAGGCCGCTCAACTGAACATGAAGCTAGGAGAAGCGTCGTCCTGGGCTTCGAGGACGAGCAGTATGCTGACGCCTACTTGCAGACGTCGGCGGAGGACATTCCCGAGTCGGAGCCGGAAAACGACGAGTTGTTGATCTTTTATTTTACCAGGCTTTGCTATGGAGAACTATTTATGTATCATTATCAAGTATATATGTATCATTTTCAATTTACCGGCTGCGTCGCCGAGGAAGGAGACCAGCGGGGTGTGCTAGGGGCAATGAGACGCCGACCAGCGGGCCCGGGAGAGGAGAAGTGCGCGACGGTTGGGGTTGAAAAAAATAGATCTGTGGGGGGTGGGGGGTCGGCGACTGGGGGAAAATGACCCCAAGGCACGGTTTTCGCCGGGTCACCCCCAGGCGACACTATTTGGGCGTCCGGGGGGGG
>LR738711.1:28418406-28466524 GCA_902687465.1 Secale cereale | reverse complement strand
GGGGGCGAACGGTTGGAGATGCTCTTATCAGTGACTTTGTTGCAACGGTCCCATGAATAATCTGTGTCATCAACCCTATAGTATGTGTGCGTGTTCTATTGCAAGAACAACTGCATATCTCTACAAAAACCTGTGCACCATAAGCTCTTGGGATATGATGTGCTAGCTTCTTGGGGCCTCTCGAGAGAAATGAGAAACGAAAAATTGTTTCATATATATTGACCGGGATTGTGTGATCTTTATGATGAATAGGAAAAGGAAGTTGCCAGCTATTCTATACCTAATAATAAAGAACGGAGACTTTCATAGTTCTCCATCCGTCACCATTTTATATCCGTTGATTTTGTTTTAAGTATAAAAACCGACGGCTGAGATTAAAAGTTTATCTAGAGTTGATGAAAATTACCCACCAATGCCACCCATAAGTGAGGATAAACTATTGGTTTTTCTTCTTGTCCGTTAAAGAGAATAATTTATCAACGTCAGGCACTATACGTCAGGGAAGTCGAACTTGCCTCTTAAGCCCAGCTCGAGCCCACTAAAACTATGACACTCGGCAGAGGGACGCTTGAAGTGTCTCTGGCTGGCCCGGGTCGATCTGGTCGGGCATCCGACGTAGTCGATGCACGTCCGGAACACTGCGGCTCATGGTGGTAGCACGTGATGCTCTTAGCCAGCCGGCCAAGGCTCATGGGCACTCGGGGTGCGGTTGCTAGCAGGGCATGGTAGCGACGAATAGGAGCGGTGCGGCGACTCCTGCTGGTAGGCGTGAAGCTCGCGATACTGCACACATGATGAAGTCTAGTGGACGAGAGTGAGGGACGCGCATCTCCTGGCATAGGGGCTCGGCACACCAACAAGAGCCGACAACATAGTGGGCGGCCAAGGCACGCTAGAACACTACGGCTCGCGGTGGCATGATGGCATGATGGTGCGGGTCTTCGATGGTGATAGTGATAGTACGCGATGCTCGTGGCGTGCCAAGCCAAGCGCGTGGTTGGCAGCGGCAACGGACCATGGTTGTGATTACTAGGAGTGATGCGGTGACTTTTGCTGATAGGCGTGAAGTTTGCGTCGGCGCACACATGGGGAAGGTCGATAGACGAGAGTGGGAGATGCACATCTGCCGGCAGGGGTTCGGCAAACCGGCGGTAGCCGGCAACGTAGTGGGCGGCATCATCAGACCATGAGGCTAGAACTAGCAGTGGTGCGAGCAAGCACGACAGTCTGAGGAGCCAAAGCAGGGCGGCGTGCTTGACCAGCACTGACGTGTGCTTCTTTTTATCTCCCGTTGCAACGCACGGGCATTTTTGCTAGTAAGATTAAAGTGGCTTACGAATTCATCACCAGAAATTTATCCCATTATTTTTTCTGGCTACGCAGCACCTACCACATTTCAAGTAATACTATGTCTTACCATCTGAGGAGAGAAGGAATGAACCAGGCTATTTATGTCTTAACATTGATGGGACCGATCAACTTGCTATTATGCACTAGGATTTTGTTTCTTTTGTTTTTATGTCGCTAGCTAGTAACATATATCATTTAATTTTCTGCTCTACCACACAATTTCAACTAATATCTGGTTGTAAGCATATTTTCAGTTTTTCACTAAAAAGGTGTTTATGTGTCTCCTCTGATATTGATAGTTTACTTGACACGGAAAAATAGTTGTCAACTTTTTGCATAGTAGTATACAATCATGCAGCACTCAACAAATAAGGTGCATCATTATATATATATATATATATATATATATATATATATATATATATATATATATATATATTATATAGAACAGAATCACATTTAAATCGTGTAATTGCAGTGTGCTGTGTAACCCAAGTTCTCCGAGGACAATGACGAATTCGTTAGTGCAGTCTTAGTCTTGGTAAGACTAGTTAGGTAGCCTAACATAAAATATGTGGAGACAGTCCAAATGATAGAGATCAACTTAATTTCTTGAGAAGAAGTGATAGTTGTATTGTTGATCATGGAATCTGGATAATCAATGGTCATGGAAACACTATTAATGATCATGAAATCATGATAATTTAGGGTTACATGCCAATGCTGGTTACAGGCATTCGACATGATCCAGACATCGCGTGACGCCCTTTTTAATGCGGGACTGGCCTTATGTCTGTATGCTGAGCTAAGGTGCTCCAAATTAGGGGGCCCTTGGAAATTGGGGGCCGTTTCGGCGCACGGACTACATGCCCATGGGCCTAGACCTGAACATATGTACATATTATCCTCGGTAACTTTATGTGAATTTGTCAATGAAAAGCTTTTGCCAGAGTATAATTTCCAATCATGAACTTCAATTCTAGTTAGAAATACACCTCAACTCTAAATACCATTAACATTATGTCTTGCTTCTATGCCTGCTCAAATGGAGGTGGTTTTGGCTGACGTGGCGCTTTGAGGCCAGTTATGCCCTATGAATAAAAATAGCCAAGTAAGCTCATCAAAACTTCAAACCAAAACTTAAGCATGCCAAATATAAGGCTTTGCTTGAAGCATTATTGTATTTTTGTTGGTATGCCGCCTAGTATTAAATATGGAGCAAAAAACAATGAAAATAAGCATTAAAATGCATGCACATAAATAGGTTATAATATTGAGGATCATATCACGATCATGGAATATAGTTACGATTTGGTCTGTTTGGTCACATGTATAAATATACATCCTAAGAAATGTATACACATTTTGAAGGTTGAGGCCATGCGAGACGCCACTATGAATAGAGGTGGGGGGGGGGGGTATGAATCTTGAGGCTTGAGAGGTACCAGGAAAACTCTTCCTTTATTACAGTTGCATAGCGCGACATACTTGGAGCAATTATGTTGAGAATTACAAGACAATTCATAATTGCTACCAGTCCGTAGGCCATTCTGTCTCGAAAACTTTTGAGCCAGTCAGGGCATATGTCCTCTATCACCATGTTCATTTTGTCAATCATTGAACTAGAGAAACTCCCTGGTATTTTGCAACCGCTAATTGCTCTGCCCCGATCCTCCTACAAACAATCAAGGAGCAAAACCTTTGTGTAATCGCAAGGAGAAAACACTTGGAAGAAGCATGACGGGAGAGTAATGACCTTATTGTAACATTTTCCTTTTTTCCTTGTCTAGTCAAGCATTACGATGGTGCTGGAAAGGCACATGCATCGTGCTCTAAGCATCTATACATGGATTGTTGCCAAAGCTAGCCGCTGAAGAGATTGCTGAGTTAATTTGCTTTTACGTTTCTTGCTGGCCTAGGTAACACGTATCAGTTCGCATATGCCTCCGCTACTAGAATTTCACTCTACACCGAGTGCTAGAAATACTCGGCATAGAGCTTTTGTCGAGTTTCCTCTAATTGCCAAGTATGTTTTACACTTTGTCTCGGTAAATGCCTGTCTTTGATCTCCATCTGTTGCGGAGTTAGGCTCTCAGCTTACATTGCTTTGCCGAGAGCCCGTGGTTTAGTTCTCCACGTACAATGATTTTTCAGTAGTGCTCATATCTAAACGTGCCAGTCCAACATGTTCCTTTATATGTGAGCACAGATGAAAAGAGACGTTCAAACTTGGTCATTGAGGATACAACGCAACTTGGACTAACTAAGACAGTGGAGGCGGTCAAGAAGGGACTCCGTCCAGGACGGATTACAATTTTTAGGGACAAATCCACGAATAAGTCCATGACCAGCAAGTGCGTTACTCCATGTGCCATGTGTTGGCTGTACAAGACTTTCAAAACTAGATCCTTGTTGATATATTTTGACCACTATTTTTTTAAGTACCAGTTCATAGTTGGTGTTATACAGGAACTTCGCATGCACACATTTAAAACTTGCACACAGTACCTCTTATGGTCTGATGCCAATGCTTACTTCTTTATAAGAAATCAATACTCCTAATTTGCACTTGCATACCATTGGAATGCATAATGGCGGTAGCAAACGTTCTCTACTAAGCTGGTGGTTGTTGACTACAAGCCTTTTATTACAACCCTAATGATGATCATATTATTATTTGGTAGCTGATGACATAAAATATGTTCAAGTAGAATCTAATTTCAAGGCACTCGCCTAGGCAGACCCAATGAAAAGTGCATCATAATTCAGATTAATGATTTGAGAGGACAATTATTTTGATACCTTTACATAACATGTGCCCCAGTTAGAAGTTTTTGTTAATTATTAGTAAATGCCTTCGAAGATACCTCATTAGCAAATCCTCAAATTCATACAATGTAACATCAACTTAACTCAAGTATATACATAGTGTATGACTACTTCATCATGCATGCCATCAAACTACGAAAAATTGGCATGCTCTACTACATCATATACATGCCATCGGACTACCAAAATTGGCATGTTCTACATATTAAAGATATTGAAGAAGTTCATCCATTGCTGTCCTTACCGTCGTTAGCATTGAAGTAGAGGCCAAAGATGCAAATTGGATCGAGCCGGGTCTTCTCACTGCCATAGCTATCTGACCCGTCACTGCATTCGTCCTCCTCATTCTGGGTCAGTCCAGTCATGGCACAGACCGTATGGTTCCTTTGCCACTTCTCGAGGATGCGGGCACGGGCTGCTTCCTCGTCCAAGGCATCCTGCATTCCGCCTTTGCATGCTTGGCTGCGAGTAAGGGTGGACATGGTCTGAGCCATTGTTTGGACCGCCCGCCGGCGCTCCGGTCCGGACCGAACCAAGCAGTGTGGGGTCCTGTTTTTAGGGACCGGACCGGAAATGGTGAAGATCGGACCAGACCAAGAGGACCAGCCAAAAGACAAGGGAAGAGCATGCACTAGAGCTCCGGCGGCAACTGCTCATCGAGGATGCAAAGCCAGAGGAAGCGCAACTCATCAGTGAGAAATCCGAAAGCTTAAGAGAACCAAAGGGAGCTAGAGGAACCAAGAAGATCACCAGAGGGAGCTCATCGGCGAATAATTTGGCACGGCGGCCGGTGGAGGGACATGAAAGGGATGATGGCCAATGCAGCAATGTAGAACCTCACACGTTGATTTCTTTGGCGGAGACGACGAATCCGAGTTGGCCGCATCTTGTGGACATGGTTTTCTGGGCCAGAGAGTCTGGTGGCCGCGTGGACGACAGCCCTGCAGTGGTGATCGTAGATGAAAATAGTTTCTTGCACCCCTGCTACATCGCTGGTCGCCCATGGACAAGCTCAAGATCATAAAAACAAAAAAAGGTTATTCTTCGGTCCGCTCGGTCGGACCAACCTTTAACCGGACCGGACTGAACTTTTTTCGGTCCATATTCTAGGGAATGTACCAGCGTTTTTTAGCGGACCTAGACCGAGCGGGCCACGAGCTGGACCAGCGGACTATACCATTTCGTCCACCCTTAACTATGAGGGCTGTCGTGGCCTCCCGAGCCCTCTGCCTCGCATGATGGCTATCGTGGTTCTAAGTCTGACAGTGAGGGTAGGGGGTACGAATGGAGAGGCAAGGTTCTAGCTATGGCGAGGTTGTACACTGGGTGTTTAGCGAGTTCGGGCCCTTCTCGGAGGAAGTAATAGCCCTACGTCTCGGTGCCCGGAGGCTTGGTCGACTGAAGTGTGTATATATGTGTTACAGAGGTGCGAACCCTTGTTCTGGAGGAGGAGGGGGTGGCTTATATAGTACGCCAGGACCCCGGCCATGCCCCACATTACCAAGGGTTTAAAGGTACATAAAGGCAAGCGTTACTGATAACGCCTGCAGTAAAGGATAATTAAGATATTTACTACAGAGAGTAAATATAGGGACGTTGCTGTTCCAAGAGGCACTTGGTCTTCGGAGGTCGAGTGCTCGGTCCGGTCGAGTGGAATTGAGTCGTCCTGCGTACATGGGTCGGTCGAGTGAAATGTCTCTTTGGACCATCTCCGTCGACTGTCTCCACTGCCATGGGTCTTGTCTTTTGATCTTCTAGGGTAGTGACCTTGGGTGGGGTCCTTTGGACAGGCCTATACCCTACCCTAGGTATGTAACCTCGTCAGACAGGAGTAAGTTACCAGCCGCATCGTCTTGCGTCTTCTTCAGATGGTCCCGAGCCAACTGCAAGTCAAGATTAAGCTGGATTTGCTTCTGCTCGAGATCTGCAAACTTGGCCCCGAACTCGCGAGATTTCTGCATCAACACAACAAAGCAAGATTGTAAGACTGTAGTCGAGTCAGAACACTCAACCGCAGCCTCGAGGACTACACCCAGTGGGTGCACTGAGCGTGCCCCCACTGGTTTCACTCGGCCAAGATCAGTCCGGCGCGAGCAAAAAAAACGAAAACCAACAGCATGGAAGTTCTATAGTAAGACCATGGCCGACCGCCAGCAGTCGACCACGGTCTCGGGGACTACACCCAGTGGGTGCACTGAGCGTGCCCCCACTGGTTTCACTCAGCCAAGATCAGTCCGGCGCGGATAAAAACATGAAAATAAGAACACCCAGTGCGTGTGGTACCTCACGAAACAAAACAAGCAGATTCTCTCGAAGTCAAAGACTACTCCAATGAAGACAACGTACCTGGACGTTGGCCCGAAGAGCAGAGCTGACATCGTAAGCCGCCATGCTGGCCTCATACGCCGCCTTCGTCCTCCCCATCATCACTTCCGCCTGGCGATTGGCTTCTTGAGCCGCCCCCACAGGGTCCTCCGGGAGGCGGTAGGTAGAGAAGAGGACAGATGAAGCGGTGGGCGTCGGGTCGGCCGCAGGCGCAGGCGCTGGACCTACTAACCTACTCACCAGGTAGCACCTCCCTCTCCCTCTACCCACTAACCTACTCATCTCCCTGCACCATGAAACCGTCTTCTTTAGCAACCAGCTGCTGCAAATGCCACCAGATTTAATTCTGGATGTATGTTTGGTTATTCAACATGCTTGAAGTTTGAAACTTTGTCTCTGCGCTCAATTATTCTCCTAGCTCAAGATATGCTCAACTTCTCAGGAAATTGAGCCGATAATTTTAGACTGAAACGTTATGCGGGTGCCCTGATTGAAATGGGGTGCCCATGTTGTGTGATATACAATGTTGTCGTGTTGTGTGTCTCTTGTGTGAGCGACTAGCAGAAGGAGCAACGACTAGCAGATCCACGGTACTAGTGAGCTTTCATTTCTTGTTTGAGCTTTCATTCCTTGTTTGAGCTGATCCACGGTACGGTTCCTTTTGTTTTTTATTGGCTTTGATCCATCCCCTCATCTTTTGGCTCAAATGGTCTGTTGTCATTATTGTGCAAAGCAATGGGTGAACTGGGAGAGTTATTTCATCGAGTGCGGCATTTGCAAGCATCTAGCAAGATATTTTGGTCTCCTTTTTTGTACAGATGAGAGTATATGATACCCTACAGTGTGTCTGGTATAGGGTAGGGCAATCTTCAAGGGTGTGGTGTGCATGCATGTACATGTGGATATGTTTGGTGATGATCAACCACTGTATATGAAAGCCAAACTTTTTGTTTGCCATCCCATATTGGTGTTGATATGGCTGGTTGTCAAACATATGATTACTCAGAGTGTATTGGTTAAACTTTTTCTCTTGTCTGTCCATGCGGATGCATTGCAAGCCATGGTTTTTTTCTGTTTCACCGCCATCATTATTGCTGGTAAAATGGGAGATTCATAGATAGACAAAGAGATCTCGAGGCATAGGGATGGAGATTGGACTGGTTCTAGCTTGTTAAGAGTGAAAGGATGGAGACTAGTTTCGCATGTTTTCATCATATTTCTCAGTATAACTTGCTTATTTCCATCGTGGCGCTAATGAAAATTCTGACCACCTGAACACCATTCGATCGAGAATCTGTTATCCCTTCATTTGCCTTGCGAAAGAAAAATGATGTTCTTCTGCCTGAAAATCTGTTATGTTGTGCAAATGTAACCCAGTTGAAAAGTTAACAAACAATTGCCATGCCTTGCAGAATCCAGTAAGGTATGTCAATCCTCCTAAAAAAGAATGTGTTAATCTTACCACAAAAACAGCTACCTTTAAGTTAGTTGCCGCGATCAAAGAAACCATTTGTGAATACAAGCCGTTGTAAAAGCAAGTAATCTTCATGTACTTACTAACTTTGACCATTTCGAAAAGGAACCTCACTAAACAACACTTAATTCTCTTTCATGTAATTACCCAATAAAATGAATGAACGCGCGTTCCTATATTCGTTCGCCGCCATCGATGAGCAGATCCATCGACTTATGCCCGAGGAAGTGATGGTGGGAAATCTTATTTCCACATGTGCCGCTAAAAAGAATTGGTGGCGACCAGGGCGGAGCCGGCGGCAGCGTGACCCAGCGAAATATAATTAGTCTCATGCATATGGTAAATAACTACTACCTCGCACTTATTTAACAGAGAGATCGAAAAGGCACCAAGAATTACTACGTCCCGTGGGTACTCTGGAAGTAATCCCTGCCAAGCTGTTTTCCATTAATTCTACCTCGAAACCAGGCGTGGCTCTCCCAAACCAAAGCAGTTTTCCATCTGCTTCTAGTCAATACAGTTTTCAGGATCATAATCATGCCATTAAATGCCTTGCGCCACCTTAGCGATCCGTGGCACCGCGGCTTCATTGTTCTCTCCACCATGCCGTTTTCTAATGCCAGGCCATCTCTATATATACTAGGAGTAGTCATCCATCGGCGTGCGGGGTGCACGTGCGACTTGGACTTGGGACGAATGGAGACGGAAGGAGACGATCATGTGGACTTGCAACCTGTACTAGGGGGCAGGAGAAGGCATGTTCCTGGCATGGGCGCACTTGGTGCGGTGGATTTCATAGGTGCGAAGCTTGAGCTCTGTTAGGTGGTTTGTCCTTGGCAAAAAGGTAAGCTTCTGATGTTTTTGCTCCTTTCCAATGCTTGGAGTCCTTCTGCTAGTCGCTCTCATTCCTTCTTTGAGCTTTAGTGTGCAGTACTCGTTGCTCCTTCTGCTAGTCGCTCTACCTGTACGATAGATTTGCTATGGATTTGATCCTCTTTGAGAACATGGTCTGATGTCAAATGGCATCACGCATCATGGATTTAGGGGACTTGTACCAGAGAGGAAGAGTGGGTGACCCAACATACACTGGTTCCGCTCCCTTAGCAGTAGGCCGCCTGCAAGCCGGCATCAGGAGAGAAGAGGAGAGGCGGAGCAGGGATCTGGCGGCGGAGAGGACGGCCATGCTCCCCGTTTCGGGGACTGGGACGAGCGATGTTCGCAAGCGTTGGCGCGTGGGCAGCAGCTTCTCCGTGCGGCCTGAAGCAAGATCGCAAGGATGAGAAACACAGGATAGACACAAGAAACGGTGAGAGAGAGAGATAACCTCGTTTTTCAAGGGATTTCGTTTCGGCCTGAAGCTATACATGTATACTACAATAAGCTTCTCTATGAGACTGAGGTAAATCAATAAGCTGATTTTCATTATCTATTTCTTCACGAATACATGCTAATCAGTATAGCAGCTATAACCACATCTGTATTTCTGAACTTGAACAAAAACATATGCACATGTATTCATTTTCTCATGCTGCGATAATAACAGTGTGGAAGCAAAGGCATTCTCAATAAGAGAAAGCGGAAGGGAAAGAGAGCAGCCAGGAAGGGTAGGGGAGGGGGTGAGAAGAGACTAGAGAGTGCATGCTGCAAGGACAAAGAAAACCTCCATGCTCGGCCGGATGGAAGCTGCGGGTGCTCTGAACGCTCATGTATTGTGCCTACTTCTCATGACATGTTCGTATAAGTGTAACAGACCCTTGGAAGAGAGCGAGAGAGAAAAGGAAAGGATGGGAGCTGATAAGTTACCGAACATGGCTGAAGAACGATCGAGAAACGTCCGCAGGACTTGTTTCTTGATCAATTCGAGGTCGCTGTGGCTGGGAGTAGTGGATTGAGGCGTGGCACCATGGAAAGGGGAAAACTAAACACCATGAAAGACTCGTCACTTTGTATCCTTGCCTGTTGCACTTCTCCCATAAATTGGCAGAACGCGGTTAAAGTTTTGTGGGCCTGGTACGAATAGCTTGTTATAACATACATGCTAAGAACCGTAAACACATTCTTGAGAACAGAGGCCATTGGAGACATCAATATAGAGAGAGCAAGGGGAGAAGAAACAGTAACCTTCGGGGAATGAGAGGCGAGAAACATTGCTTCAGTGCAATTGCATAGGGAGAGCATCTCGTCGACAAGCAGACCAGTTGCGATGGAGTCTTGCTGAGAATTACGAGTCAATCCATGACCGCACCGAGTTCATAGGCCATCGCCTCGCTGAAACTTTCAAATTTAATATTGAGCATGAGATGAGATCAGCAATTTAATTTTCTATATTTTCTTTGTTGTATTTAGGAGCACTGGGACAGATGCCAGAGAAAATTTCTTGTTTGAGCTTTCATTCCTTCTTTGAGCTTTAGTGTGCAGTACTCGTTGCTCCTTCTGCTAGTCGCTCTACCTGTACGATAGATTCGATATGGATTTGATCCTCTTTGAGAACATGGTCTGATGTCAAATGGCATCACGCATCATGGATTTAGGGGACTTGTACCAGAGAGGAAGATTGGGTGACCCAACATACACTGGTTCCGCTCCCTTAGCAGTAGGCCGCCTGCAAGCCGGCGTCAGGAGAGAAGAGGAGAGGCGGAGCAGGGATCTGGCGGCGGAGAGGACGGCCATGCTCCCGGTTTCGGGGACTGGGACGAGCGATGTTCGCAAGCGTTGGCGCGTGGGCAGCAGCTTCTCCGTGCGGCCTGAAGCAAGATCGCAAGGATGAGAAACACAGGATAGACACAAGACACGGTGAGAGAGAGAGATAACCTCGTTTTTCAAGGAATTTCGTTTCGGCCTGAAGCTATACATGTATACTACAATAAGCTTCTCTATGAGACTGAGGTAAATCAATAAGCTGGTTTTCATTATCTATTTCTTCACGAATACATGCTAATCTGTATAGCAGCTATAACCACATCTGTATTTCTGAACTTGAACAAAAACATACGCACATGTATTCATTTTCTCATGCGGCGATAATAACAGTGTGGAAGCAAAGGCATTCTCAATAAGAGAAAGCGGAAGGGAAAGAGAGCAGCCAGGAAGGGTAGGGGAGGGGGTGAGAGGAGACTAGAGAGTGCATGCTGCAAGGACAAAGTAAACCTCCATGCTCGGCCGGATGGAAGCTGCGGGTGCTCTGAACGCTCATGTATTGTGCCAACTTCTCATGACATGTTCGTAGAAGTGTAACAGACCCCTGGAAGAGAGCGAGAGAGAAAAGGAAAGGATGGGAGCTGATAAGTTACCGAACATGGCTGAAGATCAATCGAGAAACGTCTGCATGACTCGTTTCTTGATCAATTCGAGGTCGCTGTGACTGGGAGTAGTGGATTGAGGCGTGTCACCATGGAAAGGGGAAAACTAAACACCATGAAAGACTCGTCACTTTGTATCCTTGCCTGTTGCACTTCTCCCATAAATTGGCAGAACGCGGTTAAAGTTTTGTGGGCCTGGTACGAATAGCTTGTTATAACATACATGCTAAGAACCGTAAACACATTCTTGAGAACAGAGGCCATTGGAGACATCAATATAGAGAGGGCAAGGGGAGAAGAAACAGTAACCTCCGGGGAATGAGAGGCGAGAAACATTGCTTCAGTGCAATTGCATAGGGAGAGCATCTCGTCGACAAGCAGACCAGTTGCGATGGAGTCTTGCTGAGAATTACGAGTCACTCCATGACCGCACCGAGTTCATAGGCCATCGCCTCGCTGAAACTTTCAAATTTAATATTGAGCATGAGATGAGATCAGCAATTTAATTTTCTATATTTTCTTTGTTGTATTTAGTAGCACTGGGACAGATGCCAGAGAAAATTTCTTGTTTGAGCTTTCATTCCTTCTTTGAGCTTTAGTGTGCAGTACTCGTTGCTCCTTCTGCTAGTCGCTATACCTGTACGATAGTTTTGATATGGATTTGATCCTCTTTGAGAACATGGTCTAATGTCAAATGGCATCACGCATCATGGATTTAGGGGACTTGTACCAGAGAGGAAGATTGGGTGACCCAACATACACTGGTTCTGCTCCCTTAGCAGTAGGCCGCCTGCAAGCCGGCGTCAGGAGAGAAGAGGAGAGGCGGAGCAGGGATCTGGCGGCGGAGAGGACGGTCATGCTCCCGGTTTCGGGGACTGGGACGAGCGATGTTCGCAAGCATTGGCGCGTGGGCAGCAGCTTCTCCGTGCGGCCTGAAGCAAGATCGCAAGGATGAGAAACACAGGATAGACACAAGACACGGTGAGAGAGAGAGATAACCTCGTTTTTCAAGGAATTTCGTTTCGGCCTGAAGCTATACATGTATACTACAATAAGCTTCTCTATGAGACTGAGGTAAATCAATAAGCTGGTTTTCATTATCTATTTCTTCACGAATACATGCTAATCTGTATAGCAGCTATAACCACATCTGTATTTCTGAACTTGAACAAAAACATACGCACATGTATTCATTTTCTCATGCAGCAATAATAACAGTGTGGAAGCAAAGGCATTCTCGATAAGAGAAAGCGGAAGGGAAAGAGAGCAGCCAGGAAGGGTAGGGGAGGGGGTGAGAGGAGACTAGAGAGTGCATGCTGCAAGGACAAACAAAACCTCCATGCTCGGCCGGATGGAAGCTGCGGGTGCTCTGAATGCTCATGTATTGTGCCAACTTCTCATGACATGTTCGTAGAAGTGTAACAGATCCCTGGAAGAGAGCGAGAGAGAAAAGGAAAGGATGGGAGCTGATAAGTTACCGAACATGGCTGAAGATCGATCGAGAAACGTCCGCATGACTCGTTTCTTGATCAATTCGAGGTCACTGTGACTGGGAGTAGTGGATTGAGGCGTGTCACCATGGAAAGGGGAAAACTAAACACCATGAAAGACTCGTCAGTTTGTATCCTTGCCTGTTGCACTTCTCCCATAAATTGGCAGAACGCGGTTAAAGTTTTGTGGGCCTGGTACGAATAGCTTGTTATAACATACATGCTAAGAACCGTAAACACATTCTTGAGAACAGAGGCCATTGGAGACATCAATATAGAGAGAGCAAGGGGAGAAGAAATAGTAACCTTCGGGGAATGAGAGGCGAAAAACATTGCTTCAGTGCAATTGCATAGGGAGAGCATCTCGTCGACAAGCAGACCAGTTGCGATTGAGTCTTGCTGAGAATTACGAGTCACTCCATGACCGCACCGAGTTCATAGGCCATCGCCTCGCTGAAACTTTCAAATTTAATATTGAGCATGAGATGAGATCAGCAATTTAATTTTCTATATTTTCTTTGTTGTATTTAGGAGCACTGGGACAGATGCCAAAGAAAATTTCTTGTCTGAGGTTTCATTCCTTTGTTTGAGCTTTAGTGTGTGCAGTACTCGTTGCTCCTTCTGCTAGTCGCTCTACCTGTACGATAGATTTGATATGGATTTGATCCTCTTTGAGAACATGGTCTGATGTCAAATGGCATCACGCATCATGGATTTAGGGGACTTGTACCAGAGAGGAAGATTGGGTGACCCAACATACACTGGTTCCGCTCCCTTAGCAGTAGGCCGCCTGCAAGCCGGCGTCAGGAGAGAAGAGGAGAGGCGGAGCAGGGATCTGGCGGCGGAGAGGACGGCCATGCTCCCGGTTTCGGGGACTGGGACGAGCGATGTTCGCAAGCGTTGGCGCGTGGGCAGTAGCTTCTCCATGCGGCCTGAAGCAAGATCGCAAGGATGAGAAACGCAGGATAGACACAAGACACGGTGAGAGAGAGAGATAACCTCGTTTTTCAAGGAATTTCGTTTCGGCCTGAAGCTATACATGTATACTACAATAAGCTTCTCTATGAGACTGAGGTAAATCAATAAGCTGGTTTTCATTATCTATTTCTTCACCAATACATGCTAATCTGTATAGCAGCTATAACCACATTTGTATTTCTGAACTTGAACAAAAACATACGCACATGTAATCATTTTCTCATGCGGCGATAATAACAGTGTGGAAGCAAAGGCATTCTCAATAAGAGAAAGCGGAAGGGAAAGAGAGCAGCCAGGAAGGGTAGGGGAGGGGGTGAGAGGAGACTAGAGAGTGCATGCTGCAAGGACAAACGAAACCTCCATGCTCGGCCGGATGGAAGCTGCGGGTGCTCTGAACGCTCATGTATTGTGCCAACTTCTCATGACATGTTCGTAGAAGTGTAACAGACCCCTAGAAGAGAGTGAGAGAGAAAAGGAAAGGATGGGAGCTGATAAGTTACCGAACATGGCTGAAGATCGATCGAGAAACGTCCGCATGACTCGTTTCTTGATCAATTCGAGGTCGCTGTGACTGGGAGTAGTGGATTGAGGCGTGTCACCATGGAAAGGGGAAAACTAAACACCATGAAAGACTCGTCACTTTGTATCCTTGCCTGTTGCACTTCTCCCATAAATTGGCAGAACGCGGTTAAAGTTTTGTGGGCCTGGTACGAATAGCTTGTTATAACATACATGCAAAGAACCGTAAACACATTCTTGAGAACAGAGGCCATTGGAGACATCAATATAGAGAGAGCAAGGGGAGAAGAAATAGTAACCTTCGGGGAATGAGAGGCGAAAACATTGCTTCAGTGCAATTGCATAGGGAGAGCATCTCGTCGACAAGCAGACCAGTTGCGATGGAGTCTTGCTGAGAATTACGAGTCACTCCATGACCGCACTGAGTTCATAGGCCATCGCCTCGCTGGAACTTTCAAATTTAATATTGAGCATTAGATGAGATCAGCAATTTAATTTTCTATATTTTCTTTGTTGTATTTAGGAGCACTGGGACAGATGCCAAAGAAAATTTCTTGTTTGAGGTTTCATTCCTTTGTTTGAGCTTTAGTGTGCAGTACTCGTTGTTCCTTCTGCTAGTCGCTCTACCTGTACGATAGATTTGATATGGATTTGATCCTCTTTGAGAACATGGTGTGATGTCAAATGGCATCACGCATCATGGATTTAGGGGACTTGTACCAGAGAGGAAGATTGGGTGACCCAACATACACTGGTTCCGCTCCCTTAGCAGTAGGCCGCCTGCAAGCCGGCGTCAGGAGAGAAGAGGAGAGGCGGAGCAGGGATCTGGCGGCGGAGAGGACGGCCATGCTCCCGGTTTCGGGGACTGGGACGAGCGATGTTCGCAAGCGTTGGCCCGTGGGCAGCAGCTTCTTCGTGCGGCCTGAAGCAAGATCGCAAGGATGAGAAACACAGGATAGACACAAGACACGGTGAGAGAGAGATAACCTCGTTTTTCAAGGAATTTCGTTTCGGCCTGAAGCTATACATGTATACCACAATAAGCTTCTCTATGAGACTGAGGTAAATCAATAAGCTGGTTTTCATTATCTATTTCTTCACGAATACATGCTAATCAGTATAGCAGCTATAACCACATCTGTATTTCTGAACTTGAACAAAAACATACGCACATGTATTCATTTTCTCATGCGGCGATAATAACAGTGTGGAAGCAAAGGCATTCTCAATAAGAGAAAGCGGAAGGGAAAGAGAGCAGCCAGGA
Organism: Secale cereale; assembly: GCA_902687465.1. Taxonomy (NCBI): domain Eukaryota; kingdom Viridiplantae; phylum Streptophyta; class Magnoliopsida; order Poales; family Poaceae; genus Secale; species Secale cereale. The sequence continues at coordinate 28,450,996 of LR738711.1, read as the reverse complement.
AGGGTAGGGGAGGGGGTGAGAGGAGACTAGAGAGTGCATGCTGCAAGGACAAACAAAACCTCCATGCTCGGCCGGATGGAAGCTGCGGGTGCTCTGAACGCTCATGTATTGTGCCAACTTCTCATGACATGTTCGTAGAAGTGTAACAGACCCCTGGAAGAGAGCGAGAGAGAAAAGGAAAGGATGGCAGCTGATAAGTTACCGAACATGGCTGAAGATTGATCGAGAAACGTCCGCATGACTTGTTTCTTGATCAATTCGAGGTCGCTGTGGCTGGGAGTAGTGGATTGAGGCGTGTCACCATGGAAAGGGGAAAACTAAACACCATGAAAGACTCGTCACTTTGTATCCTTGCCTGTTGCACTTCTCCCATAAATTGGCAGAACGCGGTTAAAGTTTTATGGGCCTGGTACGAATAGCTTGTTATAACATACATGCTAAGAACCCTAAACACATTCTTGAGAACAGAGGCCATGTGAGACATCAATATAGAGAGAGCAAGGGGAGAAGAAACAGTAACCTTCGGGGAATGAGAGGCGAGAAACATTGCTTCAGTGCAATTGCATAGGGAGAGCATCTCGTCGACAAGCAGACCAGTTGCGATGGAGTCTTGCTGAGAATTACGAGTCACTCCATGACCGCACCGAGTTCATAGGCCACCGCCTCACTGAAACTTTCAAATTTAATATTGAGCATGAGATGAGATCAGCAATTTAATTTTCTATATTTTCTTTGTTGAATTTAGGAGCACTGGGACAGATGCCAGAGAAAATTTCTTGTTTGAGCTTTCATTCCTTTGTTTGAGCTTTAGTGTGCAGTACTCGTTGCTCCTTCTACTAGTCGCTCTACCTGTACGATAGATTTGCTATAGATTTGATCCTCTTTGAGAACATGGTCTGATGTCAAATGGCATCACGCATCATGGATTTAGGGGACTTGTACCAGAGAGGAAGATTGGGTGACCCAACATGCACTGGTTCCGCTCCCTTAGCAGTAGGCCGCCTGCAAGCCGGCGTCAGGAGAGAAGAGGAGAGGCGGAGCAGGGATCTGGCGGCGGAGAGGACGGCCATGCTCCCGGGTTCGGGGACTGGGACGAGCGATGTTCGCAAGCGTTGGCGCGAGGGCAGCAGCTTCTCCGTGCGGCCTGAAGCAAGATCGCAAGGATGAGAAACACAGGACAGACACAAGACACGGTGAGAGAGAGAGATAACCTCGTTTTTCAAGGAATTTCGTTTCGGCCTGAAGCTATACATGTATACTACAATAAGCTTCTCTATGAGACTGAGGTAAATCAATAAGCTGGTTTTCATTATCTATTTCTTCACGAATACATGCTAATCAGTATAGCAGCTATAACCACATATGTATTTCTGAACTTGAACAAAAACATACGCACATGTATTCATTTTCTCATGCAGCAATAATAACAGTGTGGAAGCAAAGGCATTCTCAATAAGAGAAAGCGGAAGGGAAAGAGAGCAGCCAGGAAGGGTAGGGGAGGGGGTGAGAAGAGACTAGAGAGTGCATGCTGCAAGGACAAAGAAAACCTCCATGCTCGGCCGGATGGAAGCTGCGGGTGCTCTGAACGCTCATGTATTGTGCCTACTTCTCATGACATGTTCGTAGAAGTGTAACAGACCCTTGGAAGAGAGCGAGAGAGAAAAGGAAAGGATGGGAGCTGATAAGTTACCGAACATGGCTGAAGAACGATCGAGAAACGTCCGCAGGACTCGTTTCTTGAACAATTCGAGGTCGCTATGGCTGGGATTAGTGGATTGAGGCGTGGTACCATGGAAAGGGGAAAACTAAACACCATGAAAGACTCGTCACTTTGTATCCTTGCCTGTTGCAATTCTCCCATAAATTGGCAGAACGCGGTTAAAGTTTTGTGGGCCTGGTACGAATAGCTTGTTATAACATACATGCTAAGAACCGTAAACACATTCTTGAGAACAGAGGCCATTGGAGACATCAATATAGAGAGAGCAAGGGGAGAAGAAATAGTAACCTTCGGGGAATGAGAGGCGAGAAACATTGCTTCAGTGCAATTGCATAGGGAGAGCATCTCGTCGACAAGCAGACCAGTTGCGATGGAGTCTTGCTGAGAATTACGAGTCACTCCATGACCGCACCGAGTTCATAGGCCATCGCCTCGCTTAAACTTTCAAATTTAATATTGAGCATGAGATGAGATTAGCAATTTAATTTTCTATATTTTCTTTGTTGTATTTAGGAGCACTGGGACAGATGCCAGAGAAAATTTCTTGTTTGAGCTTTCATTCCTTCTTTGAGCTTTAGTGTGCAGTACTCGTTGCTCCTTCTGCTAGTCGCTCTACCTGTACGATAGATTTGATATGGATTTGATCCTCTTTGAGAACATGGTCTGATGTCAAATGGCATCACGCATCATGGATTTAGGGGACTTGTACTAGAGAGGAAGATTGGGTGACCCAACATACACTGGTTCCGCTCCCTTAGCAATAGGCCGCCTGCAAGCCGGCGTCCGGAGAGAAGAGGAGAGGCGGAGCAGGGATCTGGCGGCGGAGAGGACGGCCATGCTCCCGGTTTCGGGGACTGGGACGAGCGATGTTCGCAAACGTTGGCGCGTGGGCACCAGCTTCTCCATGCGGCCTGAAGCAAGATCGCAAGGATGAGAAACACAGGATAGACACAAGACACGGTGGGAGAGAGAGATAACCTCGTTTTTCAAGGAATTTCGTTTCGGCCTGAAGCTATACATGTATACTACAATAAGCTTCTCTATGAGACTGAGGTAAATCAATAAGCTAGTTTTCATTATCTATTTCTTCACGAATACATGCTAATCTGTATAGCAGCTATAACCACATCTGTATTTCTGAACTTGAACAAAAACATACGCACATGTATTCATTTTATCATGCGGCGATAATAGCAGTGTGGAAGCAAAGGCATTCAAAATAAGAGAAAGCGGAAGGGAAAGAGAGCAGCCAGGAAGGGTAGGGGAGGGGGTGAGAGGAGACTAGAGAGTGCATGCTGCAAGGACAAACAAAACCTCCATGCTCGGCCGGATGGAAGCTGCGGGTGCTCTGAACGCTCATGTATTGTGCCAACTTCTCATGACATGTTCGTAGAAGTGTAACATACCCCTGGAAGAGAGCGAGAGAGAAAAGGAAAGGATGGGAGCTGATAAGTTACCGAACATGGCTGAAGATCGATCGAGAAACGTCCGCATGACTCGTTTCTTGATCAATTCGAGGTCGCTGTGACTGGGAGTAGTGGATTGAGGCGTGTCACCATGGAAAGGGGAAAACTAAACACCGTGAAAGACTCGTCACTTTGTATCCTTGCCTGTTGCACTTCTCCCATAAATTGGCAGAACGCGGTTAAAGTTTTGTGGGCCTGGTACGAATAGCTTGTTATAACATACATGCTAAGAACCGTAAACACATTCTTGAGAACAGAGGCCATTGGAGACATCAATATAGAGAGAGCAAGGGGAGAAGAAACAGTAACCATCGGGGAATGAGAGGCGAGAAACATTGCTTCAGTGCAATTGCATAGGGAGAGCATCTCGTCGACAAGCAGACTAGTTGCGATGGAGTCTTGCTGAGAATTACGAGGAACTCCATGACCGCACCGAGTTCATAGGCCATCGCCTCGCTGAAACTTTCAAATTTAATATTGAGCATGAGATGAGATCAGCAATTTAATTTTCTATATTTTCTTTATTGTATTTAGGAGCATTGGGACATGTCGTGGAAATAACACGGCAGATGTCCGGTTTAACGGACTTGATGATGGAACCATCGCACGGGTTAGCTTGAAAGGGTTCATAGCACACAAAGGACACAGAGGGTTTATACTAGTTCGGCCCCTTCGAAGAAGGTAAAGCCTACGTCTAGTTGGTTTGGTATTGCTTGGGCGTCGGATTACAGGGAGCGGATTCGCTTGCCTGTGTCTCGACGGGTTGATTGTTGCTTGTCCCTGAACCGTCTGGGTCGTCCCTTTATATAGAGGTGATGCCTGGTCCGGTTTACAGAGTCCCGAGGCCGGCTTATACTTGTGTCCGCCTCGGTCTCTGTCTTTTCTTTCTTATCTCTCAAGTTACATCGCTTGGCGGTTCCCAAACCACACTTCTATACATGGGCCTTAAGATCTCATGGGCCGTAGCCTTTACTAAAATATTACAACCAAGTATAATATAACTAAGCCGGTTTACACTAGCCGGCATACCTGCTAGTCATATCCCTGACATTAGGCCCCAGAATGATTTGAACTTGTTCATATCAGTCTTCCTTGTCTTGTATAATTTTCTTCTTTGTCTTCATATTTTTGTAAACCGGCTCTGACGTCATCTTCGAGAATCACTAAATCTGACCGTGACATCATCTCCGCATTTAACGCCGTGAGCTGTACTGTAGCTTTGTTTAAGGGTTATCCCGAGAATCGAGGCGCCAGAAGATCTTTATCCGATTTTTTGCCTCCTCGAATCCCGCACCTGTCGCTTCAGATCTGACTCTCCTTTATAAATACCGCCACCCCTCATTCATTATCTTCTTCTCGCTCCGTCTTCCTCTTCCGTCTTCTTCCTCCGTCACCGCCCGAGCTCGAACAGCCGCCGACGACCGCTGGATCCAAGTCCTCGCCTGGCCGCTGCATCACCCTGAGTTCGACCAGAAAACCTCCGCCACCGATTCCTGCCGTTTCAGGTATGTCCTTCTTCTTTATTTTTAGTCTGCAACCTCTAGGGTTTCTTCCTACACCTCCGCCATTAGAGCCTTAATAAAAGCTTCGTCTTGTTCGACCTTGAGCCAATGATTTCTAGTAACTTTGTCCTTCAGATCTTGCCTTTAAATTGCATTTTTACCCCGCTGTAAATACTTCGAATCTCCATTATTCCTGTCTGTCCTATAGATTTATCAAATTAGTATAAGGTCCTTGTAGATCCTTCCCGTATACTTTTATATTAGTTTCTCTTTTCTTAGCACGCTCAGATCTATTCCTCCTTAGCAGTCTTTTGAAAACCTGTTTTTCTCCTCGGTAGATCTGCTAAGTATGTTCCGCTTTAAGTTGATATGCCCTGCTCTTGCGAAACTCTGTAACTTAACGCAACGGTTTAGCCGTTCCTCTTCAACTGTCTTTAACCGGAAATGATATAGCTTGTCATAATTGCCGGTTTAACCACGCCATTAGTCCTCAGTTTAAATCGTTGCGTAACTTTCATAGATAGTTTCCGGTTTATACCGCTGTACTTTCATAATCCGTTTTCTGTATTTTACCTTTTCCAGTACTTTGCTCTTTCGTTGCAATGGCTAAGCAGTATGTCTCCTGCGATTGGGTTCCTTCTGTCATTACTGAGGACGATTTAATCAAGATGTCTGAAATTGGCACATTAGGACCTCAGTATGAATTAAAGTGGCGGGCTCCGGGTAATGAATGTCCCCCTACTCCCAGATCCGGGGAGGTCATTGTGTTTTTGGATCATATATCTCGAGGCTTCTCTCCCCCCGGTTCAAAGTTTTTCCGGGATGTTCTTGCTGCTTTCCAACTGCACCCACAGGACCTTGGACCCAATTCTGTCTCAAACATCTGCGACTTCCAAGTATTTTCTGAGGTGTATCTGCAAGAGGAACCTTCCGTCGATCTATTCCGGGATTTCTTTCATTTGAACCGGCGCACCGAGTTTACCAGCGGACCACATCAGGAGCTCGGTGGCGTTAGTATTCAGAAGAGGAGAGATGTGGTGTTTCCTCATGCCGCTTTGCACTCTCATCCAAAAGACTGGAATAAGACCTGGTTTTACTGTGTGGACACTTCTCCTGAAGGGGAGAACCCCCTGCCGGGTTACCGTGAAACCCGTATTCCGGAGAATCATCCCTTACCACCACGGCTCGGCGCTGTTGAACGGACCCGGTTCTCACCACAGCTCTCCAAGCTAAGAGCCCTCATAGCAAATGGTTTAATTGGGACTGATTTTCTACGCTGCTGGCTGTCTTGGAGCATACTTCCCTTGAGCCGGCGATCACATCTAATGTGCAAATATTCTGGCAAACCGGATGATCCTCAAAGGTTTACCAAGGAAAAGCTTTCTGAATCGGAAGTTGTGGAATCAGCCAAGAAAATTCTCAATGTCTCTTTAGCAGACTGTGCTAAGGTCGGTTTAGCTCCATATTACAAGAAGAATAAGCTGCCCGCAGTAAGTTTCTCTTCACCCTATATTTGTAATCCGTTTCTTTTGAACCGTCTTTCAATTGTCTTTATTTCTTTCAATTAGGCTGATGACCCTTTCTGGAAGAGAAAGCCTCAGGAGAAAACCGTCAAACAGGTCCGGCGAAAAACCTTTGCCAATAAAAAGAGGAAAGCAGCCGTTGACGCCGGTTCTCCCACTGAGGACGATGATCCGGACTCCAAGGTATGCTTTAATCCGGTTTAGATTTTTTGCTTTCATGTACTTGTAATCGTATCTAATGATACCTCTCCACAGGAATTGCCTGAAGGTGATAACCCGGCTGAAATTGAGGTAACCCTTCTTTCCTCTGACTCAGAACCTCTTCCCCAAAAAAGTCGTCGGACTGTCCGGAAATACCAATTTTCACATCCTTATGCTCAGTTAGGCCCTAACTTTATTTTGAAGAAGCAACAGCACGAAGCTCTTCACCGGACAACTCGCCACAGCGGCCTGGCGGTGGAGTCATCCGGAATTTCCTTAACTCCGGTTCGAAAACGCCGTGCTGAGGTGATACTTTCTCTGACCCTCCTTCATCCCAAGGCCGGTCTTATCCGAAAACCCCTTAAACCGTCTGACCCTGATTATCAGGAAACTCCATTGTCTTCCTGTGGTGAATCGACCGCCACGCAGCTTCCTCCCCTGAAAACCGTCCCAGGGTAACTTTCCTCACCTTTTCCGGTTTATGACCCTTTTACTTTATAATGTTAACTTATTTTGCATACTTTGCCAGCAAACCAAAACCCAGCAAGAAACCAAAGGCAAACAAGCCTCCTGCCGAGCCCACTGCAGATAACCCGGCTGCTGATCCGTCCCCCACTACTCCTTCAGAGGGCGAGCCTGTAGCTCCTCTTGAAGACCCTGCTCATGAAAATCCTATTACGGAAGACGTCCAAAATCCACCAAGTCCGGCCCGGGTTAATTCTCCTCAGACTAATCCGGCGTCTCCTGATCCGGCTCACACTGTCACTCCCCCCAATGCACCAACTTCTCCTGATGTTGTAGTAACTGGGACTGCTTACATTGCTCCAGCTGAACCCACCGTTTTAGCCAAACATACGGCTAAAGCGGAAAAATTATCTCAAGAAAAGGGGAAGTGGAGTACTGAAATATCCAGCCTTTCCGGCATGAGCGCTCAAGACATTTACTCTGGGTATCTGAACCGGCTCCACAGCAGTCGGGATTATGAAGACAGTTTGGTGAACTTAATGAGGGAAAAATATGAGGTAAACTTCTTCTTCTGACTTTGTTCCTTTGATGTATTTCCTATCTCGTAACAGCCCCCAAGTTCCGGTTTAGCTGCTTACTGAAGGTGATCCGGAACTTTGTAGATTTGAACCGTTGGTCTTTACATTAGCCCCCAAGTATCAAATAGATAACTTGCTTATGTAGTTGATACTTGTAAAAGTTGCTGTCAATACTTCAATTATACATTAGCCCCCAAGTGTCAAGCAGACAACTGGTTTGTGTGCTTGAGACTTGTAACTTTAAATTGTCTTTGCTTTACTGCTTCAACTGCCATTAGCCCCCAAGTGTCAAGTAGACAACTTGGTTGTGTGCTTGAGACTTGACTAAACTTCACCTCTTGTTTTTGAACTTTGTCTGCAGGCTGAGTTGAACCGGAATGCTCTTGAGATTGACGAGCTTCGAAGCCGGCTTACTGAAACAGAGTCTGCCGCTTCAAAGGCTAAAAAAGAACTTCAAGTGAGCTTAAAGACCGCTGAAGACTTGAAAAAATACTTTGAAGAGGAGCGGGCTACTTTTGAGGTCCAGAAGAAAGATCTGGAAAAACGGGTTTAGGATGCGGAAGGAGCACTTAATCCGGTGACGGAAGAACTGTCCGGATTAAGACGGCAAATTGACTTAATGACCTCTGCTGTTTTTGGTAAGTATAATCTGAACTCCTGCCTTTATCTTTGTAACCTGTGCTTTGTACCGGCTTAACTATGATTGTTGTGTGTAGGGCGCCGTGTCTCCCATCTTGGGGATGACTTGCGGAAAAAACTCAAAGCTTGCTACACCTTGGTTGAACAGCTGTACTCCGGGGCGCAAAGGATCATCAGTGCTACTTCTTTTGGTAAACCGGCCCCTACTACAATACAAGATACTTTAAATAAGTTGTCTGTTTTGCCGCCTCGTCTCGAAGAAGTCAAGAAGTCTGCTGCGCGGGGTGGTGCTCTTCTGGCCCTTACGAGGGCTAAGGCTTGGGTCCCGGATCTTGATCCGGAGGAGGCTTTTACAGGATTCCCGGATACGAAGGAGGACGGCTCACCGTTTACCGAAACAGATCTCTACGCCCTGACAAAAGAGATGCGCCCCCTCGCCAGCAAGCTTGCCGCTGAATCGGATTTTTCTAGATATCATCCAGGATACAATCTGCAAAACGAGCGGGTGGAGCGACCGGTTTATGATACCGTCAACTTAATCCCGCCGGTTCGTCCTCACACCTTTGCTCCTGACATTGATCCTGCTGAACTTGTCAACAATGAAGTGTATTTCCGGGCCTTGGCGAAGATTGATTGGCGTGCGCCGGATTTCCAACCGCTTCATGAAGATGAAGATGTTCCGGAACAAGGCGATGGCCAGCCGTCCCAGCAAGGAGAAGCATAATCTTGAATTTTATTGCTGTAATCATAACTGATATTCCATTAAACAATGTTTCCAAACCGTTGGGCTCGTCATGCCTTGTAATAGGTTAGCCGAAACTTAATATGCCTCGATCCGAATATTTTGTCTTTATGAAATACTCTCCGGTTGACTTGTTGTCTGATGTGGTTACCTTCCTCTGTTCATACAGAAAAAATATCGAAAAATATGTCCTAGTGGCTTACCACTGGACGGATTAATTTGTTCACTTAAAACATCAAATAAGCATATCTTTATACTAAAGATAACTTTTATACCTGAGATTTATGTGGCCAATACACTTTAAAACCGGCAGGACTTTAAAGTCACTTTATGAAGGTCTTCATGAATCCAAATAGAAACTCGAAATTTCTCCGGTCCATCTTGATGATAAATCCGGTTCATCTTGTTTCAGAAAGTTGTAACTTTTGCCTGATACGCGATCCGGGTTTTAATGAACGCCGGTTTACTTAGTCTGATATGCATGATCCAGATTTTCCATTTTATAGATATGTGGTCGACTTGTGTAGCTATTCCACTCCGGTTTAAAAGGTTTTAGAACACAAAAACACAAAAAATATGCAAATTTTGCAAATAAGACCATGTAGTCGAGGCTTTTTCAAAGAGCTGCCAGGCTCAAAGCAAGGTTCAGCCAATCACTGGGACGCGGATTGGCCGACACTCCCAGAGGGCCTAGCCAATCACTGAACGTGGAATTATCCAACTTTTCAGAGGGCCGAAAGAACCGTATATAAAAATTGATCCGATCACTGGGACGCGGATTGGCCGACACTCCCAAAGGGCCTAGCCAATCACTGAACGTGGAATTATCCAATTTTTCAGAGGGCCAAAAGAACCGTATATAAAAATTGATCCGATCACGGGGACGCGGATTGGCCGACACTCCCAGAGGGCCTCCAGGGTTCCTCCTGAACCGGTGGGTCAATGTACAAACTGAGCCAATCACTGGGACGCGGATTGGCCGACACTCCCAGAGGGCCTAGCCAATCACTGAACGTGGCATTATCCAACTTTTCAGAGGGCCGAAAGAACTATGAAACTAATCCGATCACTGGGAGTGGATGATACCAACTCCCAGAGGGCCTCCAGGGTTCCTCCTGAACCGGTGGGTCAATGTAAACCAATCACTGAACGTGGACTTGTCCAACTTTTCAGAGGGTTGATAGAACTATCAAATTAATCCGATCACTGGGAGTAGATGATACCACTCCCAGAGGGCCTCCAGGGTTCCGTCTGAACCGGTGGGTCTTTTATGAAGTCTTCTCTCCTTGAACCGGATATAATCTCCTGTTCTTGAGAGTTCTATTGCTCCTTCACATATTCTGCAAAAAATCAGTTTCTAAACCGGCCAATATTGAAATATAGTATCTGATAGTAAACTTGTATGGTTGTTTTTCACAGGATTTTTGTATATGGAAAAAGGGCTAAGCCCCCGGTTTACCGAGGGTGCCGGTTTATTCATTATTCATAATATATACATAGGATACATTGGAGCACATAGCTCAAGTATAGTATGGCCGTAAATGGGCGATGTTCCACGGCCTCTTCGTCTCCTCTTCTGATGTCCGTGAGTCCTTGTGTTCTCGAATGTCCACCAAGTAATATGAGCCGTTGTGTAGATTCTTGCTGACCAAAAAGGGCCCTTCCCAAGGTGGGGATAGCTTGTGCATATCTGTTTGATCTTGGATGAGCCGGAGTACCAAGTCACCCTCCTGGAATGTCCTTGTTCTAATCCGGCGGCTATGATATCTGCGCAGATCTTGCTGATAAATCGCCGACCGCGCTGCAGCCGTATCACGCTCTTCATCCAACCGGTCTAAACCGTCCTGTCTTGACTCCTCGTTGATTGCTTCCACATAGGCCGTTATCCTTGGTGAGTCATGACGTATATCACTTGGAAGAACTGCTTCAGCGCCGTAAACCATGAAGAAAGGCGTGTAGCCTGTAGACCGGTTTGGTGTAGTATTAATACTCCAAAGAACAGATGGCAATTCTTCAACCCAACAACCTGGGGTTCTCTGCAAAGGTGTCATAAGCCGGGGTTTGATGCCTCGCAAAATCTCCTGATTTGCCCTTTCGGCCTGGCCGTTGGTCTGAGGATGAGCCACAGAAGATACATCTAATCGAATATGTTCTCTTTGACAGAATTCCTTCATTTCACCCTTAGATAGATTAGTACCATTGTCTGTGATGATGTTTGTGTGGAAAGCCAAACCGGAATATCACTTTTTTGATGAATTTAACCGCTGTTGCCGCATCACACTTGCTTATAGGCTCCGCTTCAACCCACTTTGTAAACTTGTCTACTGCCACTAGTAGATGAGTTTTTTTATCTTGGGATCGTTTGAAAGGCCCAACCATATCAAGCCCCCAAGTTGCGAAAGGCCAAGTTATTGGTATCATCCAGAGTTCCTGTGCCGGCACCAGAGCATGCCTTGAGAATTTCTGACAAGCATCACACTTCCGGACCAGATCTGCCGCATCTGCATGCGCGGTTAACCAATAGAAACCATGTCGGAATGCTTTTGCTACCAATGATTTTGAACCGGCATGATGACCGCAATCCCCTTCATGAATCTCCCTTAAAATCTCACAACCTTCCTCAGCTGAAACACATCGCTGAAATACTCCCGAAGTACTACGATGGTCAAGCTCTCCGTTTGCAATTGTCATGGACTTAGAGCGCCGGATTATCCGTCGTGCTTCCTCTTCGTCTTCCGGCAACTCTCCTCGACCCAGGTATGCTAAATAGGGTAGCGTCCAATCCAGAATAGTATGGAGTGCTGCAACTAGCTGCGCCTCTGGGTCCGGAACAGCTAAGTCTTCCTCCGAAAGTACCTGAACCGAAGGACTGTGCAATTCATCCAAAAAGGTGTTTGGTGGTACCGGTTTACGCTGCGACCCTAGCCGGCTCAGAGCATCGGCCGCTTCGTTTCTCCGCCGGTCTATGTGATCCACCTGATATCCCTTAAAGTGTCCTGCAACTGCTTCAACTTCTCGTCGATAAGCTGCCATGAGGGGATCTCTTGAATCCCACTTGCCAGATACTTGCTGTGCCACTAGGTCTGAGTCACCTAGGCACTTAACCCGGCTCAAATTCATCTCCTTTGCTAACCGCAAACCGTGAAGTAATGCTTCATATTCTGCTGCATTGTTAGTACAAGGAAATAATAAGCGGAGGACATAGCAAAATTTATCACCTCTGGGGGAAGTTAAGACAACTCCAGCCCCCGAGCCCTCCAACTGTTTGGAACCGTCAAAGTGAATCGTCCAATAGGTAAGATCCGGCTTCTCTTCAGGAGTCTGCAACTCTGTCCAGTCATTGATGAAGTCTACTAATGCCTGAGATTTTATAGCAGTGCGTGGCACATATCTCAACTCATGCGGGCTGAGCTCGATGGCCCACTTTGCTACCCTGCCTGTAGCTTCCCTGTTCTGGATTATATCCTCCAACGGAGCTGAACTAACCACAGTTATCGGATGTCCTTGGAAATAATGCTTCAGCTTCCGGTTTGCCATGAACACCCCATATACCAACTTCTGCCAGTGAGGATATCTCTGCTTGGACTCAATGAGTACTTCGCTTACATAATAAACCGGGCGCTGAACCGGGTGCTCCTTCCCTGCTTCCTTGCGTTCAACCACAATAGCAACGCTGACTGCTCGTGTATTCGCAGCAACGTATAACAGCAAAGGTTCCCTGTCAATGGGCGCAGCCAAAACTAGTGGGTTTGCTAATTGCCTTTTCAGATCCTCAAACGCTGCATTTGCCTCATCACTCCAGATAAACCGATCTGTTTTCCTCAGCATCTGGTAAAGCGGGATCGCCTTCTCTCCCAAGCGACTGATGAACCGGCTTAACGCTGTGATCCGGCCAGCTATGCGCTGAACATCATTGATACAAACCGGTTTAGTCAAAGACGTGATGGCTTTGATCTTCTCCGGGTTAGCTTCTATTCCTCTGTTTGAGACCAAAAATCCCAAAAGCTTACCAGCCGGAACACCGAAAGCACATTTTTCTGGATTAAGCATCATCCTGTAAGCCCGAAGATTATCAAAGGTTTCCTTGAGATCCTCTATCATTGTCCCTTCCTTCTTCGATTTGACCACAATGTCATCCACATAGGCATGAACGTTCCTCCCTATCTGCCCCTCCAAACAATTCTGAACGCAACGTTGATAAGTTGCCTGTGCACACTTAAGTCCAAAAGGCATAGACACATAGCAAAAAGCACCAAAAGGAGTTATGAAGGCCGTCTTCTCTTGGTCTTCCACTGCCATTTTGATCTGGTGATACCCTGAATATGCATCCAGAAAACTCAGCCGCTCACACCCCGCCGTGGCATCGATGATCTGATCGATGCGAGGTAGAGCAAAAGGATCAGTTGGGCAAGCTTTATTGAGGTCCGTGTAGTCCACACACATCCTCCACTTCCCATTCTTCTTTAAGACCAGCACCGGATTAGCCAACCACTCCGGATGAAAAACTTCCACTATGAACCCTGCGGCCAAAAGTCTGGCCACTTCTTCTCCTATCGCCTTGCGCCTTTCTTCGTTGAAGCGGCGCAGTTACTGTTTAACTGGTTTAAACTTCGGACCAATGTTTAACTTGTGCTCAGCGAGTTCCCTTGGTATACCTGGCATGTCAGAAGGTTTCCACGCAAAGATATCCCGGTTCTCATGGATGAACTCGATGAGCGCGCTTTCCTATTTGGGATCAAGGTTGGCGCTGATAGTGAATTGTTTAGACGAGTCCCCCGGCACAAAATCAATTTGTTTGGTCTCTTCAGCTGATTTAAACTTCAACGCCGGATCATGCTCGGTAGTTGGCTTCTTCAGCGGAGTCATATCTGCCGGATCAACATTATCTTTATAAAATTTCAACTCCTCTGTGGCACATACTGCTTCTGCATAGGCTTCCATGAACCGTAATCGTGCATTTATGACCCGGCATCTTAAGCTGCAGATAAACATAACACGGTCTAGCCATAAACTTAGCATAAACCGTCCTTCCAAATAGAGCATGATATGGACTTTTAATTTTGACGACTTCGAAAGTGATCATCTCTGACCTGGAATCATACTCATTTCCGAAGGTAACTTCTAAGTCAATCTTACCAACCGGATAAGCTGACTTACCTGGGACCACTCCGTGAAACACTGTGTTTGATGATCTTAACTTTTTATCTGTCAGACCCATACGACGGAAAGTCTCGTAATATAAGATATTAATACTGCTACCACCATCCATTAGGACTTTAGTAAACTTGTATCCTCCCACCTGAGGTGCTACCACCAAGGCTAAATGTCCCGGATTATCCACCTGTATGGGGTGGTCTTCTCTGCTCCATACAATGGGCTGCTCCGACCATCGGAGAAATTGTGGCGTCGCCGGTTCTACTGCATTAACAGCCCGCTTCAAAACCTTCTGGTCTCTCTTACACAGACTTGTGGTGAAAACATGATATTGCCCACTGTTTAAATCCTTCGGATTACTCTGATATCCGGATTGCGGCTGCTGTTGCTGACGCTGTTGCTGCTGATTTCCCTGATTATTATAACTTCCTTGGCCCTGCTGCTGATTATTCTGATTACTGTAACCACCTGGATGATGTGATTGGTTGCCCTGACCATTATAGTTTCCTTGATTATTTTGGCCGCCTGCCCGGGGTTGATAACCACCGTTATTGCCCCTATATCCTGATCCGGAACTGTTCCCCTGATAACCCGAACCATAAAATCCAGGCCCTGAACCGCCATGTGGGGGTCGATTAGGAGGATTGAAACGGCCTGCTACTGCCTTCATAAGGGGTATGCACTCTCTCATGGTATGCTTCGCCACCTTCCCTTTTCCGCTATGCTTTGGACAAGGCTGATCCAACTCCTGCTCCCAGCCAAGAGCTCCTCCGCCGGTTTGTAAAGCAGAATCTCCCGGACTACGCTGAAAACCACCTTGAACTTGAGTGTTAGCCACGAAGTCTGAACCACCCTCTGCTTTCTGTTTGCCCAAAAAGCCTGAAGTAATCGGATTGATCGGTGCCGGTTTACCAGACTTGCTGGCCTTCCCAGCCTTATCTCCTTCTGCTTCCGGATACTTTGTGTTATCAGAGTCTCCGTATTTCACCAGGGCACTCATCAAAGTTCCCATATCATTGCAGTCCCTCTTAAGCCGTCCGAGTTTCAATTTTAAAGATTCAAACCGGCAATTGTTCTCCAATGTCACTATTGCCATACTAGGATTAATACCATTCGAAGAGTGTAAAATCTCTGCTACTCTTCGTACCCAAGCTGCTGTAGACTCCTGCTCTCCTTGCACACAGGCTGCTAGGTCTATCACCGACATCGGCTGTTTGCATGTATCCTTGAAGTTTTTGATGAACTGGCTGCGCAGTTCCCCCCATGATCCAATAGAATTCGGGGGTAGAGCTTTCAACCAGGTCCGGGCCGTGCCCTCGAGCATCATAGTAAAATATTTGGCACAAGCTGATTCATCCACGTCCAGCATCTCCATGGCCATCTCATAACTTTCAACCCAAGCTTCTGGCGGTAAATCGGCTGTGTAGTTAGGTACCTTGCGGGGCCCTTTCAAATCCTTGGGCAGCTTAACACTCCGTAAAGCGGGGACAAGACACTGTACCCCGAAGGAACTCGCCGCAGCTCCTGTTTCCGCAGTGGCTGTGTGAACCGGCATCGTTTGACGAATTTCCTCCCTGGCACCTGATCTGGCCCGGTTTATGTCTGGAGCTGGCATCGCCGCCCCTGCCGGATTATCTTGCCTGCGCTGATGTCTCCTGCGCTCACTGCTAGATACTTCTGGCTCCTCCCAATGCCTAGTATAACTCCGGTTGGGACGCGGTATTGAATGTAACCTTTCCCTGCTATGAGAATATGCTTGCTGCTGCATCAATGCCGTATTAAGCAGCTTCTGGACCCTGCGCGCCTCTATCGCCACCGGAGACGTTTCTTCCGCAGGTAAAGCGGCCAAACGCGCCGCCGCTGCAGCAATGTTATCCAAAGGGTTTGAATAATGCCCTGGAGGGATAGGAACATAAGGTGCCGACGTAATCCGGCGCTCCTGCTCTGCGGAGGGTTGCTGAACCGGCTCCTCCCGGGCCGGAGGCGTCCTCCGGTTTAAAGCCGGATGATTACTAGCCCCAGCCCCAGGTGTCCTGAACAGATTTGTTGATTCATAAACCGGCGGTATACGGGACCGGTACTTCCGTCCCCTTACTCCTTCCATAGAAGCTTGCTCCATCCTCAGATAAAAAGCTTGATCATCGAACTCTACTTGCCTCGTCGCTATCATCTCTCTTTCTGCCTTTAGGTCCTCCTTTAACTGATCAATCCGGCCTTTCAACTGAAGGAGCTCTGCATCATGATGCGCCTTGTCTGCTGGAGCTACTTCTTCCACCGCTTTAGCTGTGAACTCCTCGATCAAGGTGGATAGAACTTCAGTAAGGGAGGGGTTTGAACCGCTTCCCCCTGCACCAGCTTCCGCTGTCGTTCCGTTCATCGGGGGCTGTGAACCGGCCATGAAGACCGCCACCCGGTTTGGCGGGTCAAAGGGGCCCGGAATACTGTTTCCGTCGGACTCGCCCTCAGACCGGCCGTCCCGCAACTGATACAGAGATTCAGTTTCCCCGGATGAAGACTCGTCATCTGAGTAGACGATTGTTGCACCATCAGATTCCGATCCGTTCTCGGCTCGACCTCCGTGGATTGCTCCAACGAACACATGCTTCACGGCGGGCTGAATCCGGGCCGATCTCGCACGCTGAGCCGGCTCGACGATGTTGGGGAAGATGTCCGGCTCAGGCCCCGGTTCGCCGATTTTGCCGATGAAGACTTGGATGCTGCCGAAGGGGACCCGGTACCCGTATTCGATCGAATCGGCCTCCGGTCCCCAACCTGCGTCGTCGATGTAGATCCGGCCGCGGTGACTCTTGGTCATCCGGCCGACTGCGTAACCCTTGGGCCCTTCGAAGCCGCCTTTCAAGAACTCGAAACCATCGTGCGCAGGCCCCACGGTGGGCGCCAACTGTCGTGGAAATAACACGGCAGATGTCCGGTTTAACGTACTTGATGATGGAACCATTGCACGGGTTAGCTTGAAAGGGTTCATAGCACACAAAGGACACAGAGGGTTTATACTAGTTCGGCCCCTTCGAAGAAGGTAAAGCCTACGTCTAGTTGGTTTGGTATTGCTTGGGCGTCGGATTACAGGGAGCGGATTCGCTTGCCTGTGTCTCGACGGGTTGATTGTTGCTTGTCCCTGAACCGTCCGGGTCGTCCCTTTATATAGAGGTGACGCCTGGTCCGGTTTACAGAGTCCCGAGGCCGGCTCATACTTGTGTCCGCCTCGGTCTCTGTCTTTTCTTTCTTATCTCTCAAGTTACATCGCTTGGCGGTTCCCAAACCACACTTCTATACATGGGCCTTAAGATCTCATGGGCCGTAGCCTTTACTAAAATATTACAACCAAGTATAATATAACTAAGCCGGTTTACACTAGCCGGTTCATACCTGCTAGTCATATCCCTGACAGGACAGATGCCAGTGAAAATTTCTTGTTTGAGCTTTCATTCCTTCTTTGAGCTTTAGTGTGCAGTACTCGTTGCTCCTTCTGCTAGTCGCTCTACCTGTACGATAGATTTGATATGGAATTGATCCTCTTTGAGAACATGGTCTGATGTCAAATGGCATCACGCATCATGGATTTAGGGGACTTGTACCAGAGAGGAAGATTGGGTGACCCAACATACACTGGTTACGCTCCCTTAGCAGTAGGCCACCTGCAAGCCGGCGTCAGGAGAGAAGAGGAGAGGCGGAGCTGGGATCTGGCGGCGGAGAGGACGGCCATGCTCCCGGTTTCGGGGACTGGGACGAGCGATGTTCGCAAGCGTTGGCGCGTGGGCAACAGCTTCTCCGTGCGGCCTGAAGCAAGATCGCAAGGATGAGAAACACAGGATAGACACAAGACACGGTGAGAGAGAGAGATAACCTCGTTTTTCAAGGAATTTCGTTTCGGCCTGAAGCTATACATGTATACTACAATAAGCTTCTCTATGAGACTGAGGTGAATCAATAAGCTGGTTTTCATTATCTATTTCTTCATGAATACATGCTAATTTGTATAGCAGCTATAACCACATTTGTATTTCTGAACTTGAACAAAAACATACGCACATGTAATCATTTTCTCATGCGGCGATAATAACAGTGTGGAAGCAAAGGCATTCTCAATAAGAGAAAGCGGAAGGGAAAGAGAGCAGCCAGGAAGGGTAGGGGAGGGGGTGAGAGGAGACTAGAGAGTGCATGCTGCAAGGACAAACAAAACCTCCATGCTCGGCCGGATGGAAGCTGCGGGTGCTCTGAACGCTCATGTATTGTGCCAACTTCTCATGACATGTTCGTAGAAGTGTAACAGACCCCTGGAAGAGAGCGAGAGAGAAAAGGAAAGGATGGGAGCTGATAAGTTACCGAACATGGCTGAAGATCGATCGAGAAACGTCTGCATGACTCGTTTCTTGATCAATTCGAGGTCGCTGTGACTGGGAGTAGTGGATTGAGGCGTGTCACCATGGAAAGGGGAAAACTAAACATCGTGAAAGACTCGTCACTTTGTATCCTTGCCTGTTGCACTTCTCCCATAAATTGGCAGAACGCGGTTAAAGTTTTGTGGGCCTGGTACGAATAGCTTGTTATAACATACATGCTAAGAACCGTAAACACATTCTTGAGAACAGAGGCCATTGGAGACATCAATATAGAGAGAGCAAGGGGAGAAGAAACGGTAACCTTCGGGGAATGAGAGGCGAGAAACATTGCTTCAGTGCAATTCCATAGGGAGAGCATCTCGTCAACAAGCAGACTAGTTGCGATGGAGTCTTGCTGAGAATTACGAGGAACTCCATGACCGCACCGAGTTCATAGGCCATCGCCTCGCTGAAACTTTCAAATTTAATATTGAGCATGAGATGAGATCAGCAATTTAATTTTCTATATTTTCTTTGTTGTATTTAGGAGCATTGGGACAGATCCCAGAGAAAATTTCTTGTTTGAGCTTTCATTCCTTCTTTGAGCTTTAGTGTGCAGTACTCGTTGCTCCTTCTGCTAGTCGCTCTACCTGTACGATAGATTTGATATGGATTTGATCCTCTTTGAGAACATGGTCTGATGTCAAATGGCATCACGCATCATGGATTTAGGGGACTTGTACCAGAGAGGAAGATTGGGTGACCCAACATACACTGGTTCCGCTCCCTTAGCAGTAGGCCGCCTGCAAGCCGGCGTCAGGAGAGAAGAGGAGAGGCGGAGCAGGGATCTGGCGGCGGAGAGGACGGCCATGCTCCCGGTTTCGGGGACTGGGACGAGCGATGTTCGCAAGCGTTGGCGCGTGGGCAGCAGCTTCTCCGTGCGGCCTGAAGCAAGATCGCAAGGATGAGAAACACAGGATAGACACAAGACACGGTGAGAGAGAGAGATAACCTCGTTTTTCAAGGAATTTCGTTTCGGCCTGAAGCTATACATGTATATTACAATAAGCTTCTCTATGAGACTGAGGTGAATCAATAAGCTGGTTTTCATTATCTATTTCTTCACGAATACATGCTAATCTGTATAGCAGCTATAACCACATTTGTATTTCTGAACTTGAACAAAAACATACGCACATGTAATCATTTTCTCATCCGGCGATAATAACAGTGTGGAAGCAAAGGCATTCTCAATAAGAGAAAGCGGAAGGGAAAGAGAGCAGCCAGGAAGGGTAGGGGAGGGGGTGAGAGGAGACTAGAGAGTGCATGCTGCAAGGACAAACAAAACCTCCATGCTCGGCCGGATGGAAGCTGCGGGTGCTCTGAACGCTCATGTATTGTGCCAACTTCTCATGACATGTTCGTAGAAGTGTAACAGACCCCTGGAAGAGAGCGAGAGAGAAAAGGAAAGGATGGGAGCTGATAAGTTACCGAACATGGCTGAAGATCGATCGAGAAACGTCCGCATGACTCGTTTCTTGATCAATTCGAGGTCGCTGTGACTGGGAGTAGTGGATTGAGGCGTGTCACCATGGAAAGGGGAAAACTAAACACCATGAAAGACTCGTCACTTTGTATCCTTGCCTGTTGCACTTCTCCCATAAATTGGCAGAACGCGGTTAAAGTTTTGTGGGCCTGGTACGAATAGCTTGTTATAACATACATGCTAAGAACCGTAAACACATTCTTGAGAACAGAGGCCATTGGAGACATCAATATAGAGAGAGCAAGGGGAGAAGAAATAGTAACCTTCGGGGAATGAGAGGCGAGAAACATTGCTTCAGTGCAATTGCATAGGGAGAGCATCTCGTCGACAAGCAGACCAGTTGCGATGGAGTCTTGCTGAGAATTACGAGTCACTCCATGACCGCACCGAGTTCATAGGCCATCGCCTCACCGAAACTTTCAAATTTAATATTGAGCATGAGATGAGATCAGTAATTTAATTTTCTATATTTTCTTTGTTGTATTTAGGAGCACTGGGACAGATGCCAAAGAAAATTTCTTGTTTGAGGTTTCATTCCTTTGTTTGAGCTTTAGTGTGCAGTACTCGTTGCTCCTTCTGCTAGTCGCTCTACCTATACAATAGATTTGATATGGATTTGATCCTCTTTGAGAACATGGTGTGATGTCAAATGGCATCACGCATCATGGATTTAGGGGACTTGTACCAGAGAGGAAGATTGGGTGACCCAACATACACTGGTTCCGCTCCCTTAGCAGTAGGCCGCCTGCAAGCCGGCGTCCGGAGAGAAGAGGAGAGGCGGAGCAGGGATCTGGCGGCGGAGAGGACGGCCATGCTCCCGGTTTCGGGGACTGGGACGAGCGATGTTCGCAAGCGTTGGCGCGTGGGCACCAGCTTCTCCATGCGGCCTGAAGCAAGATCGCAAGGATGAGAAACACAGGATAGACACAAGACACGGTGGGAGAGAGAGATAACCTCGTTTTTCAAGGAATTTCGTTTCGGCCTGAAGCTATACATGTATACTACAATAAGCTTCTCTATGAGACTGAGGTGAATCAATAAGCTGGTTTTCATTATCTAT
The DNA here is from genome assembly GCA_902687465.1 of Secale cereale. NCBI lineage: Eukaryota > Viridiplantae > Streptophyta > Magnoliopsida > Poales > Poaceae > Secale > Secale cereale. The sequence goes on along the minus strand of LR738711.1, from coordinate 28,430,060 downwards.
TTCTTCATGAATACATGCTAATCTGTATAGCAGCTATAAGCACATTTGTATTTCTGAACTTGAACAAAAACATACGCACATGTAATCATTTTCTCATGCGGCGATAATAACAGTGTGGAAGCAAAGGCATTCTCAATAAGAGAAAGCGGAAGGGAAAGAGAGCAGCCAGGAAGGGTAGGGGAGGGGGTGAGAGGAGACTAGAGAGTGCATGCTGCAAGGACAAACAAAACCTCCATGCTCGGCCGGATGGAAGCTGCGGGTGCTCTGAACGCTCATGTATTGTGCCAACTTCTCATGACATGTTCGTAGAAGTGTAACAGACCCCTGGAAGAGAGCGAGAGAGAAAAGGAAAGGATGGGAGCTGATAAGTTACCGAACATGGCTAAAGATCGATCGAGAAACGTCTGCATGACTCGTTTCTTGATCAATTCGAGGTCGCTGTGACTGGGAGTAGTGGATTGAGGCGTGTCACCATGGAAAGGGGAAAACTAAACATCGTGAAAGACTCGTCACTTTGTATCCTTGCCTGTTGCACTTCTCCCATAAATTGGCAGAACGCGGTTAAAGTTTTTTGGGCCTGGTACGAATAGCTTGTTATAACATACATGCTAAGAACCGTAAACACATTCTTGAGAACAGAGGCCATTGGAGACATCAATATAGAGAGAGCAAGGGGAGAAGAAACAGTAACCTTCGGGGAATGAGAGGCGAGAAACATTGCTTCAGTGCAATTCCATAGGGAGAGCATCTCGTCAACAAGCAGACTAGTTGCGATGGAGTCTTGCTGAGAATTACGAGGAACTCCATGACCGCACCGAGTTCATAGGCCATCGCCTCGCTGAAACTTTCAAATTTAATATTGAGCATGAGATGAGATCAGCAATTTAATTTTCTATATTTTCTTTGTTGTATTTAGGAGCATTGGGACAGATCCCAGAGAAAATTTCTTGTTTGAGCTTTCATTCCTTCTTTGAGCTTTAGTGTGCAGTACTCGTTGCTCCTTCTGCTAGTCGCTCTACCTGTACGATAGATTTGATATGGATTTGATCCTCTTTGAGAACATGGTCTGATGTCAAATGGCATCACGCATCATGGATTTAGGGGACTTGTACCAGAGAGGAAGATTGGGTGACCCAACATACACTGGTTCCGCTCCCTTAGCAGTAGGCCGCCTGCAAGCCGGCGTCAGGAGAGAAGAGGAGAGGCGGAGCAGGGATCTGGCGGCGGAGAGGACGGCCATGCTCCCGGTTTCGGGGACTGGGACGAGCGATGTTCGCAAGCGTTGGCGCGTGGGCAGCAGCTTCTCCGTGCGGCCTGAAGCAAGATCGCAAGGATGAGAAACACAGGATAGACACAAGACACGGTGAGAGAGAGAGATAACCTCGTTTTTCAAGGAATTTCGTTTCGGCCTGAAGCTATACATGTATACTACAATAAGCTTCTCTATGAGACTGAGGTGAATCAATAAGCTGGTTTTCATTATCTATTTCTTCACGAATACATGCTAATCTGTATAGCAGCTATAACCACATTTGTATTTCTGAACTTGAACAAAAACATACGCACATGTAATCATTTTCTCATCCGGCGATAATAACAGTGTGGAAGCAAAGGCATTCTCAATAAGAGAAAGCGGAAGGGAAAGAGAGCAGCCAGGAAGGGTAGGGGAGGGGGTGAGAGGAGACTAGAGAGTGCATGCTGCAAGGACAAACAAAACCTCCATGCTCGGCCGGATGGAAGCTGCGGGTGCTCTGAACGCTCATGTATTGTGCCAACTTCTCATGACATGTTCGTAGAAGTGTAACAGACCCCTGGAAGAGAGCGAGAGAGAAAAGGAAAGGATGGGAGCTGATAAGTTACCGAACATGGCTGAAGATCGATCGAGAAACGTCCGCATGACTCGTTTCTTGATCAATTCGAGGTCGTTGTGACTGGGAGTAGTGGATTGAGGCGTGTCACCATGGAAAGGGGAAAACTAAACACCATGAAAGACTCGTCACTTTGTATCCTTGCCTGTTGCACTTCTCCCATAAATTGGCAGAACGCGGTTAAAGTTTTGTGGGCCTGGTATGAATAGCTTGTTATAACATACATGCTAAGAACCGTAAACACATTCTTGAGAACAGAGGCCATTGGAGACATCAATATAGAGAGAGCAAGGGGAGAAGAAATAGTAACCTTCGGGGAATGAGAGGCGAGAAACATTGCTTCAGTGCAATTGCATAGGGAGAGCATCTCGTCGACAAGCAGACCAGTTGCGATGGAGTCTTGCTGAGAATTACGAGTCACTCCATGACCGCACCGAGTTCATAGGCCATCGCCTCACCGAAACTTTCAAATTTAATATTGAGCATGAGATGAGATCAGTAATTTAATTTTCTATATTTTCTTTGTTGTATTTAGGAGCACTGGGACAGATGCCAAAGAAAATTTCTTGTTTGAGGTTTCATTCCTTTGTTTGAGCTTTAGTGTGCAGTACTCGTTGCTCCTTCTGCTAGTCGCTCTACCTATACAATAGATTTGATATGGATTTGATCCTCTTTGAGAACATGGTGTGATGTCAAATGGCATCACGCATCATGGATTTAGGGGACTTGTACCAGAGAGGAAGATTGGGTGACCCAACATACACTGGTTCCGCTCCCTTAGCAGTAGGCCGCCTGCAAGCCGGCGTCAGGAGAGAAGAGGAGAGGCGGAGCAGGGATCTGGCGGCGGAGAGGACGGCCATGCTCCCGGTTTCGGGGACTGGGACGAGCGATGTTCGCAAGCGTTAGCGCGTGGGCAGCAGCTTCTCCGTGCGGCCTGAAGCAAGATGGCAAGGATGAGAAACACAGGATAGACACAAGACACGGTGAGAGAGAGAGATAACCTCGTTTTTCAAGGAATTTCGTTTCGGCCTGAAGCTATACATGTATACAACAATAAGCTTCTCTATGAGACTGAGGTAAATCAATAAGCTGGTTTTCATTATCTATTTCTTCACGAATACATGCTAATCAGTATAGCAGCTATAACCACATCTGTATTTCTGAACTTGAACAAAAACATACGCACATGTATTCATTTTCTCATGCGGCGATAATAACAGTGTGGAAGCAAAGGCATTCTCAATAAGAGAAAGCGGAAGGAAAAGAGAGCAGCCAGGAAGGGTAGGGGAGGGGGTGAGAGGAGACTAGAGAGTGCATGCTGCAAGGACAAACAAAACCTCCATGCTCGGCCGGATGGAAGCTGCGGGTGCTCTGAACGCTCATGTATTGTGCCAACTTCGCATGACATGTTCATAGAAGTGTAACAGACCCCTGGAAGAGAGCGAGAGAGAAAAGGAAAGGATGGGAGCTGATAAGTTACCGAACATGGCTGAGGATTGATCGAGAAACGTCCGCATGACTCGTTTCTTGATCAATTCGAGGTCACTGTGGCTGGGAGTAGTGGATTGAGGCGTGTCACCATGGAAAGGGGAAAACTAAACACCATAAAAGACTCGTCACTTTGTATCCTTGCCTGTTGCACTTCTCCCATAAATTGGCAGAACGCGGTTAATGTTTTGTGGGCCTGGTACGAATAGCTTGTTATAACATACATGCTAAGAACCGTAAACACATTCTTGAGAACAGAGGCCATGTGAGACATCAATATAGAGAGAGCAAGGGGAGAAGAAACAGTAACCTTCGGGGAATGAGAGGCGAGAAACATTGCTTCAGTGCAATTGCATAGGGAGAGCATCTCGTCGACAAGCAGACCAGTTGCGATGGAGTCTTGCTGAGAACTACGAGTCACTCCATGACCGCACCGAGTTCATAGGCCACCGCCTCGCTGAAACTTTCAAATTTAATATTGAGCATGAGATGAGATAAGCAATTTAATTTTCTATATTTTCTTTGTTGAATTTAGGAGCACTGGGACAGATGCCAGAGAAAATTTCTTGTTTGAGCTTTCATTCCTTTGTTTGAGCTTTAGTGTGCAGTACTCGTTGCTCCTTCTGCTAGTCGCTCTACCTGTACGATAGATTTGCTATGGATTTGATCCTCTTTGAGAACATGGTCTGATGTCAAATGGCATCACGCATCACGGATTTAGGGGACTTGTACCAGAGATGAAGATTGGGTGACCCAACATACACTGGTTCCGCTCCCTTAGCAGTAGGCCCCCTGCAAGCCGGCGTCAGGAGAGAAGAGGAGAGGCGGAGCAGGGATCTGGCGGCGGAGAGGACGGCCATGCTCCCGGTTTCGGGGACTGGGACGAGCGATGTTCGCAAGCGTTGGCGCGTGGGCAGCAGCTTCTCCGTGCGGCCTGAAGCAAGATCGCAAGGATGAGAAACACAGGATAGACACAAGACACGGTGAGAGAGAGAGATAACCTCGTTTTTCAAGGAATTTTGTTTCGGCCTGAAGCTATACATGTATACTACAATAAGCTTCTCTATGAGACTGAGGTAAATCAATAAGCTGGTTTTCATTATCTATTTCTTCACGAATACATGCTAATCTGTATAGCAGCTATAACCACATCTGTATTTCTGAACTTGAACAAAAACATACGCACGTGTATTCATTTTCTCATGCGGCGATAATAACAGTGTGGAAGCAAAGGCATTCTCAATAAGAAAAAGCGGAAGGGAAAGAGAGTAGCCAGGAAGGGTAGGGGAGGGGGTGAGAGGAGACTAGAGAGTGCATGCTGCAAGGACAAACAAAACCTCCATGCTCGGCCGGATGGAAGCTGCGGGTGCTCTGAACGCTCATGTATTGTGCCAACTTCTCATGACATGTTCGTTGAAGTGTAACAGACCCCTGGAAGAGAGCGAGAGAGAAAATGAAAGGATGGGAGCTGATAAGTTACCGAACATGGCTGAAGATCGATCGAGAAACGTCCGCATGACTCGTTTCTTGATCAATTCGAGGTCGTTGTAACTGGGAGTAGTGGATTGAGGCGTGTCACCATGGAAAGGGGAAAACTAAACACCATGAAAGACTCGTCACTTTTTATCCTTGCCTGTTGCACTTCTCCCATAAATTGGCAGAACGCGGTTAAAGTTTTGTGGGCCTGGTACGAATAGCTTGTTATAACATACATGCTAAGAACCGTAAACACATTCTTGAGAACAGAGGCCATTGGAGACATCAATATAGAGAGAGCAAGGGGAGAAGAAATAGTAACCTTCGGGGAATGAGAGGCGAGAAACATTGCTTCAGTGCAATTGCATAGGGAGAGCATCTCGTCGACAAGCAGACCAGTTGCGATGGAGTCTTGCTGAGAATTACGAGTCACTCCATGACCGCACCGAGTTCATAGGCCATCGCCTCGCTGAAACTTTCAAATTTAATATTGAGCATGAGATGAGATCAGCAATTTAATTTTCTATATTTTCTTTGTTGTATTTAGGAGCACTGGGACAGATGCCAAAGAAAATTTCTTGTTTGAGGTTTCATTCCTTTGTTTGAGCTTTAGTGTGCAGTACTCGTTGCTCCTTCTGCTAGTCGCTCTACGTGTACGATAGATTTGATATGGATTTGATCCTCTTTGAGAACATGGTCTAATGTCAAATGGCATCACGCATCATGGATTTAGGGGACTTGTACCAGAGAGGAAGATTGGGTGACCCAACATACACTGGTTCCGCTCCCTTAGCAGTAGGCCGCCTGCAAGCCGGCGTCAGGAGAGAAGAGGAGAGGCGGAGCAGGGATCTGGCGGCGGAGAGGACGGCCATGCTCCCGGTTTCGGGGACTGGGACGAGCGATGTTCGCAAGCGTTGGCGCGTGGGCAGCAGCTTCTCCGTGCGGCCTGAAGCAAGATCGCAAGGATGAGAAACACAGGATAGACACAAGACACGGTGAGAGAGAGAGATAACCTCGTTTTTCAAGGAATTTCGTTTCGGCCTGAAGCTATACATGTATACTACAATAAGCTTCTCTATGAGACTGAGGTAAATCAATAAGCTGGTTTTCATTATCTATTTCTTCACGAATACATGCTAATCTGTATAGCAGCTATAACCACATCTGTATTTCTGAACTTGAACAAAAACATACGCACATGTATTCATTTTCTCATGCGGCGATAATAACAGTGTGGAAGCAAAGGCATTCTCAATAAGAGAAAGCGGAAGGGAAAGAGAGCAGCCAGGAAGGGTAGGGGAGGGGGTGAGAGGAGACTAGAGAGTGCATGCTGCAAGGACAAAGTAAACCTCCATGCTCGGCCGGATGGAAGCTGCGGGTGCTCTGAACGCTCATGTATTGTGCCAACTTCTCATGACATGTTCGTAGAAGTGTAACAGACCCCTGGAAGAGAGCGAGAGAGAAAAGGAAAGGATGGGAGCTGATAAGTTACCGAACATGGCTGAAGATCGATCGAGAAACGTCTGCATGACTCATTTCTTGATCAATTCGAGGTCGCTGTGACTGGGAGTAGTGGATTGAGGCGTGTCACCATGGAAAGGGGAAAACAAAACACCATGAAAGACTCGTCACTTTGTATCCTTGCCTGTTGCACTTCTCCCATAAATTGGCAGAACGCGGTTAAAGTTTTGTGGGCCTGTTACGAATAGCTTGTTATAACATACATGCTAAGAACCGTAAACACATTCTTGAGAACAGAGGCCATGTGAGACATCAATATAGAGAGAGCAAGGGGAGAAGAAACAGTAACCTTCGGGGAATGAGAGGCGAGAAACATTGCTTCAGTGCAATTGCATAGGGAGAGCATCTCGTCGACAAGCAGACCAGTTGCGATGGAGTCTTGCTGAGAATTACGAGTCACTCCATGACCGCACCGAGTTCATAGGCCACCGCCTCGCTGAAACTTTCAAATTTAATATTGAGCATGAGATGAGATCAGCAATTTAATTTTCTATATTTTCTTTGTTGAATTTAGGAGCACTGGGACAGATGCCAGAGAAAATTTCTTGTTTGAGCTTTCATTCCTTTGTTTGAGCTTTAGTGTGCAGTACTCGTTGCTCCTTCTGCTAGTCGCTCTACCTGTATGATAGATTTGCTATGGATTTGATCCTCTTTGAGAACATGGTTTGATGTCAAATGGCATCACGCATCATGGATTTAGGGGACTTGTACCAGAGAGGAAGATTGGGTGACCCAACATACACTGGTTCCGCTCCCTTAGCAGTAGGCCGCCTGCAAGCCGGCGTCAGGAGAGAAGAGGAGAGGCGGAGCAGGGATCTGGCGGCGGAGAGGACGGCCATGCTCCCGGTTTCGGGGACTGGGACGAGCGATGTTCGCAAGCGTTGGTGCGTGGGCAGCAGCTTCTCCGTGCGGCCTGAAGCAAGATCGCAAGGATGAGAAACACAGGATAGACACAAGACACGGTGAGAGAAAGAGATAACCTCGTTTTTCAAGGAATTTCGTTTCGGCCTGAAGCTATACATGTATACTACAATAAGCTTCTCTATGAGACTGAGGTAAATCAATAAGCTGGTTTTCATTATCTATTTCTTCACGAATACATGCTAATCAGTATAGCAGCTATAACCACATATGTATTTCTGAACTTGAACAAAAACATACGCACATGTATTCATTTTCTCATGCGGCGATAATAACAGTGTGGAAGCAAAGGCATTCTCAATAAGAGAAAGCGGAAGGGAAAGAGAGCAGCCAGGAAGGGTAGGGGAGGGGGTGAGAGGAGACTAGAGAGTGCATGCTGCAAGGACAAAGAAAACCTCCATGCTCGGCCGGATGGAAGCTGCGGGTGCTCTGAACGCTCATGTATTGTGCCAACTTCTCATGACATGTTCGTAGAAGTGTAACAGACCCCTGGAAGAGAGCGAGAGAGAAAAGGAAAGGATGGGAGCTGATAAGTTACCGAACATGGCTGAAGATTGATCGAGAAACGTCCGCATGACTCGTTTCTTGATCAATTCGAGGTCGCTATGGCTGGGAGTAGTGGATTGAGGCGTGTCACCATGGAAAGGGGAAAACTAAACACCATGAAAGACTCATCACTTTGTATCCTTGCCTGTTGCACTTCTCCCATAAATTGGCAGAACGCGGTTAAAGTTTTGTGGGCCTGGTACGAATAGCTTGTTATAACATACATGCTAAGAACCGTAAACACATTCTTGAGAACAGAGGCCATGTGAGACATCAATATAGAGAGAGCAAGGGGAGAAGAAACAGTAACCTTCCGGGAATGAGAGGCGAGAAACATTGCTTCAGAGCAATTGCATATATAGGGAGAGCATCTCGTCGACAAGCCGACCAGTTGCGATGGAGTCTTGCTGAGAATTACGAGTCACTCCATGACCGCACCGGGTTCATAGGCCATCGCCTCGCTGAAACTTTCAAATTTAATATTGAGCATGAGATGAGATCAGCAATTTAATTTTCTATATTTTCTTTGTTGTATTTAGGAGCACTGGGACAGATGCCAGAGAAAATTTCTTGTTTGAGCTTTCATTCCTTGTTTGAGCTTTAGTGTGCAGTACTCGTTGCTCCTTCTGCTAGTCGCTCTACCTGTACGATAGATTTTCTATGGATTTGATCCTCTTTGAGAACATGGTCTGATGTCAAATGGCATCACGCATCATGGATTTAGGGGACTTGTACCAGAGAGGAAGAGTGGGTGACCCAACATACACTGGTTCCGCTCCCTTAGCAGTAGGCCGCCTGCAAGCCGGCGTCAGGAGAGAAGAGGAGAGGCGGAGCAGGGATCTGGCGGCGGAGAGGACGGCCATGCTCCCGGTTTCGGGGACTGGGACGAGCGATGTTCGCAAGCGTTGGCGCGAGGGCAGCAGCTTCTCCGTGCGGCCTAAAGCAAGATCGCAAGGATGAGAAACACAGGACACACACAAGACACGGTGAGAGAGAGAGATAACCTCTTTTTTCAAGGAATTTCGTTTCGGCCTGAAGCTATACATGTATACTACAATAAGCTTCTCTATGAGACTGAGGTAAATCAATAAGCTGGTTTTCATTATCTATTTCTTCACGAATACATGCTAATCTGTATAGCAGCTATAACCACATCTGTATTTCTGAACTTGAACAAAAACATACGCACATGTATTCATTTTCTCATGCGGCGATAATAACAGTGTGGAAGCAAAGGCATTCTCAATAAGAGAAAGCAGAAGGGAAAGAGAGCAGCCAGGAAGGGTAGGGGAGGGGGTGAGAGGAGACTAGAGAGTGCATGCTGCAAGGACAAAGTAAACCTCCATGCTCGGCCGAATGGAAGCTGCGGGTGCTCTGAACGCTCATGTATTGTGCCAACTTCTCATGACATGTTCGTAGAAGTGTAACAGACCCCTGGAAGAGAGCGAGAGAGAAAAGGAAAGGATGGGAGCTGATAAGTTACCGAACATGGCTGAAGATTGATCGAGAAACGTCCGCATGACTCGTTTCTTGATCAATTCGAGGTCGCTGTGGCTGGGAGTAGTGGATTGAGGCGTGTCACCATGGAAAGGGGAAAACTAAACACCATGAAAGACTCGTCACTTTGTATCCTTGCCTGTTGCACTTCTCCCATAAATTGCAAGAACGCGGTTAAAGTTTTGTGGGCCTGGTACGAATAGCTTGTTATAACATACATGCTAAGAACCGTAAACACATTCTTGAGAACAGAGGCCATGTGAGACATCAATATAGAGAGAGCAAGGGGAGAAGAAACAGTAACCTTCGGGGAATGAGAGGCGAGAAACATTGCTTCAGTGCAATTGCATAGGGAGAGCATCTCGTCGACAAGCAGACCAGTTGTGATGGAGTCTTGCTGAGAATTATGAGTCACTCCATGACGGCACCGAGTTCATAGGCCATCACCTCGCTGAAACTTTCAAATTTAATATTGAGCATGAGATGAGATCAGCAATTTAATTTTCTATATTTTCTTTGTTGTATTTAGGAGCACTGGGACAGATGCCAGAGAAAATTTCTTGTTTGAGCTTTCATTCCTTGTTTGAGCTTTAGTGTGCAGTACTCGTTGCTCCTTCTGCTAGTCGCTCTACCTGTACGATAGATTTTCTATGGATTTGATCCTCTTTGAGAACATGGTCTGATGTCAAATGGCATCACGCATCATGGATTTAGGGGACTTGTACCAGAGAGGAAGAGTGGGTGACCCAACATACACTGGTTCCGCTCCCTTAGCAGTAGGCCGCCTGCAAGCCGGCGTCAGGAGAGAAGAGGAGAGGCGGAGCAGGGATCTGGCGGCGGAGAGGACGGCCATGCTCCCGGTTTCGGGGACTGGGACGAGCGATGTTCGCAAGCGTTGGCGCGAGGGCAGCAGCTTCTCCGTGCGGCCTGAAGCAAGATCGCAAGGATGAGAAACACAGGACAGACACAAGACACGGTGAGAGAGAGAGATAACCTCGTTTTTCAAGGAATTTCGTTTCGGCCTCAAGCTATACATGTATACTACAATAAGCTTCTCTATGAGACTGAGGTAAATCAATAAGCTGGTTTTCATTATCTATTTCTTCACAAATACATGCTAATCAGTATAGCAGCTATAACCACATCTGTATTTCTGAACTTGAACAAAAACATACGCACATGTATTCATTTTCTCATGCAGCGATAATAACAGTGTGGAAGCAAAGGCATTCTCAATAAGAGAAAGCGGAAGGGAAAGAGAGCAGCCAGGAAGGGTACGGGAGGGGGTGAGAGGAGACTAGAGAGTGCATGCTGCAAGGACAAAGAAAACCTCCATGCTCGGCCGGATGGAAGCTGCGGGTGCTCTGAACGCTCATGTATTGTGCCAACTTCTCATGACATGTTCGTAGAAGTGTAACAGACCCCTGGAAGAGAGCGAGAGAGAAAAGGAAAGGATGGGAGCTGGTAAGTTACCGAACATGGCTGAAGATTGATCGAGAAACGTCCGCAGGACTCGTTTCTTGATCAATTCGAGGTCGCTGTGGCTGGGAGTAGTGGATTGAGGCGTGTCACCATGGAAAGGGGAAAACTAAACACCATGAAAGACTCGTCACTTTGTATCCTTGCATGTTGCACTTCTCCCATAAATTGGCAGAACGCTGTTAAAGTTTTGTGGGCCTGGTACGAATAGCTTGTTATAACATACATGCTAAGAACCGTAAACACATTCTTGAAAACAGAGGCCATGTGAGACATCAATATAGAGAGAGCAAGGGGAGAAGAAACAGTAACCTTCGGGGAATGAGAGGCAAGAAACATTGCTTCAGTGCAATTGCCACTACTAGGAAAAGGGCTATAGATGAAATTGATACTAATGGCGCACCATACAGCAAGTGCGCCATTAGTATATAGTAATGGCGCACCAGCAACAGATATGCCATTAGAGTTCGAAGTACTAATGGCGCACCTTGCCCGGAGTGCGCCATTAGTATCAAGAAATTTTTTTTTTTAACTAGCGCGCCTGTCCAAACATACTAATGGCGCATCTATTAATAGTGCGCCATTACTAGTTGTAAATCGTAATGGCGCACCAGCAGTAAAGTGCGCCATTAATGGTCTTTTTTTTTATGATATTTTTTATTCTGTTTTTTACAAAACTACTAATGGCGCACTTTCCCAAAGTGCGCCATTACTAGTTTGAACTAGTAATGGCGCACTGTGTCGAAGTGCGCCATTAGTATGTTTTTTTTTTTTTGCAAAACTTTTAATGGCGCAGCAACTTTAAATGCGCCATTAGTGACCTTGATTACTAATGGCGCATTAGTAGCTGGTGCGCCA
>LR738711.1:28387185-28418287 GCA_902687465.1 Secale cereale | reverse complement strand
CCCCACTTCTTCGTTCTCTCTACTTCCTCTCCTCTCTGGTCCCTCCTCTTTTCCACCTCATTTCCACCATATATTCATTCAAATGAAGTGGTTAAATTACCTTGTTTTGGTAGGTAAGTATGGGGGGAAGCTATATTTATGTTGTTCTCCATACAAACAATGTGCACATGCACTTTTATGGCCTATAGCTAGATCTATGTATGTTTGTGGTGTTGCATAGGTTTGTTGTGTTGCATATGTGTTTGTGTTTGGAGGTGTACCGGTATTTGAAATGCGATAGTTGCCAATATTTTCCCGGAATGTTGATTCATTTCCGTTTCGGTGACAATTTTGGCATTAAGCATTCATTTTTGTCCTATTTTTAGGGAAAGTCATGGCAAATTTTTTCTTGGTTCTAAAATATCGTTTTGCTCTACCCCGCAGGGCGACCATGGTGCGCACGATGACCGAAGGCATCGTGAATAGGTTTTTGAGGTCCGCGAAGGCCGAGATGCTTCAAAAGAACGAGACGGAGATAAGATGTCCGTGTCGAAGATGCAAGCTGAAGAGCCTTATTGCGGACCCGGATTCCAGGCAGGTGCGGGACCACCTGCTCTTGCGTGGTTTCATGGATGGCTATCGGTGGCAAGGTGATGAAGATGACTACGAAGTCATTCATGGGGGCCGGGCAAGAAATGAGGAAGGGCAGCAAGACAACCACCGCGGCTCGGGCGGGCGAGAAGACGAAGAATCCCCAGGAGATGATCACGACGGTGATGCTGTACACAGTCATCATGTAGAAGATGCAGGACATGATGATGAGGAAGATGCCGGAGCAGACGACGGGCATGATCATGAAGATGATGATGCCGGCGGAGCAGACGACGCTGAACCATCGATGGGCTGGGTGCAGGACCCTCATATTCAAGAGCTGCTTCTCAAGCAGACCGATAATGCAAGAGCTGTCGCCCGAGAGAAAGCCAAGATGGATCAACTTGAGTTAGACGCGGTTACTCCATTGTATGAAGGATGCAGGCCCGAGGATACCCGCCTGAAAGTAACGCTCATGGCTCTGGAGATGAAGGTAAAACACAAAATGACCGACGCATGCTTCGACGAGAACATGTCATTCTGGCACGAACGTCTTCCCAAGGGGAACAAGTGCCCCACCAGTTTGGAGGAGGCGAAGAAAATCGTGTGTCCTCTGGATTTACCGCACGTGAAATACCATGTGTGCATGAACAATTGCATCATTTATCGGGACGAGCACGCGGAGTCTACCATATGTCCGGTGTGCGGCGTCACTCGATACAAGAAGAGGAAGAAAGCTCCTCGGAAAGTGGTGTGGTACTTTCCGATCACTCCTCGTCTGCAGCACTATTTCGTGGACCCTAAGGTAGCAAAGCTTCTGCGTTGGCACGCGGATAGGGAGGAGAAGAAGCGAGAAGATGACGCAAATGATCCGGAGATAGATAAAAAAGACAAGATGCTGAGTCACCCTAAGGATGCGAGCCAGTGGCAAGCGTTGAACTTCGAAGACCTAGAATTTGGGAACGATCCAAGGAACATCGTGCTGGGCGCGAGCACCGATGGAGTCAACCCGTTTGGCAGCCAGAGAAGCACACATAGCACCTGGCCTGTGTTTGTGTGGATGTACAACCTTCCCCCCTGGTTGTGCATGAAGAGGAAGTACATTCACATGAGTATGCTAATTGAAGGACCGAACAACCAGGGAACGACATCAATCTGTATCTGGGGCTGCTGAAAGAGGAGCTAGACACGCTGTGGAAAACGCCAGCCAATACGTGGGATGCCGCAAAGAAAGAATATTTCCCTATGAGAGCCGCGCTGCTCACGACGGTGCACGACTATCTCGGTTACGGATATGTCGCGGGGCAGGTGGTCCACGGATTTTCTGGATGCGTCAGGTGCATGGATGACACAACGTATCGCCAGCTAGATAGAGATCCCGGGTCTTCGAAAACCGTGTTCATGGGACATCGAAGGTGGCTTCGTGACGATGACCTGTGGAGAAAACGCAAGGATTTGTTCGATGGTGAAACCGAACCTCGAGGACGCCCGCGTACGAGGAGCGGCGAGGAAATAGACGAGCTGTTGAAACATTGGAAAGATTGCCCACTGCCGGGAAAGAAGCAAAAGGCGCCAGAGTCGGGAAAGAAGCGAAAGGCGCCAGAGCCGCTGCTGAAGGTATGGAAAACGAGGTCTGTTTTCTGGGACTTGCCGTACTGGAAGATCCACCGTGTGCCTCACAGCCTTGATGTAATGCATATCACGAAGAACGTGTGCGAGAGTCTGCTTGGTACCCTGCTCAACATGCCAGAGAGGACCAAAGATGGGCCGAAAGCAAGGGCAGACTTGAAATCAATGGGCATCAGGCAGGAGCTTCACGCTATATATGATGATGATGATGATGATGATGATGAGGCGAAGCAGGACACGGAAAGTCGTCGCAAAGGCAAAAAGGCCAAGAAGACCGGAAATGACTACCCTCCCGCGTGCTTCACTCTAAGTCAGGTGGAGATCGAGCAGTTTTTCACCTGCCTCGTAGGAGTACAACTTCCTTACGGTTACGCGGGGAAGATAAGCAGATACCTAGACCGGGCGAAGCTGAAGTTCAGCGGGATGAAGTCTCACGATTGTCACGTGCTGATGACACAGATACTTCCAGTTGCAATCCGTGGTATCATGGACGCGCACGTCCGTGAAACCCTATTTGGCCTATGCAACTTTTTCGACGTCATCTCTCGGAAGTCTGTTGGCGTGAGGCAACTCAGAAGGCTACAGGAAGAGATCGTGGTGATACTATGCGAGCTTGAGATGTACTTCCCGCCCGCATTCTTCGACATTATGGTGCATCTGCTGGTCCATATCGTGGACGATATCATCCAACTCGGGCCGACGTTCCTGCACAGCATGATGCCGTTCGAAAGGATGAATGGTGTCATCAAAGGATACGTTCGCAACATGTCACGTCCAGAGGGAAGCATAGCCAGGGGCTTTCTGACCGAAGAGTGCATCTCGTACTGCACGAATTATCTAGGCATCGAGAACCCCGTTGGTCTGCCCGTCAACAGGCACCTCGGCAGGATCGCTGGATCGGGTCACCGTGAGGGTCGCCGCGAAATGCATGTCGACTTCGAGGGTCGACTCGCCGACTTTGAAAGAGCAAACCTAGTCGCGCTACAACACATAGACGTGGTCGATCCTTGGGTGGTTCAGCACAAAACCTTTATTGAGAAGACATACAATGACCGAGGCCAACAGAGGACGGACGGAGATATAATCAAAGAGCACAACTCATGTTTCACGCGTTGGTTTAAGCAGAAGCTTCTGTCGTACCCTTTACATGATGATTCTTCCGCGGAAGAACAACTCATATTCGCCTTGTCACAGGGCGCCGAGCACAACCTGATGACCTATGAGGCATACGATATCAATGGCTACACATTCTACACCGAGGCCAAGGACATGAAGAGCGATGGTTATCAGAACTCCGGGGTAACGATGGAATCCTACACCGGTAATGACAAGGACAGATACTACGGAAGGATCGAGGAGATCTGGGAGCTGAGCTACGCTGGAGAGAAGGTCCCGATGTTCCGTGTCAGATGGGCCAAGAGCGTCCTAAAAGAAGACCGGTATTTCACCACCATGGTTATACCCGAAGCCAAATCCAAGACCGCGGGCGCAAACGTCACCGCGAAAAATGAGCCATGGGTACTGGCTTCCCAAGTTGACCAATGCTTCTTCATTACCGACCCGTCAAAGCCCAGTCGTGTTGTTGTGAGGAGAGGCAAAAGGAAGATCATCGGAATGGATGGAGTAGCCAATGAGCAAGACTTCGACAAGTACGGCGACCCGAGGATCGAACATGACGACGATGATGAAGTAGCAGCATACACCACAAGAAGAAGCAGGACCACCCTACCTAAAGGACGTCCGTTCCACAGAAGAACCCCATTTGCGAAAAAGAAGGGCAAGAAGATTGTGAACAGATAGCTAGCTAGCTAAGATCGTTTGTATTTAAATCGTAGCCTTCATTTCTCGATTGTATTTCATGGGCACTTTTTGAACTATCATGAATATTTTTAAATTTCATGGACACTCGATCTCGATCCCCCTCGTCGCCGAGAGCACCCCCCGGCCTGGTCCACCGGCCGCCGACCCCTACTCAACCGCCGCCGCCGACCCCCCGCACCCCTCCCCATGTTTTAAATTTGATGATATTTTTTAAAAAATTATTTCTGTCTTATAAAAAAATATTACTGTTATGATTTAAACAAGTTTGAACATATTTAAACACAAATAAGTATCAAAAAGCATTTTAAATGCATAAAAAAAATTGTGGAGCCTGGGATTCGAACCCAGGACCTCCTGGTGGGAGAACTGGGGGCTGACCAGTCGAGCTAGCTAGGGGGGCTTGATGTGTATGAGGTATGGTGGGAGATAAACTGTTGGCTCGCGCGCAGAAATAAAAAAATATACTAATGGCGCACCAGGGGGAGGTGCGCCATTAGTATGGACGTACTTATGGCGCACCAGGGCGCAGTGCACCATTAGTATTGTGCCCCATACATATTGATGCCCCCCGGCCCACTACACCTCCCCCCTCTCTCTCCCTCGCCTCGCCCTCGATCCCCTTCCCCTCTCCTCCGCCGCCGCCCCCGTGCCCCCGACGTCGCCGCCCCCCGCGCCCCAGCCCGAGCCCTAGCGCTCGCCGACGCCCGCGCCGACGCCGACCCACGCGCCCCCGAGCCCTAGCCCTAGCGCTCGACGACGCCGCTGCCCCCCGCGCCCCCGAGCCCTAGCCCTAGCGCTCGACGCCGCCCCACGCGCCCCCGCCGCCGGAGACTTGGAGCCTCGGAGCCTCGGAGCCGCCCCACGTCCTCGGAGCCGCCGCCGGAGACTTGGAGCCGCCGTCTATCCCCACCTCCCCAAGCTCGCCATCTCCCTCTGCCTCTTCTCGGTTAGTTCATCCCCTCCCAATTTGATTTGCATCACTAGGGTTTTTGTTTGGCAAAATTAGGAGGATGAATAGATGAATGACTCTTCTGGCCTCGGTTGTTCTACCACAAAGCACAACCAAGATGCTAGTAGTAATCTTTAAAATGTTTTGATATTTAGCTGAGAAATTTCGTCGGTATGCTGCTACTTTAGTAAATAAACCTGTCATGGAAATGTTTAATTGCAGCCAATGAACTGAAAAAAAAAACAGCGTGCAAACCATATAATCCCACCTCCGTTAACGATCAGCTTAGGATCCAGCATGAGTATTAGTTTTGTTTACCTTTGATCGCTGCATCATCATCATCATCACGCCAGTAACCGGTGGGTGGGCATCTGCCACTCGGTGAGGTTTGTTTTGTTTTTGTGTAGCATATATATGTATGGCTGGAGAAATGTTAACTTGTGTTATAGCTGTCTGTATGTCTGTGGATTTGATTTGTGTTTATAGAGAGAAGAGATGCTGCTATACTGTACCGGTTCTAGTTGTGTCTTCTTCATTTTTTTGTAGTGATCGATTCTTCAATTTTTCTTAATTTGTTTTCAAACACATTAGTCAAATTATTTTCTTAGTTTTACTTTACCTGGCGTCGTTCAATCAAGTAGCTAGTCTTGTGAACTTTTATTTTGTCCCTCTACATAAGGAAAAATCTTTCCTTGCCGTGTTAGTTGTTTGCACGAGGAGGGGCAGGGATCACGGCACCAGAGGAGTCAACCTCTCGGCTTAAACTAAATTGGAGACTACGCTCTAGATAATACTGATTCTAGAAAGAAAGAAAAAAATGACATGCTGTGATCCTTGAAGTTCATCTTCTCCCGTGGTATGAACGCAGAACATGCAAGTTCTGTTGGTTTAAGTGTTAACTTGCGATGCTGAACATGCAGAGAGGAAGTTGTCAGCCTGACTGGTTACTCGACGCATGTTTCTTTAGTTTACTTATCTTTTCGGTCAACGGTTATCCTACGTGACTTCATGACAAAAGTTTAATAATCGTGTTCTAGCTACTGTAGTAGTATCGTTGTAAGTTTTTTTGTTTTCCTTTGATGTTAGAAGTAGAGTCATGAAAACTAATGACCTAAATTAGTCACTTACGAAGTAGCGCATAAACATGCAAGTTTCCAGGTTCCTAATATTCTGCATTAGGTGCAGAGCTCAGTGTTATCAAACCGCTTTTGCTATATTGCCTTGCTATAAACAAGATGGTGTTTACTGTACTGCCTTTTATGCACATTTGGTGTAGTATTATCTTATGATCTGCTCTTGTCATGTACACATAGAAGGTGAACTATCTTCACTGAAATTTACGGTTGGATTTGTGATAGTTGCGGCAACCTGAATCTGCGTAATAGCGCGGAAACAATAATTGTAATATGCCAGTGGTATTTTGGCTGCGTTTTATCTTCGGCCATCGTGTCATGATAGTTTTGCAGGTACCCCGAGAGGCCCTTGAGTTTGCTGGAATGTCGATTAACTTCCGTTCCGGCAAATTCGGGTACTCCATATGTCCTATTTTCAGCAAAGGTCATGCTGAAATTTTCCGTGAATTTTAGCATGACTTTGCTAAAAAATAGGACATATGGGGTACTTGTGACTAATCCATGGGCCGGGGTATCTTAGTAGTTAATTAAGTAGGATCAAGTGCCCCTTTGTTCTAGCTGCATTAAACCATAGGCGGCAATAGAGCCAAGTGATTAGGCCCAGCTTAGCTTTTAGGATGCATCGGTGTCAACAAACCATTAATTATAAAACCTTGGCTTTTAGGGTGCCTCGGTGTCGATGAAAACCGAAATGATGAAAGCTTAGGCTTTTAGGGTGCCTCGGCGTCGAAAAACCCTCAATTATAAAAGCTTAGCTTTTAGGATGCCCCGGTGTCGACAAACCCTAAATGATGAGACCATGATCTTGTTCCTTGACAATAACCAACTTTTTGACCAAACTTTGTTCCTATTTAGAGAGAAACATGGCCAACAACGATGAGGCCGGCGGTTCGGGCGGGAAGGCATTCTGGGAGCTTTCCCAGGAGATGGAGGAACAACCTCACTTGTATGAGGACGCCGCCTTCCACACCGATCCTGAGACCACTGATGGTACCGCGGAGGATGACCCCACTGATGCCACCACTGATGGTGCCGCCGAGAATGCCACCACTGATGATGGCGGCGCACGCACAGATGGCAGCCAACCGAAGAGGCAACGGAAGGACCGGCGCCCGACCATGCTCCGCACCCTCAAGGAGGAAGTTACTGAAGTGGACCCCGACGGGAATCCAATGGCGCCCGAACGAATAGTCAAGGGGTACTCGCTTCAGCTCGGGTGCATTCTCCGGAGCACCGTCTCGATCAACATCGAGAACCTGAGGCATCATGACAACGCGAATTACCGCAACCTCCTCTTCACGAAGCTGCACGAACGATACAAGTTCCCCGCTCAATTTGATAACACAAGCCTCAAAGGGAATAAAGTGAACAATGCTGCCCTCACGAAGATGAGCAAGGCCCTGTCTACTTGGAAAACCAATGTGAAGATAATGATCAAGAAAGGTGAGAGTTATGAGACGATCAAGCAGAAACATCCTTCGATCACCGAAGATGACTACAACGAATTCAAGATCACTTGCTCGAGCGCCTCACACTCCGAATCAAGTCAGTGGGGGAAAGAAATGCGGGAGCTCAACTTAGGGGAACACAGACTCGGTCCCGGCGGTTACAGAGTGGCGGAGCCTATATGGGACAAGGAGGAGGCGGACCGTGCCGAGCAAGGCCTACCGCCCCTCTTCGATAAATACGATGACAAGCAGACCAGGAACTTTATCAGGGCCCGGTACAAGAAGGACCCGAAAACAAAGGAGCTAACCACGGATCCGAAGACCAGGGCGCTTGAGCTTGTTCTGGTAAGGAATACACCCCCGCGTAATTAGCTCCATATGGTTGCATTCTAATTAATGAAGCCAAATTTCTAAATGATTCACATTCCTTCCGCAGGCGACTGAAAGCAGTAGCGCAGGGTCGACTAAGAGCGGCCCTTGGGACACGACTCTAAATAGGGCGTTGAATGTAATGAAGAACAAGGATAAGCTCGAGAAGCCGACGTCAGCTGGTCGTGTGGCCGGCAAAGGCTTGTCGACAAAATGGTCGTCATACTATAACGCTGGTGGGCGAAAGGAGAAAAAGACCAGCTCGGAAAGCCAGGCGCGCGAGGTTCAAGAACTCAAGGCACAGGTGGCGCGGATTCCGGAGATTGTCCAAGAGCAAGTGCAACAACAGATCGGAGCGACGATCACCGCCATTGTGCCTAGCTTGATCGAGGGGTTGCAGGCGTGGATTGCTGGCGGCCAACAGGGGCCGCCCCCGATTCCCAGCTTCACGGCCAGCAACTCGCAGAACGCGATGGCGGGGCCATTGGTGTCTTCGGCGGAGGCGGCATTGGTGTCTCCGACGCCGGCACGGGAGTGTGTACGCCGGCCGGCACCTCTGCAGCAAGCGGCCCCTCCGTCAACTGCACGCCCGCCGTTGGCGGTGCCTCGACATTAGCCGAGCTCGACGCCATCATCACGGTAACTAATTAAGCCTCTCTCGGCCGAGGACTTCATCTCCTTGCCTTTGACTGGGCATCCCTGACGCCCTACATGTTTTCGCAGGGCGCCGCCGACGTTCCGTGCACTCTCCTGCACTTCGTGAACAACGAGTTGGTCGATGTCGCCAAGGGCAAAATCGTTCAACCGGGCCAGCCCTTGTTCCACGGTACCCAGATGCCACCCAACTTGTTTAGGGTTCAACTGGTTCGGGTGCTGCCAGGCTGCGACGACGTGTTACCTCCGATTCGACCCGTCGGGGCCGACGATGATGACGTCATGACCCTCAGCGCCTGCCTGAGCTGGCCCCTGCTTTGGCCGAAGAGCCAGATTCGTTTGGGGGCGGGGGAAACCACACCAAAGACAACACCGCCAGTCGTGCCGGCGCCAAGTCGTCCCCATGGCAAGTCCGCCGCAACGGTGCCGGACATCCCTATGCCACTGGATCCAAACATGCATATGGCACAGGATCAGAACGACGACGACGACGATACATTTGCCAACGTCGATCATTACTTTGCCGATCATGGGTACGGTGACGACTTCATGGGGGCTCCTTCTCAAGAACCCAACCCAACAAAAGATGTGCGCGATCAAGCCGGTACCGCGGAGAAGCCAAGTTGCAACAGGCGTCGTCTGCCGTTCAGCTCTCAGGAGACGCCTCCAGCTGCCGATTTCACCGAGCCTCAGATAGGCGAGGTGCGAAATATGATCAGCCCCAACACACTAAAGAAGGCGGTCTCTGAGCAGAACTCGGTCCCAATTATGGAGATCAAGAAGAAGGCACGCAAAAGAAAAACTAACAAGGGTGCGAGCCAGCCGGCACCGAGTACGATCCGTGCTCAGGACGGGCCACCTTCACCTGAGGATGTAATGAGGAGGGTGCATGTGGCGGGTAGGCCGATGCTACCGACAAATATGCTCGATGCTGCAACCGGTGCCATGCGGAGTCTGCATGACAGTGTTCTTTCTTTGGAGAAGCGGCGTCTCACACAGAAGGATGTGGCGTACCCGGTTTTCGCGGCCAAGGTGCCGGAGGGCAAGGGCTTTGTGGATAACTCCATCGGGGGTACGATCGTGCTGCGGTTTGATGACATCCACGCTATGTTGAACCTTCATCCGCTGCAGTACACCTTCGTTCGGCTATTTTCGCTGAGTATGGAGATGCGGATCATTCGCGACAAGACCCCGGACATCGTGATAGTCGACCCCTTCTACATGCGTGCCAAGATCTTGGGCAGCGCTGGGGACCGGCAAGTCGCGAGTTCTTACCTCGGAGGCGTCATTCTGGCAAACCGAGATAAGGATAACTTCCTCGTGCCTTACTTTCCCGAGTAAGTCCTCCGCCTCAACCGCCCCGTAACATATGAATTCTTAGATTTCGATCGTTCTTCTTTTAACATTCCGTGTTTTCTGCAGTGACACACAGTGCACGCTCATCCTACTAAGCCCCAAATATTCCATGGCCACGTATTTCGACCCGGACCGTAAGTCGGCTGTAGACTACACAAATGTCAAGAAGGTTCATGATGATGTTCTCGCCGGCTATGCCAAATCTGGAGGCACCTTCACCAGGACAACTCGTAAGTACGGCAAGCACGTGTTCTCCCACAACACGACGTTCTGTTGCGTCAAGCAGCCGCCTGGCGGTCAGAAGGGTGCCTACTACGCCATCCATCACATGCGGGCGATCGTACGGGACCATCATCAACTTCTGCTACCGAGTAAGCTCAAAGATTGGGCCGCGCGCGTGTCGGCAATCCAGGACGTGGACATCAGACAAGATTTCTTTCGCATCCAGTCGGAGTTTGCGGAAATCATCCATCAAGATGTCCTTCGTACCTCGGGGTTGTTCTACCTCAGGAATCAACCGTCGAACAGTGACATCGACACAATGCTACAAATGCAGGCTGACAACGCCCGTGATTTCATGACTCCCACGATAGACGGCGGCTTCATCCACGCTCCGGTGCATTGAGTCGAGTCGAAAGCAGTGATGCTGTGTCTAGTTCTGAAACATCGATTCGCTCTTGTTGTAATTAAACTTTAATGAACTTGTAGTATGTCTCTTTGGTTTCGAGAGTCCATCAACTTAGATGTAATCGATGCTATTAATGTCTTACTTTTCTCTTTCGATCGTTCTGTTGCATACTTATATATTGCTTATGAATTGTCTGTGAATTGATACTAACGTTTCGTTTGGCTAGTGCATATATATAGCGATGCCGTCGTATGTCGTGTACAAGGGTAAGGTTCCCGGAGTCTACGACGACTGGGAGGAGTGTCGGAGACAGGTTCACCGATTCAGCGGTAACAGTTACAAAGGGTACACCACTAGGGCCGAGGCCGAATCTAGATACGCCCGCTATCTAGCGGGAGAGGGGAGGGAGCGTTGGAGGAACCGGATGAAAACGAGTTTCATCGTGATGATGCTCATCGTGACGACCGCAGCTCTCTTCTATGTGATGGTAGTTTAGATGATCGATATCGACTTGTAATGCGAAGACAAACTCGCTACTCGCGATCTCGAGACTTTTAATATATTGTTCTATCTTTGTTCGGTCTTTTCAATTCGGAGACTAATATGATATGATCGATGAATTGTATTCGGAGACTAATATGATGAATTGTATTCAGAGATTAATCTTCTATTGTATTCGATGAATGTGTTGTTGATGTGTGCTGTCTATATTCTGTGCAATTATACATTTTGTAATCTATGCAAAAAAAAAAAGAAAAATAATATTAAAAAAAACCTAATATGCATACTAATGGCGCATCAGAGAAAAGTGCGCCATTAGTATGCCAAAGCATAGTAATGGCGCATTAACTGGCAGTTCGCCATTAGTATGCCAAAGCATAGTAATGGCGCATTGACACGCAGTGCGCCATTACTATGCGGATAATACTAATGGCGCATCATACTTAGTGCGCCATTAGTATGCCATAGCACCTGGCCCCTGGGAGGCATACTAATGGCGCACTAAGGTGCACACTAATGGCGCATCCCAGGTGCGCCATTAGTATACCAGATACTAATGGCGCACCAGTGGTGCGCCATTAGTATCAAATACTAATGGCGTGCTAGTAATGGCGCACCACTAATGCGCCATTAATGGCCAAATTAGGTGCGCCATTAATAGGCCTTTTCCTAGTAGTGTGCATAGGGAGAGCATCTCGTCGACAAGCAGACCAGTTGCGATGGAGTCTTGCTGAGAATTACGAGTCACTCCATGATGGCACCGAGTTCATAGGCCATCACCTCGCTGAAACTTTCAAATTTAATATTGAGCATGAGATGAGATCAGCAATTTAATTTTCTATATTCTCTTTGTTGTATTTAGGAGCACTGGGACAGATGCCAGAGAAAATTTCTTGTTTGAGCTTTCATTCCTTGTTTGAGCTTTAGTGTGCAGTACTCGTTGCTCCTTCTGCTAGTCGCTCTACTTGTATGATAGATTTTCTATGGATTTGATCCTCTTTGAGAACATGGTCTGATGTCAAATGGCATCACGCATCATGGATTTAGGGGACTTGTACCAAAAAGGAAGAGTGGGTGACCCAACATACACTGGTTCCGCTCCCTTAGCAGTAGGCCGCCTGCAAGCCGGCGTCAGGAGAGAAGAGGAGAGGCGGAGTAGGGATCTGGCGGCGGAGAGGACGGCCATGCTCCCGGTTTCGGGGACTGGGACGAGCGATGTTCGCAAGTGTTGGCGCGTGGGCAGCAGCTTCTCCGTGCGGCCTGAAGCAAGATCGCAATGATGAGAAACACAGGATAGACACAAGACACGGTGAGAGAGAGAGATAACCTCGTTTTTCAAGGAATTTCGTTTCGGCCTGAAGCTATACATGTATACTACAATAAGCTTCTCTATGAGACTGAGGTAAATCAATAAGCTGGTTTTCATTATCTATTTCTTCACGAATACATGCTAATCAGTATAGCAGCTATAACCACATCTGTATTTCTGAACTTGAACAAAAACATACGCACATGTATTCATTTTCTCATGCAGCGATAATAACAGTGTGGAAGCAAAGGTATTCTCAATAAGAGAAAGCGGAAGGGAAAGAGAGCAGCCAGGAAGGGCAGGGGAGGGGGTGAGAGGAGACTAGAGAGTGCATGCTGCAAGGACAAAGAAAACCTCCATGCTCGGCCGGATGGAAGCTATGGGTGCTCTGAACGCTCATGTATTGTGCCTACTTTTCATGACATGTTCGTAGAAGTGTAACAGACCCTTGGAAGAGAGCGAGAGAGAAATGGAAAGGATGGGAGCTGATAAGTTACCGAACATGGCTGAAGATCGATCGAGAAACGTCCGCAGGATTCGTTTCTTAATCAATTCGAGGTCGTTGTGGCTGGGAGTAGTGGATTGAGGCGTGGCACCATGGAAAGGGGAAAACTAAACACCATGAAAGACTCGTCACTTTGTATCCTTGCCTGTTGCACTTCTCCCATAAATTGGCAGAACGCTGTTAAAGTTTTGTGGGCCTGGTACGAATAGCTTGTTATAACATACATGCTAAGAACCGTAAACACATTCTTGAGAACAGAAGCCATGTGAGACATCAATATGGAGAGAGCAAGGGGAGAAGAAACAGTAACCTTCGGGGAATGAGAGGCGAGAAACATTGCTTCAGTGCAATTGCATAGGGAGAGCATCTCGTCGACAAGCAGACTAGTTGCGATGGAGTCTTGCTGAGAATTACGAGTCACTCCATGACGGCACCGAGTTCATAGGCCATCGCCTCGCTGAAGCTTTCAAATTTAATATTGAGCATGAGATGAGATCAGCAATTTAATTTTCTATATTTTCTTTGTTGTATTTAGGAGCACTAGGACAGATGCCAGCGAAAATTTCTTGTTTGAGCTTTCATTCCTTGTTTGAGCTTTAGTGTGCAGTACTCGTTGCTCCTTCTCCTAGTCGCTCTACCTGTACGATAGATTTGCTATGGATTTGATCCTCTTTGAGAACATGGTCTGATGTCAAATGGCATCACGCATCATGGATTTAGGGGACTTGTACCAGAGAGGAAGAGTGGGTGACCCAACATACACTGGTTCCGCTCCCTTAGCAGTAGGCCGCCTGCAAGCCGGCGTCAGGAGAGAAGAGGAGAGGCGGAGCAGGGATCTGGCGGCGGAGAGGACGGACATGCTCCCGGTTTCGGGGACTGGGACGAGAGATGTTCGCAAGCGTTGGCGCGTGGGCAGCAGCTTCTCCGTGCGGCCTGAAGCAAGATCGCGAGGATGAGAAACACAGGATAGACACAAGAAACGGTGAGAGAGAGAGATAACCTCGTTTTTCAAGGAATTTTGTTTCGGCCTGAAGCTATACATGTATACTACAATAAGCTTCTCTATGAGACTGAGGTAAATCAATAAGCTGATTTTCATTATCTATTTCTTCACGAATACATGCTAATCAGTATAGCAACTATAACCACATCTGTATTTCTGAACTTGAACAAAAACATACGCACATGTATTCATTTTCTCATGCAGCGATAATAACAGTGTGGAAGCAAAGGCATTCTCAATAAGAGAAAGCGGAAGGGAAAGAGAGCAGCCAGGAAGGGTAGGGGAGGTGGTGAGACGAGACTAGAGAGTGCATGCTACAAGGACAAAGAAAACCTCCATGCTCGGCTGGATGGAAGCTGCGGGTGCTTTGAACGCTCATGTATTGTGCCTACTTTGTCAGGACCCCGATCCTAAGTCACACCGATCTAGCTGTAACACGTCATATCACTTTGCGGCCTCACGCACGGTAACCCCACGGGTGCCACCTTACCTGGCCCGGGACCGTTTGCGCATTTTGGCACACATATATGACAGTGTCGGTAGCATCCATATGACAGAGAACCCGGGCCGACATGGCTAGTTATAAACCAAAGGTGGCACTAAATTACAGAGACAGGCATCCATGACCCAGCAACGAACGTGTCGGTCATCAACGTATGAACCCAAGTCGTAGCAAGCTACATGGACTTGAAGGAACAACGCGTGACATTTCCCCCAAGGGACAGACACAGGAACGAAGAAGGACACATGCCGGCCAGCCTACGTGTTCCGAGCAGTAGCAAGCTACCAAGGCTCATTGGAATCACTAGGAGGCATTTCCCTGTAAGGTAGGCTACCAAAGGAAAACAACTAGGTGTCGGATCCCACACATACCAAGCATTTCAACCATACACACAATATGCTCAATATGTGCAAATACAACATTGCATCACAACAGAACTCTATGACTTAAAGTACTTTATTTAAAAGGCTCCAAGAGCCATACATATCATATCCATACAGATAGGGGTCACATGACCCAACACTCAAGTCATACAGTCATACAAGCACAAGCGGAAGCTACATGTCTGAGTACAGACAACTTAGAAAGTAAAACAGGCTTGGTGTAGCCTGACTATCTACAAGGCCCTTCACAAGCTCCAGATCTCCGTCTGGGTGTCAAGCTACTCGTCGACGTCAACGTCTATGTAGAACCCATCAGCAGGGGCAGGGTTCTCCTCTGCAATAGTTATTAAGCAAACATGAGTACAAAGGTACTCAGCAAGTCTTACCACAGAACCTATCATACATACAACATTATCAATAAGGGTAGTGGAGTTCATAGCAGAAAGCCAGCTTTGACTCTTGGCTAACCTATACTACAACTCTCAACGGATTGCAAGATGTTATTACGAACACGAGTCTTCTACTCACCACAACAATACACTACCGGGGATCCTCTTCCTTCATCCTACGGAAGGGCCATCCACGGTACTCACACTTATCTTGAGGCTTTTAGTAGAATCCATCAACTTGTCTATGAACTGTAAGAGTAACCAAGTAGTCTGTACCGCGAACAACGGCTATTCGAATAGATTGATAACCCTGCAGGGGTGTACCTCTTCACACACGCTTTCACCACTTATCGCCGTTTACTCGGCGTGTACTCGACAACCTTCAAGCGGAAGCCCGGCGAGGGTGTCGGCCACGACCTGACTAACTACTCAAGTCTCTCGTCCAGGTTTATCGCCTATTTGGGTTCCATCCATGGGGAGATCCGGCCGGGGTGTCGCTCACGGCCCCAAACGATGTGTACAGGGTTCCCGAGTCGCCAAACGGGTAACCGGTACACCGTGCCACGTACCTGTCGCATCACAACCCACCCCGAGGGTCAGCATTGTGCACGACCTCCAGTAAGCTATAAACACCAGAAACTAGTTGCAACTCCTGGACAGAGATCGAGGGTAATTAATAAGCCGAGAGGGTCAATTAAGGATCCCAATGTTTGGTAGTAGCTGTAACTTGAACCACACATACAGATCTCGGGTCCTATGGACGATTTCAATGAAACAACCCACCATGTACTCCTACATGGCCTTTCATCGATACCTTTACCAAGCGTATTCCACATTTCCTTCTCTTTATCGGTATGATCATTTCACTCTGATCCATCACCCAGATGAACCAGACCAGACACAACTCTAAGCATAGCAGGCAACATAAACAAATAGCATGGTGGATCACACATCACATGGCTCAATCAACTCCTACACATGCTAGTGGGTTTCAACTATTTACTGTGGCAATGACAGGTCATGCAAGGGATAGGGTTCAACTACCGCAGCAAGTAGCAGTTCACACGCTGTTACCTTAATGCAGTAAAAGAGAGCAGGAGCGAGAAGATTGGGTTTGTATCGGAATGATCAATGATTGGTTGCCTGTCAAAGTGGTTGTCGGGTACTGCTCTTCAATTGGATACGCAGCAGTATCCTCGGGAGCAGGACCTAACACAGAGAATACCGGCGATACAATCATTAACAAACAAATGCAACAATATGATGCATGCTCATGACATGGCAAGATGCATGTGTGTTGGGCTAATGCAACTATAACCAGAAGGGTTTGAGTCTAATTGAATCAAAGATTCAAATTGGCATTTTAACTATTATTTAAAATAGTGCATTATCATGTTTTAAAGTATACAGCAAGGTTAACTTGCTCAAACATGCATGAAACCAGTGTCATTGGAAAGATTGGATTTTTCTAATCATTTTTCATATATAAATCTTTTCCATCTGAGCTACTGTTGAATTTATATGATTTTTTGAAGTTTAGGCATTTTCTGGAATTTCCTGAATTATTTTTAAAACTAAAAATCCCAAAAAATCCTTTACTGCATCAGCATGACATCATGCTGACGTCAGTCAGTCAACAGGGCGCCCCAGGTCAAACCTGACCAGTGGGACCCACTGGTCAGTGTCACAGTTAGCTAATTAACTAATTAGAATTAAATTAACACCTAAACTAGGTTTGACTTGCAGGCAGGGCCCACATGTCAGTGACCCAGGGGGGTCAAACCCGTGGTCAAACAGGTCCAACTCGCCGGCGTTTAGCTGCCGACGAGGCCAAACACGGCGGTGGGGTGCGGGTTTCGTGCTCCGGCTGCCAAATCGACGGCGGAGCACACCTACGGGTAGCCGGAGGCAAACCGCATCGAATGGAGGTGGTGACTGGCCTCGGGGTCGCCGGAGATGACGCCGGCGACGAGTCCAGCGGCTGCCGGAGTTCGGCGAAGTCGAAAACGACGGTGCGGTGCTCGTGGAGGAGCGTGGAGTGGTCCTACAGCACCTACGTGAGATGGTGAAGCTGATAGGCACGGTGGCCGGACCATTGGATGGCCGGAGCCTCGTCGGCGACGAGCTCCGCGGTGGTGCGTGCAGGTGAGCTTCGTGCGGTGCGTTCCAGGTTAGTAGAGAGCCAACGAGGAGGGGGAGGACGAAGCTGGGCTCACAGGGGTTGCAGCAGACGCCGGAGCGAGCTTGGGGGTGGTCGGAGCTGAGCGTGACGGCGAGGGGGATCTCCGCGGCCGGAGTTGGGGAAGAAGAGGTCAGGAGCGTCTCCAGGGCGGGCGAGCGCTCGGGGCTCGGCCTGTTCGAAGTAGTCGAGGACGGCGGAGGCGACGGACACGATGGTGGGGCTCAGGGACGACGGTGGGCGCGGCTTCTACGACGGTGCGAGCACGGCGGCGTCGGCCATGGTGTGGGGAGGGCGAAGGAGAGGAGCTGGGGAGAGTGGGGGGTGTCTGCGAGGTCGGGGGCGAGGTGGACGAACGATCCAAGCTTCCAGAGCGGCGAGGGGAGGAAGCAGGGCGGCGGGCAGCTGCGTGGCGCTCGGTGCGGTCGCCGTCGAGCACCTGCCTACCTGCCTGGCCGAGCCAAGCAGCTCGCTGGAGCGGCAGCTGGGCTGGGCCGGCAGGTGGGCCGGGTGGCGTCAGGTAAACCTTTTCTCTCTCTTTTTCTATTTCTTTTTCTGTTTCATTTGTTTTGCAACTTTGTTTAATTAATAAAAATGCCAGGACATTTTTATAACTCATGAAACTTGCCATGCCCACTGTATATAATATGAACAGTAGGGAACATTATAGTTAATGATTATTTGAGCATTTAAAATATTTTATAGCATTTAAATGCCCAAATTCAAATACCATATGATTTAATCCAGAGCCCTTAGATGTCCTAGAAAATTGTGCACCATTTTTGGCAGAGGTTTGGGACCAAGGCAGAAATGATGAACATTTTTGAAGGGCATTTTGGGTACATTGGAAAATATTTTATCAAACCCTAGTTGTTAGGAGAGGGGTGCTGGGGTTTCTGTCATTCCCATTTCAAGTTTCTTTGAAATGTAAACATGATGCACACTCTAGCTAGTCCTAATGCAAGTGCTAACTAGGGATGTGACAACTCACCCCCACTTAAAAGAATCGCGTCCCGAGATTCGGGTTCCTCCGGAAAGAGGGTGGGGTACTCAAGTCGAAGACGATCCTCCCTTTCCCAAGTAGCTTCACTCTCGGAATGATGTGACCATTGAACCTTGAGAAACTTGATATTGTGGCGCCGAGTGGTGCGCTCGGTTTGATCAAGAATACGAACGGGGTATTCTCGATATGTGAGATTGTCCTGGAGATCAAGCGTTTCGTGGTCCACTCCGCGGATAGGATCCGAGAAGCAACGCCTGAGTTGAGAAACGTGGAACACATCATGAACTCTGGATAGGTGCGGAGGTAGTTCCAATTGGTAGGCAACTTCTCCTCGTTTGGCAAGAATGCGAAAAAGACCGATGTAACGAGGGGCCAATTTGCCTTTGATACCGAAACGATGGGTTCCCTTAAGAGGAGTAACCCGAAGGTAAGCCTTATCGCCGACTTCAAAAGTCACAGCCTTATGATGACTATCATATTGGCTCTTCTGGCGAGACTGGGCTGTTTTCAATCTCTCACGAACGATGCGAACTTGCTCTTCTGCTTCCTGAATCATATCCGGGCCAAAGAATTGTCTTTCCCCGGTTTCTGACCAGTTAAGAGGTGTTCGACACCTTCGTCCATATAGAACTTCGAAGGGAGCTTTGCCCAAGCTGGCTTGATAACTATTGTTATAAGCGAATTCGGCAAATGGAAGACACTTTTCCCATTCCATACCGAAAGAGATGACAGTGGCTCGAAGCATGTCTTCCAGAATTTGATTGACTCGTTCCACTTGACCACTTGACTACGGATGGAAGGCGGTACTGAAGGAGAGATGAGTTCCCATAGCATTCTGGAAACTTTCCCAAAATCGTGAAGTGAAAAGACTTCCACGGTTTGAGTTAATCTCCAACGGCACACCATGAAGTGATACTATCCGAGAGATATACAAGTCTACTAGCTGGCTAGCAGTAATACTCTCTCGAACAGGCAGGAAATGGGCTACTTTAGAGAGGCGGTCGATAACGATGAAGATAGCATTATTCCCTTTCCTGGTCCTGGGAAACCCGGTAATGAAGTCCATACCGACTTTGTCCCATTTCCATTCAGGAATAGCTAAAGGTTGAAGGGTGCCAGCAGGCCGTTGATGCTCTGCTTTGACTCGACGACAAACGTCACAGTTAGCAATGAATTGAGCGATTTCTCTCTTCATCCTAGTCCACCAGAATCTCTGACGTAGATCCTGATACATTTTGGTACTACCGGGATGAATCGTGAGAGGAGATTCATGAGCCTCCTTAAGAATCATTTGTCGTAGTTGTGGTTTCTTGGGTACCACCAGGCGGTTCTCGAAGTACACAACACCTCGATCATCCATAGAGAAACTTCTAGCAACTCCGCTAGCAATGTTCTCCTTGATCCGAGATATGCCTTTATCATACCGCTGGGCAACTATGATTTGATCCATAAGGGTAGGTGTCGCCACCAAGGTGGAAAGGAATCCTCGAGGAACAATGTGAAGGTTAAGCTTACGAAATTCCTCGTGGAGAAGTGGTTGACCTTGTTGTAACATTAAATTGTTACAATAAGACTTACGACTTAGTGCATCAGCCATGACATTAGCCTTCCCAGGGGTGTAAGTGATCCATAAGTCGTAGTCTGTGAGCAACTCAACCCAACGTCTTTGCCTGAGATTTAGATCCGGTTGGGTGAAGATATACTTCAAACTTTGGTGATCAGTGAAGATTTCACGGCGATTACCAAGGAGGTAATGTCGCCATGTTTTGAGTGCATGGACTACAGCTGCAAGTTCTAGATCATGAGTAGGATAGTTATCCTCATGTGGACGCAACTGTCGAGATGCGTATGCAATCACTTGACAATCTTGCATGAGTATGCAACCTAGTCCTTGTCGCGAGGCGTCGCAATAGATTATAAAATCCTTGGAAAAGTCCGGCGGTACAAGTACAGGTGCAGATGTCAGGCGTCTTTTCAGTTCCTGAAAACTGGACTCGCACTGTGGGGTCCACTCAAACTTTTAATCTTTCTTGAGGAGTTCAGTTAAAGGTTTAGCAACCTTGGAGAAATTCTCGACGAAGCGTCAGCAATAGCTCGCTAAGCCAAGAGAACTCCTAACTTGCTTGACCGATTCAGGGGGAGTCCAATCAAGGACGGCTTGAACTCGCTCGGGATTGACAGCAATACCCTTGCCAGAGATCACATGACCTAGATAGGTTACTTCTGGCAACCAAAATTCACATTTAGAGAATTTGGCATAAAGGCGGTGCTCTCGAAGTTTCGTCAATACCAGCCTTAAATGCTCGGCATGATCTTTCTTGTTCTTGGAATAGATGAGTATATCATCGAGGTATACCACGACGAATTTATCCAAGTACTCCATGAATATAGAATTCATTAACCGGGAAAAGGTAGCTGGGGCATTGGTTAATCCGAAGGACATGACGGTGTACTCATATTGGCCATAATGAGTAACAAAAGCCGTTTTAGGAATGTCCCCGTTCTTGATTTTGATTTGATGGTAACCCAACCTCAAATCCATCTTGGAGAAGACTGAGGATCCAGCGAGCTGATCATACAGGTCGTTGATCCTGGGGAGCGGATACTTATTCTTTATGGTGACCAGATTGATAGGTCGGTAATCTACAACCATCCGCTCCGTTCCATCCTTCTTCTTGACGAAGAGGACGGGGCAAGCCCAAGGGGAAGAACTAGGACGGATGAAACCTTTTTGCAAGGACTCATCGAGTTGTTTCTTTAGCTCAGCTAATTCTAGTGGTGCCATCTTATAAGGTCTCCTAGAGATTGGGACAGTTCCAGGGATAAGATCTATCACGAACTCGACATCTCTGTCAGGTGGAATTCCTGGCAGTTCTTCTGGAAAGACATCCGTAAAGTCACGGACTACCGGGATATCTTCGAGTTCTGGTAGAGGGCTGGCATTAAGAGAGTAGAGCTGACGCTCAGCCATTCGGGTCAAGACATTGACTATCTTGCCGGATGGATGTGTAAGTTGAACGGTCCTAGTGTAGCAATCAATCTTGGCGTAATGAGTTGTCATCCAATCCATACCCAAAATGATGTTTATGTCCGAGGACTTGAGAGCGATTAGAGATGCTAGGAAAACAAGTCTATCGACAAGGATTTCATTTCCATGGCTTACCCTAGAGGTTTGCCACTTTGAACCAGGAGTTTGAATAACCATGGAAGTAGGCATGTCACAAAAAGTCATGTTGTGCATTCGAGCATAGCTCTCAGATATGAACGAATGGGATGCTCCAGTATCGAAAAGAACAGATGCCGGATGGCAGTTTACGAGAAGCGTACCAAGGACGACGTTAGGATCCTCATAAGCTTCCTCGGCAGAGACATAGTTGACATGACCACATGCAGTGGGGATTGGCTTGACATAATTCACCTTGCCGGTTGGCTTACCACGGCCAACGGGTTTTCCTGGCTGGTTCTGAGGACACTCACGCATGTAGTGCCCCGGTTCTCCACACTTGAAGCATGTCACAGTGGTAGTGCGTGGAGCAAAGTTGGAAGGTGGTCCTCCATAGGTCTTAGCAGGTGCATACTGTTGAGTTGGGCGAGGCGCCTCATAGGATGGCCTCGGTGTGTACTTGGGTGGTAGAGCAGTGTTAGGAACCCACACATGGCGCTTGTGAGAGCCCGAGCCGGATGAGGAACCAAGGTCTCGGTTATGCTTGCGTGTGGCTTCGAAGTCGGTCTGGCCCGTTTCAACACTGATAGCCTTGTTTACCAACTTCTGGAAGGAAGTGCACTTGTGCAGACGTAGATCTCGGCGGAGTTCAGGGCTGAGTCCCTTGCGGAACCTCGCCTGTTTCTTGGCATCGGTGGATACTTCCTCAGGTGCATAGCGTGCCAAGTTGCCAAACTCGCGACTATAGCCATCCACAGTTAACCGTCCCTAGGTGAAATTGCAGAATTCCTCCCGCTTGCGATCCATGAGACCTTCCGGAATGTGATGCTCACGGAATGCCTCACTGAACTCAACCCAAGTAGTGATTTGGTCAGCAGGACGCATAGCTTCAAAATTTTCCCACCAAAGACTAGCAGGGCCCTCAAGATGGTAGGCAGCGTAGGTAACCTTGTCAGCTTCGGCCACACGGGCAGAGTGTAGCTTATGGGTGATACTACGTAGCCAATCATCCGCATCCAGAGGTTCAGTGGAGTGATGGAACTTCGGTGGACACATCTTGATAAAGTCATTGATTGACACCACGTCATTCCTCTGACGGAACCCAGTGTTCTGCTCTATGCGTTCCAGCAAACGGTTGGTCTCTCTCTTGTTCCGTTCTGCCTCGAGCATAACTTCCGCCAAAGAGGGTGGCTGGGGCAGATTCCCATCTCTAGCCCCACTAGCCTCACCCTGCTCCTGAGCAGCAGGAGTGTTGCGAGTGTTGACCATCCTAAGAAAACAAAACAACGGTTTAGACAAGGATGGTAGAAATTTGACATAGAAGTGTAGAATGTAATGGATGACACGGAATGCAGAGATGTTCATCCGTACGACATGGTAATATAGAAACTGCTATATATACACCAGTGGTCATACACACCATACATAGTTTAGTACAAGCCAAGGCTAAAGTACAACTACGGTGAAAGACGATACATCCCATCAGAGGCATTCCAAGCTCCTATACATTATTTAACTACACCTCCGGAACTCAGTACACACTAAGTCATATTCCACAAGACGCGCAAGACTGTGGAAATACAACTACTACAATACTACTACTACCACGGTCTAGCTCAGACATTCCCGTAGTAATCTTCGTAAAGATTACCACCGTAGCCTGGAAGTGGAACAGACGGATCTTGGAACTCGCGAGCACTCGAAGGCTGTGGACCATAGGGACATGGATGTGGCCTCGGTCCCGATGTTGGTGGTAACCGACGCCCACGTGGAGGTGTAATACCCCCAACGTCACGCCAATCCATGCGATCAGGCAGACGAGTCCGCACGGGGTACAAATCCCGCATGTCCAGATATCCGGCGTGCACAGCAGGTGCAAGCCGTGTCAAAGTAGTCCAGTGGGCGGCTCGAGTGTTATACAGCTCCATTCGGAGGGCACGGACCTCACGGTCCCTATCCTCCAGCATCTAAACAGTAGTCTGAAGCAGTGGCTCTTCATGAGCAGCATCAGTATACAGACCAGTGTAGTAGCCTTCCTCTCCGGGAAGTGAGGCTGGCATGTAACAGAACTCAGTGTTCAGCAACAGGGCATGCCTAGCCCGGAGAATGGTCATCATCGAGTAGGCGGCATCCTGCACTGCCATCTCGACGGTAATCCCGAGTCCATAAGACCAATGGATGGGGTCGTTAGCTCCGGGATATGAGGGGTATATACGGACGATGCAGAAATACTGACTCTGATTGAAATCCCGGTACTGTTCCTCCACGGTGTACTCAGGATACCAGCGATAACCGGTCTCAGTCAGCACACGGACTAGCATGGCCGTGTGACCGGGCACATTAATGCACCGAGTCAAACGAACCACTTGGTGAGGGATGCGGCCAGACATCTGAAACACGAAGTAATGCAAAGGCATTAGTGTTTCTGGAAGAAATCGGGCAGCATAACAACTGTAAATGCTCAAACAAAGATTTGAGACATCATACAAATGATAGCATAACCACTCAACAATTCCATATCAAGGTTCCGGGTCCAATAATCATCATACTAGAAAGGGTAGAAACTGAACTGAGGCTTGAAACCAACAATCCTAAGAGTCTACGGATTAGTAACACGTGAACCTAGTAAAGATAAGAGGCCTAGTCCTAAATCCCCGTAGAAAGAATAGACTGACTCAGATCAGAAGGGCATAAGGTAAAGGAGTAAAAAGAGCCTTACGTTCCCTTCCACAATCAATTCCCCTACATATAACTAAGAATTTTTCTAGACTCAACATCGACCAGTTTGGCTTGAGAAACCTACAGGCAGTCCAGCTCTGATGCCAACGCTGTCAGGACCCCGATCCTAAGTCACACCGATCTAGCTGTAACACGTCATATCACTTTGCGGCCTCACGCACGGTAACCCCACGGGTGCCACCTTACCTGGCCCGGGACCGTTTGCGCATTTTGGCACACGTATATGACAGTGTCGCTAGCATCCATATGACAGAGAACCCGGGCCGACATGGCTAGTTATAAACCAAAGGTGGCACTAAATTACAGAGACAGGCATCCATGACCCAGCAACGAACGTGTCGGTCATCAACGTATGAACCCAAGTCGTAGCAAGCTACATGGACTTAAAGGAACAATGCGTGACATTTCCCCCAAGGGACAGACACAGGAACGAAGAAGGACACATGCCGGCCAGCCTACGTGTTCCGAGCAGTAGCAAGCTACCAAGGCTCATTGGAATCACTAGGAGGCATTTCCCTGTAAGGTAGGCTACCAAAGGAAAACAACTAGGTGTCGGATCCCACACATACCAAGCATTTCAACCATACACACAATATGCTCAATATGTGCAAATACAACATTGCATCACAACAGAACTCTATGACTCAAAGTACTTTATTTAAAAGGCTCCAAGAGCCATACATATCATATCCATACAGATAGGGGTCACATGACCCAACACTCAAGTCATACAGTCATACAAGCACAAGCGGAAGCTACATGTCTGAGTACAGACAACTTAGAAAATAAAACAGGCTTGGTGTAGCCTGACTATCTACAAGGCCCTTCACAATCTCCAGATCTCCGTCTGGGTGTCAAGCTACTCATCGACGTCAACGTCTATGTAGAACCCATCAGCAGGGGCAGGGTTCTCCTCTGCAACAGTTATTAAGCAAATATGAGTACAAAGGTACTCAGCAAGTCTTACCACAGAACCTATCCTACATGCAACATTATCAACAGGGGTAGTGTAGTTCATAGCAGAAAGCCAGCTTTGACTCTTGGCTAACCTATACTACAACTCTCAACGGATTGCAAGATGTTATTACGAACACGAGTCCTCTACTCACCACAACAATACACTACCGGGGATCCTCTTCCGTCATCCTACGGAAGGGCCATCCACGGTACTCACACTTATCTTGAGGCTTTTAGTAGAATCCATCAACTTGTCTATGAACTGTAAGAGTAACCAAGTAGTCCGTACCGCGAACAACGGCTATTCGAATAGATTGATAACCCTGCAGGGGTGTACCTCTTCACACACGCTTTCACCACTTATCGCCGTTTACTCGGCGTGTACTCGGCAACTATCAAGCGGAAGCCCAGCGAGGGTGTCGGCCACGACCTGACTAACTACTCAAGTCTCTCGTCCAGGTTTATCGCCTATTTGGGTTCCATCCGTGGGGAGATCTGGCCGGGGTGTCGCTCACGGCCCCAAACGATGTGTACAGGGTTCCCGAGTCGCCAAACGGGCAACCGGTACACCGTGCCACGTACCTGTCGCATCACAACCCACCCCGAGGGTCAGCGTTGTGCACGACCTCCAGTAAGCTATAAACACCAGAAACTAGTTGCAACTCCTGGACAGAGATCGAGGGTAATTAATAAGCCGAGAGGGTCAATTAAGGATCCCAATGTGTGGTAGTAGCTGTAACTTGAACCACACATACAGATCTCGGGTCCTATGGACGATTTCAATGAAACAACCCACCATGTACTCCTACATGGCCTTTCATCGATACCTTTACCAAGTGTATTCCACATTTCCTTCTCTTTATCGGTATGATCATTTCACTCTGATCCATCACCCAGATGAACCAGACCTTTAAAACTTGCACACAGTACCTCGTATGGTCTGATACCAACGGTTACTTCTTTATAAGAAATCAATAACATAATATGCACTTGCATATATACCATTGTAATGCATAATGGCAGATATGTTAGTGTCTAGCAAACGTTCTCTACTATGCTCGTGGTTGTTGACTACAAGCCTTTTATTACAACCCTAATAGTTAGCATATTATTATTTGGTAGCTGATGATATTAAATATGTTCAAGTAGGATCTAATTTCAAAACACTCGTCAAAGCAGACCCAATGAAAAATGCATCATAATTCAGATTAATGATTTGAGAGGTCGATTATCTTGATACCTTTACATAACATGTGCCTAGTTAGAAGTTTTGGTTTATTATTAGTAAATATCCTTCAAAGATTCCTCATTAGCAAATCCTCAAATTCATACAATGTAACGCCTACTTAACACACGTAAATAAAATTGCGTATGACTACTTCATCATGCATGCCATCATACTACGAAAAATTGTCATGCTTTACTACATCATATACATGCCGTGGGACTACCGAAATTGGCATGTTCTATATACTAAAGCTGCGGAAGAAGTTCATCCATTGCTTCCCTTACAGTCGTTATCGTGGAAGTAGAGGCCAAAGAGGTAAATTGGATCGAGTTGGGTCTAGTCACTGTCACAGCTGTCCAACCTGTCACCGCCTTCCTCCTCCAATTTCGGGGGCAATCCAACCATCGAAGAAATCGTCTGGTTCCTTTGCCGCTTCTCGGGGATGCGGGCACGGACGACTTCCTTGTCCAAGGCAGCTTGCATTCCACCTTTGCTTGCTCGGTTGCGAGTAAGCATGGACACGGTCCGAGACATTGTGTGGACCGCCTGCCGGCGCTCCGGTCCAGACCGGATGAAGTAGCGTGGGGGTCCTGTTTTAGGGGCCATACCGGCAATGGCGTAGCTCGGGCCGGATCGAGAGGATTGACCAAGAGACAAAGGTAGAGCGTGCACTAGAGCTCTGCCGGCAGCTGCTCATTGGGGATGTAATGCTAGAGGAAGTGCAGCTCATCGGCAAGAAATCTGGAAGCTTCAGAGAACCAATGGGAGCTAGAGGAACCAAGAAGATCACTAGAGGGAGCTCATCAGCGAATAATTTGGCACGGCGGTCGGTGGAGGGACATGAAAGGGATGATGGCCGATGCAGCAATGTAGAACCTCGCACATCGGTTTCACTGGTGGAGAAAACAAATCCAAGTGGGTCTCATCTAGTGGACGTGGTTTCAAGGGCCAGAGAGTCTAGTGGCCGTGTGGACGACGCCCCGCGCTGGCGGTCTTAGATGACAACAGTTTCTTGCACCCCAGCCATGCCGCCGCCCGCCCACCGACAAGCTTGAGATTATCAAAAACAAAAAACGTTTGTTCTTCGGTCCGCTCGGTCGGACCGAGCTTTAACCGGACCGGATTGAACTTTTCTAGGTCCATATTTTACGGACTGGACCGGTGTTTTTTTAGAGGTCCTAGACCTAGCGGGCCACGAGTCGGACCGATGGACTGGACTATTTCGTCCACCCTTAGCTGCGAGCGCTGCCGTGGCCTCTAGCACCCTCTGCCTCACACGGTGGCATCTCGCACCTTCGCAACGGATGATTTGTGAGTCATGCCGGCGTGGACGACCTCCAATTAGGAGCATTACACCATAGGGATGAGTCATCAATGGAGGGGTTGCGCCGCCTCCCAATTGTTGTGGTGCGGGCGGCAGTCACCGCGTCTGGCGAGGTCGCGCTCACGTGCCTCAAGCCCCCAGCCCCGGCGGATCCAAGCACCATTTGTGCTGACACAATGGATTCCCGCTGGATCGAGTCAGATCACGATTGGGCGCACTCCTCCCGTGGGCGGCAGAGAGCCATGCGGACGACCATCTTCCCCTCATCCCCGAATAGTACGAGGTCCCAGTGACGGATCGGGAGACCTCAGAGTAAGCTCCACTGCCCGTCATGCCGAAGAATGTCGGCGACTGCGATAACGGAGCTTGGGGCTGAGTGGAGTCGACTGGCTAGGGGTTCGTTTGAGATGCAGATAGAAACGATTATATGTGGGGTTGGCGTAGGCCAGCGCGGGACTAATCCGACGTGGCGGATGCGCCTGGGCACGTGTGTGATTCCCCATATTCACCCTAGATATGGGTTGTATATGAGGGATGCCAGTCAGCACAAACGATAAGGCCGGTATGAGGGGTCTGGCTGACTCGGGATTATCGCCGGTCAGTGACCGGACCATACGCCGGACGTATAGGGGCCGTTTGAGGTGCCTGTGTGAAGATGCTCTTAGAGAATTTTCAAGGAGACTCCTCAATGCTCCTCCATATGTTTGGACACTGTCTGGACAAATATAACATCGACCCAATGGGCTTCCCCATACCATCCCCATCTCTTTCGACAGTCCTAACTATCCTAAGCCCGGCCCATATGTGGGGTGGAAATGAGGTTGTCCAAATATGTCTATCATGTCGGACAAGAAAATCCGACACCACCCAAACCTACTCCACTCCTTGCTGAGAAACACAACTATCGGTCTCGCCCACATTCATGCCGTACCGCCCGATGTGCCCCCTCCCGTCAACAAAAGCCAACCGTTGACTGCCCATACCCTAGCCCACTAGCGCCGCCACACAACCCCTTCCACACCGATTTCCATTGCCAGCGCCGGTAAGGAGCTCGCCTCCCCAAATTGTGATCGCCGCCACCCATGCTGCACTCGATGCACTAATAAAATTTCCTTGGTATGCCGCTCTGTATTAAATACAAAGTAGCATACAGTGGTAACCAAGCATTGAAGTGTGTGCACACATAGATTGTGATATTCATTGAGTATCATTATCATATCACAATCACTGAATATAGTTGCCATCCGGACCATCCGTTTCACATGTATAAATATACATGGTAAGAACCGTAAACACATTTTTGTGAACCGAGGCCATGTGAGATGCCACTATAGATAGAGCAGGGGGAGAGAGAAACAGTAACCTTGAGGATTGAGAGGTATTGGGAGAAACGTTGCTTCAGCACAATTGCATAGGGGAACCAGAGCTTCAACAAGTGGACCAGATGCTATCGAGGCTGGCTGAGTAGTATAAGTCACTGCATGACGATCAGGACTGCGTTGGCCATTTTTTTTTTTTGTGAAGCTCTCAGGCCAGTCAGGGAATATGGTAAATTTCGTTACATTCAGCTTCAGGGCTTGAGAAGCGACACACACGGTGAGTCTGTTCTGCTGGAGAGGCGCATGTGTCACGCTCTAAGCATCAGCGCTGTACGGGTATTGGTGCTGAAAAAATTGCAAAGTTCATCTGTTGTCGATTCCATTGTCCTGGAGCTAATACTACGTTGGTCAGTTCGCTCGGCTCAGATCTATAGGGGTCGATCCGACATTTTCCTCTAGTACATGTGAGCACAATTAAGCTATTTCACGTGCACGGAAAACAAGCCATCTCTCATGGCGGAGCCTAATTAAATCGAGTCCTCCTTGGGATGCCATTTTGAGATACTCCCTTCATTTTTGTATACAAGGCCACAAACACATATTACAGGTACCAAGGTAAAAGTAATGTGTGCTTAAGCCAATATTGCAAACTAGATTGTCTCCTTGTTTGTTGTGTTAATTAAAGCATATTTTTCTATTCCACCCACAATAAGCCAATGCTCTCACTCTTTTAGTTGATTAATGGGGCGCATGCAAGCCAACCTTGTCATACCCACATGCATGCAAGAGATAATTAATGTCCTCCTTTGCTAGTACGAGGAAACATCATCAATTTTATTTCGATTAGTGTTAGTGGCCTTGTATAGCTGTAAATTATAATTTTGATAGTGGCCTTATATATATATGTGGAGTATTATATTGCAAGCCTAACAAACCATCTCATACTACTCGTGTGGAGTACCGCACTGTTAGAGTTACATGGCAATTAATCAGTGCCCGATGTGGCGAACAGTAATGACATGTACCCACACAGTTTAGTTCTGTGTAGAACAATCCATGAACGCTCTCGTCTCACACTATACCCAAGTCAATCCAGAAGATGGTGACGCCGAGGCTCTCTCATTTTATAATTTCTTAAAAACACGTTTCTCTCAGTCCGTTTAAAGACTGGAGATACGTTTTCACAGTAGGATTTGCTACATTAAACTTACGAAACTAGATCCGATATTGATATATTTTGATGACTTTATCGGGTTACGGTTGGTGTGTTGCATGAATGTCTGAAGATCCTCCCACACATCGATGGTCATGGTACCATCTCTAAGTTCTTTGATAACTAATCGATACAAACACTCCAGTGCGCAACGAGGGATATACCTAGTGATCGTTTACTACTAACCTGATGGCTGTTAACTGTAAACTTGATAACTGGCATGTTATAATTTGGTAGTTGGTGACGATATAACACGTTCAAGTAAGATATATTTTTGAATAGACACAGTGGTGAATACATGTTAATACTTTGAGAGCTTTTGGACTACACATGCTCCTGTTAGAATTTTTGATTAATTATTTGTAAGACTCGTTCAACTTACCGTCACCATATTAGTGTGTGATTTATTTGAGACAAAAACACAATACAGAAAAAAGCTTTCGCCCCGCTTTATATATATAAGCAACATGGCTGAACTGGTACATGATGGTGAGAAAAATATTCTTACAAAGCATATCAAAGATAAAACAAACACAAGATTACAAGAATGCCCGCATCCTAACATGAACCACCCAAGGCTACTGACAAGAAGAGAACCACATGCCTCCAAGAGAGACCACCGGACTTCAATGGAACACACACATCAAGTCGTCACCGGAGAGGACCCCCTGTCCTCTCGCTCCGGGCCATGGAGCGCCGATCCTGCCTGCTGACACCGAGGACCAAGAGAAATGCCGCCAATGTCACATGTAACCGATAAGAAGCTACCAGGGACCCCTTCCGCCAGAACCAATGGGGCATCGAGAAAGGATCCGAACTCCCCCGCCG
>LR738711.1:28368008-28385078 GCA_902687465.1 Secale cereale | reverse complement strand
ACTATATATAACATGGCAACATAATATAGCCAACAACTAGCTTTACTATTAACCATGCTCTACAGTGCTAACCAAGCATTGAAGTGTGTGCCACACATATAGGTTGTGATGTTCATTGAGTATCATGATCATATCACATTCATTGAATATAGTGGCGATTCGGTCCACCCGTTTCACATGTATAAATATACATGCCAAGAACCGTAAACACATTCTTGAGAACAGAGGCCATGTGAGACATCACTAGAGAGAGCAAGGGGAGAAGAAGCAGTAACCTTCGGGGAATGAGAGGCATCAGGAGAAACATTGCTTCAGTGCAATTGCATAGGGAGAGCATCTCGTCGATGGGCAGACCAATTGCGATGGAGTCTGGCTAAGAATTACAAGTCACTCCATGACCGCCCACAGTTCACAGGCCATCACCTCTCTGAAACTCTCATGCCGGGGCATAAGGTGTAGTTCAGTACAACCGACTCCATGGCCATGCAAGCGCGTTACGTACCATGAAGTTGAGCTTCCGTGGTGGTGCACCTCTTGCGTCACGTCCTGCTCTTAGCATCTGTACATGGCTCATCACCGCAGCTTGCTAGAGAAATTGCAGAGTTAATTTGCTTGTCGATTCTTGTACGCCGCTGGTCGTGCACGGACAAGCTCAAGATCGTAAAAACAAAAAAAAGGTTGTTCTTCGGTCCGCTCGGTTGGACCAACCTTTAACCGGACCGGACTGAACTTTTTTCGGTCCATATTCTAGGGAACGTACCAGCGTATTTTAGCGGACCTAGACCGAGCGGGCCACGAGCTAGACCGGCGGACTAGACCATTTCGTCAACCGTTAACTGCGAGGGCTGCCGTGGCTTCCTGGGCCCTCTCCCTCTCACGATGGCACGTCGCACATCCGCAACAGATGAGCCGTGAGTCATGCCGGCATTGACCTCCAATTAGGAGCCCTACGCAGTAGGGACGAGGCATCAATGGAGGAGTTGCGCT
The DNA here is from genome assembly GCA_902687465.1 of Secale cereale. NCBI lineage: Eukaryota > Viridiplantae > Streptophyta > Magnoliopsida > Poales > Poaceae > Secale > Secale cereale. The sequence continues at coordinate 28,384,091 of LR738711.1, read as the reverse complement.
GCCTCCCAATCGTTGTGGCGCAGACGGCAGTCACCGCGTCCGGCGAGGCCGCGCTCACGTGCCTCAAGCCCCAGCCCCAGCGAATCCAAGCACCATTTGCACAGACACAATGGAGTCCAGCTGGATCGAGTTAGATCACCATTGGGCGCACACTCCTCGCGTGAGCAGCGGAGAGCCATGCAGACGACCTTCTCCCCCTCATCCCCGCATGGTATGAGGTCCTAGCGATGGATCTGGAGACCCCAAAGCCGGGTCCGCTGCCCGCCATGCCGAAGAATGTAGGGAAATGCCATAACGGAGCTTAGAGTGGAGTGAGTCGACTGGCTAGGGTTTCGCCCGAGATGCGGATATGAACGATTATATGTAGGGTCGGGGTAGGCTACTGTGGGCCTAATCCGACGTGGCGGATGCGCCTGGGCGCGTGTGAGATTTCCCATATGCACCCTAGATATGGGCTGGATATGAGGGATGCCAGTCAGCCCGGACCTATAGAGTCGGTATGATGGGTCTGGCTGACTCGGGATTTTATCACGGTCAGTGACCGGGCTATCCGCTCGGGCGTATAGGAGGTGTTTGAGGAGCCCGTGTGAAGATGCTCTAAGAAAATTTTCAAGGAGACAGGAGACTCCTCAAAGCTCCTCCATATGTTTGGACATTGTCTGGACAAAGAAACATCGACCCAATGGGCTTCCCCATACCATCCTCATGTGTCTCGACAGTCCTAACTGCCCTAAGCCCGGCCCATATGTGCGGTGGAAATGAGGTTGTCCAAATATGTCGACCATGTCGGACAAGAAAATTCGACCACACCCAAACCTATTCCACTCTTTGCCAAGAAACACAACTCTCAGTCCCCCCCCCCACATTCATGGCGTACCACCCGATGTGCCTTCTCCCGTCGACAAAAGCCAACCGTTGACCTCCCCACCCCCCAAACCCTAGCCCACTCGCGCCGCCACACAGCCCCTTCCGCACCGATTTGCATTGTCGGCGGCGGTAAGGAGCTCGCCGCGCCAACCTGTGATCGCCGCCACCCACGCTCCACTTGATGCATTTATAAAATTTCCTTGGTATGCCGCTCTGTATTAAATACAGAGTAGCGTACAGCGGTAACCAAGCATTGAAGTGTGTGATAGATTGTGATATACATTGAGTATCATTATCATATCACAATCACTGAATATAGTTGCGATCCGGACAATCCGTTTCACATGTATAAATATACATGGTAAGAACCGTAAACACATTTTTGTGAACCGAGGCCATGTGAAATGCCACTATAGATAGAGCAGGGGGAGAGAGAAACAGTAACCTTGAGGATTGAGAGGTATTGGCAGTAACGTTGCTTCAGCACAATTGCATAGGGGAGCCAGAGCTTCAACAAGTGGACCAGATGCTGTCGAGGCTCGCTGAGTAGTACTCCCTCCGTTCCAAAATATAAGTCTTTTTAGAGATTTCACTATCAACCACATACGGATGTATATAGATGCATTTTAGAGTGTAGATTCATTCATTTTGCTCCGTATGTGGTCCATAGTGGAATCTCTCCAAAGACTTATATTTAGGAACGGAGGGAGTATAAGTCACTGCATGACGATCAGGACTGAGTTGGCCATTTTTTTTTTGTGAAGCTCTCAGGCCAGTCAGGGCATATGGTAAATTTCCTTACATTCAGCTCCAGGCCCAAGCAAGCGATACACACGATGAGACTAGCCATAATGGGTAGTAACATAGAGTAGTAACATGCCCATGTTACTACTCTATGTTACTACCTCTATAGTGGGGAGTAACATATGTGTGGTAACATGGAAGATTTCATTTATTAGGCCATAGACTCATCTTACCTTGATATGTGTGATGTTACTCATACTAGTAGTAACTAGCTATGTTACCACATGCCTCTCTTTCTTCATTTATTGCTTGCCACATCATCTTTTTTATCTAGATATGTGTGATGTTACTACCATTGTTACTCCCACTATGGGTAGTCTGATTGTATTCTGCTGGAGAGGCGCACGCGTCACGCAATAAACATCAGCAATATACGGGGGTATTGGTGCCGCAGCTCGCTGCTGAAAAGTTTGCAAAGTTAATCTGTTGTTGATTCCCGATGTCCTTAGTAATACTACGTTGGTCAGTTGGTAATCTATAGGGGTCGATCCGACATTTTCCTCTATTACTCCCTCCGTTCCGATTTACTCGTCGTGGTTATAATTCAATTTGAACTAAAACCACGACGAGTAAATCGGAACGGAGGGAGTACCTGTGAGCACAATGAACTATTTCATGTGCACGGAAAACAAGCCATCTCCCATGGCGGAGCCTAATTAAACCGAGTCCACCTTGAGATGCCATTTTGAGATACTCCCTTCATTTTTTATACAAAGCCACAAATCCATATTACAGGTAGCAAGGTAAAAGTAAAGTGTGCTTAAGTCAATATTACAAGCTAGATTGTCTCCTTATTTGTCGCGTTAATTAATGCATATTTTTCTGTTCCACCCACAACAAGCCAATACTCTCACTCTTTTTAGTTGACTAGTAAGCATGCACGTGCAACGCACGTCTCAAACAAAACAAGTTAACATGGTATAATACTATTTTTAAAAAAAAAACAGATCGCTACAAAATGTTGTTTTTTAAAACGGAGGCAAAGATTGCCTCATTTATTAATTAAGTAGAAGAGAATTGCCCAATTAATTATGGAAAATCGGGCAAAAACCGAAATAACAATAGAACTCATCGTGGCAAGGACCAGAGCACCCAAGCAGCAGAGCACCGCCCGAGCCTCCACGCTGCACCTTCCCGCCAGGCCACGCATCCGCCCGATGCGACCGCCCAGCACCAGCCCGCCCACTAAAAGAATATGGCTTACTCTAGTAGAGCAACATCATCAACCATACCGTGAACAAGCAAAGTTCATATATTAAATCATCGTTTGTTGGATTTTTGATTTGTGTCTTGTGATTTCTTAGATCTGAACAATATCAATGGTGTTATGCTCCATGGCTCTCCTGCCCGCACCATCTCCGAACGTCAAGGAAGTTTTGAGAAAAAATCAGGTCGGTGTGATGCAACAATAGAACTGTTCCAAAATATAGGTCGCTGGACCATTCCTGCTACTAATTTCGTCACATTACGCATTTTACCAGCGTTCCGAAATTGCCCCCGCGCTCACGCAGACCAGTCAATCCCCACTCGCTCTCGTTCCCCACTCGCTCCACTACCCACCGCCCTCTCCTGGTCGCCGCCGCCCTGTCTCCGTCGCCACCGCCCTGTCTCCGTCGCCGTCGTGTCGCTCCGTCGTCACCGCCCTCTTCCTCCCCGTGGCCGCCTTGCTCCCCATCACCTACGCCCACTTTGACAGCCCCCAACCCTAGTTCTCTCACACCCCGTAGTTCAAAGGTTGAATTTGTATCCGCCGCTGATGGTACTGCTGGGCGAGGAGGCACTTGATTTGCATTCGCCCGTGCTGGATCTGCGTGAGGCGGCGCTTGATCTGCTCCGCCGTGGCTCCGGCGACCTTACCCCATGGCTCCGGGACAGGAAGGCTACCCCGACGACATACAGGTCCGCCCCCTTCTCCTCTCCTCTTGGATTTCTTCTTCTTCCCTTCCCTTCCTTGAGATGTGCTTTCCTGCCTCAACCACGCAGCAACTCGACTCTGTGCATAGAGAGGAGGATGAAGACACACAACCATGGATTTTGAGCAGCAACAACTCAAGGACAAAGTGCGCCACCTCCGGCCTCCCCTCTCTATTTGATTCAATTCTACAGTTGTGTATGCGGGTTCCTCACACCTTGTTGCTCCGTTGGTCTTCGTGCTGGGCTGCAGGAGACCTCAACACGCCAATGGATGCAGCTAGCCTCTAACTCACCTACGCACCTGCACCAACTTGATGCAGGGAGAGGAGGAGTGAGGCTTCTCTAACGGGATGATGCCCAGGCATGGGGCAGCAGCAACCCAAGGTCAAGCCTCCCTCTACCTCTCTCTCGTTTTGATTTCATAGGTCTGGTTCCCTGATTTTTCTGCTGCTCTAGATTCACTTGCATGCTTGACTGAATCTAGTTGCTCTCAGGCCCTAGTGTTCAGACTGATTTTTCTGCTGCTCTAGATTCAATTTAATTTGCGTGACTGCAGCCACATGGTCTAGAGATAGAATTAAGATATTCAGGCTAAGTTTAATGATTTGCTGGTCATACTTACTGAATTTCGCTTGGTGCTATCGCTGTCGAACTCTGGTGCTAAAACAGTTGGACATTGTATTGTTTATCAATTTAACTTGCTTGCTCGCCACCACATGGTCCAGAGATAGAAATTCACTTGTACAGAGTGCTTTCAAGATTGTTAAACTACTCCATATTTAATTAAACCATTTACTCGTCCAGAGTGCTTTCAAGATTGTTAAACTACTCCATGTGTATTTAAACTAATTACTCCTACAGATTGCTGGTACAGATTGCTATCAAAATAAGCCTAAATTCAGTCATATGTGTGCACATATTGCTGCTGCTCCTTGATCATTTAGCACATATTGCTTTCAAGATGAGTACATGTTCATTTTGGTCATTTAGTGAGATAATTTTCAATTAGCCCGCACATATTGAGCACTTTGGGAAAGATTTGGTCAGCACTTTGGTCATTTAGTCAGATGGCCATTTTGGAGATGCCATATGAAGATTTTAGGGTTGTATTGTAATGCTAACCTTTGACTATCACTGAAGTCAAAATTTATCTATTAGAGATTCTGCGAAAATTTATTTAGTAACGATCCATATGCAGTTTGATGAGGCATTTTTAGGTGAAGTCAGTACAATGCTCATTTGCCAAGGATGAAGTCTTTGCGCCCCAGCCTGCCACGCTGACGTCCGCGAACTCATGTGCTCTCGTGATTCACACTATTTTAGATTTTTAATTTGTGTCTTGTGATTTTTTAGATCTGAACAATATCCATGGTGTTATGCTCCGTGGCTCTCCTGCCCCCACCATCTCCGGACGTCAAGGAAGTTTGAAGAAAAAATCAGGTCGGTGTGATGCAACAATAGAACTGTATATGTTACGCCTTCTGATGTTAGCTATAGATTTTGAATTTAGTACTGCATAGATCTTGCTGTAGATAATTCCCTCTTATATAGTTCTCATTGTACATTTTTTTTTTACTCAGAAACAATCGGTCGTGCTACTGCTCAGTTTAGGCAATTGATCTTGCTGTAGATAATTCCCTCTTATATACTTCTCATCGTTCCTATTTTCTATGCGAAATATCAGGTACTTTACATGGAGTACATTTCGTAGTTTATGTATATCTCTCAACGAAAAAGGTAAAGCCAAAGCTTAAATTGCTATGGTGATATTATAGTCTCCTTTTTGTATTTCTGTCAACAAGAAAGGTGAAGCCAAAGCTTAAATTCTAAAGTGAAGTTAGTTTCAATTTTTTTTGTATTTCTGTCAATAAAAAGGTGAAGCAAATGCTTAAATTTCTGTAGTGATGTTAGATGACTGTTTGTCAGTTTTGTTTGAGAAGGCAATGTGTTCTGACACATTGATAATCATGGTAAAGTAAGAGGCTTAGAAGCGGACTTAACGAAAAAGGGATTAGAAGCACCTGCAGCTCATGATTTTACAGTCATATTTAGAGCTTCAGTTTTGAGAGATATTTTTTAAAGGAAGAGAGCATTGTTATTTGCAGCTTCATGGAACGACGTCAGGTTTAGGTCAGATATGCACATCAAGGATCATGTTAGCATATGGTCATGCCATAAGTCACCAGTTCCTACATTTTTCTTCTATAACTACTCTTGTTTTTCATAAATTCAATCAAACCAATTGATGGATCACATGAACAGGTTGACAAATGAGCATGCATCTGCTCCGCAGAGGCGTCTTGCGAGCCTAACGAAGTCTTGGCGGCAGCAGCGTGTAAAAGCCTTTACGAACTTTAGATCAAAGGAGAGCATGCACCTGTGCCGGTGAAGAGCTCCTCGTCGCAGCCGTGGCAGGGCGCCTGGGCGGCTGCACCTGTGTTGGGGAAGAGCTCGTCGTCGCGGCCGTCGTCAGGCGAGCTCGTCGTCGCGGCCGTCGTCGGGTGCCTCGGCGGCTTAGGATGGCAGCGAGGGTGCACGTAAGCTGTGGATTGATTCCCTGGATATATTCTGGGGATTGATTCCCTGGATATATTCCTTCTAAGTTAGCACATTTGTCTCCGTATATGACTCTCTGTGTAAATTGGATGTCGGCTGTTTCCTTTTCCCTTTCTGCGGGCGTGGGCTGTTTCCTGGTGCGGGTGTTGCCAGAGTTTTCGTCCGCCCTGAGAAAATGCTAAACGCACTTGAGTAGTTACTTGGTGTAATCGTGACGGCTAGATCTAATTAAGCAATTTGATCGTGAGGCTCCAATTGACCGGGAATGTTATGTGTAGATCAGGCTGGGTGCGTTTAGCGTTGAATATGTTCTCTTGTTTAATAGTAGTAGAGATTAATGAGGCGCATGCAAGCCAACCTTCTCACAGTCACATGCATGCAAGAGATAATTAATGTCCTTCTTTGCTACTACGATGCAAACACCATCCTCGATTAGTGTTAGTAGCCTTGTATAGCTGTAAATCGTAATTTTAATAGTGGCCTTGTATATAAAAATTGAGGGAGTATTATATTACGAGCCTAACAAACCATGTCATACTACTCGTGCGGAGTACCGCACTGTTAGAATTACATGGCAATTAATCAGTGCCCGATGTGGCGAACAGTAATGACATGTACCCACACAGTTTAGTTCTATGTAGAACAATCCATGAACGCTCTTGTCTCACACTATACGCAAGTCAATCCAGAAGATGGTGACGCCGAGACTCTCTCATTTTATAATTTCTTATAAACACGTTTCTCTCGGTCCGTTTAAAGACTGGAGATACGTTTTCACAGTAGGATTTGCTACATTAAACTTACGAAACTAGATCTGATATTGACATATTTTGATGACTTTATCGGGGTTACGGTTGGTGTGTTGCATGAATGTCTGAAGATCCTCCCACACATCAATGGTCATGGTACCATCTCTAAGTTCTTGATAACTAATCAATACAAACACTCCGGTGCGCAACGAGGGATATACCTAGTGATCGTTTACTACTAACCTGATGGTTGTTAACTGTAAACCTGATAACTGGCATGTCATAATTTGGTAGTTTGGTGACGATATAACATGTTGAAGTAAGATATATTTTTGAACAGACACGATGGTGAATACATATTAATACTTTGAGAGCTTTTGGACTACACATGTTCCTCTTAGAATTTTTTATTAATTATTTTTAAAACTCCTTCAACTTACCGTCACCATATTAGTGTGTGATTTATTTGAGACAAAAACACAATACCGCAAAAAGCTTTCGCACCGCTTTATATATAAAAGCAACATGGATGAACTGGTACATGATGGTGAGAAAAATATTTTTACAAAGCATATCAAAGATAAAACAAACACAAGATTACAAGAATGCCCGCATCCTAACACGAATCACCCAAGGCTACTGACAAGAAGAGAACCGCATGCTTCCAAGAGAGACCACCGGACTTCAATGGAACACACACAACAAGTCGTCACCGGACAGGACCCCCTGTCCTCTCGCTCCAGGCCGTGGAGCGCCGATCCTGCCTACTGACACCGAGGACCAAGAGAGATGCCGCCAATGTCACATGTAAACGATAAGAAGCTACTAGGGACCCCTTCCGCCAGAACCAAGGGGGCATCGAGAAAGGATCCGAACTCCCCTGCCGACGTCGAAGAGACGTAACCGAAGGATACCTGAGCTCCACGGTTCCGCCCCCAAGGAGGTTCACTCTTAACACCGAGATCCACTCTTAATCTCTTAGTAGTACTAATCATATCTCTCAAATGTTTAAGGACTGCAGATTAGTTCTCATCATAGTATTGTCTCAGGAAGACTTCCAAATCTAGATCCATGTTGATATATTTTGACCACTATTTTTTTGCAATGTCCGGAATTACAGAGTTAATTGTCACTCATATGGATGTATCTAGCACTAAAATACGTCCATAAACATCTTGTTGAGCAACAAATAATTCGGAGCAGAGGTGTCTTAGGTTATAGTTGGTGAGTTACAGGAAATTCAGTTGCACACCTTTAAAACTTGCACACAATATCTCGTGTGGTATGATACCATGCTTCTATATAAGAAATCAATACTCCTAATATGCACTTGCATAACACTCGAAAGCATAATGGAGGATATGTTTGTGTGTAGCAAATGTTCACTACTAAACTGGTGGTTGTTAACTATAAGCCCTTTATTACAACTTTACAAGCCTAATAAATAGCATCCTATATGTTGGTAGCTGATGACATCAAATATGTTCAAGCAGGATATAATTTTCAAGCAATTGTCGAAGCAGACCCAATGAAAAATGTATCATAATTCAGATTAATGATTTGAGAGGTCGGTTATTTTGATACTTTCACAGAACATGTGGCCCAATTAGAATTTCTGGTTAGTTATTAGCAAATCTCCTTCAAATCTCTATCTCTTTGTAAGGTATTTTTTAAGGGTTTAGAGCATCTCCAAGGATAGTCGACAAACCTCTCAATATTTTTGGACACTGTCTGAACTAAAAACATTGATCCAATGGGCCTCCTCAAACCATCTCCATTTGTTCAGACGGGCCAAACCGCGCTAAACCCGACCAATATGGTGGGTGGAAATGAGGTTGTCCAAACATGTCAACCATGCCGGACCTAACAATCTGACACCACCCAAACCCAATCCACTCATTGATGAGAAACACAACTCATAGCCTCCCCTACATTCATGGCTACGAGTGAGCAGCAGCAGCGACATGCTCCACTTGATGTAATAATAAAATTTCTTTGCTATGCACCTTGGGAATGTGGATTTTTTTGTACCACAATACGGCTGCACGCTTTATCTAGACCATTCAGTTTGCATCAAGATTCGTGTTATCCTTATATATACATTTCTCTTTTTTGTTTCCAATAGAACATATGATTTGGAACTTTGTAGGTCAACTATACACAAGTGCCACTCATTGTAAAAAATGTTTTTGGTTTTTTCATTAAACATAAATTAGTCAAATTTCAAATTTTAAATGAGTTGTATCATTTAAAAAAATGTGCCAAAAAATAATAAAATATTCTGCACATGGTAGTACTTGTATGATGTTGATCGGCAAAGATCCGAGTTCAAATGTTTTTTAATTGAATCAAAAAGTAAAAAATTTGTTTGCACGAACTTTGAAGCAAAAATGAACAATGAGGATAAATGTTACGATGGTTGGCAGTACTGAACTTTCACTGCACCTTGGTATTAAATACATAGTACCATACGAACAAGTAGAATAAGGTGATGTAGGCGGGTTGTAAGACTTTAAATAGTATATTTTTACTTAGTTGGCAGAGGGAGAAGATAAGCGGGCTACAAACTAGCAGTCGACTGTAGCACGTGTTTCTAGACACTTTGTGAAAGTGTCAGGTGAGCCAAGTATCAATAAAGTAGTACTTATTTTTATCTAGTTATTGTACTTGCCGGATTTAAGATTGACTATATGTAACATGGCAACATCATATAGCCAGCAACTAGCTTCACTATTAACCATGCTCTACAGTGTTAACCAAGCATTGAAGTGCGTGCCACAAATATAGGTTGTGATGTTCATTGAGTATCATGATCATATCACATTCATTGAATATAGTGGCGATTCGGTCCACCCGTTTCACATGAGTCGTCTATTTTGGAACGGAGGGAGTATAAATATACATGCTAAGAACCGTAAACACATTCTTGAAAACAGAGGCCATGTGAGACAACACTATAGAGAGAGCAAGGGGAGAAGAAACAGTAACCTTCAGGGAATGAGCGGCATCAGGAGAAACATTGCTTCAGTGCAATTGCGTAGGGGGAGCATCTCGTCGACAAGCAGACCAGTTGCGATGGAGTCTTGCGGAGAATTACGAGTCACTCCATGACCGCACCGAGTTCATAGGCCATCGCCTCGCTGAAACTTCCAGGCCGGGGCATAAGGTGTAGTTCAGTACAACCGACTCCATGGCCATGCAAGCGCGTTAGGTACCATGAAGTTGAGCTTCCGTTGTGGTGCACATCTTGCGTCACGTCCAGCTCTCAGCATCTGTACATGGCTCATCACCGCAGCTCGCTAGAGAAATTGCAGGGTTAATTTGCTTGTCGATTCTTGTTGTCCTGCGTGTGATACTACGTTGGTCAGTTGGCTTGGCTCAGATCTAGCTTAGGCATCGATCCGACATGTTCCTCTACATGTGGGCACAGTGGACCTAACGTGCACCGAAAACAAGCCATCTCTCAGGATGGAGGTGCCATATCGGGATATTATATTGGGTTACTCTAATTCTAGTTTAGAAATTCTGTTTGACATGGCAATTAATTACCGCTAATGAGATGTAGCACCACAACTTAATTCTGTATGGTCCGATACCATCGCTCAGACCATCTACAGCCTGACTTGGCAAATCTGATCCCTCAAACGTCCGCAAACAGTGATCGGTCATACCTCAAAAAATGCATTCCACATCCGGATACTTTAAATTAGAAACTTAAAATCCATATTATTACATGCAATGTGAAACTTAATCTAAGTAGAGGTCGCCTGGTTCGGCTCCCTGCTTGTCCGTCTCCGCCATGGCCAGGTCCGACGGCTGGCTGTGCTCCTCAGAATGTTGGTCCAATCACCGGCAAGGTAAAGTAGGGCATGAGACATGACCCGGCTCACGGGACTCAAGGCATCGCCGTCTTCCAAGCCCTATTCTTTCTCGTCGGAGCCCGAAACCCTAACGATGCCGGCGGACGTCAGATCGATGACGGATCCGTCCTAGGACGAGCCGCAAACGTCCACCACGACACGGTCACGGTGCCCGGACTGATGGGCATACGGGGCGCTGGAGAGTGCGACTCCGCCTCGCCAACGTCCACCGCCGCGAGGGCTGCCTCCTTCTCCCGCGCCCGATGCCTTTTACGGCGGGCACACCGTGACATGACCTCGTCAGACGAGGCCCATGGTGTGTCACCATGCTCCGCGCGCCAACAGAGGTGTTGCGCGTCCGTCAGTGCGTTCAGACACCAGATGGACCGCATGACCTCCGGTGAGGCAGCTACGGCTGGCCTAGCGCCGTATCCATGCGCCATTTGGGCGGATGCAATGGATTCCCGACTGAAGGAGTCTGAGCGCTGCCTCGCACTGGCCTCCTCCCGAGAGAGGCGGAGCACAAATCGGATGGCCATCTCCTCCTCGGGGACGCGTGGGATGAGCTTGGGGTCGACGGATTTGGAGGTGAAGGACTCGGATTCGCTGCCCGCCATGCCGGAGACTGAGTTTGGGTGGTGGTGGGGAGCGGAGGGGAGGGGGGTGAAGTGGCGGGTTTAGTCCGACCATCGAATGGCATGGAATTTATGTGGGATCGGGTGAGCCAGCGTGGGTCGGGTCTGACTTGACGGGCGTGCCGGACGTCTTCATATCTGCCCCATATTTAGGTTGAATATGAGGGGTGCCGGTCAGCGCGGGTGTTTGTGGGCCGTTTGAGGGGTCCGTCTTGATGAAAAAACGTGACCGATAAAACATGTAGTGCGTAGGATCTAGTTTCAGAGCATTTTCTTCTGTGTGTGTGGGGTGTTTCAAAGCACTTATCGACACATACTCGGTGGTAAATAAAACATACTCCCTCCATCCAAAAATACTTGTCATCAAAATGAATGAAAAGAGATGTATCTAGAACTAAAATACATCTAGATACATCCTCATTTATCCATTTTGATGACAAGTATTTCCGGACGGAGGGAGTACATATTATAATTCAGATTAATACTTCGAGAGATCAGTTATTTTGACACTTTTAAACTACATGTGCCTCAGTTTAATTAGAATTTTTGATCAATTATTCGTAAGCCCGACACTCCTTTTCTCTTTCCAAGGCATGCATTTTGATTACTCAAGACAAAACTTTGACTCACAGTTACCATATTAGTATCTGCCTTTTTACACCCGCAATAAAAAATGTTTAAAAAATATGGATCAATTTTTTTTAGAATGAATGCTCAAGAAAAGCTCGACTGTGAATTAACAAAGCCATTAACCGGCCAGGGATTACACAAGGTCACCATTACAACCAATACGTTGGGTGGAAATGAGGTTGTCCAAACATGTCAACCATGCCGGACCTAACAATCCGACACCACCCAAATCCAATCCACTCATTGATGAAACACAACTCATAGCCTCCCCTACATTCATGGCTACGAGTGAGCAGCAGCAGCGGTATGCTCCACTCATAACCTGCAGGGGTGTACCTCTTCACACACGCTTTCACCACTTATCGCCGTTTACTCGGCGTGTACTCGGCAACTATCAAGCGGAAGCCCAGCGAGGGTGTCGGCCACGACCTGACTAACTACTCAAGTCTCTCGTCCAGGTTTATCGCCTATTTGGGTTCCATCCGTGGGGAGATCTGGCCGGGGTGTCGCTCACGGCCCCAAACGATGTGTACAGGGTTCCCGAGTCGCCAAACGGGCAACCGGTACACCGTGCCACGTACCTGTCGCATCACAACCCACCCCGAGGGTCAGCGTTGTGCACGACCTCCAGTAAGCTATAAACACCAGAAACTAGTTGCAACTCCTGGACAGAGATCGAGGGTAATTAATAAGCCGAGAGGGTCAATTAAGGATCCCAATGTGTGGTAGTAGCTGTAACTTGAACCACACATACAGATCTCGGGTCCTATGGACGATTTCAATGAAACAACCCACCATGTACTCCTACATGGCCTTTCATCGATACCTTTACCAAGTGTATTCCACATTTCCTTCTCTTTATCGGTATGATCATTTCACTCTGATCCATCACCCAGATGAACCAGACCTTTAAAACTTGCACACAGTACCTCGTATGGTCTGATACCAACGGTTACTTCTTTATAAGAAATCAATAACATAATATGCACTTGCATATATACCATTGTAATGCATAATGGCAGATATGTTAGTGTCTAGCAAACGTTCTCTACTATGCTCGTGGTTGTTGACTACAAGCCTTTTATTACAACCCTAATAGTTAGCATATTATTATTTGGTAGCTGATGATATTAAATATGTTCAAGTAGGATCTAATTTCAAAACACTCGTCAAAGCAGACCCAATGAAAAATGCATCATAATTCAGATTAATGATTTGAGAGGTCGATTATCTTGATACCTTTACATAACATGTGCCTAGTTAGAAGTTTTGGTTTATTATTAGTAAATATCCTTCAAAGATTCCTCATTAGCAAATCCTCAAATTCATACAATGTAACGCCTACTTAACACACGTAAATAAAATTGCGTATGACTACTTCATCATGCATGCCATCATACTACGAAAAATTGTCATGCTTTACTACATCATATACATGCCGTGGGACTACCGAAATTGGCATGTTCTATATACTAAAGCTGCGGAAGAAGTTCATCCATTGCTTCCCTTACAGTCGTTATCGTGGAAGTAGAGGCCAAAGAGGTAAATTGGATCGAGTTGGGTCTACTCACTGTCACAGCTGTCCAACCTGTCACCGCCTTCCTCCTCCAATTTCGGGGGCAATCCAACCATCGAAGAAATCGTCTGGTTCCTTTGCCGCTTCTCGGGGATGCGGGCACGGACGACTTCCTTGTCCAAGGCAGCTTGCATTCCACCTTTGCTTGCTCGGTTGCGAGTAAGCATGGACACGGTCCGAGACATTGTGTGGACCGCCTGCCGGCGCTCCGGTCCAGACCGGATGAAGTAGCGTGGGGGTCCTGTTTTAGGGGCCATACCGGCAATGGCGTAGCTCGGGCCGGATCGAGAGGATTGACCAAGAGACAAAGGTAGAGCGTGCACTAGAGCTCTGCCGGCAGCTGCTCATTGGGGATGTAATGCTAGAGGAAGTGCAGCTCATCGGCAAGAAATCTGGAAGCTTCAGAGAACCAATGGGAGCTAGAGGAACCAAGAAGATCACTAGAGGGAGCCCATCAGCGAATAATTTGGCACGGCGGTCGGTGGAGGGACATGAAAGGGATGATGGCCGATGCAGCAATGTAGAACCTCGCACATCGGTTTCACTGGTGGAGAAAACAAATCCAAGTGGGTCTCATCTAGTGGACGTGGTTTCAAGGGCCAGAGAGTCTAGTGGCCGTGTGGACGACGCCCCGCGCTGGCGGTCTTAGATGACAACAGTTTCTTGCACCCCAGCCATGCCGCCGCCCGCCCACCGACAAGCTTGAGATTATCAAAAACAAAAAACGTTTGTTCTTCGGTCCGCTCGGTCGGACCGAGCTTTAACCGGACCGGATTGAACTTTTCTAGGTCCATATTTTACGGACTGGACCGGTGTTTTTTTAGAGGTCCTAGACCTAGCGGGCCACGAGTCGGACCGATGGACTGGACTATTTCGTCCACCCTTAGCTGCGAGCGCTGCCGTGGCCTCTAGCACCCTCTGCCTCACACGGTGGCATCTCGCACCTTCGCAACGGATGATTTGTGAGTCATGCCGGCGTGGACGACCTCCAATTAGGAGCATTACACCATAGGGATGAGTCATCAATGGAGGGGTTGCGCCGCCTCCCAATTGTTGTGGTGCGGGCGGCAGTCACCGCGTCTGGCGAGGTCGCGCTCACGTGCCTCAAGCCCCCAGCCCCGGCGGATCCAAGCACCATTTGTGCTGACACAATGGATTCCCGCTGGATCGAGTCAGATCACGATTGGGCGCACTCCTCCCGTGGGCGGCAGAGAGCCATGCGGACGACCATCTTCCCCTCATCCCCGAATAGTACGAGGTCCCAGTGACGGATCGGGAGACCTCAGAGTAAGCTCCACTGCCCGTCATGCCGAAGAATGTCGGCGACTGCGATAACGGAGCTTGGGGCTGAGTGGAGTCGACTGGCTAGGGGTTCGTTTGAGATGCAGATAGAAACGATTATATGTGGGGTTGGCGTAGGCCAGCGCGGGACTAATCCGACGTGGCGGATGCGCCTGGGCACGTGTGTGATTCCCCATATTCACCCTAGATATGGGTTGTATATGAGGGATGCCAGTCAGCACAAACGATAAGGCCGGTATGAGGGGTCTGGCTGACTCGGGATTATCGCCGGTCAGTGACCGGACCATACGCCGGACGTATAGGGGCCGTTTGAGGTGCCTGTGTGAAGATGCTCTTAGAGAATTTTCAAGGAGACTCCTCAATGCTCCTCCATATGTTTGGACACTGTCTGGACAAATATAACATCGACCCAATGGGCTTCCCCATACCATCCCCATCTCTTTCGACAGTCCTAACTATCCTAAGCCCGGCCCATATGTGGGGTGGAAATGAGGTTGTCCAAATATGTCTATCATGTCGGACAAGAAAATCCGACACCACCCAAACCTACTCCACTCCTTGCTGAGAAACACAACTATCGGTCTCGCCCACATTCATGCCGTACCGCCCGATGTGCCCCCTCCCGTCAACAAAAGCCAACCGTTGACTGCCCATACCCTAGCCCACTAGCGCCGCCACACAACCCCTTCCACACCGATTTCCATTGCCAGCGCCGGTAAGGAGCTCGCCTCCCCAAATTGTGATCGCCGCCACCCATGCTGCACTCGATGCACTAATAAAATTTCCTTGGTATGCCGCTCTGTATTAAATACAAAGTAGCATACAGTGGTAACCAAGCATTGAAGTGTGTGCACACATAGATTGTGATATTCATTGAGTATCATTATCATATCACAATCACTGAATATAGTTGCCATCCGGACCATCCGTTTCACATGTATAAATATACATGGTAAGAACCGTAAACACATTTTTGTGAACCGAGGCCATGTGAGATGCCACTATAGATAGAGCAGGGGGAGAGAGAAACAGTAACCTTGAGGATTGAGAGGTATTGGGAGAAACGTTGCTTCAGCACAATTGCATAGGGGAACCAGAGCTTCAACAAGTGGACCAGATGCTATCGAGGCTGGCTGAGTAGTATAAGTCACTGCATGACGATCAGGACTGCGTTGGCCATTTTTTTTTTT
>LR738711.1:28353243-28367008 GCA_902687465.1 Secale cereale | reverse complement strand
CGCCGAAGAGACATAACCGAAGGATACCTGAGCTCCATGGTTCCGCCCCCAAGGAGGTTCACTCTTAACACCGAGATCCACTCTTAGTCTCTTAGTAGTACTAATCATATCTCTCAAATGTTTAAGGACTGCAGATTAGTTCTCATCATAGTATGGTCTCAAGAGGACTTCCAAATCTAGATCCATGTTGATATATTTTGACCACTATTTTTTTGCAATGTCCGGAATTACAGAGTTACTTGTCACTCATATGGATGTATCTAGCACTAAAATACGTCCATAAACACCTTTTTGAGCAACAAATAATTCGGAACAGAGGAAGTCTTAGGTTATAGTTGGTGAGTTACAGGAAATTCAGTTGCACACCTTTAAAACTTGCACACAATATCTCGTGTGGTCTGATACCATGCTTCTGTATAAGAAATCAATACTCCTAATATGCACTTGCATAGCACTCGAAAGCATAATGGAGGATATGTTTGTGTGTAGCAAATGTTCGCTACTAAACTGGTGGTTGTTAACTATAAGCCCTTCATTACAACTTTACAAGCATAATAAATAGCATCCTATAAGTTGGTACCTGATGACATCAAATATGTTCAAGTAGGATATAATTTTCAAGCAATTGTCGAAGAAGACCCAATGAAAAATGTATCATAATTCAGATTAATGATTTGAGAGGTCGGTTATTTTGATACTTTCACAGAACATGTGGCCCAATTAGAATTTCTGGTTAGTTATTAGCAAATCTCCTTCGAATCTATATCTCTTTGTAAGGCATTTTTTTAAGGGTTTAGAGCATCTCCAAGGAGAGTCCTCAAACCTCTCAATATTTTTGGACACTGTCTGAACTAAAAATATTGATCCAACGGGCCTCCTCAAACCATCTCCATTTGTTGAGATGGGCCAAACCACACTAAACCCAACCAATACGTTGGGTGGAAATGAGGTTGTCCAAACATGTCAACCATGCCGGACCTAACAATCCGACACCACCCAAATCCAATCCACTCATTGATGAGAAACACAACTCATAGCCTCCCCTACATTCATGGCTACGAGTGAGCAGCAGCAGCGGTATGCTCCACTTGATGTAATAATAAAATTTCTTTGCTATGCACCTTGGGAATGTGGATTTTTGTACCACAATACCGCTGTACGCTTTATCTAGACCATTTAGTTTGCATCAAGGTTCGTGTTATCCTCATATATACATTTCTCTTTTTTGTTTCCAATAGAACATATGATTTGGAACTTTGTAGGTCAACTATACACAAGTGCCACTCATTGTAAAAAATGTTTTTGGTTTTTTCATTAAACATAAATTAGTCAAATTTTAAATTTTAAATGAGTTTTATCATTTAAAAAAATGCGCCAAAAAATAAAATAAAAATCTGCACATGGTAGTACTTGTATGATGTTGATCGGCAAATATTCGAGTTCAAATGTTTTTTTAATTGAATCAAAAAGGAAAAAGTTTGTTTGCACGAACTTTGAAGCAAAAATGAACAATGAGGATAAAGGTTACGATGGTTGGCGGTACTGAACTTTCACCGCACCTTGGTATTAAATACATAGTAGCATACGAGCAAGTAGAATAAGGTGATGTAGGCGTTGTAAGACTTTAGATAGTGTATTTTTACTTAGTTGGCAGAGAGAGAAGATAAACGGGCTACAAACCAACAGTCGACTGTAGCACGTGCTTCTAGACACTTTGTGAAAGTGTCAGGTGGGCCAAGTATCAATAAAGCAGTACTTATTTTCATCAAGTTATTGTACTTGCCGGCTTTAAGATTAACTATATATAACATGGCAACATAATATAGCCAACAACTAGCTTTACTATTAACCATGCTCTACAGTGCTAACCAAGCATTGAAGTGTGTGCCACACATATAGGTTGTGATGTTCATTGAGTATCATGATCATATCACATTCATTGAATATAGTGGCGATTCGGTCCACCCGTTTCACATGTATAAATATACATGCCAAGAACCGTAAACACATTCTTGAGAACAGAGGCCATGTGAGACATCACTAGAGAGAGCAAGGGGAGAAGAAGCAGTAACCTTCGGGGAATGAGAGGCATCAGGAGAAACATTGCTTCAGTGCAATTGCATAGGGAGAGCATCTCGTCGATGGGCAGACCAATTGCGATGGAGTCTGGCTAAGAATTACAAGTCACTCCATGACCGCCCACAGTTCACAGGCCATCACCTCTCTGAAACTCTCATGCCGGGGCATAAGGTGTAGTTCAGTACAACCGACTCCATGGCCATGCAAGCGCGTTACGTACCATGAAGTTGAGCTTCCGTGGTGGTGCACCTCTTGCGTCACGTCCTGCTCTTAGCATCTGTACATGGCTCATCACCGCAGCTTGCTAGAGAAATTGCAGAGTTAATTTGCTTGTCGATTCTTGTACGCCGCTGGTCGTGCACGGACAAGCTCAAGATCGTAAAAACAAAAAAAAGGTTGTTCTTCGGTCCGCTCGGTTGGACCAACCTTTAACCGGACCGGACTGAACTTTTTTCGGTCCATATTCTAGGGAACGTACCAGCGTATTTTAGCGGACCTAGACCGAGCGGGCCACGAGCTAGACCGGCGGACTAGACCATTTCGTCAACCGTTAACTGCGAGGGCTGCCGTGGCTTCCTGGGCCCTCTCCCTCTCACGATGGCACGTCGCACATCCGCAACAGATGAGCCGTGAGTCATGCCGGCATTGACCTCCAATTAGGAGCCCTACGCAGTAGGGACGAGGCATCAATGGAGGAGTTGCGCTGCCTCCCAATCGTTGTGGCGCAGACGGCAGTCACCGCGTCCGGCGAGGCCGCGCTCACGTGCCTCAAGCCCCAGCCCCAGCGAATCCAAGCACCATTTGCACAGACACAATGGAGTCCAGCTGGATCGAGTTAGATCACCATTGGGCGCACACTCCTCGCGTGAGCAGCGGAGAGCCATGCAGACGACCTTCTCCCCCTCATCCCCGCATGGTATGAGGTCCTAGCGATGGATCTGGAGACCCCAAAGCCGGGTCCGCTGCCCGCCATGCCGAAGAATGTAGGGAAATGCCATAACGGAGCTTAGAGTGGAGTGAGTCGACTGGCTAGGGTTTCGCCCGAGATGCGGATATGAACGATTATATGTAGGGTCGGGGTAGGCTACTGTGGGCCTAATCCGACGTGGCGGATGCGCCTGGGCGCGTGTGAGATTTCCCATATGCACCCTAGATATGGGCTGGATATGAGGGATGCCAGTCAGCCCGGACCTATAGAGTCGGTATGATGGGTCTGGCTGACTCGGGATTTTATCACGGTCAGTGACCGGGCTATCCGCTCGGGCGTATAGGAGGTGTTTGAGGAGCCCGTGTGAAGATGCTCTAAGAAAATTTTCAAGGAGACAGGAGACTCCTCAAAGCTCCTCCATATGTTTGGACATTGTCTGGACAAAGAAACATCGACCCAATGGGCTTCCCCATACCATCCTCATGTGTCTCGACAGTCCTAACTGCCCTAAGCCCGGCCCATATGTGCGGTGGAAATGAGGTTGTCCAAATATGTCGACCATGTCGGACAAGAAAATTCGACCACACCCAAACCTATTCCACTCTTTGCCAAGAAACACAACTCTCAGTCCCCCCCCCCACATTCATGGCGTACCACCCGATGTGCCTTCTCCCGTCGACAAAAGCCAACCGTTGACCTCCCCACCCCCCAAACCCTAGCCCACTCGCGCCGCCACACAGCCCCTTCCGCACCGATTTGCATTGTCGGCGGCGGTAAGGAGCTCGCCGCGCCAACCTGTGATCGCCGCCACCCACGCTCCACTTGATGCATTTATAAAATTTCCTTGGTATGCCGCTCTGTATTAAATACAGAGTAGCGTACAGCGGTAACCAAGCATTGAAGTGTGTGATAGATTGTGATATACATTGAGTATCATTATCATATCACAATCACTGAATATAGTTGCGATCCGGACAATCCGTTTCACATGTATAAATATACATGGTAAGAACCGTAAACACATTTTTGTGAACCGAGGCCATGTGAAATGCCACTATAGATAGAGCAGGGGGAGAGAGAAACAGTAACCTTGAGGATTGAGAGGTATTGGCAGTAACGTTGCTTCAGCACAATTGCATAGGGGAGCCAGAGCTTCAACAAGTGGACCAGATGCTGTCGAGGCTGGCTGAGTAGTACTCCCTCCGTTCCAAAATATAAGTCTTTTTAGAGATTTCACTATCAACCACATACGGATGTATATAGATGCATTTTAGAGTGTAGATTCATTCATTTTGCTCCGTATGTGGTCCATAGTGGAATCTCTCCAAAGACTTATATTTAGGAACGGAGGGAGTATAAGTCACTGCATGACGATCAGGACTGAGTTGGCCATTTTTTTTTTGTGAAGCTCTCAGGCCAGTCAGGGCATATGGTAAATTTCCTTACATTCAGCTCCAGGCCCAAGCAAGCGATACACAAGCCATAATGGGTAGTAACATAGAGTAGTAACATGCCCATGTTACTACTCTATGTTACTACCTCTATAGTGGGGAGTAACATATGTGTGGTAACATGGAAGATTTCATTTATTAGGCCATAGACTCATCTTACCTTGATATGTGTGATGTTACTCATACTAGTAGTAACTAGCTACTACCTCCTTTCCGGTTTATATGGCTCAATTCAAAAATCTCACCAACCAAGGTAGATGATGAGTGATGGAACAATTTTTGTAGTTTGCAAAGACACACAATTAATGCACTCGTTTTCCTCACAATTTTATGTTTACCAATGCATTAATTACAATGCATGCATACATAAAATACATGCATTGGTCAATTTTCTCTTAATATTTGCATGCAATGATTTAATGCACCTTGAAATCTGAACATGTGATGGGGATCAATCAAATTGAGCCTTATAAAACGAAAAATTTAAAATTTTGAGATAAGCCCTATAAACCGGAAAGGAGGGAGTATGTTACCACATGCCTCTCTTTCTTCATTTATTGCTTGCCACATCATCTTTTTTATCTAGATATGTGTGATGTTACTACCATTGTTACTCCCACTATGGGTAGTCTGATTGTATTCTGCTGGAGAGGCGCACGCGTCACGCAATAAACATCAGCAATATACGGGGGTATTGGTGCCGCAGCTCGCTGCTGAAAAGTTTGCAAAGTTAATCTGTTGTTGATTCCCGATGTCCTTAGTAATACTACGTTGGTCAGTTGGTAATCTATAGGGGTCGATCCGACATTTTCCTCTATTACTCCCTCCGTTCCGATTTACTCGTCGTGGTTATAATTCAATTTGAACTAAAACCACGACGAGTAAATCGGAACGGAGGGAGTACCTGTGAGCACAATGAACTATTTCATGTGCACGGAAAACAAGCCATCTCCCATGGCGGAGCCTAATTAAACCGAGTCCACCTTGAGATGCCATTTTGAGATACTCCCTTCATTTTTTATACAAAGCCACAAATCCATATTACAGGTAGCAAGGTAAAAGTAAAGTGTGCTTAAGTCAATATTACAAGCTAGATTGTCTCCTTATTTGTCGCGTTAATTAATGCATATTTTTCTGTTCCACCCACAACAAGCCAATACTCTCACTCTTTTTAGTTGATTAATGAGGCGCATGCAAGCCAACCTTCTCACAGTCACATGCATGCAAGAGATAATTAATGTCCTTCTTTGCTACTACGATGCAAACACCATCCTCGATTAGTGTTAGTAGCCTTGTATAGCTGTAAATCGTAATTTTAATAGTGGCCTTGTATATAAAAATTGAGGGAGTATTATATTACGAGCCTAACAAACCATGTCATACTACTCGTGCGGAGTACCGCACTGTTAGAATTACATGGCAATTAATCAGTGCCCGATGTGGCGAACAGTAATGACATGTACCCACACAGTTTAGTTCTATGTAGAACAATCCATGAACGCTCTTGTCTCACACTATACGCAAGTCAATCCAGAAGATGGTGACGCCGAGACTCTCTCATTTTATAATTTCTTATAAACACGTTTCTCTCGGTCCGTTTAAAGACTGGAGATACGTTTTCACTGTAGGATTTGCTACATTAAACTTACGAAACTAGATCTGATATTGACATATTTTGATGACTTTATCGGGGTTACGGTTGGTGTGTTGCATGAATGTCTGAAGATCCTCCCACACATCAATGGTCATGGTACCATCTCTAAGTTCTTGATAACTAATCAATACAAACACTCCGGTGCGCAACGAGGGATATACCTAGTGATCGTTTACTACTAACCTGATGGTTGTTAACTGTAAACCTGATAACTGGCATGTCATAATTTGGTAGTTTGGTGACGATATAACATGTTGAAGTAAGATATATTTTTGAACAGACACGATGGTGAATACATATTAATACTTTGAGAGCTTTTGGACTACACATGCTCCTCTTAGAATTTTTTATTAATTATTTTTAAAACTCCTTCAACTTACCGTCACCATATTAGTGTGTGATTTATTTGAGACAAAAACACAATACCGCAAAAAGCTTTCGCACCGCTTTATATATAAAAGCAACATGGATGAACTGGTACATGATGGTGAGAAAAATATTTTTACAAAGCATATCAAAGATAAAACAAACACAAGATTACAAGAATGCCCGCATCCTAACACGAATCACCCAAGGCTACTGACAAGAAGAGAACCGCATGCTTCCAAGAGAGACCACCGGACTTCAATGGAACACACACAACAAGTCGTCACCGGACAGGACCCCCTGTCCTCTCGCTCCAGGCCGTGGAGCGCCGATCCTGCCTACTGACACCGAGGACCAAGAGAGATGCCGCCAATGTCACATGTAAACGATAAGAAGCTACTAGGGACCCCTTCCGCCAGAACCAAGGGGGCATCGAGAAAGGATCCGAACTCCCCTGCCGACGTCGAAGAGACGTAACCGAAGGATACCTGAGCTCCACGGTTCCGCCCCCAAGGAGGTTCACTCTTAACACCGAGATCCACTCTTAATCTCTTAGTAGTACTAATCATATCTCTCAAATGTTTAAGGACTGCAGATTAGTTCTCATCATAGTATTGTCTCAGGAAGACTTCCAAATCTAGATCCATGTTGATATATTTTGACCACTATTTTTTTGCAATGTCCGGAATTACAGAGTTAATTGTCACTCATATGGATGTATCTAGCACTAAAATACGTCCATAAACATCTTGTTGAGCAACAAATAATTCGGAGCAGAGGTGTCTTAGGTTATAGTTGGTGAGTTACAGGAAATTCAGTTGCACACCTTTAAAACTTGCACACAATATCTCGTGTGGTATGATACCATGCTTCTATATAAGAAATCAATACTCCTAATATGCACTTGCATAGCACTCGAAAGCATAATGGAGGATATGTTTGTGTGTAGCAAATGTTCACTACTAAACTGGTGGTTGTTAACTATAAGCCCTTTATTACAACTTTACAAGCCTAATAAATAGCATCCTATATGTTGGTAGCTGATGACATCAAATATGTTCAAGCAGGATATAATTTTCAAGCAATTGTCGAAGCAGACCCAATGAAAAATGTATCATAATTCAGATTAATGATTTGAGAGGTCGGTTATTTTGATACTTTCACAGAACATGTGGCCCAATTAGAATTTCTGGTTAGTTATTAGCAAATCTCCTTCAAATCTCTATCTCTTTGTAAGGTATTTTTTAAGGGTTTAGAGCATCTCCAAGGATAGTCGACAAACCTCTCAATATTTTTGGACACTGTCTGAACTAAAAACATTGATCCAATGGGCCTCCTCAAACCATCTCCATTTGTTCAGACGGGCCAAACCGCGCTAAACCCGACCAATATGGTGGGTGGAAATGAGGTTGTCCAAACATGTCAACCATGCCGGACCTAACAATCTGACACCACCCAAACCCAATCCACTCATTGATGAGAAACACAACTCATAGCCTCCCCTACATTCATGGCTACGAGTGAGCAGCAGCAGCGACATGCTCCACTTGATGTAATAATAAAATTTCTTTGCTATGCACCTTGGGAATGTGGATTTTTTTGTACCACAATACGGCTGCACGCTTTATCTAGACCATTCAGTTTGCATCAAGATTCGTGTTATCCTTATATATACATTTCTCTTTTTTGTTTCCAATAGAACATATGATTTGGAACTTTGTAGGTCAACTATACACAAGTGCCACTCATTGTAAAAAATGTTTTTGGTTTTTTCATTAAACATAAATTAGTCAAATTTCAAATTTTAAATGAGTTGTATCATTTAAAAAAATGTGCCAAAAAATAATAAAATATTCTGCACATGGTAGTACTTGTATGATGTTGATCGGCAAAGATCCGAGTTCAAATGTTTTTTAATTGAATCAAAAAGAAAAAAATTTGTTTGCACGAACTTTGAAGCAAAAATGAACAATGAGGATAAATGTTACGATGGTTGGCAGTACTGAACTTTCACTGCACCTTGGTATTAAATACATAGTACCATACGAACAAGTAGAATAAGGTGATGTAGGCGGGTTGTAAGACTTTAAATAGTATATTTTTACTTAGTTGGCAGAGGGAGAAGATAAGCGGGCTACAAACTAGCAGTCGACTGTAGCACGTGTTTCTAGACACTTTGTGAAAGTGTCAGGTGAGCCAAGTATCAATAAAGTAGTACTTATTTTTATCTATTTATTGTACTTGCCGGATTTAAGATTGACTATATGTAACATAGCAACATCATATAGCCAGCAACTAGCTTTACTATTAACCATGCTCTACAGTGTTAACCAAGCATTGAAGTGCGTGCCACAAATATAGGTTGTGATGTTCATTGAGTATCATGATCATATCACATTCATTGAATATAGTGGCGATTCGGTCCACCCGTTTCACACGAGTCGTCTATTTTGGAACGGAGGGAGTATAAATATACATGCTAAGAACCGTAAACACATTCTTGAAAACAGAGGCCATGTGAGACAACACTATAGAGAGAGCAAGGGGAGAAGAAACAGTAACCTTCAGGGAATGAGCGGCATCAGGAGAAACATTGCTTCAGTGCAATTGCGTAGGGGGAGCATCTCGTCGACAAGCAGACCAGTTGCGATGGAGTCTTGCGGAGAATTACGAGTCACTCCATGACCGCACCGAGTTCATAGGCCATCGCCTCGCTGAAACTTCCAGGCCGGGGCATAAGGTGTAGTTCAGTACAACCGACTCCATGGCCATGCAAGCGCGTTAGGTACCATGAAGTTGAGCTTCCGTTGTGGTGCACATCTTGCGTCACGTCCAGCTCTCAGCATCTGTACATGGCTCATCACCGCAGCTCGCTAGAGAAATTGCAGGGTTAATTTGCTTGTCGATTCTTGTTGTCCTGCGTGTGATACTACGTTGGTCAGTTGACTTGGCTCAGATCTAGCTTAGGCATCGATCCGACATGTTCCTCTACATGTGGGCACAGTGGACCTAACGTGCACCGAAAACAAGCCATCTCTCAGGATGGAGGTGCCATATCGGGATATTATATTGGGTTACTCTAATTCTAGTTTAGAAATTCTGTTTGACATGGCAATTAATTACCGCTATTGAGATGTAGCACCACAACTTAATTCTGTATGGTCCGATACCATCGCTCAGACCATCTACAGCCTGACTTGGCAAATCTGATCCCTCAAACGTCCGCAAACAGTGATCGGTCATACCTCAAAAAATGCATTCCACATCCGGATACTTTAAATTAGAAACTTAAAATCCATATTATTACATGCAATGTGAAACTTAATCTAAGTAGAGGTCGCCTGGTTCGGCTCCCTGCTTGTCCGTCTCCGCCATGGCCAGGTCCGACGGCTGGCTGTGCTCCTCAGAATGTTGGTCCAATCACCGGCAAGGTAAAGTAGGGCATGAGACATGACCCGGCTCACGGGACTCAAGGCATCGCCGTCTTCCAAGCCCTATTCTTTCTCGTCGGAGCCCGAAACCCTAACGATGCCGGCGGACGTCAGATCGATGACGGATCCGTCCTAGGACGAGCCGCAAACGTCCACCACGACACGGTCACGGTGCCCGGACTGATGGGCATACGGGGCGCTGGAGAGTGCGACTCCGCCTCGCCAACGTCCACCGCCGCGAGGGCTGCCTCCTTCTCCCGCGCCCGATGCCTTTTACGGCGGGCACACCGTGACATGACCTCGTCAGACGAGGCCCATGGTGTGTCACCATGCTCCGCGCGCCAACAGAGGTGTTGCGCGTCCGTCAGTGCGTTCAGACACCAGATGGACCGCATGACCTCCGGTGAGGCAGCTACGGCTGGCCTAGCGCCGTATCCATGCGCCATTTGGGCGGATGCAATGGATTCCCGACTGAAGGAGTCTGAGCGCTGCCTCGCACTGGCCTCCTCCCGAGAGAGGCAGAGCACAAATCGGATGGCCATCTCCTCCTCGGGGACGCGTGGGATGAGCTTGGGGTCGACGGATTTGGAGGTGAAGGACTCGGATTCGCTGCCCGCCATGCCGGAGACTGAGTTTGGGTGGTGGTGGGGAGCGGAGGGGAGGGGGGTGAAGTGGCGGGTTTAGTCCGACCATCGAATGGCATGGAATTTATGTGGGATCGGGTGAGCCAGCGTGGGTCGGGTCTGACTTGACGGGCGTGCCGGACGTCTTCATATCTGCCCCATATTTAGGTTGAATATGAGGGGTGCCGGTCAGCGCGGGTGTTTGTGGGCCGTTTGAGGGGTCCGTCTTGATGAAAAAACGTGACCGATAAAACATGTAGTGCGTAGGATCTAGTTTCAGAGCATTTTCTTCTGTGTGTGTGGGGTGTTTCAAAGCACTTATCAACACATACTCGGTGGTAAATAAAACATACTCCCTCCATCCAAAAATACTTGTCATCAAAATGAATGAAAAGAAATGTATCTAGAACTAAAATACATCTAGATACATCCTCATTTATCCATTTTGATGACAAGTATTTCCGGACGGAGGGAGTACATATTATAATTCAGATTAATACTTCGAGAGATCAGTTATTTTGACACTATTAAACTACATGTGCCTCAGTTTAATTAGAATTTTTGATCAATTATTCGTAAGCCCGACACTCCTTTTATCTTTCCAAGGCATGCATTTTGATTACTCAAGACAAAATTTGACTCACAGTTACCATATTAGTATCTGCCTTTTTACACCCGCAATAAAAAATGTTTAAAAAATATGGATCTATTTTTTTTAGAACGAACGCTCAAGAAAAGCTCGACTGTGAATTAACAAAGCCATTAACCGGCCAGGGATTACACAAGGTCACCATTACAACCAATACGTTGGGTGGAAATGAGGTTGTCCAAACATGTCAACCATGCCGGACCTAACAATCCGACACCACCCAAATCCAATCCACTCATTGATGAAACACAACTCATAGCCTCCCCTACATTCATGGCTACGAGTGAGCAGCAGCAGCGGTATGCTCCACTTGATGTAATAATAAAATTTCTTTGCTATGCACCTTGGGAATGTGGATTTTTGTACCACAATACCGCTGTACGCTTTATCTAGACCATTTAGTTTGCATCAAGGTTCGTGTTATCCTCATATATACATTTCTCTTTTTTGTTTCCAATATAACATATGATTTGGAACTTTGTAGGTCAACTATACACAAGTGCCACTCATTGTAAAAAATGTTTTTGGTTTTTTCATTAAACATAAATTAGTCAAATTTTAAATTTTAAATGAGTTGTATCATTTAAAAAAATGCGCCAAAAAATAAAAAAAAATCTGCACATGGTAGTACTTGTATGATGTTGATCGGCAAATATTCGAGTTCAAATGTTTTTTTAATTGAATCAAAAAGGAAAAAGTTTGTTTGCACGAACTTTGAAGCAAAAATGAACAATGAGGATAAAGGTTACGATGGTTGGCGGTACTGAACTTTCACCGCACCTTGGTATTAAATACATAGTAGCATACGAGCAAGTAGAATAAGGTGATGTAGGCGTTGTAAGACTTTAGATAGTGTATTTTTACTTAGTTGACAGAGAGAGAAGATAAACGGGCTACAAACTAACAGTCGACTGTAGCACGTGCTTCTAGACACTTTGTGAAAGTGTCAGGTGGGCCAAGTATCAATAAAGCAATACTTATTTTCATCAAGTTATTGTACTTGCCGGCTTTAAGATTGACTATATATAACATGGCAACATAATATAGCCAACAACTAGCTTTACTATTAACCATGCTCTACAGTGCTAACCAAGCATTGAAGTGTGTGCCACACATATAGGTTGTGATGTTCATTGAGTATCATGATCATATCACATTCATTGAATATAGTGGCGATTCGGTCCACCCGTTTCACATGTATAAATATACATGCCAAGAACCGTAAACACATTCTTGAGAACAGAGGCCATGTGAGACATCACTAGAGAGAGCAAGGGGAGAAGAAACAGTAACCTTCGGGGAATGAGAGGCATCAGGAGAAACATTGCTTCAGTGCAATTGCATAGGGAGAGCATCTCGTCGAAGGGCAGACCAATTGCGATGGAGTCTGGCTAAGAATTACAAGTCACTCCATGACCGCCCACAGTTCACAGGCCATCACCTCTCTGAAACTCTCATGCCGGGGCATAAGGTGTAGTTCAGTACAACCGACTCCATGGCCATGCAAGCGCGTTACGTACCATGAAGTTGAGCTTCCGTGGTGGTGCACCTCTTGCGTCACGTCCTGCTCTTAGCATCTGTACATGGCTCATCACCGCAGCTTGCTAGAGAAATTGCAGAGTTAATTTGCTTGTCGATTCTTGTACGCCGCTGGTCGTGCACGGACAAGCTCAAGATCGTAAAAACAAAAAAAAAGGTTGTTCTTCGGTCCGCTCGGTTGGACCAACCTTTAACCGGACCGGACTGAACTTTTTTCGGTCCATATTCTAGGGAACGTACCAGCGTATTTTAGCGGACCTAGACCGAGCGGGCCACGAGCTAGACCAGCGGACTAGACCATTTCGTCAACCGTTAACTGCGAGGGCTGCCGTGGCTTCCCGGGCCCTCTCCCTCTCACGATGGCACGTCGCACATCCGCAACAGATGAGCCGTGAGTCATGCCGGCATTGACCTCCAATTAGGAGCCCTACGCAGTAGGGACGAGGCATCAATGAAGGAGTTGCGCTGCCTCCCAATCGTTGTGGCGCAGACGGCAGTCACCGCGTCCGGCGAGGCCGCGCTCACGTGCCTCAAGACCCAGCCCCAGCAAATCCAAGCACCATTTGCACAGACACAATGGAGTCCAGCTGGATCGAGTTAGATCACCATTGGGCGCACACTCCTCGCGTGAGCAGCGGAGAGCCATGCAGACGACCTTCTCCCCCTCATCCCCGCATGGTATGAGGTCCTAGCGATGGATCTGGAGACCCCAGAGCCGGGTCCGCTGCCCGCCATGCCGAAGAATGTAGGGAAATGCCATAACGGAGCTTAGAGTGGAGTGAGTCGACTGGCTAGGGTTTCGCCCGAGATGCGGATATGAACGATTATATGTAGGGTCGGGGTAGGCTACTGTGGGCCTAATCCGACGTGGCGGATGCGCCTGGGCGCGTGTGAGATTTCCCATATGCACCCTAGATATGGGCTGGATATGAGGGATGCCAGTCAGCCCGGACCTATAGAGTCGGTATGATGGGTCTGGCTGACTCGGGATTTTATCACGGTCAGTGACCGGGCTATCCGCTCGGGCGTATAGGAGGTGTTTGAG
>LR738711.1:28324369-28343902 GCA_902687465.1 Secale cereale | reverse complement strand
TTTTTTTTTTTTTTTGTGAAGCTCTCAGGCCAGTCAGGGCATATGGTAAATTTCCTTACATTCAGCTCCAGGCCCAAGCAAGCGATACACACGATGATTGTATTCTGCTGGAGAGGCGCACGCGTCACGCAATAAACATCAGCAATATACGGGGGTATTGGTGCCGCAGCTCGCTGCTGAAAAGTTTGCAAAGTTAATCTGTTGTTGATTCCCGATGTCCTTAGTAATACTACGTTGGTCAGTTGGTAATCTATAGGGGTCGATCCGACATTTTCCTCTATTACTCCCTCCGTTCCGACTTACTCGTCGTGGTTATAATTCAATTTGAACTAAAACCACGACGAGTAAATCGGAACGGAGGGAGTACCTGTGAGCACAATGAACTATTTCATGTGCACGGAAAACAAGCCATCTCTCATGGCGGAGCCTAATTAAACCGAGTCCACCTTGAGATGCCATTTTGAGATACTCCCTTCATTTTTTATACAAAGCCACAAATCCATATTACAGGTAGCAAGGTAAAAGTAAAGTGTGCTTAAGTCAATATTACAAGCTAGATTGTCTCCTTATTTGTCGCGTTAATTAATGCATATTTTTCTGTTCCACCCACAACAAGCCAATACTCTCACTCTTTTTAGTTGATTAATGAGGCGCATGCAAGCCAACATTCTCACAGTCACATGCATGCAAGAGATAATTAATGTCCTTCTTTGCTACTACGATGCAAACACCATCCTCGATTAGTGTTAGTAGCCTTGTATAGCTGTAAATCGTAATTTTAATAGTGGCCTTGTATATAAAAATTAAGGGAGTATTATATTACGAGCCTAACAAACCATGTCATACTACTCGTGCGGAGTACCGCACTGTTAGAATTACATGGCAATTAATCAGTGCCCGATGTGGCGAACAGTAATGACATGTACCCACACAGTTTAGTTCTATGTAGAACAATCCATGAAGCTCTTGTCTCACACTATACGCAAGTCAATCCAGAAGATGGTGACGCCGAGACTCTCTCATTTTATAATTTCTTATAAACACGTTTCTCTCGGTCCGTTTAAAGACTGGAGATACGTTTTCACAGTAGGATTTGCTACATTAAACTTACGAAACTAGATCTGATATTGACATATTTTGATGACTTTATCGGGGTTACGGTTGGTGTGTTGCATGAATGTCTGAAGATCCTCCCACACATCAATGGTCATGGTACCATCTCTAAGTTCTTGATAACTAATCAATACAAACACTCCGGTGCGCAACGAGGGATATACCTAGTGATCGTTTACTACTAACCTGATGGTTGTTAACTGTAAACCTGATAACTGGCATGTCATAATTTGGTAGTTTGGTGACGATATAACATGTTGAAGTAAGATATATTTTTGAACAGACACGATGGTGAATACATATTAATACTTTGAGAGCTTTTGGACTACACATGCTCCTCTTAGAATTTTTTATTAATTATTTTTAAAACTCCTTCAACTTACCGTCACCATATTAGTGTGTGATTTATTTGAGACAAAAACACAATACCGCAAAAAGCTTTCGCACCGCTTTATATATAAAAGCAACATGGATGAACTGGTACATGATGGTGAGAAAAATATTTTTACAAAGCATATCAAAGATAAAACAAACACAAGATTACAAGAATGCCCGCATCCTAACACGAATCACCCAAGGCTACTGACAAGAAGAGAACCGCATGCTTCCAAGAGAGACCACCGGACTTCAATGGAACACACACAACAAGTCGTCACCGGACAGGACCCCCTGTCCTCTCGCTCCAGGCCGTGGAGCGCCGATCCTGCCTACTGACACCGAGGACCAAGAGAGATGCCGCCAATGTCACATGTAAACGATAAGAAGCTACTAGGGACCCCTTCCGCCAGAACCAAGGGGGCATCGAGAAAGGATCCGAACTCCCCTGCCGACGTCGAAGAGACGTAACCGAAGGATACCTGAGCTCCACGGTTCCGCCCCCAAGGAGGTTCACTCTTAACACCGAGATCCACTCTTAATCTCTTAGTAGTACTAATCATATCTCTCAAATGTTTAAGGACTGCAGATTAGTTCTCATCATAGTATTGTCTCAGGAAGACTTCCAAATCTAGATCCATGTTGATATATTTTGACCACTATTTTTTTGCAATGTCCGGAATTACAGAGTTAATTGTCACTCATATGGATGTATCTAGCACTAAAATACGTCCATAAACATCTTGTTGAGCAACAAATAATTCGGAGCAGAGGTGTCTTAGGTTATAGTTGGTGAGTTACAGGAAATTCAGTTGCACACCTTTAAAACTTGCACACAATATCTCGTGTGGTATGATACCATGCTTCTATATAAGAAATCAATACTCCTAATATGCACTTGCATAGCACTCGAAAGCATAATGGAGGATATGTTTGTGTGTAGCAAATGTTCACTACTAAACTGGTGGTTGTTAACTATAAGCCCTTTATTACAACTTTACAAGCCTAATAAATAGCATCCTATATGTTGGTAGCTGATGACATCAAATATGTTCAAGCAGGATATAATTTTCAAGCAATTGTCGAAGCAGACCCAATGAAAAATGTATCATAATTCAGATTAATGATTTGAGAGGTCGGTTATTTTGATACTTTCACAGAACATGTGGCCCAATTAGAATTTCTGGTTAGTTATTAGCAAATCTCCTTCAAATCTCTATCTCTTTGTAAGGTATTTTTTAAGGGTTTAGAGCATCTCCAAGGATAGTCGACAAACCTCTCAATATTTTTGGACACTGTCTGAACTAAAAACATTGATCCAATGGGCCTCCTCAAACCATCTCCATTTGTTCAGACGGGCCAAACCGCGCTAAACCCGACCAATATGGTGGGTGGAAATGAGGTTGTCCAAACATGTCAACCATGCCGGACCTAACAATCTGACACCACCCAAACCCAATCCACTCATTGATGAGAAACACAACTCATAGCCTCCCCTACATTCATGGCTACGAGTGAGCAGCAGCAGCGACATGCTCCACTTGATGTAATAATAAAATTTCTTTGCTATGCACCTTGGGAATGTGGATTTTTTTGTACCACAATACGGCTGCACGCTTTATCTAGACCATTCAGTTTGCATCAAGATTCGTGTTATCCTTATATATACATTTCTCTTTTTTGTTTCCAATAGAACATATGATTTGGAACTTTGTAGGTCAACTATACACAAGTGCCACTCATTGTAAAAAATGTTTTTGGTTTTTTCATTAAACATAAATTAGTCAAATTTCAAATTTTAAATGAGTTGTATCATTTAAAAAAAGTGCCAAAAAATAAAAAAATATTCTGCACATGGTAGTACTTGTATGATGTTGATCGGCAAAGATCCGAGTTCAAATGTTTTTTAATTGAATCAAAAAGAAAAAAATTTGTTTGCACGAACTTTGAAGCAAAAATGAACAATGAGGATAAATGTTACGATGGTTGGCGGTACTGAACTTTCACTGCACCTTGGTATTAAATACATAGTACCATACGAGCAAGTAGAATAAGGTGATGTAGGCGGGTTGTAAGACTTTAAATAGTATATTTTTACTTAGTTGGCAGAGAGAGAAGATAAGCGGGCTACAAACTAGCAGTCGACTGTAGCACGTGTTTCTAGACACTTTGTGAAAGTGTCAGGTGAGCCAAGTATCAATAAAGTAGTACTTATTTTCATCTAGTTATTGTACTTGCCGGATTTAAGATTGACTATATGTAACATGGCAACATCATATAGCCAGCAACAAGCTTTACTATTAACCATGCTCTACAGTGTTAACCAAGCATTGAAGTGCGTGCCACAAATATAGGTTGTGATGTTCATTGAGTATCATGATCATATCACATTCATTGAATATAGTGGCGATTCGGTCCACCCGTTTCACATGAGTCGTCTATTTTGGAACGGAGGGAGTATAAATATACATGCTAAGAACCATAAACACATTCTTGAAAACAGAGGCCATGTGAGACAACACTATAGAGAGAGCAAGGGGAGAAGAAACAGTAACCTTCAGGGAATGAGCGGCATCAGGAGAAACATTGCTTCAGTGCAATTGCGTAGGGGGAGCATCTCGTCGACAAGCAGACCAGTTGCGATGGAGTCTTGCGGAGAATTACGAGTCACTCCATGACCGCACCGAGTTCATAGGCCATCGCCTCGCTGAAACTTCCAGGCCGGGCCATAAGGTGTAGTTCAGTACAACCGACTCCATGGCCATGCAAGCGCGTTAGGTACCATGAAGTTGAGCTTCCGTTGTGGTGCACATCTTGCGTCACGTCCAGCTCTCAGCATCCGTACATGGCTCATCACCGCAGCTCGCTAGAGAAATTGCAGGGTTAATTTGCTTGTCGATTCTTGTTGTCCTGCGTGTGATACTACGTTGGTCAGTTGGCTTGGCTCAGATCTAACTTAGGCATCGATCCGACATGTTCCTCTACATGTGGGCACAGTGGACCTAACGTGCACCGAAAACAAGCCATCTCTCAGGATGGAGGTGCCATATCGGGATATTATATTGGGTTACTCTAAGTCTAGTTTAGAAATTCTGTTTGACATGGCAATTAATTACCGCTAATGAGATGTAGCACCACAACTTAATTCTGTATGGTCCGATACCATCGCTCAGACCATCTACAGCCTGACTTGGCAAATCTGATCCCTCGAACGTCCGCGAACAGTGATCGGTCATACCTCAAAAAATGCATTCCACATCCGGATACTTTAAATTAGAAACTTGAAATCCATATTATTACATGCAATGTGAAACTTAATCTAAGTAGAGGTCGCCTGGTTCGGCTCCCCGCTTGTCCGTCTCCGCCATGGCCAGGTCCGACGGCTGGCTGTGCTCCTCAGAATGTTGGTCCAATCACCGGCAAGGTAAAGTAGGGCATGAGACATGACCCGGCTCACGGGACTCAAGGCATCGCCGTCTTCCATGCCCTATTCTTTCTCGTCGGAGCCCGAAACCCTAACGATGCCGGCGGACGTCAGATCGATGACGGATCCGTCCTAGGACGAGCCGCAAACGTCCACCACGACACGGCCACGGTGCCCGGACTGATGGGCATACGGGGCGCTGGAGAATGCGACTCCGCCTCGCCAACGTCCACCGCCGCGAGGGCTGCCTCCTTCTCCCGCGCCCGATGCCTTGTGCGGCGGGCACACCGTGACATGACCTCGTCAGACGAGGCCCATGGTGTGTCACCATGCTCCGCGCGCCAACAGAGGTGTTGCGCGTCCGTCAGTGCGTTCAGACACCAGATGGACCGCATGACCTCCGGCGAGGCAGCTACGGCTGGCCTAGCGCCGTATCCATGCGCCATTTGGGCGGATGCAATGGATTCCCGACTGAAGGAGTCTGAGCGCTGCCTCGCACTGGCCTCCTCCCGAGAGAGGCGGAGCACAAATCGGATGGCCATCTCCTCCTCGGGGACGCGTGGGATGAGCTTGGGGTCGACGGATTTGGAGGTGAAGGACTCGGATTCGCTGCCCGCCATGCCGGAGACTGAGTTTGGGTGGTGGTGGGGAGCGGAGGGGAGGGGGGTGAAGTGGCGGGTTTAGTCCGACCATCGAATGGCATGGAATTTATGTGGGATCGGGTGAGCCAGCGTGGGTCGGGTCTGACTTGACGGGCGTGCCGGACGTCTTCATATCCGCCCCATATTTAGGTTGAATATGAGGGGTGCCGGTCAGCGCGGGTGTTTGTGGGCCGTTTGAGGGGTCGGTCTTGATGAAAAAACGTGACCGATAAAACATGTAGTGCGTAGGATCTAGTTTCAGAGCATTTTCTTCTGTGTGTGTGGGGTGTTTCAAAGCACTTATCGACACATACTCGGTGGTAAATAAAACATACTCCCTCCATCCAAAAATACTTGTCATCAAAATGAATGAAAAGAGATGTATGTAGAACTAAAATACATCTAGATACATCCTCATTTATCCATTTTGATGACAAGTATTTCCGGACGGAGGGAGTACATATTATAATTCAGATTAATACTTCGAGAGATCAGTTATTTTGACACTTTTAAACTACATGTGCCTCAGTTTAATTAGAATTTTTGATCAATTATTCGTAAGCCCGACACTCCTTTTCTCTTTCCAAGGCATGCATTTTGATTACTCAAGACAAAACTTTGACTCACAGTTACCATATTAGTATCTGCCTTTTTACACCCGCAATAAAAAATGTTTAAAAAATATGGATCAATTTTTTTTAGAATGAACGCTCAAGAAAAGCTCGACTGTGAATTAACAAAGCCATTAACCGGCCAGGGATTACACAAGGTCACCATTACAACTAACTGTAGACAGAAAAGAGAAACAAACTGTAGATACACGGTGATGCCGAAGCAGCTTACAAGCACCAAAGACTACACGCCCTATAGAAGTAAAAGAGAATAAGCACTAGCTTGTAGTCGACGGCGTCCTCCGAGTGAACTTAAATCAGTAGGGCAAATAGAGAGGAACTTCGGGCGGAGCCAAAGCCCAATGTCGATGAACCGTGCCCTCATCTACCCTGGAAGGTGCACATCAAAAACATGCCGCTCCTCTCCAAATCCGGAGGGGATCCCTGCCCCTCGCCTTGACTCGAAAGGCGCCGGACCGCCGGAAAATGGAATTGCCCTCCCCCTAGAGCAAGGAATGAGCATGATCCTAGGCACCAAGGGAGAAACTCAGCTCGACAAGCTGCTACATGAAGGATACCAGACGAAAGTCCACGCCGCGGCCCACTGGTACAAGCACGAAGAGGAAAAACTGCACAAGGGAGCTATCACTGAACAAACAAACAGTGAGGGGCAAATGAACCATCCATAACTGGAATCAGATCAACCCGCAAAAATCAGCTCCGTGACCTTGCAACCGCATCTGGTTACTGCCAACACAAAGGAGAGGATCCCTATCCCCTCCTTGCCAAAGGCAAAGATGTGGAGCACGCAAGCACAGATCAGCCAACAGCCAGAAAGAGAGGATAGCAGACCAACACTAATTCAGAGACAAAGAACCATGCTCCAAATCCCTCGCCGAAGACGCAGCAACCCAGCCACCACCGCTCAGCGCCACAACACTCTCCCGCCTTCCCCAAGCCGGCACCTTCAAGGAGGAGGTGGCGCATGATGCGCCGTTGTCGACCTGTCTCAGCAAGACA
The DNA here is from genome assembly GCA_902687465.1 of Secale cereale. Taxonomy (NCBI): domain Eukaryota; kingdom Viridiplantae; phylum Streptophyta; class Magnoliopsida; order Poales; family Poaceae; genus Secale; species Secale cereale. The sequence goes on along the minus strand of LR738711.1, from coordinate 28,336,718 downwards.
AGGGATTTATCCCGGGCATGGAGCGGGAGGGAGAGGGCACGAACCTCGATGATGCCTCCAAGGAGGGGAATGGCACCGGCCGGTGTCGCCGCCGTCGTGGCTAGAGCACACCAGCCAAGGATTTCTCCTGATTCGGTCCACATCTAAAGGCAGCCCAACAATGGATCCGACGGCTAGAGGCCACCGACGACCAGATCCAGCGGGGCGAAGTGTTGCGTGGGGGAGGGAGGCCGCTTTTAGATCCAGACGCGAGCGAGGAGGGCGCAACACCCACTGCGACCGGCGACAGCTCCCGCCGTCCCTCGCCACCCTCACGGTCGAGGAAGCGGAGGGCCACCACCTGCGACACCGCTTGCAGCAGAATACAGCGCCGCCTCGGCGTCCAGAGCCCTCCGGTCGGGAGCAGCAGATCCTCGCTGCCGCCGTCCTTGACGACCCCGCGGACGGCGCCGGAGGTCTCCTCGGGCGGCGGGAGGGGGGGAGGGAGGTACGGCAGCTAGGGTGAGTCGCCCCAAGCGGAGTGACGTGGGGCCGGGGGAGGAGGGCTGAGTTCACTCGTCCGGGGTGATTGACGACGGAGTTTTCAATATGGATCTACTTTACCATGGACTTATGTCACGCAAATTACTTTTTTTTGCATGGTAATACGTGTCTCATTCATATCATAAAGATTAAAGTACAAGTCACGTAAGGACCAACATAACAAAACTGAAAAGATAGCAGAACATGTCTGAGCTTGACACCAAGACCCGTCACCTGCCTCCAGCACCACCACAGTAGCCACCGAAGAAAATAATGACGGATTACCTCCTCACCCGAGCTCGACGCGGCTCCATCGCTGATATGCAGCTTTGCGGACCTCCAAGGTGGCTCACCAAAAGTGAAGCCATTGCCGTTGAACGAATCAGACCGGTGCAACACCCCGGACACGCCATCGAACTTCAGATCTGGCACCCCACCACGACTAAGACGTCGAAGGAGGAAACCATACCTGCCATCCACGAACCACGAACCCAACACAAGTTCCGTCCTCCAGATGTCCTCGATGCAGATCACAATCTGCATCCGCTCCTGGACTACCTCCAAGCTCCGCGCCGATGCTGGAGCAAACATCGTCGCAACGGCGGAGCTCGAGGACACATGTCCACCACGAGAATGCCGCCGCCGCCACACCATCCTTGTTTGAACAGACTAGTTTCCAAATCCATCACCAACCATAGAACCGATGGCCTCGTCAGAGAAGGATCCGAAGAATCTTTATTCAGCGCCGTTATCGTCGCCGACGAAGCCAAGACGATGAACAACCTAAAAATCTAAACTACGAGAGAGTAAAAACGATCCACACGCGTGGATCCGGCGACCCCCTCACTACCGACGACCGAGGTCACACATCACACATCACACAGTCCCATGTTCACAACAGAGAACCGACACGCAGTGGCACCGAAATTATTCTGAACCTGCGTCAGAACTTTTTACTTCAAGGCACAATATAATTACCGGGAATCTCGTAACCATCCAGAATCATATACTGTAGTGTAAGAACAAGGATGAATCATAAACCTGTACAAATCGAGAGTATTGCACGCCCAGTCTGATGAGCCGGCATGTCAAAACAGAGCTCTTTGCTGTACTGTGGTCTCTAGCTAGCTAGCTCGAAGTACCATGTCGATCCTACCTACCTGCTGTGGAGGGCGTCGGGGCTGCTTGGGACCGGCCGCTTGTTGTCGGCAAACCCCAGGGCGGAAGGCGTAGACGACGGCGACGGCGAGCTCGCCAGAGCATCCTCAGGCAACGGCCGTGAGCCGACGTCGTACGCCGCGGACGCCGCTGCTCCCAGACGGCGCACATGTACTCGCACCGCAGCGGCTAGAAGAAGAACATCGCTGCCGCCCACCAGGTACACGATGACGACGAGCACGAGCAGCCGGTGGTGGTTACAGCGCGGGAGCGGCGCCGCCCGTGCAGCCGGGGCTCCTCTCGCTCCGTGCCTGCCTCACGGAGGCTGCGCCGGTCGCATCGATCGACGCCGGCCGAGCGTGAGAGAGAGGCGCGGACACGGAGAGAACGAGTCTCTTCTTCAACGAAAAAAATAACGCGCTATGTAAAATAGCGTGACCCTTCTCCAAATGCTATACAAGTTATTGTGTGTTATTTGCGTGCTATATTACAAATAGCGTTTTGGAAAAAAAATGTCAAATATATCATAAAAATTAAGGATTTCAACATTTAAATTTTTGTCTAGAAGCTATACATGCATACCGCTGGTGTACATATTATGATATTAGATGCACTTAAGAGAATTCTTCTTGTTTTCATCTAAAAAATACAATGTTTCCATCCTAGATGGGCCTATTGTTGGGTTGCATTGGGCCGACGCCCGATGGGCTGCTATGGGCTGAGTGTCTGCTGTGTTTCTATCGCTTCATGCTAAAAACGCTAAAACGTTTTTGCTTTTAACGTCGTTATAGCACGCTATAACGTGAATATCGGCATAGCGCGTAAAATGACTAAAACGTAACGTGACACCCTCAAATATGCTATAGCAAAGTTTAAACGCCGAAATAACGCGCTATTTGTTTCGTTGCTCTTCTTGCATGTCGTGTGGTTTGTTGACGAAGCAGAGCGGGTAAAGTAGCCTAGCCGTCGCGCATTTCCGCGCCGGAACAAATAGTGGGAGTCGGCGTGGGACGCTAGCGGGAATCATGGAGCGCTGCCTCTCTCAAAGTTCAACAAGCCTTGCCACGGTCGCGCGTCGAACAGTAAATACGCTTACATCAGGGCTATGTCCTCGGTTTATACTGGATCGAGGTAGAAGAATCTGCCTACAAGAGGTAAAGACATTTCGCTACCGTGGACTGGTGTTCGTACGTGTTAATTAGTCTCTGACGGTAGTACTAGTACGTAAATTGCACTATGTATGACCTAGTTAGATGCAGTTAAGTAATCACCGGCGTGATACGGCATGACGCGCGCGGTACACGGCGCCGGATTTGGGGCTGATGCTCGCGTACGGCGTCCGCCCAAGCCGGGGGTTTGCTCTTGCAGCGTACGCTTCCCACCGTCGAGCCGGGTGTCGTGTATCGTCTCTCTCAGGATGAACCGCGCAACTGACTACCGGCTAGGCGGCTACCCAGATGGGTTTTCGTCGGCAGCTAGCTACTCCTGACCTATGGTCAACTTCAATGCATGACCATAAACGGATGTCCATTTGGGTCAGCAAAATGGACACGAGCGTCCGTTTGCAATTATCCGCCCGTGGGTGCATCCAACCGGCCACTGCATCTCAGAATTTTGTCCGCATTTGGACTACAATTTTGACAAAAAGACATTGTAAGTAAAAACAATAAAAAATAGGTCGGACCATCGCCACCGTCCCCGGTGAGGTCGATGTATGACAATGGAGGCCAAAGGTAGGCTGGCGGCCCCGACGATGGCTACCCGCCAGAAGGCGCTTGCACCACTTCTGGCCATGGCGGGGACGGTGACCATGTGTCGGCGCCCACCTACTCGGGCAGTCAGACCCATACTTCGGCGTGTAGTGCATCGTGTTCGTCCAGGTCCATGACTGCCCCACCAAGGCTGAGTTCCAGGATATGCGGGGGGCTCCCTCAACACCTGCATCTTCACCTCCTCCTTGACCTCCAGCTTGGGCATGGCGACGTCGCCGGCAGCCGACAAGGTCATCATTACGTCGAGGCCCTCCCACTGGGCCCGGTCGTACTCCTGCACGAAGTCCTCGAGCACCCTCCTCGCCAGCTCCTCCTCCTCCTTGGTGGACATGGTGGGTGGTGGTGGTGGCGGGGGTGGCGAGGGGGAGGGCGTCGGCATCAGGTCGCGTACCCCACGCATGACCGCGTGACCGGGGCGGCCTGGGACCACGCGCACGGCTAACATAGCGCGCATGTGGCGGGCTCGAAGCACGACTGGCAAAATAGGTTTGCCGACGCAGATCATGCACACGTCCCGAAACCATATGTCTCATAGGGGGAATCTATGGCGTACCTACAACTATTGAGGAGGTTCGGCGGGCGCAACGACGGTTGATCGTCAGTAGGCGGGCGCGGCTGCTCACCGGGCACCCGGTCTTGGCTCAAACGCGAGTTGTTCAAGAGATGCACGTTGCTCCACGGTAGTGGCGTGTCCGTCTCCCAGTAGCGCTGGCAGAAGTCCGCCTTAATTTACCATCACACATGAGACGAGGCAGCCGACGAAGAAATGGAGAAGGCGGGCGGCGAGGCGAAGTGGGCGGCAGAGCTCCCTGTGGACAATAAACCGGCCTTGTGGTTGTGCTTGAAGTCTGCCTTAATTTACAATCACACATGAGATGAGGCAGCCGACTTAGAAATGGAGAAGGCGGGCGGCGAGGCGAAGTGGGCGGCAGAGCTCCCCATGGACAGTAAACCAGCCTTGTGGTTGTGCTTCCCCTTCTTGCCAGGGACCCACTTCCACATTTCCATGGCTGGAGGCGGCCGAGGGGAGGTGGGGCGGAGTGGCGTTCGGAGGTAGGGTTTGGGTATTGGGCCTCGAGGAGGCACAATGCGATGGAGTGGAAGTGTGTGGACTGACCGGTCACCGGTCCATGGTTTCCACATTGAAAAGGACGGGCGGCTGATTTGCGGGCCCCATCGGGCGTGCGGATTAAATGGGGCCAGTGGAAATAGTTGGACATGTAGGGGATCGTAGAAGAAATCAAAAAGTTTCTACGCATCACCAAGATCAATCTATGGAGTAATCTAGCAACGAGGGAGAGGGGAGTGCATCTACATACCCTTGTAGATCGCGATGCGAAAGCGTTGCAAGAACGCAGATGAAGGAGTCGTACTCGCTGTGATTCAGATCGCGGTTGATTCCGATCTAAGCGCCGAACAACGGCGCCTCCGCGTTCAACACACGTGCAGCCCGGTGACGTCTCCCACGCCTTGATCCAGCAAGGAGAGAGGGAGAGCTTGGGGAAGACTCCATCCAGCAGCAGCACGACGGCGTGGTGGTGGAGGAGCGCGGGACTCCAGCAGGGCTTCGCCAAGCACTGCGAGAGACGAGGAGGGAGAGAGGTAGGGCTGCGCCAAGAGAGAGAGGTCAAACCGTGTGTTGGGCAGCCCCAAACCTCAAGTATATATAGGGGGAAGGGAGGGGCGGCGCCCCCTTTAGGGTTTCCACCCCTAGGGGTGGCGGCCAGCCCTAGATCCCATCTAGGGGGGCGTCCAAGGGGGAGAGGGAGAGGGGGGCGCACCAGACTAGGCCCTAGGGCCCATCTGCCCTAGGGTTTGCCCCCTCCCCTCTTGGAGGCGCCTTGGGCCCTGGTGGGGAGGCGCACGAGCCCACCTGGGGCTGGTCCCCTCCCACACTTGGCCCACGCAGCCCTCTGGGGCCGGTGGCCTCACCCAGTGGACCCCCGGGACCCTCCCGGTGGTCCCGGTACGCTACCGATAGCGCCCGAAACTTTTCCTGTGACCAAAACGGGACTTCCCATATATGAATCTTTACCTCCGGACCATTCCGGAACTCCTCGTGACGTCCGGGATCTCATCCGGGACTTCAAACAACATTCGGTAACCGCGTACATACTTTCCTTATAACCCTAGCGTCATCGAACCTTAAGTGTGTAGACCCTACGGGCTCGGGAACCATGCAGACATGACCGAGACAACTCTCTGGTCAATAACCAATAGCGGGATCTGGATACCCATGTTAACTCCCACATGTTCCAGGATGATCTCATCGGATGAACCACGATGTCAAGGATTCAGTCAATCTCGTATTCGATTCCCTTTTTCTATCGGTATTGCACTTGCCCGAGATTCGATCGTCGGTATGCCGATACCTTGCTGAATCTCGTTACGGCAAGTCTCTTTACTCGTTCTGTAGCACATCATCCCGTGATCAACTCCTTGATCACATTGTGCACATTATGATGATGTCCTACCGAGTGGGCCCAGAGATACCTCTCCGTCACACGGAGTGACAAATCCCAGTCTCGATTCATGCCAACCCAACATACACTTTCGGAGATACCAGTAGTGCACCTTTATAGCCACTCAGTTACGTTGTGACGTTTGGCACACCCAAAGCATTCCTACGGTATCCGGGAGTTGCACAATCTCATGGTCTAAGGAAAAGATACTTGACATTTAGCAAAGCTTTAGCATATGAACTACACGATCTTGTGCTAGGCTTAGGATTGGGTCTTGTCCATCACATCATTCTCCTAATGATGTGATCCCGTTATCAACGACATCCAATGTCCATGGTCAGGAAACCTTGACCATCTATTGATCAACGAGCTAGTCATCTAGAGGCTCACTAGGGACATGGTGTTTGTCTATGTATCCACACATGTATCTGAGTTTCCTATCAATACAATTCTAGCATGGATAATGAACAATTATCATGAACAAGGAAATATAATAATAACCAATTTAGTATTGCCTCTTTGGCATATTTCCAACAGTCTCTCACTTGCACTAGAGTCAATAATCCAGTTCACATCGACGTGTGATTAACACTCACAGGTCACATCGCCATGTGACCAACATCCAAAGAGTTTACTAGAGTCAATAATCTAGTGCACATCACTATGTGATTAACACTCAATGAGTTCTGGGTTTGATCATGTTATGCTTGTGAGAGAGGTTGTAGTCAACGGGTCTGCAACATTCAGATCCCTATGTCTTTCGCAAAACTTTATGTCATATCGTAGATGCTGCTACCACGTTTCACTTGGAGCTATTCCAAACTATTGCTCCATTATACGTATCCGGTATCTCTACTCAGAGTTATCTGGATAGGTGTTAAGCTTGCATCGACGTAACTCTTTACGTCGAACTCTTTATCACCTCGATAACCGAGAAACATTTCCTTATTCCTCTAAGGATAATTTTGACCACTATCTAGTGATCCACTCCTGGATCACCTTTTGTACCCTCTTGCCAGACATGTGGCAAGGCACACATCAGGTGCGGCACTCAGCATGGCATACCGTATAGAGCCTATGACAAAAGCATAGGGGACGACCTTCGTCCTTCCTCTTTCTTCTGCCGCGGTCAAGCTTTGAGTCTTACGTAACTTCACACCTTACAACTCAGGTAAGAACTCCTTCTTTGAGTGATCTATTTTGAACTCCTTCAAAATCATGTCAAAGGTGTGTGTTCTTTTGAAAGTATCATCAAGCATCTTGATCTATCTCTATAGATCTTGATGCCTAATTTGTAAGCAGCTTTATCCAGGTCTTCCTTTGAAAAACTCCTTTCAAACACCCCTTTATGTTTTCCAGAAATTCTACATCATTTCGGATCAACAATATGTCATTCACATATACTTATCAGAAATGTTGTAGTGATCCCACTCACTTTATTGTAAATACAAGTTTCTAACAAACTTTGTGTAAACCCAAAAACTTTGATCACTCCATCAAAGCATATATTCCGACTCCGAGATGTTTGGTCTAGTCCATAGAAGGATCGCTGGAGCTAGCATATCTTTTAGCATCCTTAGGATCGACAAAACCCTTCTGATTCTATCACATACAACCTTTCCTTACGAAAACTGGTAAGGAAACTTGTTTTGACATCCATCTGCCAGATTTCATAAATGCAGCTAATGCTAACATGATTCCGACGGACTCAAGCATCGCTACGGGTGAGAAAATCTCATCGTAGTCAACTCCTTGAACTTGTGAAAAACTCTTTGCCACAAGTCGAGCTTCATAGACGGTGACATTACCGTCCATGTCCGTCTTCTTCTTAAAGATCCATTTATCTCAATGGCTTACTGATCATCGGGCAAGTCCACCAAAGTCCATACTTTGTTTTGATACATGGATCCTATCTCGGATTTCTCGGCTTCTAACCATTTCTCAGAATACGGGCCCACCATCGCTTCTCCATAGTTCGTAGGTTCATTGTTGTCCAACAACATGACATCTAAGACAGGATCACCGTACCACTCAGGAGTAGTACATATCCTTGTCGACCTACGAGGTTCGATAGTAACTTGATCCGAAGCTTCATGATCCCTATCATTAGTTTCCTCTTCAACAGTCGTAGGTTCCACAGAAACATCTTTCTGTGTTGCACTACTCTCCGGTTGAAGTGAGGGTTCGACAACCTCATCAAGTTTTATCTTCCTCCCACTCAATTCTTTCGAGAGAAACTCCTTCTCGAGAAAGGACCCGTTCTTAGCGACAAACATTTTTGCCCTTGGATCTGAGATAGAAGGTATACCCAACTGTTACCTTTGGGTATCCTATGAAGATGTATTTGTCCGCTTTGGGTTCGAGCTTATTCCGGCTGAAGCCATAAGCATTGCTGCCCCAAACATCAAGAAACGACAACTTTGGTTTCTTGCCAAACCATAGTTCATACGGCGTCGTCTCAACGGACTTAGATGGTGCCCAATCTAAAGTGAGTGCAGCTGTCTCTAATGCATAACCTTAAAAATAATAGCGGTAGATCGGTAAGAGACATCATAGATCACACCATATCTCATAAGGTTCGATTACGACGTCCAGACACACCATTATGTTGTGGTGTTCCAGGTGGCTTCAACTGCGAAACAATTTCACAATGTCTTAAGTGATTGCCAAACTCATAACTCATAAAATCTCCCCTTGATCTGATCGTAGGAACATGACCTTCTTGTTATGATGATTCTTAACTTCACTCTGAAATTGCTTGAACTTTTCAAACGTTTCAGACTTTTGCTTCATTAAGTAAATATACCCATATCTACTCAAACCGTCAGTGAAGATGAGAAAATAACAATATCCACCACACGCCTTAATTCTCATTGGATCACACACATCAGCATGTATGATTTCCAACAAGTCACTTGCCCGTCTCATTGTACCTGAAACGGGATCTTAGTCATCCTGCCCATGAGGCATGGCTTGCATGTGTCAAGCGATTCAAAATCAAGTGACTCCAAACATCCATCAGCATTGAGTCTTTTCATGCATTTTATGCCAAAATGACCTAAGCGGCAATGCCACAAGAAAGTGGTACTATCCTTATTAACTCTGCATCTTTTGGCGTTAATATTATTATCATGTGTATTACTATGACCAAGATTCAACAAACCATTGGGTGCATGACCATAAAGGTATTATTCATGTAAACAGAATAACCATTATTCTCTAACTTAAATGAATAACCGTATTGCAATGAACCTGATCTAATTCAACGTAGACACCTGATAACATTTGCTCTACCTGTTGTGCAGGGCGTCGGGGCAGCTCAGGACTGGCCGCTTGTCGTCGGTGAACCCCACGGCAGAAGGCGTTGAGTACGGCCAGCTCGCCGCAGCAACTACTTCCGGTACCGGCCGTGAGCTGACGTTGTACGCCACGGATGCTGCTGCTCCTAGACGGCGGGCCGGCGCAGCAGCAGCGGCTAGAAGAAGAACATCGCTGCCGCCCACCAGGTACACGATGACGACGATCACGAGCAGCCGGTGATGGTTGCAGCGCGGGGGTGGCGCCGCCCCCGCTTGGGCTCCTCTCCCTCCTCCCCGGCTGTTGCCACACGGAGGCTGCGCCGGTTGCATCGACGAGTGCTCGACGCACGCCGGCGGGTTGCTGGCGGAACACAGGAAAGGAGACAGAGCGGGGGCGGTCTGCTTCTTGTTTGTGTGCTTGACTTACGAAGCAGAGCAGGTTAAGTTAGGGTCTCGTGTTTCTGCGCCGGAACAAATAATGGGAGTGGGAGGCCAGCGGGAATCATGGGGTGCTGCCTCTGAAAGTTCAACGAGAGTCGAGTCTCCGGTGACTAAACCGCGCGTCAAACAGAAAATATAACTCCTACGTGCATGGTAGTGAGTGGAAAACAGCGTGTTGTTTCTACTGGATCGAGGTAGAAGAATCTATCCTTAAAAGGAGAAGGAAAACACATCGCTACCGTGGACTGGTAGGGGTACTTGTTAATTAGTCTCTGACAGTCGAGTACTACCCATGACTAGTCAAATCCGGTTAAGTAATCACCGCCGTGATACGGATCTACCGTGTACGTGCATGCATGGTGGACGGCGCGGTACACGGCGCCGCGTCCGGGGCTGACGCTCGCGTACGGCCTCCGCCCAAGCCGGGGGCCTGCCCTTGCTACCACCATGCGCCGGCCAACACGCTAGCCGAGAGAGACCATGGGTTTCCACTGACGCCAAGGTGTTTCTCTTCGCCAGCTAGTAGCTAGTGTTGAGTGCTCACCGACCAATGATGTGTGTTACAGGTTGTTTTTCTTGGCTCCTCCCCTGGCTGCACATCCAGGTTGCGTTTCTTGGCTCTTCCCCTGGCTGCACATCCATTTTATATACGTCCAACGCTTTTACGCTTGGGTGACGTCATTTCTTTTGCATGTCGTGTCTTGTCACTGCTCCCACATAGCACCCAGTGCGCATCACGCCCAACGCGTCGCAACAACTTGTACCACATGCACCCACACACCTTTGCTTGGGTAGGGCCAGTGCGGCGGTGATGTGTGCATATATGGAGTTGACGTGTCTCTCGGCTGGGTTAACGGCGTGAAGGCACCTTCAACACAAGTTGTAAGGGTATCTTCAATGCTGACCCGTAAATTCCCCTGGTATATGTTAATTTTTGTGTCCGGACACGGTCCGTAGACATGATACTGGATTGAGTCATCCAGCGCTAATTACAGAGTATCTGCTGGAAGAAGAAAAAGTAAGTGGGAACCAAGCATGTGGTGAGATATTTTGACGTGTCTGTCCGGTTGGGAGGAGAAAGAGAAGAGAAGGACCATGCATGTGCGGAGAGAGAGAAGAGAGAAGGACCACACAGAGGCGGTATATTTCCCCTACTTTTGAATCCAATTTGCCGGAAAACAGACATCCGGACTAAATCATCCGGACTAATATAGCTCAAATTTAAATTTAATTTATTCAGTCACGTGTTCCAATTTTGTACAAGAAAAACTTTCACAAATGCTGCACTAAATCATTTGGAAGCTTTGTTCAGTTTCTCGATTGTGAATATGATGATGCATTTCGATAAAAAAATTTCAAATGTTGCCACCTCTTGTTCTGGAAGCTGAACATGTTTACCCATCCAATCAAAATCATAAATATTGCGAAAATTCTCATCCTCATCCTTCAGAATCACGTTTTGCATGATCGCACAACGTGTCATCACCTCACATAATGTCTCTAGATCTCATTGTTTAGTAGGTGCAAAAATTGCAAAAGATGCTTGAAACACTCCAAATTCCCTTTCCACATTCTTTCTAGCACCTTCTTTGTCTTTGAGAAACATGTATTTTTTTTACTACCTATAGGATTGGAGATGGATTTAACCAATGTCGCCCACAGAGTATAGATATCATCGACAAGGCAGTAATGCATGTTGTAGTCAGGTCTATTGATAGTATAATTGCATTCCATAGCATTGCCCTCACAAATTCTTACAAATAATGGAGTCAGATGGAGCACATTGATGTCATTGTGAGAACTTTGCATGCCCAAATTCATCATCGGTTAGACCGAATTAGTAGTCCTACATCTCCAATGACAGACCTCTACTTGTTAGCGAAGGGTAGGGCGACATAGTGAGCAGTAATTGCAATCTGTTGATCCAACTTCATTCGTGGGCACATTATCTACATGCCAAGGCGGTGGCCATTGGACCATCTTCATATAATGAGCACATGCGATAGAGAGTGGTCCACCACCTGTGCCACCTCCAAAGAAGGAAAGCTCCCCTGTCATCAACAACGATGACCATCAGATCTAACCATGCTGACAAACATGTGCACCTGAATAATTCCTCTACACATCAGCCTAGCGCTCGAGTGTGTGGGTGAAATCAAAGTCGATGTTGACGAATGTGGTTTCGTGCATGCTCAAAATGTATCCACAATTTCTTACAAATTGTACATTAAACTATAAAAAGCATGCATGTAGATATAATCTAGATTATTCATATTTCTTACATGGGTTTCTCAAACAATTCAATTTTGACACCAAGTTTGGAATGTGTATTTTACGCATTGATTATTAAACATTGGCAAATTTAAAGGGCACATTTAACCAAAAACTGACCACAAAAAAAAACATTGGTGATGGTCTATAGACATCACACTCTACAATTTTGAAATTGTTTGTGCTTAACATAAGCAGTCATACACTCTAGAAGCCTTCGCCAAGATATCTGTTAGATATGTATGACATGTATATTTATGTAAGGATAGTAAATATAATAAAAGTGGTGCAAACACATGACATACGGTATATTAATAAAATCAGTAGCATAAATAATTCATCATAGGATGCAAAATTCCCATTTTATTGTACTTAGATATGGGGTGGATGGGTTCATTAACCAAAGATGTTTGTATACAAATAA
>LR738711.1:28304106-28315068 GCA_902687465.1 Secale cereale | reverse complement strand
GGTTGTGCACGTCCTCACCACTCGGCCGCCCTACGCGTCGCTACTCCGTGAGACACATCTTAACCACTTGGCTGCCCCGCGCGTCGCCATTCGGTTGGTCACCTCATATCCACTCGGCCGCTCAGTGCGTCGCCTATCGGTTAGTCACCTCATAACTACTCGGCCGCCCCGCGCGTCGCCACTTCGTGGAGCACGTCTTCACTTCGACCGACCTGCGCGTCATCATTTGACCGGACACGTCCTCACCACTCAGCCGCTCTACGCGTCGCTACTCCGTGAGACAAGTCCTCACCACTCGACCGCTCAGTGCGTCGCTGATACGTCCAAAATGCATCACTATTTTGTATCATAATTTATCCTTATTCATTGATATATTTCACGTTACTGTGATGTTCTTATGTTGTTTTGGTCTATTTTACACAGTTTGCAAACTTTTCAATGCTGAAGCAGCAGACGCAGGATTCAGCAGTAAAAAGTGGACGCTGAGTTGCTGAAGAAGAATACCTCCAAATTACCTGAAAATTGACGGGAGGTATTTTTCAGACGGTTCACGAAGGCACGCGAAAGGGCAACCAGAGGGGGGCCACAGGGTGCCCAGGCGCCCTGGGGGCGCGCCCCCCTGGCCGCGCCGGGGGGGGGGGGGGGAGCGCCTGGAGCCCCTGGCCCACCTCTGGACCCCCCCTTTTGCATATATGCTCCCCGTTATCCAAAAACCCTAGAGACGGGAATTTTTACGGAGTTCCGCCGCCGCTCCGTGGCGGAAACCTACAGAGAAGAAAAAGCCATCTCCGGCGGGCAGATTCCGCCGGGGAGATTATCTCCCGGAAGGGGAGATCGTCGCCATCGTCATCACCATCATCACGGGCATCATCGAGATCATCATCAACATCATCCCCAACACCAGCACCATCTCCATCTTCATCCAAATCTCATCTTACAATCGCCACTCGTGTCGTAACTCGTACTACCTATCCTCTCTACTCCATCGGTGTTGATTACTACTTTGTGGTGAATGCTATTGAGTTTTGTTGGAGAAATATTATTATGTCCAGATTGTTTATCACATATTTATCCCCACTGATCATGATCTCTTTTATGTCTTGTGAGTAGTTACCTTAGTTCTTGAGGACATGGGGAAAGTCTTGTTGTTAGTAGTCATATGCTGTTGAAGTAATATGTGTTGTTTGATACTTAAGTTGTGTTGTCATTCTACTAGTGGTGTTGTGTGAGTCGAACATTCAACACTCCGCCTTATTAAGGACCTAGGAGAATACATTGTGTATAAAGAATGCTTATGGTGGGTTGCCGGAGTGACAGAAACCTGAACCCCAGTTCGCACGCTTTTGCATAAGGGAATAATGGATCCTCGATCGTATTGCTATGGTTAGGATTTTGCCTTAAATTCTATCTTGTATTTGCGGATGCTTGCAAGGTGTTTAATCATAAGAGTGCATTCATCTTAGTCTAGAGAGTGCACTAGCATAGATCCACCCACTCAACACTTATCAACACATAACATAGTATCGATACGGAATATGGCGAAAGCACATGACTACCTCTCCCGTGTGTCCTCAGGAACGCTTTAGTCTTTATAAGTTCAGTTGCTAGGCCTCTCCTTTGCTAAGAAAGGATTGGGCTACCTGTTACTCTCAGTACCTTTTACATTACTTGCGTTTACTTTCCTGTTGCGTATACCGAGAAAACCCCTAAAAGTTATCTTTCAGTGCTTGCAGTAATTTCTTGCTCAGAATCGCTTATCAATACCTTCTGCTCCTCGTTGGGTTCGACACTCTTACTTATCGAAAACACTGCAATAGATCCCTTACGGTTGTGGGTCATCAAGTACCGTTTTCTGGCGCCGTTGCCGGGGAGCGTAGCGCTATTGGTAAAGTGAAACTGGTAAGAAAGTTTTTTTTTATATAATTCTGTTTTTATTTTTGCTATTTGCTGCTCCTTGTCCTTATGGACAACCCTATTATTGGATCGTTGCTTGCGGGAAGACGCCCCACACCTGTGGTGGTTGATCCTCCCCCTACTGAAATTGTGCCTTATAAAATACCAGCTGGTATTATCGATTATGTTTTGGCTAATCGTTATGCAGGAGACAGACATCCCGGTGAACACTTGCTATATCTGTCACAACTATTTTCATTATTTAAGCTTGCAGGTGTATCGAGGGAGTTTGTCATGAGGAAATTGTTTGTCGTATCACTTATAGATAAAGCTTCAGATTGGTATGGGCTTCTCGATAACTCACACTTGCTGGACTGGCAGGAGCTTATGTCTCTCTTTTATACTAAGTTTTATCCTCTTCATGAAATTCATCGAGACATGAACTATATTTATAATTTTAGGTCTCGTGACGGAGAAAGCATTGCTCAAGCTTGGGGGAGATTGAAGTCCCTAATGCTCAAATGCCCTATTCATAAGCTTCCCAAGGAAATTATACTTACAAATTTTTATGCCAGGCTTTCTCATCAGGATAAGGAGATGCTGGATGCCTCCTCTAGTGGGGTATTTCAGAAGAAGAGTGTTGAAGAACGGTGGGATCTCATTGAAAGAATCCAGAGGAATACCGAAGATTGGGAAATTGATAAAGGTATTGAACCTGCTATAAATTATGAACATGATTATATTGAGAGCTATGTGAAAACTGATTACTTCAATACTTTTTGCTCTAAGATTGGTCTTGATTCCCATCTAGTGATTGATTTGTGTAAGAATTTTGCCTCTCACATTGATTCTTTTAAAAAGAAGAGAGACCAGCACCATGAACCTTTTAAAGAACCACCTACTGATATTTATGTTGCTGACCATATTTTGCCTGCAGTTATATATGAAAAGCCTCCTTTTCCCACGAGGATAAGGGAGCACTCTCTTGTGACAGGCATAATAAATAAAAGTGAGAGAAGAGTTGATGAGCCTGAGGACCAGATCAGGGTCAATCCTCAAGTTGCATTGATTAAAGACCTTGCTACTAATGATGTTTTGGATTCCAATATAAATTTTTGTGCTGTTTCCACTAACCTTGTCACAGCCAAGAATAAAGGCCCAATTTCAGGTACTCCAGTGGTATCTGTTAAAATAGGAGATCACAATTATTATGGGCTATGCGATTTGGGATCGAGTGCAAGTGTTATCCCCTATTCACTTTATGAAGAGATCATCGGTGAGATTTCCCCTTGTGAACTTGAAGAAGTTGATGTTACTATTCATCTTGCAAATAGAACAACTATCTCTCCTATCGGAATTGTGAGGGACGTTGAAGTCCTATGTGGAAAGGTAAAATACCCTACCGACTTTCTAGTACTTGGTTCAGAGAGGGATAATTCTTGTCCAATTATTTTTGGTAGACCTTTTCTTAGAACTTGTGGAGCTATAATAGATTGCAAGAAAGGTAAAGTTTCTGTTGAATTTGATGGTGAGCCATATGAATTTAATTTTTCTAAGTTCTCTAAGCAGCCTCGTGGTACTGATTTACCTAGTGATGATAAAATTATTGAAAGTATTGCCTCTATTGCTATTCCCCCTAATGATCCTTTGTAGCAATACATGGAGGACCACGAGAATGATTTGCATATGCAGGAAAGAAATGAACTAGATGAAATATTCTTGAGGCAGCCTGCTATCCTAAAGCACAACCTTCCGGTTGAACCTTTGGGAATTTTATCAAAACCGAAGGAAGACCCGGTGTTTGATCTTAAACCTCTTCCCAATACGCTCAAGTATGCTTATTTAGATGAAAAGAAAGTATATCCTATTATTATCAATTCTAACCTTTCAGGATATGAAGAAGAGCGATTATTGGAAGTACTTCGTAAACACCGAGGCGCAATTGGCTACACCCTTGATGACCTTAAGGGGATTAGTCCATCTATCTGTCAACATACTATCAACCTTGAGCCTGATGCTAAACCAGTTGTTGATCATCAACGACGGTTGAACCCGAAGATGATGGATGTCGTGAGAACTGAGATTCTCAAGCTTCTAGCCGCAGGTATTATCTACCCCATAGCTGATAGTAAGTGGGTAAGTCCGGTACATTGTGTTCCTAAGAAAGGAGGTACAACTGTGGTTCCTAATGATAAAAATGAATTAATACCTCAGAGAATTATTATTGGATATAGAATGTGTATTGATTACAGGAAGTTGAACAAGGCAACCAGGAAGGATCACTACCCGTTGCCGTTCATCGACCAAATGCTTGAAAGGTTATCCAAAAATACCCACTTTTGTTATCTCGATGGTTATTCTGGCTTCTCTCAAATTCATGTTAACACTGCCGATCAAGAGAAGACCACTTTTACTTGTCCCTTTGGTACTTATGCTTACAGACGTATGCCTTTTGGTTTATGTAATGCCCCTGCTACTTTTCAAAGGTGTATGTCTGCTATCTTTCATGGTTTCTGCGGGGATATTATGGAAGTCTTCATGGACGATTTCTCCGTCTATGGAACTTCTTTTGACCATTGTCTTCACAACCTTAATAAAGTTTTGCAGAGATGCGAGGAGACAAATTTGGTACTCAACTGGGAAAAGTGCCACTTTATGGTTAATGAAGGAATTGTTCTTGGTCACAAGATTTCCGAAAGGGGAATTGAAGTGGACAAGGCCAAGATCGAAGCTATTGAGAGGATGCCCTATCCAAGGGACATCAAAGGTATTCGCAGTTTTCTCGGTCATGCAGGTTTTTATAGAAGATTTATTAAAGACTTTTCTAAAACCTCGAGACCCCTCACTAATCTTCTCCAGAAGGATGTTCCTTTTGTATTTGATGAAAATTGTAAGGAAGCTTTTGAAGTCCTCAAGAAAGCTTTAATAACTGCTCCTATAGTACAACCACCTGACTGGAATTTACCTTTTCAGATTATGTGTGATGCAAGTGATTTTGCTGTTGGAGCTGTTTTAGGACAAAGAGTTGATAAGAAATTGAATGTTATACATTATGCTAGTAAAACCCTTGATAGTGCTCAAAGGAATTATGCTACTACCGAGAAGGAATTCTTAGCTGTAGTCTTTGCTTGTGATAAATTTAGGCAGTATATTGTTGATTCCAAAGTTATTATTCATACTGATCATGCTGCCATTAAGTATCTTATGACAAAGAAGGATGCCAAGCTAAGGCTTATCAGATGGGTACTCCTTCTTCAAGAATTTGATTTGCAGATTGTTGATAGGAAAGGGGAAGACAATCCGGTGGTAGACAATCTTTCAAGAATGGAAGATATACCGCACGACCCCATCCCAGTTAACGATAGTTTTCCAGACGAGCAACTTGCCGTTGTAAAAGTGCAATCTCTTTCCGATCCTTGGTATGCAGATTATGCTAATTTTATTGTTGCAAAGTATTTGCCTCCAGGTTTAACACTTCAGCAAAGGAAGAAGTTCTTTCATGATTTGAGGCACTACTTTTGGGATGACCCACATCTTTTCAAAGAAGGTCCCGACAGGATCGTGAGAAGATGCATCCCGGAACATGAGCAGAAGAACATTCTCAGACGGTGTCATGATAGGCCCTATGGAGGACATCATGCCGGTGAGAGGACTGCACATAAGGTTCTTCAATCAGGTTTTTATTGGCCCACTCTCTTTAAAGATGCTAGAAATTATGTTTTAGCCTGTGATAAATGTCAGAGAGTTGGTAACATTAGTAGAAGGAATGAGATGCCTATGAATTACTCACTAGTGATTGAACCTTTCGATTGTTGGGGTTTTGATTTTATGGGTCCTTTTCCTTCTTCGCACAAGTACACTCACATTTTAGTAGCTGTTGATTATGTGACCAAGTGGGTTGAAGCAATCCCCATTGAAAGTGCTGATCACAAGACATCTTTGAAAATGCTTAAAGATGTATTTTTTCCTAGGTTTGGTGTACCAAGGTATCTCATGACTGATGGGGGGTCACACTTCACGCACGGAGCTTTTAGAAAAGCTTTGGCTAAATACGATGTTAATCATAGGATTGCTTCACCATATCATCCTCAAACTAGTGGGCAAGTTGGGCTCACCAATAGAGAGATTAAGTTGATCTTGCAGAAAACAGTAAACAGAAATAGGAAGGATTGGTCAAATAAGTTAGGAGATGCTTTGTGGGCATATAGAACTGCTTACAAAAACCCCATGGACATGTCCCCCTATAAGATGGTGTATGGCAAGGCTTGCCATTTGCCATTAGAGTTAGAGCACAAAGCTTCTGGGCTGTTAGAGAGCTTAACGCTGACCCAAAATTAGCTGGTGAGAAGCGTCTCATGAACTTGACTTCTCTAGATGAATGGAGAAGTGAAGCTTACGAGAGCGCTAAAATGTTCAAGGAAAAGGTAAAAAAGTGGCATGATAGGAAGATTCTGAAACGTGAATTTAATGTTGGTGATAAAGTTTTGTTGTTTAGATCCCGTTTCAGGTTTTCTCCAGGTAAACTACTTTCCAGGTGGGAAGGACCATTTCATATTGAAGAAGTTTATCGTCTGGTGCAATTAAGATTAATAATTTTGAAGGCACCAAACCTCAAGTTGTGAATGGGCAAAGACTTAAACATTACATAGCAGGAGACCCTGTCAATGTTGATGTGAATATAATATGCACAACAACCCACGAAGAATATGTTGCAGCCCTGTTTCAGACGCCAGCAGAAGCAGAATAAAGGAAAGTTATGTAGTACGGTAAGGAAACATCGCAAACCATCATAAAAGTTCCGTATTACGAGTTTTTGCAAAATTAGTAAAATTCTGAGCCGAACTGGAGTCGGAGACGAGCTCCAGGGGGTCCAGGCGCCCCCCTGGCGCGCCCCACCTCCTGGCCGCGCCGCTAGGGCGCCTGGACACCCGGGAGTCCGCCTCCGACCCCGCTTTGGTCCGTTACCTTCCTTTCTGTGCATAAATTTTTCCTATATATTTGCCCGGATTGTTCTGGCAACGTATCTTGCGATTTCGCGTGTTTTCTCTTCGGTCTGTTTCTGCCAGGAAATCTTTCAGCTGAATTTAGGTGCCATGGCTTCTCCAAGTTCCCCCAAGGACAAGTTCAACATCAACCCTTACCTCGCTGAGGTGAAGAAGCACCCTCAGGTTGTTCAGATGAAGGACGGTGTCCTTCATCAAGAAGATCTGAAGGGACCTATCAAGGAGGGGAGCATCCAAGCCAGGCTGGAAGAAGTGGAGCAAGAAGTCTTCGAGTACAAGAAGATGATCGAGCGTGGTGTTGAAGCTAACTTTAACATCACCAATGAGCTGAAGGACTACTTCCTGAAGGAGATGAAGGAGATGTGGAAGAGCATCACCGCGTCTGAAGAAAGAATTATAGAGCTCCAAGGGCAAATTAATGATCTACATAACCAGAACTGTGAGTATGAACTAAGGTTTATGCGCATGAGTTTGGGTGCTGAATGCAGGATTCAGGAGACGAGCCTCTCATATGAGACTTTAGCTAGATATCCATGGAAGCGTTTCACCAAGGAGTACGTGATCAACGCCAACAAGGATGATGATTGAAATCTCCTGGGGTAATGGCATTCCCTTGGCTTGTTCCAAGCTTGGGGGAGTGCCCGGTATCTTTATCTTTACCTTTTGTCTTTTAGAGTCAAGTAGAGTCGTATCATGTCTAGGGAGGTTATTATATGAGATAGGTGTATGCATTAAGGTCTATCACTCCTTTGGTGAAGAATTGTATCCGTGAGTGTGGAGTCGTCTATGATGGAATATTAATGAGAAGTTTATCGGTTCCTTTTGCTGCACTCGATATTCTCTTCACGCAATCGACCTTATATGATGATTCTTATGGGGAGTATTGACCTTATGTCAGGTATGGCTGTGAAAACTTTATTTAATCTTGGCAAACATAGCTTTGGTCATAACAACAAGCATGATTCTCTTAAAGTACCAACATAGCCAAAACCTTTATGTTATTATGCTTGAAGTGTTATGCTGACAAGGAAGACAACTTGATGTGTTATGCTTATTTCAATGTTCATGCTTTATATTGCTTTGCATCTTAGTCATCATCAGTTGTCTGCTCTCTCAAAACCTTTGCTAGCCTAACTCTGTACTAAGCGGTATTCTGCTTGTGCATCCATACCCTTAAAACCAATACCTTCCATATGAGTCCACCATACCTACCTACTCGTGGTATTCCACTACCACCTCCTAAAAGTATATAATTTATGTGTTATCCTTAAGTGTTCAAAATCTTCTATTTTGTGCCTCTGCTTTAGCTCATGAGGAAGTAGTAGCTAATTCATGATCTTTTTGAGTTGGACAAGCTTCACCCCGGGATTGCATGTATAATGTGCAAACCCATAATACGAAAAGGAACTGGCATTGAGTGCGCCCGGCTTAAAAATAATATAACAAACAAACCCTCCTTCACGCTTTGTTCATGAGAAATCAGAAAACTTTGGCAGTGATAAGCAAAGGAGAATAAGAGGATGTGATCATCCTCGTGCGGGAGCCGTTCCTCGAAACTTGTCCAGCTCAAGAAGTAATTGGGTTACCTATTAGCATTCGTTGACAAATCATGCACCTCTCAAAACTTGTTTTCATTCTGTTTGATTTGAGGATAGCACATGAGTTTTCCCTACTACCCTAGAGCAGGGCCTATCTTTTAATTTTAAGTTGAGTCAGTTATTTCTACTTCCTTCTATTTCTCAAAGAGAGCAGACGTTTGATGTTGATAAGGATTCATTCATATAAAGCTGCATTAAGATTTGTCATATCATATCCTTGTTGACATTATCATTTGATAAGTAAGTTGTTTGTCATGCCCAGCTAAGGCAAATATCTTCCTTTGTGTTAACACTTTCACTTCTTGCCTATTAACATGTTATTTCAAAAAGCTTCAATTGATCTCATCAAAATATAAGAGCAAAAGTTAAATCTATTTGTTGTTCTTTGACCAAAGGACATGTTTGCCATGATATAATGAGTTTCCTTAGCCCTACTTTTGAATATAAGTGTTATCACTCTTTTATAAGGGCTTTATGAATTGAAGATTGCTGTTGAGGATATTTGAGTTGGTAAAGAAACTACGATGCTTCTTGTCCGTATTCTATTTATCGACACTTCACTCTCTAAACTTGTTGACAGGTTTACCGAGTTCATATTTGCTTGAGGACAAGCGAGGTCTAAACTTGGGGGTGTTGATACGTCCAAAATGCATCACTATTTTGTATCATAATTTATCCTTATTCATTGATATATTTCACGTTACGGTGATGTTCTTATGTTGTTTTGGTCTATTTTACACAGTTTGCAAACTTTCCGATGCCGAAGCAGCAGACGCAGGATTCAGCAGTAAAAAGTGGACGCTGAGTTGCTGAAGAAGAATACCTCCAAATTACCTGAAAATTGACGGGAGGTATTTTTCAGACGGATCACGAAGGCACGCGAAAGGGCAACCAGAGGGGGGCCACAGGGTGCCCAGGCGCCCTGGGGGCGCGCCCCCCCTGGCCGCGCTGGGGTGGGGGGGGGGGCGCCTGGAGCCCCTGGCCCACCTCTGGACGCCCCCTTTTGCATATATGCTCCCCGTTATCCAAAAACCCTAGAGACGGGACTTTTTACGGAGTTCTGCCGCCGCTCCGTGGCGGAAACCTACAGAGAAGAAAAAGCCATCTCCGGCGGGCAGATTCCGCCGGGGAGATCACCTCCCGGAAGGGGAGATCGTCGCCATCGTCATCACCATCATCACGGGCATCATCGAGATCATCATCAACATCATCCCCAACTCCAGCACCATCTCCATCTTCATCCAAATCTCATCTTACAATCGCAACTCGTGTTGTAACTCGTACTACCTATCCTCTCTACTCCATCGGTGTTGATTACTACTTTGTGGTGAATGCTATTGAGTTTTGTTGGAGAAATATTATTATGTCCAGATTGTTTATCACATATTTATCCCCACTGATCATGATCTCTTTTATGTCTTGTGAGTAGTTACCTTAGTTCTTGAGGACATGGGGAAAGTCTTGTTGTTAGTAGTCATATGTTGTTGAAGTAATATGTGTTGTTTGATACTTAAGTTGTGTTGTCATTCTACTAGTGGTGTCTTGTGAGTCGAACATTCAACACTTCGCCTTATTAAGGACCTAGGAGAATACATTGTGTATAAAGAATGCTTATGGTGGGTTGCCGGAGTGACAGAAACCTGAACCCCAGTTCGCACGCTTTTGCATAAGGGAATAATGGATCCTCGATCGTATTGCTATGGTTAGGCTTTTGCCTTAAATTCTATCTTCTATTTGCGGATGCTTGCAAGGTGTTTAATCATAAGAGTGCATTCATCTTAGTCTAGAGAGTGCACTAGCATAGATCCACCCACTCAACACTTATCAACACATAACATAGTATCGATACGGAATATGGCGAAAGCACATGACTACCTCTCCCGTGTGTCCTCAGGAATGCTTTAGTCTTTATAAGTTCAGTTGCTAGGCCTCTCCTTTGCTAAGAAAGGATTGGGCCACTTGTTACTCTCAGTACCTTTTACATTACTTGCGTTTACTTTCCTGTTGCTTATACCGAGAAAACCCCTAAAAGTTATCTTTCAGTGCTTGCAGTAATTTCTTGCTCAGAATCGCTTATCAATACCTTCTGCTCCTTGTTGGGTTCGACACTCTTACTTATCGAAAACGCTGCAATAGATCCCTTACGGTTGTGGGTCATCAGTCGCCTATCGGTTGGTCGCCTCATAACCACTCGGCCACCCCGCGCATCGCCACTCCGTGGAGCACGTCTTCACTTCGAACCGCCCTGCGCATCATCATTCGACCGGACACGTCCTCTCCACTCGGCCGCTCTGCGCGTTGCCACTCAGTGAGACACGTCCTCACCACTCGGCCGTCCCGCGCGTCGCCACTTCGTGGAGCACGTCTTCACTTCGACCACCCTGCGTGTCATCATTCGACCGGACACGTCCTCACCACTTGGCCGCTCTGCGCGTCGCCACTCCGTAGGACACGTCATCACCACTCGG
>LR738711.1:28280374-28303463 GCA_902687465.1 Secale cereale | reverse complement strand
GGTCACCTCTTCGCTACTCGGCCGCCCCGCGCGTCGCCACTCCGTGGAGCACGTCTTCACTTCGACCGCCCTACGCGTCGTCATTCGACCGGACACGTCCTGACCACTCGACCGCCTTGCGCGTCGTCATTCGACCGGACACGTCCTCACCACTCGGCCGCTCCACGCGTCGCCACTCGGTTGTGCACGTCTTCACGACTCGGCCGCCCCGCGCATCGCCACTGGATTGTGTACGTCTTCACCACTCGTCTGCCCCACGCGTCGTCGCTCGGTTGTACACGTCCTCGCCCCTCGGCCGCCCCGCACGTCACTATCAGTTGGACGTGTCTCCACCCCTACATCCAGATCAGTCTACACCCAGTGGGTGCACTCAGCGTGCCCCCACCAGAAGAGAAGCCAAAAAGAAACATTTTTGCTCGGTCAAGACCAATACCAGATCCTCAAGTACTACTCGACTTACGAGTCTGAGAGGAACAAGTTCGATTAGTACCAACTAAGAAGATTTTTAGTTCTGTCAGACCCCCGCCGACTGCCCGCAGTCGACAGCGGTCTCGGGGACTACACCCAGTGGGTGCACTCAGCGTGCCCCCACTGGAGTAATTTCCACTCGGTACGGCCTGACCATTCCGAGTGATGAACAACAAACAAAAAAGTTCTAAGGCTCCGGTCGACTACAGAAAAATTCCTATAAGGTGAGTTTAACGCTCCTCCGTGGACCTGTTTTGAGTTTTCTTCTAGGACTCAAAGCGTGAAACTCACGAGTTTGGGTCTACTTATATTGACGTTCCTCCGGGATAAGAATGACATCTCTCCGAGAGAGCAGTCCATACGTCAATCTTGTTACCCAGATTTAATGACACATCCATACTCTGATCACGAGTTAACCTCTTCCGAGAGATGATCGAATGTCACCAAGTTGGTCCTTACGGGCACTTACCCCAGATCAGTCGGGAAGCGCAGTGCCGGAATCCATTGAGATTTTGTTCAAACCTTGGTTGTCTGAAAGCACGATGACAGGTACTGAGTATTTCCGTAATCACTCGGGCCAAGTTATGTCTTTCACAAACTCGTTCTACAAAATCGCAATCGATTCGGGGGCTAATGTTGGGGATACACATAACAGGTAGGCCCACAAAGGGTCGAAATATCATAAAACATGGGGTCCACACAGCATGTGGGTCCAGATAAGTTTCATACAGACATACTATCCACTCGGACAAGCAACGTACTATCCAGTCGGACAAGCAACATACCGCCCACTCGGATGACAGTCGACCACTTGGTCGACTGACTCACTCGGATATGCAAAGACCAACAGTCGACAAAGCAGTCGAAACATCATCTGACATTATGGCTTCAATACCCCACTTTGTAACATAGGAGGTGAGGGGGTGGCGCACTCTATATAAGCCACCCCCCACCACTAGACTAGACAGGTTCTCCTTCTTTCCCTCTCTCTCTATCGCCATTAGTCTCAGGACTAAGCTCAGGCATGAGGATCCGTTCCTCCCTCTCTCACACATATTGTAATCTCCGGATACATATTGAGATAAAACAAAGTCTCTCCAGAGCACGAGACGTAGGGCTGTTATCTCCACCGCGAGAGGCCCCAACTCGCTAAAACCACCTTGTCATCCATGTGCATCTCGATAGATCATGCTCCTTTACCCTATACCTTATAACTGTCGGAATCGTTCCCACGACACCGCCCCCGCTTGGGCTCCTCTCCCACCTCCCCGGCTGTTGCCACACGGAGGCTGCGCCGGTTGCATCGACGAGTGCTCTACGCACGCCGGCGGGTTGCTGGCGCAGGGGCGCGTGACTTACGAAGCGGAGCAGGTTAAGTTGGCGTCCCGTGTTTCTGCGCCGGAACAAATAATGGGAATGGGAGGCCAGCGGGAATCATGGGGTGCTGCCTCTGAAAGTTCAACGAGAGTCGAGTCTCCAGTGACTCAACCGCGCGTCAAACAGAAAATACGCTACGTGCATGGTAGTGAGTGGAAAACAGTGTGTTGATTCTACTGGATCGAGGTAGAAGAATCTATCTACAAAAGGAGAAGGAACACATCGCTACCGTGGACATGTAGGGGTACTTCTTAATTAGTCTCTGACAGTCCGAGTACTACCCATGACTAGTCAAATCCAGTTAAGTAATCACCGCCGTGATACGGATTTACCGTCTACGTGCATGCACGGCGGACGGCGCGGTACACGGCGCCGCGTCCGGGGCTGACGCTCGCGTACGGCCTCCGCCCAAGCCGGGGGTCTGCCCTTGCAGCGTACGCCTCCTACCGGCGAAATGGCTGTCGTCTACCGTCTCACCATGCGCCGGCCAACACGCTAGCCGAGAGAGACCATGGGTTTCCACTGACGCCAAGGTGTTTCTTCACCAGCTACTAGCTACGACTGCTGACCGACCAATAATCTGTTTTACAGGTTGATTTTCTTGGCTCTTCCCGTGGCTGCACATCCATTACAGGTTACGTTTCTTGGCTCTTCCTCTGGCTGCACACCAATTTTATATAGGTCCAACGCTTTACGCTTGGGTAGCGTCCTTTCTTTTCCCTGGTGTGTCGTGTCTCTGCTCCCACATAACACCCAGTGCGCATCACGCCCAACGAGTTGTACCACATGCACCCACACACCTTTGCTTGGGATAATATGTGCATATATATATGAGTTGACGTGTCTCACGGCTGGGTTAATGGCATGAAGGCGTCTTCAACAGCAAGTCATAGCGGGCATTTCCTGTTTGTCCGCGGACACTTGCGGACGGCTTTTTCGTTTTGGGAGGAATTTTTAAGGGCATCTCCAATGTTTTCTTTCAAACGAACATCCTCATTTGTCCGTGGACATATTAGGACGTGTCTGCGGACAGTTGGATGGGCTTTGGTCATCTAAGACGTTTCATCTAAAAAACTTACTTGTCCACGTCGTTTCTTTTTTCCATTTTTCACTTTCTCTTTGGACATTGAAATATTTAAGGATAAAGATTACCATGCAACAACAATGCCAATATAATTATTACAGTCAAAATTATTAAATAATATAGCTCACATTTAAATTTAACTTGTTCGTCCACGTGCTCTAATTGTTTACAAAAATGCTCCACTATGAAGCGTGTATCAGTTTCTTGTTTCTGAATCTGATGATGCATCTCGATAAAATTTTCAAACATTGCCACCTCTTGTTCTGGAAGCTAGACAGGTTTATCAATCCATTCAAAATCATAAACATTTTGACTATTCTCACACTCGTCCTTCACAATCACTTTATGCATGATCACACAACATTTCTCTACATCTCATTATTTAGCTGGTGCAAAGAATTACAAAACATGTTTGAAACACTCCAAATGCCCTCTCACATTATTTCCAGCAGCTTCTTGTCTTTAAGCAAAGTGAGGTTTTTCTTATTACCTATAGATTGGATATGGTTTTGGCCAACGTCGCCCATATATCTTTCGATATAATGAAGATAATAAAAGTGATGCGAACACATGGCATGAAATATAGTAAAAAAAATCTACTAGCATAAATTAGTTTATCAAAGGATGAAAATTCTAGATTAATTGACAAAAATAATTTTTCATGCAAACTAAATTGCAGGGAAAACATAAGATGGAACTTCTGATGCAAACCACTCCCTCTGTAAACAATTATAAGAGCGTTTAGATAACTAAAGTAGTGTTCTAAACGCTCTTATATTAGTTTACGGAGGGAGTACATGTTAAATTTCTAGATAAATGCATTCGAAATAATAGAGTATTGTAACCAAAAAAATTATAATATTTAGCAGTATTCAATTTTTAAAGCTTCATATCATAACGTTATAGTTGAGATATACATTATGGTCATACAATGAGTTAAATAGAAGTAAAATAGTTTAGTACACATAACTGAAATTTTTGCCCCCCGGTAGATCATTCAAAGCGTTATTGAGTTTTGCCCTCGTTAACAAACAAAAAATGCAACTGCAATCCAAAATTCCAACAACAAAGAAAAATTAGCATGGTATTTTTGTGGAATGATGAGATCGACCTTAATTTCTACATTGACATGCAACCTTGACACTCTAAATGCGCATTTTGTTAAGTTTGTTAAGATTCTTCATGTCTACATGACCAAAACTCTGATCTGAAAGTCAAACTAAAGATTTTGATTGTCTTTATAGTCATCTGAGAAGTTGATTTCTCTTTTAGGTGTAGTATTAGGATAAAAAGGAAACTAAATAATCTAGTTTATCTCCAAATCTTAGGAGGTGGTAGTCTTGATTCCAATAGGAATTTTCTCCACGAGACGAGGTCTTTATACTTCAATGGATTGTTAATCACAAGAGGGAGGCCTTGATCGCACTTGGGGTGATCGCCGTTGGGAAGAAAAGATGAGGAATATCTCTTTGGTTTATTATCTATTATTTTGATAACACGGGAAAAATTTACATAGATTCCATTTGAGGGGTTAAGGAAATGATTAACATACATGGGCCTAGCCCGTAACTCCTGCTCAGAGGCAAGTACAATAATCGATGCCAAGCATGGGCTTAAAATTTGGGGTTTCGAGAAGAGAAAACTCTATCCAAATGTAAGTTAAGCATTTCACGCTCAAGATCTAGGGCATCCAGAAGGTCTGGGATTGCTACATTTGACTTGGAGACCCCACCCTCATTCTCTTATCATTCATATTTTTCCTTTCCTTCCATTATTTCATCTTGGATGTCGTAATAGTTCTTGTACGTATGACCCCCACCTTTGCAAGTATATAGTTCAACTCAAAACTAAATGTGCACAAGGTATACCATCCTCATAGGTATCAAGTGGGCATGTGTAATGGAGAAGGTTCACCTTTGTATGCAATGTATGTGTGTCACTTGCTGCTAGAGCACTTGACATGGTGCTGTCGGTGAAACACGACGTACCATCTTCCCCTCTTAAAAAAGAATCATCCTCAACATCACCATGGGAAATAAATAGAGCGGGGAAGGTAAACTCAACGTTCCCAATATACTCATCATCTTGATACTATGTGTCCATTCTACCGTGTTGCACCTCCATCCATGAGAGTATCATGCAAACACTAAGGAGACAACAATGAAAGTGTAGCCAGTTGATGAAGCTCATATTTTTCTCTCTAATACGCACGAGTGTACGTACTTTATATTAAAGGAGATGGGGAGAAGCCCTCGACCGTTGGAGCTACATGTTACATGTTACATGGACCCAACTCCACCGAACCCTCTTCTAGCTCACCTCGTATCTATCCGTGAAGGCTCATATCAAGATCCCTTAAAGGGATGGAGTTCGCCTTGAAATTATTTCCATGAGTTGCCTCGCAAGATCTTGGCAAGTAGAAGTGTGGGGTACAAAAAATATTACTCTTAATTCGATCGACAGCTCACAGATGCATGCCCGGCGAGATTCAAGAATCTCTTGGCTACAAACAGACACGTACGGCTCAGACAATCCCATGTTCACAACCGAGAACCGAATAAGTGGAACCGTATATAATTGTTGAGAACCTATCTCGAACTTTTTACTTGAAGGCAAAATATATAATTACCGTGAATCCAGTAACTACTCGGAATCATAGTATATAGTCCTATAAGAACAAGAACAAGATGAATCTGTACAAATCGAGACATTATTGTGCACCGGCAAGTCAAAACATGGCTCTTTGCCGTACCGTGGTCTCTAGGTTCTGTCTAGCTATCTTGAAGTATCCGATCGATCCTACCTGTTGTGGAGGGCGTCGGGACAGCTCGGGACAGGCCGCTTGTCGTCGGTGAACCCCACGGCGGAAGGCGCCGACGACGGCGAGCTCGCCGCAACAACCACTACTGGTACCGGCCGTGAGCCGACGTCGTATGCCACGGATGTCGCTGCTCCCAGACGGCGGGCCGGCGGCGCAGCAGCGGCTAGAAGAAGAACGTCGCTGCCGCCCACCAGATACACGATGATTACGAGCACGAGCAGCCGGTGGTGGTTGAGTGGCGCCGCCAGCGCGGGGGCTCCTTTCCCTCCTCTCCGGCAGCCACAGGGAGGCTGCGCCGGTTGCATCGACGGTTGGCTGGCGAGGGTGGGCGTGGGAGAAGCGGACGCGGAGAAAGCGGGAGTCTTCTTGGTTTGGTTGTGTGGTTGATTGACGAAGCAGAGCAGGTTAAGTTAGCCGTCCCGCGCCGGAACAAATAGTGGGCGTGGGAGCGGGAATCAAGGAGCCCTGCCTCTCTGAAAGTTCAACAAGCCTCGGTCGAGTCTCCATTCAGTCGCGTCAAACAGAAAAAACCTCCTACTAGTAGCACTGAACATGAGTGTTAGTGACTAGTGAGTGGAGCTAGCTAGGGTTAGACGGGCCCTGGACATCTAGTCATGGTAGTGAGTGGAAAACAGCGACTCCGTTCTACTGGATCGAGGTAGAAGAATCTATCTACAAGAGGCGATGAACAAACCCATCGCTACCGCTTGTTAATTACACTCCGACAGCAGTAGTATAGTACGTGTGACTAGTCAAGCGCAGTTAAGTAATCACCGCCGTGGCATGACTGGATCTACGAGCAGCGTGCATGTGCATGCATGGCGGGGTGCACGGCGCCGCGTCCGGGGCTGACGCTCGCGTACGGTCTCCGCCCAAGCCGGGGGTCTGCCCTTGCATCGTACGCCTCCGTGATTTCCTGCGATCACCCACCGGCGAGCTGGCTGTCGCGTACCGTCTCAGGAAGCGCCGCCCAACACGCTAGCCTGGACAGATGGGCGTGCATTGACGCCATGTCCAAGGTGTTTCTTCAGCAGGTAGAAGTGGTAGCTGGCTAGTACTGCTGACCGACCAGTGATCTGCGTTACAGGTCGCGTTTCTTGGCTCTTCCCGTGGCTGCACATTCGTTACAGGTTGCGTCTCTTGTCTCTTCCCCTGGCTGCACACCCATTTTATATAGCTCCCGTCTCACGCTTGGATCCTAGCTAACGTCCTTTCTTTTCCTTTGTGTCTTGTCTCTGCCACCACATAACACCCAGTTGCTTGCATGCAGCATGCCCAACACGTCGCAACAACTTGTGCCACATGCACACATACACCTCGATTGGGTAGGGCCGGGGGTGGCGTGTGTGTACATCACTACATTCATGGAGTTGATGTGTCTGGGCTGGGTAGGACGACATGACGTCAAAACGACAATATGCATTGCAAAAAATATGTATGCAGAAACACCACAATTACGATGAACTGAATGAGGATTATCAAGTTCTTCAGTAGACTCAACCTGATCTGACCTACAACCTTGCATACTTCATGATTGCTCTTTTTTTTAATTAGCACAAACTTAGTGATCATCCTCTGCCTCTTCCCTAGTCTTAAACCGTTTATAGCACTTGTTTTTGTAACTCTCCACTTGTTAATGGAATATCTGCCATCAATGGTACACTCCTGAATACCTTCGTGAGTACACCATATACAACTTCATCTACCGAAATAAAAAACAAAAGCTAGCAACAAGTCAACTATCATAGCTACCAATCACATATAGTCCATATCAACAAGTCATATAGCAATCTTCGGGGCAAGATATAAAATTCACAAGCATCATACAACTCACATAAAGAAAGTTCACAAGTACTCCCTCCGTTTCAAATATTTGTCTTTCTAGACACTTCAAATGGACTACCACATACGGATGCATATAGGCATATTTTAGAGTGTAGATTCATTCATTTTGCTTCGTATGTAGTCACTTGTTGAAATCTCTAGAAAGACAAATATTTAGGAACGGAGGGAGTAGTTCACAAGAGAAAGATAAGCTCTATGGAGACATGAGCTATCCGCCTCCTCCATTCATCTCCAGACAAAGCAACGAATGAAAGGAAGGATGGCTCGCTTCGCTTTACAACCAGGGCGGGTCTTGCTGCCAGATCAATGCACACCCTTCTGCTTATTCCAATTTTTCCTATTCCTCGTCAATCATGTGGCGAAGGGGCTGCCACAATCTTGGTGTATGTGGCCTTGACATTAGCTAGGGTGCGCCTCTAATGAGTCATTTTAGTGATCCGGTAGGGGAGCAGAAATAATTTTTGCCTTTTTTGCTCATAGGTGACCCCGGGTTAACAAACCCACAAGAGAAAGTGCACCTTTAAGACTTACTCTCACTTGAAAACAAGCTATGAAGCTTTGCAAGAGAATTAAATACCAGTTTTTGGACCAGGTCAAATCAAACTGCCCAGTTGAACACTTATAAATAAAAGTAGGCATGGGTATGATACTTATTCTTAGAACCATATATTTGTTAACGTGATCATCATGATAGACATTTGTGCTCCGGAAGTCAGCACCAAGATGTGCTTGCAACGTCTAGAAGAGGGGGATATGTCCAGATTACGTCTTGACCGGCACATGTCTTGAAATATAAACAAGAATACAAAAGAAATCCAATGGCAAAAGAAGGTTTTCGGGGTTTTGAAAGCTAATTTTGCAAACAAAAAAATGCAACCACAAAAAATATATAAAGAAAAGTGTTCGAACAAACCAACATGAGTGTTTGAAGCTCAGCGAGCTGAGGTACAACCTCATCATAACTCATTAAAAAATAATACCGTCGTATATTTATGGAGACGCGATAGTGACCTCCCCAAGCTTAAGATTTTGCAAGTCAAAACCGGTGAGATCGTTGTGGCGGTGGCTAGTATAAAGCCCATTCTTGGCTCCACTCGCAGAAGCCGATGTTCATGTATACGGACGTGTGTCGAAGGGACTCAATGATGTTGCTCGTGTCATGATGGAGCCCTGATGACTGTAGATGTCCGAGTAAGTGGTCTAGGCCTTTTCTGCTGGTGCTTCTTTCTTGAGGATTCTCCTCCTCCACGTCGGTGGCGAGTTCTTCTACATCAACTTGTTCCGGTTCAGGGGCCTCTTGATCGAACACTACATCTCCTTCCTATACCACAGACCAAAATGACCGTTATGGTTTAGGGTTTGGAGCCGCCCGAACAGCTTATGCCCAGTTGGTCTAAATGTTGGAAATATGCCCTAGAGGCAATAATTAAGAAGTTATTGTTATATTTCCTTGTTCATGATAATCTTTTATTATCCATGCTAGAATTGTATTGATCAGACACTCAAATACATGTGTGGATACATAGACAACAAGATGTCCCTAGTTAGCCTCTACTGGACTAGCTCGTCGATCGAAGATGGCCATGGTTTCCTAGCCATGGACATGAGTTGTCATTTGATAACGAGGTCACATCATTAGGAGAATGATGTGATGGACGAGACCCAAACTATAAACGTAGAATATGATCGTGTCAAGTTTATTGCTATCGTTTTCAGCATGTCAAGTATATGTTCTTATGACCATGAGATCACGCAACTCACTGACACCGGAGGAGTACCTTGTGTGTACCAAACGTCGTGACATAAATGGGTGACTATAAAGGTGCTCTACAAGTATCTCCGAGGGTTTCTATTGAGTTGGCATGGATCAAGACTGGGATTTGTCACTCCGTATGACAGAGAGGTGTCTCCGGGCCCTCTCGGTAATACAACATCACAAGAAGCTTGCAAGAAATGTGACTAAGGAGTTAGTTATGGGATCTTGTATTACGGAACGAATAAAGATACTTGAACTAGTTATGTGCTACTTGTCGAGCTTGCGTTGTATTCCCTCGAAGAGGAAAGAGTGATGCAGCACAATAGCGTAAGTATTTCCCTCAGTTTTTGAGAACCAAGGTAACAATCCAGTAGGAGACCACGCACGAGTCCCTCGCACCTGCACAAACAAATAAGAACTTCACAGCCAATGCGATAAGGGGTTGTCAATCCCATTACGGTTACTTACGAAAGTGAGATATGATAGATAGGTATAATATTTTTGGTATTTTTGGATATAAGAACAGAAAGTACATAAAGCAAAGTAAAGTAGATGGAAGATTAATATGTTGAGAATAGACCCGGGGGCCATAGGTTTCACTAGTGGCTTCTCTCATGATAGCAGAATTCTACGGTGGGTGAACAAATTACTATCGAGAAATTGATAGAAAAGCGCATAGTTATGAGAATATCTAGGCATGATCATTATATATAGGCATCATGTCCGTGACAACTAGACCGAAACGATTCTGCATCTATTACTATTACTCCACACATCGACCGCTATCCAGCCTGCATCTAGAGTATTAAGTTCATAAGAACAGAATAATGCTTTAAGCAAGATGACATGATGTAGAGGGATAAACTCAAGCAATATGATATAAACCCCATATTTTTATCCTCGATTGCAACAATACAATACGTGTCTTGCTGCCCCTGCTGTCACTGGGAAAGGACACCGCAAGATTGAACCCAAAGCCAAGCACTTCTCCCATTGCAAGAACTATAGATCTAGTAGGCCAAACCAAACCAATAATTCGAAGAGACTTGCAAGGATATTATAATCATACATAAAAGATTTCAGAAAATAATCAAATATTTTCAAAGATAATCTTGATCATAAACCCACAATTCATCGGATCTCGACAAACACACTGCAAAAAGATTACATCGAATCGATCTCCTCGAAGGTCGAGGAGAACCTTGTATTGAGATCCAAAAAGAGAAGAAGCCATCTAGCTAATAACTATGGACCCGAAGGTCTGTGGTGAACTACTCACAACTCATTGGTGAGGCTATGGTGTTGATGTAGAAGCACTTCGTGGTAGATGCCCTGTGACGCCCCAAGACCGATGCTCCAGAAGATTTCCAAATATTCCGGGTTTCGTCGTGTGTTTCATTTGTGCTTGCTTTCTTTATTTTGCATTGCATCATGTCATCATGCCATCATGTCTTTATTTTTGTAACTCAAATAAATAAATCGTGTGGACCTTCGGTCCATTTAAATCGAGGGAAGAGTGACTTCTCTTTATAACATATCCTCTTAATAAATATGGAGCTATATAAATATTCCATTCCTTGGAATCACCTATAACACATTTGCACCGTTCTTCAATTTCTTTTTGTCCAACTCAACTTCATTTCTTCCTTTGAAGCATTTTAGTAAAATTGGGTCGCAATTTTACTTTCTCCATAAATGTTCGAAATCTGCCCATAAATCACATCTAGTGTGTAGGGTCACCTCCTATAATTTCAACTCATTTGGAGTTCATTTGAATGCGTTTAAAAATTCAAACATGTCTAGTAATTCAACTTGTTTGGATTTTACTTCCTCTAGAAAGCCTCAGGCCATTTTATTATATTCCTCGTATTTTTACGAGTCCAATAAAAAAAATGGCCTTCTGCTCAAATTATTCTTCCAGACACCCCCTCTCTTTTTTGTTGTTGTGCCCTTTGTTTATTTGTTATAAGCAGCTAAAAGGGGGTTTAATATAATAAAAAAAGAAGGAGAGGCCCGGCCGCAGCCAGGCCTCTGGCCGTTTCCCCTCGCCGCCGGACTGGCCCAAGGCCCAACTCCAGCGCCTTAACCCTAGCGCTCGAGCAGCCGTCGCTCCCTCCTTCCCTTCGATCTCTCCTCTCCTCCTCGCACCCCGCCGCCAGAACTGCTCCCTCGCTCGGTCGCTCTCCTCCCCCGTTTTTTCGTCGCGCCGTCAGCCTCACCTCGAGCGCCCTGCCTCGCCTCCCTCCTACCACCGCGCCTCGCCATCTCTGCTCCTCCTCCTCGCACCCCGCCGCAGCCTAGCTTCTCTGCAGGACCGGCCAGCCAGGAGACCGCGCCGCCTCCCTGCTTCTTCCGCCGGTGCGCTGCAGCCGCAGCCAACCGCGTTCCTCTACCCCGCGTGCTCCTGCGCCTGCGAGCGTCCGAGGCCGCGCCCTCCTTACGCGCGAGCGAGTCCCAAGCCTTTCCTGCCCGAGCACCACCTCTCCTTCCGGCCCCTACTGCTGCCAGCGACGGGCCACAGCTCGCCGGAGCTCCTTTACTCCACCCGTCCTCGAGCTCTGCGCCCCTCGCCTGCCTCCCCTCGCCGCTCCGCCGTCCTCTTGGTCGCCGGCATCGCCCTGGCCATCTCCGGCCCTGATCTGGCGGGATCCGGCCGAGGTCCACCGCGACATGGTGCCTGCATGTTGCTGCTGCGTTGCCACCCGCCTCCACTCGTTGATCACCAAGACCACCACGTTTCTGTTTGATGCATCGAGCCACCAAGTGCCTAGGCCGACCCCCGAGGGTCCCGTGGACATCAAGTCCCTCGACGACAAGTTCCTCTTCAAATGTACATCTACGCACGGTTGCTTCAAGACCGTCTCGGTTATTGCCAAGTTCTACTACCTCGACGTGCATTTCGCCAAGTACCGTGAGACCGAAGATCTTTGATGTGGAAAGTCCCTCTCACGCAACGTGAACGACTACGGTCATCAATACCCCAAGTACCACGACGCCCGGAGCCATCGGAACCGTCAAGTACATCTACAAAAACGAGTAGCGTTATGGACCGGAACGCCAAGTACGTCTACGGCCCGTGTACCCCTACGTCAACGACGATCCTGACAAGTACCACTACCGTCGACATGTACATCTACGAACGGAACGACTACTTCACACTACGAACGTGTACAACTACTTCCCTCGACGTATCGGACCACCCCAAAACGCACGCTACAAAGGTATACCATCGAGACGACCCCGTGGATGAACGCTTGTGAATGTGTGTTGTATGAGATGAAGTACTTGTTTGCATCGTGTCCGTTGTGACCCTCGTTTGCCCTATCGTCGTCACGTGGGAACCCGGAAGCCAGGATCACCCCATCATCTTGCTTGACACGCTCACGCCTCCCTTCATCTTTTGCACCGGTCTCTCAACAAGTTACCGGAACCGAGATGTTGCCGTTGCATCATTTTCGGATCATTGCCGTGGCACCCTTTCTTTCCACCACGGTGAAAAATGCTTCACATCGCTTATGTCAACTTTTAATGAACTTGCATAAAACTTGATCATGTCATCCGCATCATGATAACAACCTTTAAATGTTTAAATTGTTGTTTGCTTCAATAATTGCTAAATATGCACATGGGGATTTTCCGGATTTGTTGTTGTTATTCCGGCCTCATTTAAAATGTCTAGATAGTGTAGTTTGTTTAAGCTTCACCTCTCGCCATGTTAACAAACATTTAACCTTGTCTTGTAAATAAACGGGAGTCAACTAAATAAATATAATGTGGTGTTTCGTCAATATGCAACTCGTTGCATATTGAGCTCCACTTAATTTGTAGTGTTGTTTGTGCACTTTGCCATGCCATGCATATTTTAACCGGACATGCATCATACTTGTTTGTGCATTATATGCCATGTTTGAGCTTGTTTGTTTACTGTGTTGTTTGCTTCTTTCCGGTATGCTTCTCTCGATAGCTTCGGTTTCGTTCTGGAGTTGTGAGGTTTTGTTCGACTATACATGGACTTGTTCTTCTTCTTTGCGGATTCCCAGGCAAGATGACCTTACCCAGATATCACTACTATCTTTGCCTATTGCTAGATGTCTCGCTCTTTAGCTTATTGCCTTGATGCCTATGTCTGTTTGTCAGCCCCCCTATTGTTGCCATGAAACTTCTAACCTTTGACACCTTCCTAGCAAACCGGTGTTTGGCTATGTTACCCGCTTGCTCAGCCCCTCTTATAGCGTTGTTAGTTGCAGGTGAAGATGAAGATTGCTCCATGTTGCAACTTGTTGTTGGAATATCACAATATCTCTTAAATATATTAACACACCTATATACTTGGCAATGGGTGGAAGGCTTGGCCTTTTGCTCGGTGTTTTGTTCCACTCATGCCACCTTAGGACCCGATAAACCGGTGTACTGTTCCCGGATTTTGCGTTCCTAACACGGTTGGGGTTTATGGGCCCCCCTCGATAACCCGCTTAGCGCTAAAGCTTTTCCAGCAAGGCCCAACATTGGTACTCCATTTGCCTAACAACTAAAACTTGCCGAGGGAGTAATTAACCCGAGGATTAATTAATCAACCCCCCTGGGCCAGTGCTCGATTTGAGTGTTGGTCCAACTGAGCAGACTGTAGGGCCGCCTTGGGGAAACCCGACGTATTTGGTATTTTCCTGTAGGCTGTCTCATCCGGTCGTGGCCTGAGACTAGATACGCGCGGCTACTGTCAGGGTGTCGGCACGCCGGGAGGTCTTGCTGGATTAGTTTTACCTATGTCGGTATATCTTGAGCACGGGATTCCGAGAATACTCGGGTCTTCCCACCTTTGAGTTGCGACTTTGCAGATCGTGAGCTTGTGATGGGCTAAGTTGGGACACCCCTGCAGGGTTTTGATCTTTCGAAAGCCGTGCCCGCGGTTATGTGGTAGATGGGAATTTGTTAATATTCGGTTGTAGAAAACATGACACTCTATCCTTAAGAATACACTACCTGTGTGAGTTCCGTGATTGTCTCTTCTCGAAGGGGTTTTCGAGAAGAAGAACACAGTGGGGTTATGTCTGACGTGAGTAGTTAGGATCAATTCGTGATCACCTGGCGATCGTTGGCTCTTACTCTCCTCTCGCTCTGAACACGTAAGCTAGTTGCTTAGCGCTTCCTGCATCCACTTTATTAGCCTTTCCTCACCTATAAGGCTTTGTTAGTGTTGATACCCGGGAACGGGATTGCTGAGTCCTCTGTGGCTCACATATTCTACACAACACTAGATGCAGGTACTATGGTGAACTACTCAGGTGACGACACGGAGCTGTACTGGGAATTTGATGAAGAACGTAGTCGATACTATGTGCACTATCCCGATGATCAGTAGTGGTTTCTACTAGGGGCGATTCGGACCTGTGGCTTTATGTTTTTGGTATCTTTCATTTGGATCTTCACCCGTAGTCGGGTTGTGATGTTATTTGGATGATGTTTTGCTATGTACTGAATTGTGTGACGTGGCGAGTGTAAGCCAACTATCCTTTTGCATTTTCATCCCTATTTTTACATGAGTCGTGCAAAGATACTGAACTTGAGATCATTCCAGAATGGGCTTATACTTTTAAGTCGTGCCTCGACACGTAGGAGGTATAGTCCCATCCTGGGCATTATAAGTTGGTATTCAGAGCCTTCTCCGACCTAGAAGCCCCCACTGATTGATCGAATCGTTGACGGTTGAGTCTAGGCACACACTTGAAATGTTTTGAGTCCTATATATATATCGGAGAGTAGGATTTATTTTTACTCCTCATCCCTTTATCACTCTGGTGAGGACTCCTGATGATTACTTTATCTCTTCTACACTCAAAAATTCACCAAATTGTTTTTTGGATCACGCGAGTATTGTTTGGATTCTTCCGATGTCTTTGTGACAAGAACATTGTTCTCGATGCCTCCTGTCATTTAGGGGTTGTGGCAGTGTCCCGGCGAGTTGAGCTCCGAGGTGTTGTCGTCACAAATATATCGCAGCAGTTCTCGAATACTTAAGACGGCCGACATCGAAAACTCTCCTATGCGGTTAGTGGCAAGATAACCCCGACATCACCCAATACTGGGGAGGTAGTTCGGGAGTATTGCCATAGCTTGTATAGTGGATGCGTTTCGAAGGTCCAAGGTAAACGGTTTCCGGAAATAATTGGTTATGTGTTGAAGGATTGATACAGCTGGATGTAGGATTAGAGTTGATTGCGCGATGCTTCCCCTGTATCCCCAACACCTGATTGCCTAACTGGAAACTTTTGGAAGTTAATAGGTGGGTTCATCTAGTAGCGCGTAGGCATTCTTCCAACGAATGCATGATATGGAGTTCGGGGTTCTACATTGAGTGAAGTAGTTTTATGGACGTTGTTCCAATCGGGAGTTGCATCTTAAAGGGTCCTTGGCTATGCTGATCCGGGGATTGCAAAACCCTTTTGTAACACGTTCCATAAGCTTTCAGCACGAATATGTGAAACGAAACTTCTATCTTGTATTTGTTCTATCTGCTCCTTGTTGTTTTTATTTACCTTTTGTTCTCCCAAGTGGCTTCTCGACAAGTTGATATACCTACGGAATTCATTCGTTCAATTCTCCGTTCGGATGATATTGTGAAGATTATGTTGCAACATATCTATCCTTTGGTTTTGTTTTGATTCTGGTATTCGAGTTGCTTCGATGTCAAGTGTGATTCCATACCTTTCCTAATCGGTATTCTCATATTTCTATGGGAGTGCTAATCCTTCTTGATCATCGAGATTGTCATGTTAAATTCTTTCAACCGGCGTGCTTCGCATTAAGTTAATCCAATCTCTTCATCAATTGCAAGATCAACTCTCAATCTTTTTTCAACGGTGTCTGTTTCATTCATTCCAAGTTGTCTTTGTTTTCCCCACCCTCCCACCCTTTTCTTATGGAGCCATAATTCTTAATCAAGTATCCATTTTATTCATGTGATGTTTCTTCATTCATTTCCTTCAATGTTCTTATCCGGTGATTTATCGTGAAGATGCTAAGGAAGCTTCAAGTTTTTCATTCTCCATTCTCGTTTCTTCTCCGATGGAATAAATTCAAGCTTCGGTCATATCATATCTCTTCCTTTTTGTTTAACATGTTTTTCCATGTTGAAATTTATTATCCGAAGGCTCTCTTATTCATTCATCTCTTTATTCATATCCGGGGTGTTGAAGATATCTCAAAAGATTCACATTTTCATTCTTAATCCATTCAAGCAATTTAATTCAACCGGTCCAATATCTCTTAAGCATTCTTTTTCAACGGTGATTTCTTTTGAGTGGGCCCTAACCCACAGGTCTTTTCCCAGGATCTTACCTGACTCTTCTATTTTCCGGAGTTATTCTAAAATTCTTTTCAAGTTTGGCGTAAGAATGGATTTCTCATCGGTCAAATGTATCCTCCAAGATTGGTTTCAAATTCTTTTCATCATTGGTTCAACCTTTTAATTCTCATTACTGAGTGCCTAAACAATTCTTCATGATATTCTTGTCGTTCTTCTCAACATTTGAAGACCGAAGAAGAGTTTCTCTTAAATCTTGGCCCGTTCTCTTGAAGATTCGTGGTTCTAGCTTCATGCCATCCTCATTATTGTTTCGATCACGAGGAATCTTTTTATACCCATCCGAAGTGTTTCATGAATTCTTTCCATTGTGATCCTCCGAAGGCCATCACTTCAGAAGATTCTTCGTTCTCAGTTTTCAACTTCGCCCTCCAACTATTCTTTATTGATGCCTCTTCGTTCGTCTCCATATTCTTCCGGTGCTTTGTTCAAGTATTCTTTAATTAGTCCGCGATCTCTTCGTTCTCTTGTATCTAAATTTCCTCAAGTGCTTATTCTTCCCGGTGGTTTATTCTTTTTCATCACCCGGTTTCAATTTTTACGGTGGTTCATTCAAGATTACTCTTCCGTTGTGATCGTATCAATTCATTCGTTCTTTCTGAAACCCTACCGGTGATTCGTTGAATACTTTCCCAAGATTGTGCGAGATCTCTCTTTAATTCTTTGCAATGAGAATAAGTAGTATGCCAATCCATTGCTTGTCATCAATTTAATTGGTGAAGGATATGCATAACATAAATCTTAGTCTAGTTTCTTCCAAGAGGTTAATCCCTTCCTTTGGAGTTTGTTCAGGAGGAATAAATTCTTGGTTTCAAGTTGTTTGTCTTGTTTCCCGGTGTTCCAAGCTCTCTCAATTTTTTCATCGCGAAGATCCATCTAATCATTGCAAGGCTTCAATCTTATTATTTTCATCCTTCACTTCTCATCCTTTTGTTACCGGAGTTCTTCTTGGTGGTTCATCATGATTTAATTCATCCTTGTAGTGTTCTTCAAGATTCTTGATCCATGAGCTCAAGTATTCTTCTTCTTGCATTCTGAAGTGAAATTCTTTCTACCTTATCGTTTGAGATGGCGGTATGTCATTTTTGCCAATTTCCCTTCATTTTTCATGATTCACAAGTTGTCGGGAATGAGATATTTAAACCTGTCAATTTCTTCGCCGGAGTTATCTTGGTATAGATTTCACCTAAAGCCTTCCACTGGGATTGTTGCTATTTATGGTGCTTATAAATGACCCAAGTTCTTCATTTATCCTCTCGGTGAAATAAGTTTTTCGTCTCCTTGTTGATCTCAATCCAATAAATGTTTTCGTAAGTGGCTGGTTGTCACCTCATAATTTTGAGATATTTTCCATAAGCCAACAACAAGCTTGTTCTGTGCTTGTTGATTCTTCCAACAACTCTGTTCAACCCTTCTTCGTAAGGATGATTTTCATATTCATTCGTGGGAGAAGCTGTCATTTTATTGTCCATTCTTTTCTTTCCAACGATCTAGCATCTATTCTTCATTCCGGAGGCATTGTGATATTGCTCTCTTCGTCCCATAATCTCGCTTTGTCAAGATCATGTTCTTTTCATTGTTTATCTATTTATCCGGAGTGTTGTATTCTCCACTCAGTTTTTTCTCATCTTATCAAGTTTTGCCTTTCTTTTCAACCGGAGTGCTATATGAAATCTTTCTTAACCTTGTGCCATTCTTTTAATTGTTTCAGAGGCAATGTGCTGCTGATTTCATCAAGTATCATTCCATCACCTCAAGCTCATGTTAATTCCTTCCATTTTCAGTTGAAGTGTTGTCCAAATTTTGTCATTTTTATTCCTTGGCTATACCGTTGCGGTTTCATATTCTTTTGGTTCGTAAGCTCTTGTTTCATGTCTTTCAACCTACAAGGTTCTCATAATGTTCCTTGTTCCTCCTTTTACCGGAGTGCTCTTAACTTCGTTCGTCTCCGTTATTCTTCTTTCAATTTGTTCAACCTTAAGGTTCATGGCTTCACTCGTTTGTCGAAGAAGCAACTTTGTTTTACCTCTTCCTTTCCGTTTTTATCCGGTGCCATCTCGAGGATCTCGGGTCGAGATCCTCTGTTAGTGTGGGAGAGTTGTGACGCCCCAAGACCGATGCTCCAGAAGATATCCAGATATTCCGGGTTTCGTCGTGTGTTTCATTTGTGCTTGCTTTATTTATTTTGCATTGCATCATGTCATCATGCCATCATGTCTTTATTTTGTAACTCAAATAAATAAATCGTGTGGACCTTCGGTCCATTTAAATCGTGGGAAGAGTGACTTCTCTTTATAACATATCCTCCTAATAAATATGGAGCTATATAAATATTCAATTTCTTGGAAACACCTATAACACATTTGCACCGTTCTTCAATTTCTTTTTGTCCAACTCAACTTCATTTCTTCCTTTGAAGCATTTTAGTAAAATTGGGTCGCAATTTTACTTTCTCCATAAATGTTCGAAATTTGCCCATAAATCACATCTAGTGTGTAGGGTCACCTCCTATAATTTCAACTCATTTAGAGTTCATTTGAATGGGTTTAAAAATTCAAACATGTCTAGTAATTCAACATGTTTGGATTTTACTTCCTCTAGAAAGCCTCAGGCCATTTTGTTATATTCCTCGTATTTTTATGAGTCCAATAAAAAAAATGGCCTTCTGCTCAAATTATTCTTCCAGACACCCCCCTCTTTTTTTTGTGCCCTCTGTTTATTTGTTATAAGCAGCTAAAAGGGAGTTTAATATAATAAAAATAAGAAGGAGACGCCCAGCCGCAGCCAGGCCTCTGGCCGTTTCCCCTCACCGCTGGACTGGCCCAAGGCCCAACTCCATCGCCTTAACCCTAGCGCTCGAGCAGCCGTCGCTCCCTCCTTCCCTTCGATCCGTCCTCTCCTCCTCGCACCCCGCCGCAAGAACCGCTCCCTCGCTCGGTCCCTCTCCTCCCCCGTTTTTCCGTCGCGCCGTCAGCCTCACCTCGAGCGCCCTGCCTGGCCTCCCTCCTACCCCTACCACCGCGCCTCGCCATCTCTGCTCCTCCTCCTCGCACCCCGCCGCAGCCTAGCTTCTCTACAGGACCGGCCAGCCAGGAGACCGCGCCGCCTCCCTGCTTCTTCCGCCGGCGCGCTGCAGCCGTAGCCA
Source organism: Secale cereale (assembly GCA_902687465.1). Classification (NCBI taxonomy): domain Eukaryota; kingdom Viridiplantae; phylum Streptophyta; class Magnoliopsida; order Poales; family Poaceae; genus Secale; species Secale cereale. The sequence continues at coordinate 28,283,607 of LR738711.1, read as the reverse complement.
ACCGCGTTCCTCTGCCCCGCGTGCCCCTGCGCCTGCGAGCGTCCGAGGCCACGCCCTCCTTACGCGCGAGCGAGTGCCAAGCCTTTCCTGACCGAGCACCACCTCTTCTTCCGGCCCCTACTGCTGCCAGCAATGGGCCACAGCTCGCCGGAGCTCCTTTACTCCGCCCGTCCTCGAGCGCTGCGCCCCTCGCCTGCCTCCCCTCGCCGCTCCGCTGTCCTCTAGGTCGCCGGCATCGCCCTGGCCATCTCCGGCCCTGATCTGGCGGGATCCGGCCGAGGTCCACCGCGACATGGTGCCTGCACGTTGCTGCTGCTTCGCCACCCGCCTCCACTTGTTGATTACCAAGACCACCACGTTTCTGTTTGATGCATCGAGCCACCAAGTGCCTAGGACGACCCCCGAGGGTCCCGTGGACATCAAGTCCCTCGATGACAAGTTCCTCTTCAAATGTACATCTACGCACGGTTGCTTCAAGATCGTCTCGGTTATTGCCAAGTTCGACTACCTCGACGTGCATTTCGCCAACTACCGTGAGACCGAAGATCTTTGATGTGCCAAGTCCCTCTCACGCAACGTGAATGACTACCGTCATCAAGACCCCAAGTACCACGACGCCCGGAGCCGGAACCGTCAAGTACATCTACAAAAACGAGTAGCGTTACGGACCGGAACGCCAAGTACGTCTACGACCCGTGTACCCCTACGTCAACGACGATCCCGACAAGTACCACTACCGTCGACATGTACATCTACGAACGGAACGACTACTTCCCACTATGAACGTGTACAACTACTTCCCTCGACGTCTCGGACCACCCCAAAACGCACGCTACAAAGGTATACCACCGACACAACCCCGTGGATGAACGCTTGTGAATGTGTGTTGTATGAGATGAAGTACTTGTTTGCATCGTGTCCGTTGTGACCCTCGTTTGCCCTATTGTCGTCACGTGGGAACCCGGAAGCCGGGATCACCCCATCATCTTGCTTGACACGCTCACGCCTCCCTTCATCTTTTGCACCGGTCTCTCAACGAGTTACCGGAACCGAGATGTTGCCGTTGCATCATTTTCGGATCGTTGCCGTGGCACCCTTTCTTTCCACCATGGTGACAAATGCTTCACATCCCTTATGTCAACTTTTAATAAACTTGCATAAAACTTGATCATGTCATCCGCATCATGATAACAACCTTTAAATGTTTAAATTGTTGTTTGCTTCAATAATTGCTAAATATGCACATGGGGATTTTCCGGATTTGTTGTTGTTATTCCGGTCTCATTTAAAATGTCTAGATAGTGTAGTTTGTTTAAGCTTCACCTCTCGCCATGTTAACAAACATTTAACCTTGTCTTGTAAATAAACGAGAGTCAACTAAATAAATATAATGTGGTGTTTCGTCAATATGCAACTCATTGCATATTGAGCTCCACTTAAATTGTAGTGTTGTTTGTGCACTTTGCCATGCCATGCATATTTTAACCGTACATGCATCATACTTGTTTGTGCATCATATGCCATGTTTGAGCTTGTTTGTTTACTGTGTTGTTTGCTTCTTTCCGGTATGCTTCTCTCGATAGCTTCGGTTTCGTTCCGGATTTGTGAGGTTTTGTTCGACTATTCATGGACTTGTTCTTCTTCTTTGCGGATTCCCAGGCAAGATGACCTTACCCAGATATCACTACTATCTTTGCCTCGATGCCTATGTCTGTTTGTCAGCCCCCCTATTGTTGCCATGAAACCTCTAACCTTTGACACCTTCCCAGCAAACCGTTGTTTGGCTATGTTACCCGCTTGCTCAGCCCCTCTTATAGCGTTGTTAGTTGCAGGTGAAGATGAAGATTGCTCCATGTTGCAACTTGTTGTTGGAATATCACAATATCTCTTAAATATATTAACACACCTATATACTTGGCAATGGGTGGAAGGCTTGGCCTTTTGCTCGGTGTTTTGTTCCACTCATGCCACCTTAGGACCCGATAAACCGGTGTAATGTTCCCGGATTTTGCGTTCCTAACACGGTTGGGGTTTATATGGGCCACCCTCGATAACCCACTTAGCGCTAAAGCTTTTCCAGCAAGGCCCAACGTTGGTACTAAATTTTCCTAACAACTAAAACTTGCCGAGGGAGTAATTAACCCGAGGACTAATTAATCAACCCCCCTGGGCCAGTGCTCGATTTGAGTGTTGGTCCAACCGAGCAGACTGCAGGGCCGCCTTGGGGAAACCCGAGGTATTTGGTATTTTCCTGTAGGCTGTCTCATCCGGTCGTGGCCTGAGACTAGATACGCGCGGCTACTGTCAGGGTGTCGGCATGCCGGGAGGTCTTGCTGGATTAGTTTTACCTATGTCGGTATATCTTGAGCACGGGATTCTGAGAATACTCGGGTCTTCCCACCTTGGAGTTGCGACTCCGCAAATCGTGAGCTTGTGATGGGCTAAGTTGGGACACCCCTGCAGGGTTTTGATCTTTCGAAAGCCGTGCCCGCGGTTATGTGGCGGATGGGAATTTGTTAATATCCGGTTGTAGAAAACATGACACTCTATCCTTAAGAATACACTACCTGTGTGAGTTCCGTGATTGTCTCTTCTCGAAGGGGTTTTCAAGAAGAAGAACACGGTGGGGTTATGTCTGACGTGAGTAGTTAGGATCACTTCGTGATCACCTGGCGATCGTTGGCTCTTACTCTCCTCTCGCTCTGAACACGTAAGCTAGTTGCTTAGCGCTTGCTGCAGCCACTTTATTAGCCTTTCCTCACCTATAAGGCTTTGTTAGTTTTGATAACCGTAAGGGATCGAGATAGTCTTCGCGGGTAAGAATAACCCAATTTATTGATTCGACACACGGGGAGCCAAAGAGTATTTATAAGCTTTGACAGTTGAGTTGTCAATTCAACCGCACCTGAAATATACTTACTTGCAACAAAAGATAAGTGGTAACAGTGATATGATAGTGATGATAGTAATAGTAAAAGTAAACAGCAAAAGTAAATAGCAGTAGTAAATGGCAAAAGTAGCAACTAGTGACAAGCAAGGTTTAAAATACTGTAGGCTAGGGAGATGGATGGTTGGGCGCTGCATGGATGAGATAGATTCTAACTTGGGGCACGGCACACGGAAAAGTAATGATCATCTAGGCAAATATCAAACATTAGGCATGTATCCCATAGGTAGTTGTACGTGCTTGCAATAAGAACTTGCACAACATCTTTTGTCCTACCATCCCGCTA
>LR738711.1:28259565-28280364 GCA_902687465.1 Secale cereale | reverse complement strand
AACGGGGCCAAAAGGAACTAATGGATATTAAGGTGCTCCTGTCAAAGAGCACCGGAACAAAGCAATGAACTCAATGGATACATGTAATCCTCAAACTACGGACCATCCCCTTTGGTGTCCCAAGCTGTCACTTTTGGGATCGCCGGTTCCGAACCGTAACAGGTGCAAACAACTCATAGATAGGATCACGAACACAAATATATTCATACAAACACATATGGTTCAGATCTGAAATCATGGCACTCGGGCCCTAAGTGTCAAGCATTAAGAATAACAAGTTGAAGCAAAGATGATAAACACCATAGTAGATGATAGGCAACATGCCCCCAACGATCTGATAAACTATTACATGATCTAACTCATCCAATCCCTACCACCCCCTTCGCCTACAGCAGGGGAATTACTCACACATGAAGGGAGAAGTTATGGAGGGATGATGGAGTGGTGATGATGATGACGATGGCGACGATCTCCCCTCTCCGGAGGCCAAATCAGCCTCTAGATTAGCCCTCCCGAGGAAGAACAGAGGGTGGCGGCGGCTCCGCGACGAAAAACTACGAAAGAACTTCTGATCTGGGGTTTCTGCGTCGGGAGTAAAAATACAGGCTAAAGTAGGGCACCAGGGGGTGTGGGCCCCACCCAGGCGCCCCCCCGGCGCGACCCGGGGGGGTGGGGGGAGCGCCCACAGGGCGCCTGGGCACTCCCTGGCCCCCCTCTGGTCCCACTTCTGGTATTTGGTTCCTTCGGGTGCGTGGATTTTCTGTGATTTTTCGTGGATTTTTCTGAGATGCTTAAAAATCCGTTTTCCTGCACACAAATAAACCATACAGGCAGCTCTGCTGAAAACAGCGCCAGTCCGGGTTAGTTTAGTCCAAATCATGCAAGAATGAGGTCAAAACAATATCAAAAGTGTTTGGAAAAGTAGATACGTTTGAGACGTATCAACTCCCCCAAGCTTAGCATATTGCTTGTCCTCAAGCAATTCAGTTCAACGAACTGGACGCGACAAAGAAAACTTTGACAAACTCTTTTGCTTCATTAGATGTATATAAGCATGTACTACGAAAAGAGTTTAGCAAGTATTTAAATAGTACTTATGAGGACAATGCAAGGAGCAATCCTTCTTTCAAGTGACCAGTCACAAATACTTAAAAGTAAATAATATATTACTGAAAATCAAGACAAGATTACATTGCACATAGCTTGAGCATATTAGGGTGGTATCTCGCTAGCCTCCATGAGTGAAGCAAAACATAAATGCAGAGACTCCTCCAGAGTTTTAAAGGAGACTAGAACTAAGAATTTCCGAATAAATCATATCACAAGTATGCAGAAGACAATGTAGTACTTTGGGACAAAGCACATTACACTCAGAATGACAATTATGCTCTCCTAGTCAGTGCTTTGTAGAAAGAAAGTGAGACTCTCGAACCGTGGCTTTTATTGGCAAAGTTGAAAGCGCGCGATCGGAAACAAAAACTAAACATGTACCAGAGCTCTTGGTTTTAAAAGCAGAAGTAAATATGTTTTTGAGAGGTGCATATTTCATCAACGAATGCTAGCAGATAACTCAATCACTTTTTAAGCTAGACAAGTCTCGAGGAACGGCTCCCGCATGAGGACGATCACATCCTCTTAATCTTCTTTGTTTATCACTGCCAAAGTTTTCTGATTTCTCATGAACTAAGCGTGAAGGAGGGTTTGTTTGTTATATTATCTTTTTGAGCCGGGCGCACTCAATGCCAGTTCCTTTTCATATTAGGGGTTTGCACATTATACATGCAATCCAGGGGTGAAACTTGTCCAACTTAAAAAGATTATGAATTAACTACTACTTCCTCATGAGCTAAAACATAGGCACAAAAAGGGAAATGCTTTTGATTAATTTCGAGATGGTACACGAAAGTCTTCGTTAGGAATGGCAGGTAAATACCATGTATAGGAAGGTATAGTGGACTCATATGGCATAACAGGTTTAAAGGGTTTGGATGCACAAGCAGTCAGTCCGCTTAGTACAGGTGGAGGTTTAGCAAAAGACCGGGAAGCGACCAACTAGAGAGCAATAACGGTCATAATCATGCAAAGCGACAAAGCAACATTGAATCGGGCATGAAAGAGATATAACTATTCTAAAACTCAAAGATCATCAAGGCAAAGTAGACTTTTAATCTTAAACATGTGTAAGAATGTGCCAAGTCAATCAAAAAATTCTCTAAAGGGAAATACCACCTTAGTATACCAGACTATGAATAGTGCAATGCATGTAGATCATTTCAATAACACATTATATACTCTAGTTATTCGGGACTAACCACAAGGAAAGCATGAACCACTGGAAGAGCATTGTAAACATAGCACTATGTCGCTACAAGCTGGTCTCTAGATCATAAGTACAGGCATATGTACAAAAGTAGAAACAATAAGAGTTCATACCGGTCTTCCTTGTTGCTTCCTTTCAGTCGATCTTCGTCATCACTGCTTGTCACTTGCACGATCGAACGTAGGAAATATAATCAAATGCCATCACGGACTCGAGCTGATCTCTGAAAACAAAGAAAACTAAAGAGAGAAAGGAAATCTTTTTGGTTTTTTCAAAGGTTGAATAAAAGCAAAAAGAAAGAGAAAATCTTTTTGTTGTTTTTGCAAATAGAGAAATAAAGAAGAACGGGCAAAAACTTCGAAAAGATCAAAGCGAATAAAACGAATAATACAATGGAAAGGTGAGAAGGGCACGTACTACCCCAAGCTTAGGCTTTTGGCCTAAGTTGGGAGCAGCTACTGCCCCCAGGAGCCTCCTGCTCCAGGGGTATGGTGGTGAGTCCACGGGTCGTAGAAGGATGCTGGCGCGTACACCGAACTCCTCGGAGTCTCCCACGAGGAAGGTTCCGAATGCCAAACAGAGGAAGACCCTTCACCAAACTCGGTGGCGGTCTCTTCCTGAAAATGTGGTATCTCACCGTGCCTCTCCTCGTCGGGCACAACCCCCTCCATGGGGTTATGGAACTGATGCTGGACCATGAACTCATCGAACTGGACAACATCAAAGGACCATCCGTTCCTGCGAGAAAAATCAAACAAAAGAGGTGCAGGTAGACGGATCTCGCGTTCCGCGGTAGTTCCGAAACGCAATATATAAACAAGGTTATCAAGCTCAGAACCCATGGTAACAAACTTATGCCTTTTCATAGCAGCAAGATCAAAGCTTAAATAAGTAAAAGGAGTATCATCAGGGTGTGGGGTGCCTCCAAGATGGTCTAAGATAAGTGTGGCATAAATGCCACCATATAAGTCCCCCTTGTTACCGTTCATAGCAAGGCGTCGAGCAATTAAGGTACCCAGATTATAATCAGACCTCCCTAAGAGGGCTGCTGCCAGGATAGCAATATCCGGAGCAGAAATGCTGCTCGTGTTGTCACGAGCTAACACACCTCTAGCAATATAATATGCAAAATACCTGAGGTGAGGAAACAAGATGCTGGAGATCTTCGACCGATGAATATCCCTCGTACCCATGCTGCAGAGAGAGTTGATGACGGTTTTCAGCTCGGAGGGCTGAGTGGCCATCCTAGCCGTCCTCCCAACGTTCGGCACACCTATTACTTCACAAAAATTTCCCAAAGTCATGGTGATAAGATCATTATAAATTTTAAACTCAATAGCACCTGAATCAGGATTATATCTAAAACTGTTAATGAAACTGGAGGTGAGTTTTTGATACTGAGTAACACGGCTCGTGACGAGTCGTGTCAAACCTGCATTAGCACAAAGATTATAAAACTCATCCTTGACTCCCGCAGCTTCCATGAATTCATCACATGGAAATGTCATCGCACGTGCTGGACTTGTGTCTTCCAACAACTCCAGGAGCACATGATCTTCATTATAGCTCACCCTAGCAGTCGATGGTGAAGCTGCGGCTCTATTGACCCGATCGGAGTGTGCGGGCCTCCTCTTCTCAAGCCACCCTTTTGCCCTTCCTAACAAACTCATTTCTGAAATTTTTTACAATTTACAAAAACGAGGATTAAAACAAAGTGAGCTAAGGCAAACTACTCAACTCACTTGCCCAAGGCATAAACTTGCATCAAAACTTGGAAAATAACTTTCTACACATGCATGCAAGCTCATCTCTACAGCACCAAGAACTACTAAATACTCACAAATGAGGCCACCAATCAAAAATCTAATTGGAGGGGTGGAGGAGTCACATACCAGGGAGTAGTTGCTCAAAATTTCAGCTCAAATGATGGGCTGTAGAGAGAGATCGAAGAATCGCCTCCAAGAACAGCAAGAACACAAGAACAAGACCAGAACTCGGGTTTCTGGAGAAAAAGAGAGAGAGAGGGGAAGAAGAAGTACCTGGAGGGGGGTCCCGTGGGCCCCAGGCGCCTTGTGGGCGCGGCCAGGGGCTGGGCCGCGCCAGCTGGCCGCCTGGGCCACTGGTGCACCCCCCTGGCTGGCCCCAGGACTTTCCGGGTCTCTCCCGACGTGGAAATTTTTATTATAATTTTTCTGGGATTTTTCTGAAAACTTCACTGTTGAAATTTTTTCGAAGTTCAAAAAGCTGCGAAACTCTCTGAAAACTTGAAGCAGTTAGTAGTATTGTGAAGCTTCAAAAACATAGATACTTGGTACAACAAGTAGGACAAAACTAAAAACAAATGAAAACATAACAAGCTCAACTTTTTATCCATATAAAACATGTTCACTAGTAAGGTCGATCAAGTCTTACCAACAAACAAGCGATATATAGAGCAAAAAGTCTCACCTCCTACGAAGTAATCACTGAACCTTTACCTTGATGGACATTGTTCCCACCATGATAGTTTTATATTTGTGAGGCACATGTAGTGGACAATCCCATTCTCCAATTTTCACGGTCTCGATATTCTCTATAGAGTTGAGGGCATGCCTCCTGTCGGTCTTCTTTGGAAAATATACCGTGTGTTCTTTATCATTCACATGGAAGGTAACCTTCCCTTTATTGCAATCAATAATAGCACCTGCGGTGTTAAGGAAAGGTCTACCAAGAATAATGGACATGCTTCCATCCTCGGGCATGTCAAGTACAACAAAATCAGTAAGAATTAAACAATTAGCAACTTCAACTGGAACATCCTCACAAATACCTATCGGAACAGCGGTTGACTTGTCAGCCATCTGAAGGGAGATATCTGTAGGAATTAGTTTCTCTAAACAAAGCCACTCGTAAAGAGAGAGAGGCATAACACTCACTCCTGCTCCTAGATCACATAAAGCAGTTTTGACATAATTATTCTTTATGGAGCAAGGAATGGTGGGTATACCTGGATCACCGAGCTTCTCAGGAATCTTTCCACTGAAAGAATAGTTAGCTAGATATTGCATCATTAGGAATTTTTCTTTTGTTAGTGACAATATCTTTCATATATTTTGAATAAGGAAGTAACTTAATAGCATCAGTCAAAGGGATTTGAAGAAAAAGAGGTTTAATCCATTCACAAAACTTATTATAATGCTCTTCTTCTTTGGATTTGATTGACTTACTTGGAAAGGGCATGGGTTTCTGTACCCATGGTTCTCTCTCCTTCCCATGTTTTCTTGCGATGAAGTCTTCTTTAGTGTACCTCTTACGTTTGTCAGGTGCTTCTTCCTCTCGAACTTCAGGCGGATCATTCTTCTCATTATCATTACCTTCAGGTTCAGCACCGTCTTCAGTCTCAGCATCGGAAATAGATACACTGTTGGGATCAATAGCTGGCTCTTCATCTGCAATAGGGTCGTTAGAATTGTCAGTCTCCTTATGTTTCTTCTTCTTATTTGGAGAGACAACAATTTCTTCTTCATGCATTTGAGAATCCTGCTCGATTCTCTTCGGATGTCCTTCTGGATAGAGAGGATCTTGAGTACTAGTTCCTCCTCGGGTCTTAATCCCGAAAGCCTGCAATTTATCTTGTTTGGCATTGTTAGCAAGCAAATCTCTTTGCACATTAGAAATTTGATCAAGCTGAGTTTGAACCATATGAAAATGCTTCACAAGACATTGAACATCATTAACTGTTCTATCTAAAACATCAAGCAGTCTTTTGATAGCAAGGGAATTATCATGCAACTGACTTTCTATCCTCTCATTAAAATGATTCTGTTTCATAATAAAATTATCAAACTCATCTAAACATTGGTCAGGAGGCTTACCATGAGGGATGTCACTTGCGTTGAAATCTAAAAGAGAGTGTACCTCTACCATAGGAGGGTTAGTGGTAGGCTCACACAGCTTCTCAATAGGGGGTAGATTCTTTACGTCTTCAGCTTTAATACCTTTCTCTTTAATAGACTTCTTTGCTTCTCGCATATCTTCGGGGCTCAGAACAAACATGCCCCTCTTCTTTGTTGGTGGAGGTGGTTCAGGTACGGACCAATCTTCATGGTTTTTGGCAATCCTGCCCATTAAGTCTTCCGCATCGTCTGGTGTTATTTTCCTGAAAACACAACCAGCACAACTGTCCAAATAGGACCTGGATTCATCAGTTAGACCAGCATAGAATATATCGATTAATTCATTCTTAGGGATTTCATGTCCTGGTCTAGCCCGAATCAGACCACAGTACCTCCCCCAAGCTTTAGGGAGGGACTCATCCTGCAACTGTTTAAAGTTATAAATTCTTTGTAAAGCAGCATGTTGCATGTGAGCAGGAAAGTACTTATCAACAAAAGAGTGAGCTAAGTCCTGAGGACTCTTAATGGAACCGCATGGGAGTGAATCATACCATGCTTTAGCACCTTCCTTCAACGAGAAAGGAAGAAGCTTAGTCACATAAAAGTATCGTATCTTTTCATCTATGGTAAACAGGCTACCTAGCTCAAATAGTTTAGTTAGGTGTGCAATCGCATCATCATTTTCTCTGCCATAAAAAGGGTCAGCTTCAACCATAGGTATAAGTGAAAGATCAACAGAGAAATCAAAATCAGGATCATCAATGCATATAGGAGATGTAGCAAATTCAGGATTAGGAACGGTTTTGTTCTTCAATGAGTGTTTTTCAAATATTTTTTTAATAACTTCAGGGTCAGAGCCAGCAAACTCTGTCAGTTCCCTGCATAGATCTTCATCAAGCATATAGTAATCATCATCAAGGAGCCTCTCCTTGAGTTTACTCAAATCAGGATAACCATAAGTTTCACCAATAGGGTAGCGAGCAACAGGAAGTTCAATTACATATTTTTCAGTAGCAACAGCAATTTGTTTCTCAAGAGCATAACCAAGCGAACTAATATCATCATCAAAAGTAGTAGAAGCATCATCAAGAGTATCAGACATAGTAACAGATTCAGTAGTAGCATCATGTGGTGGTGGTGAGGCAAACTTACTCATAACGGAAGGTGAATCAAGTGTAGCACTAGTGCTTAGAGCAGTACCTCTTCTTGTAGTGGATAGTAAGATCGGAACCTTGGGGTCTCCTTTCTTACCCATAGTGAATAAAGTGCAGCAGGTAGGATACCTCAAGTAGACTTGTAAATATTGCTATGCTCACTGGCAACGGCGCCAGAAAATGGTACTTGATAACCCTCAACCATAAGGGATTGAGATAGTCTTCGCGGGTAAGAATAACCCAATTTATTGATTCGACACACGGGGAGCCAAAGAGTATTTATAAGCTTTGACAGTTGAGTTGTCAATTCAACCGCACCTGAAATATACTTACTTGCAACAAAAGATAAGTGGTAACAGTGATATGATAGTGATGATAGTAATAGTAAAAGTAAACAGCAAAAGTAAATAGCAGTAGTAAATGGCAAAAGTAGCAACTAGTGACAAGCAAGGTTTAAAATACTGTAGGCTAGGGAGATGGATGGTTGGGCGCTGCATGGATGAGATAGATTCTAACTTGGGGCACGGCACACGGAAAAGTAATGATCATCTAGGCAAATATCAAACATTAGGCATGTATCCCATAGGTAGTTGTACGTGCTTGCAATAAGAACTTGCACAACATCTTTTGTCCTACCATCCCGCTACGAACGGGGCCAAAAGGAACTAATGGAGATTAAGGTGCTCCTGTCAAAGAGCACCGGAACAAAGCAATGAACTCAATGGATACATGTAATCCTCAAACTACGGACCATCCCCTTTGGTGTCCCAAGCTGTCACTTTTGGGATCGCCGGTTCCGAACCGTAACAGGTGCAAACAACTCATAGATAGGATCACGAACACAAATATATTCATACAAACACATATGGTTCAGATCTGAAATCATGGCACTCGGGCCCTAAGTGTCAAGCATTAAGAATAACAAGTTGAAGCAAAGATGATAAACACCATAGTAGATGATAGGCAACATGCCCCCAACGATCTGATAAACTATTACATGATCTAACTCATCCAATCCCTACCATCCCCTTCGCCTACAACAGGGGAATTACTCACACATGAAGGGAGAAGTCATGGAGGGATGATGGAGTGGTGATGATGATGACGATGTCGATGATCTCCCCTCTCCGGAGGCCAAATCAGCCTCCAGATTAGCCCTCCCGATGAAGAACAGAGGGTGGCGGCGGCTCCGCGACGAAAAACTGCGAAAGAACTTCTGATCTGGGGTTTCTGCGTCGGAAGTAAAAATACGGGCTAAAGTACGGCACCAGGGGGTGTGGGCCCCACCCAGGCGCCCCCCGGGCGCGGCCCAGGGGGGGGGCGCCCACAGGGCGCCTGGGCACCCCCTGGCCCCCCTCTCGTCCCACTTCTGGTATTTGGTTCCATCGGGTGCGTGGATTTTCTGTGATTTTTCGTGGATTTTTCTGAGATGCTTAAAAATCCGTTTTCCTGCACACAAATAAACCATACAGGCAGCTTTGCTGAAAATAGCGTTAGTCCGGGTTAGTTTAGTCCAAATCATGCAAGAATGAGGTCAAAACAATATCAAAAGTGTTTGGAAAAGTAGATACGTTTGAGACGTATCATAAGCCAACTATCCTTTTGCATTTTCATCCCTATTTTTACATGAGTCGTGCAAAGATACCGAACTTGAGATCATTCCAGAATGGGCTTATACCTTTAAGTCGTGCCTCGACACGTAGGAGGTATAGTCCCATCCTGGGCATTATATGCCCCCTCCGTCAGAGCTCCGGAACAGGCCCCAAGATGGGATCTCACGGGAACAAAAGGTTGCGGCAGTGGAATTAAGGTTATCTCTGTTGCCTCTATGTTTTTAGGATACATGGATATATATAGGAGGAAGGAGGGCATCGGGGGAGCCAGAGGGGGCCCACGAGGGTGGGGGCGCGCCTAGGGGAGGGGGCGCGCCCTGGTCCCTCGTGGCCACCTTCTTCGTTCCCTCGCGTGTACTCCAAGTCTTCTGGGTAGATACGGTTCCAAAAATAACTCTCTCGAAGGTTTCATTCCGTCTGGACTCCGTTTGATATTCCTTTTCTGCGAAACCCTGAAATAGGCAAAAAAAACAGCAATCTGCACTGGGCCTTGGGTTAGTATGTTAGTCCCAAAAATAATATAAAAGTGTATAATAAAGTCCATTAAACATACAAAACAGAATATATAATAGCATGGAACAATAAAAAATTATAGATACGTTGGAGACGTATCAAGCATCCCCAATCTTAATTCCTGCTCATCCTCGAGTAGGTAAATGATAAAAACTTAATTTTTGATGTGGAATGCTAACCAACATAATTATCAATGTAATTTCTTTATTGTGGCATGAATGTTGAGATCCAAAAGATCCAAGACAAAAGTCTATACTGACATAAGAAATAATAATACTTCAAGCATACTAACAAAGCAATCATGTCTTCTCAAAATAACATGGCCAAAGAAAGTTATCCCTACAAAATCATATAGTCTGGCTATGCTCCCTCTTCATCACACAAAATATTCATATCATGCACAACCCCGGTTTCAGCCAAGAAATTGTTTTCATACTCAAAAAATTTCAAACCTTTCAACTTTCACGCAATACATGAGCGTGAGCCATGGATATAGCACTATAGGTGGAATAGAGTGGTGGTTGTGGAGAAGACAAAAAGGAGGAAGATAATCTCACATCAACTAGGCGTATCAATGGGCTATGGAGATGCCCATCAATTGATATCGATGTGAGTGAGTAGGGATTGCCATGCAACGGATGCACTAGAGCTATAAGTGTATGAACGCTCATCAAAAGAAACTAAGTGGGTGTGCATCCAACTTGCTTGCTCATGAAGACCTAGGGCATTTGATGAAGCCCATCGTTGGAATATACAAGCCAAGTTCTATAATGAAAATTCCCACTAGTATATGAAAGTGACAAGACAAGAGACTCTCTATTATGAAGATCATGGTGCTACTTTGAAGCACAAGTGTGGAAAAGGATAGTAGCATTGTCCCTTCTCTCTTTTCTCTCTTTTTTGGGCCATCTTTTTTTATTTGGCCTTTCCTCACATGGGACAATGCTCTAATAATGAAGATCATCACACTTTTATTGACTTACAACTCAAAGATTACAACTCGAAGCTAGAACAAAATATGACTCTATGTGAATGATGATGAAGCATGTCATATGAACGGAACGGTGGAAAGTTGCATGGAAATATATCTCGGAATGGCTATGGAAATGCCATGATAGGTAGGTATGGTGGCTGTTTTGAGGAAGGTATATGGTGGGTGTATGGTACCGGGGAAAGTTGCGCGGTAGAAGAGAGGCTAGCAATGGTGGAAGGGTGAGAGTGCGTATAATCCATGGACTCAACATTAGTCATAAAGAACTCACTAGATCATTGAAGGCGCGCGTTGCCGCGCCCGTCTATTTATACGAAAGATGGTAACTTTTTTGTAAATAAATGCCACATAAAACACATTAAATTTGCATAAAGACAAACATATATATTATTCAAGGGAAAACTCAAGGTTCATGTATACAAATTGGCTTGGTATGACATAGTACACCACAATGTTCACGGAGTACAACTAATCAGTACCAAGACATAAACAACAGAAAAATAAACATGTATGGCTCCTGGAGAGGTAATATTCCAATCATCCAACAAGACTCGGGAGGAAAATGTATGGGATTAACATGGATCCTGGATTACGATTCCAAATGGCGACCAAAAGCTTATTGAAATAAATACAACTAGGAGAGCTATACGACGAATTTTTGCCCTGTATACCCTTGACAAAGCAAATCAAATTTATCAAGGGTACTATGTTTCCATCCTCTGAGTATACTTCTATCAAATTCATTGAGCATAATGTAAGTTTGAGAAGGCAAAGATTCTAATATCACATATAAAAATGGTATGATCAGTGAGATATAAACCAATATAAAATATATCAAGAACAAATTAGACGTGGATGTTTTCTTGTTATATCTGTCAAAGCACACTTCATCTGTGTTATACATAAATTAGGAAGTAACTTGAAAAAATTGAAGGAGCAAATCAACACATAATATTACCAACAAATAGCTAATAAATAAATGTGATACGACAGTGGGAAATCATTACTGCCATGCACTCAATCAATAGAGTGCAAATTTGTTTTCTCCAACAGAAAACAACATATATACCCTACAGCAAATGCGATACACATAATAACAACTGTAATAAATGAATGGTAAAAATAGGAGAGAACTTGGTAAAATTCAGGCATCAAGACATAATCTTTGTAAGGTACAAATATCACGAGAAGACACCCATATAAGATGTTCTGGCTCATATAAATACATATCGAGAATCGTTATAGAAAATATAAATTTGGGGCTGAGCGGCTGCGTTCACCTGAGTGTCTACATCCAGTTTGTTGACAGCGAAGGGCTCTGGATAGGAATTGCCATTATTTAAGAGTGAGCTGCAGCAGAACAAAAGAATTAATCCTAACAACTACTCCCTCCGTGAAGAAATATAAGGGTGTTTAGGTAACTACTTTAGTGATCTAAACGCTCCTATATTTTTTACAGAGGGAGTAATTCACAAGGAAATCTCACATTTAGGCTAGATCATGGTCTTAGTTTTTTGAACAACCGTAAGCTATCAGATATGTACATCACAACTTTGCAGCAATAGGATGATTTGAGTTTTTAAAACTGATAGTATTTTGTGCAAATTTGGAAAACTTTTTTCTTTTAGTACTATACCATGTGAGATAGTTACTGTAGATTATAGAGATCTATTATTTGAGTGTATTTGGCTAGTAGTTGTACACAAAGTTTCTTTGTACTGGTTTGAAGGGCTAAGTGGCAGATAGATGGAGTGCTCCAGTTTATTCATTTCATCTAGGGAGGCTGATCGGTTCAAGAAGACATCATCAAATATGTTCGTTTATATTGCATGCATTGGTGGCATCCATAAGAACCAAATTATCAGAGCTGACCAAGAAACTCTTGAACTTGATAATGGAAAATTAACCACTGATGAGATTGCGCATGTGATAGGACTAAAAAATGCGCTTCTAGTTTGCTTACCAGGGTCGCTTCCCAGACTTGAGGATGTGCGCATCATAGCACAATGTGACTGACTGGAGACGAGATGCATGCGCGACCACACCTGAACGACATCATATATGGCAAAAATAATAATAATTCATCTACAGGATGGTGATTAAGTACACAGCAAACCAAACTAACCGGAATCATCACTAAATCTTGAGGTGACAAACTCTGAAAAATAGATCTCTTCAAGCAAGGGGTGGTATATACAATACCATGGTGGCAGAACACAAAGATTCAGCCAGCGAGAGGAGAGGAATCGAGAGGGACTGGGCTTTATGTTTGTCATTTCACACCACCACAAGATGAGGGATCCATCACTGTCGTGTGTCGTCTCAGGCCGTCTAGGGTTTCGTTGCCTTGGAGTCAAGTGAACCACAAGTCAGGCAAGAAAGAAGAAAATGTGCGGCAGCGGCAAGAACGACAGAAGCCATTAACTACACGCCCGGAGGTTGCGAGAGAAGAAATAACCTGCGGGGATCGATGGCGGCGGCGATGCCGGCGCAACCAACTGGAATGCGAGGCGAGAGCGAGGAGGATTGTTTCCGGAGCAGCGGAGGGGATCAGTGGGTGCGGCGACGTCGATCCCCTCAAGCGCAGCTCGCATCGGCCGGATCCCTCTCCCATGTCGCATCGGCTTCATCCCCTCCATGGACGGATCCCCTTTGTCGGTGTACTAGAGTAGGGGTACCCTAGTATCCCGAACTTGTGCACGGGCAGTCGCAGCGTCCCGCGGCAAGGCTTGCCGGGTGACCGCCAAGGTCCTTCGTGGTTCCTTTGGAGCCATTCAAGAACAAAGTATTCAAGCCAAGGAGACAAGACCCCGGCAAGAGGAGCTTGCCGGGAAGGCCAACCAAGGCATCTCAAGGAACTTGCCGCGACGCGCCACGTGTCCCGGCAAGGCCCGGTGAGCGGCAAGCTCCCGGACGCGGCAAGACAGCGACCGCGGCAAGGCACTTGCCGCGGCAAGCTTCCACTCAGTACCCACGCTCCAGCACATCCACCAACGTGTCGCTCTGGGACCCTTCCAGGCGTACGTGGCGGGAGGCTGTGCAGCCAGCGGTACGCGGTGGCAAGCGGCGCTGACAAGATCGCCATCGTGGCGAGCGGTGGCGCCCCTGACGGTCCCTTTATGCACTGTTTGGGCGACGTCGACGGGCATTTAATGCCCTTGTCCCCTGCCGTCAGGGTTAGGTATGATACACTGTACAGGTAGCTGTACCAACCGCAGCACCTTTCCATTTTTGCCCTTGCCTACGTTGTCACCTGTCGGTGACCCCTTGAGCATATAAAAGGAGGCCCATGCGCAACGTAGAGGGGGGTTCGAACACTCACGCTCGGTCTTGCTAGCTGTTGGGGCGTACTGTAGCTCCCTGCGCTCCCGAGCAAGAACTCAATACAACCACAAAGCAGGAGTAGGGTTTTACGCATCCGTGCGGCCCGAACCTGGGTAAACTGCTCGTGTGCCTCGCCTCGATCTGCTCTTCGCGCGATCCCCGCCCCCGCCGTACCGAAATGGACCCGGTCCGCCGGTCCCATAGGTGTTCGTGGATTAGTTTCCCCGACATCTTTGGCGCGCTAGGTAGGGGGTGCGTCGAGGTTGTGTGAACCTGATCCGGCGTTCACACGAGCTAGATCTTCATCATCTTCATCAACATGCCGCCGAAGAAGAAGGCTTCGGAGGCAGCTGGTCCGTCCGCGTCGAACCCACCACCGCCGGAGCCAACGGCCGGTGGGGTAGACGCCGGCGGAAGAACGGGCGTCGACGAGGGAGCTCACGGTGCCGCCAAGTCCAAGGACAAGGCTGCGCTGCCCATTGGCGGCGTAGGCGACTCCCACAACGACCGGGCGCACTCCAAGACCTCGGCGTCTATACATGCACTGCGCCCGTCTCAGGAGGCGCGGGACCGGCAGCGTCATGGTACTCACGGTACGATACGTTTGCTGGACCCAGATCGAGCTGGTGGATCTCGGGACGCTCAAGACCAGCATGCACGCCAACATGCCGGCACGAGCAAGGCACGGTCTCCTGGACGGGATACTGCTCCTTCTAACACAGTTAGAAGTCCGAGCATATCCCGCTCCTCGCACCGTTCGCCGCCGCTACCCGCCACTCCAGCAGAAGCTTTGGCACGAGCTCAACTGCTCCTAGATTTCCCTCCAGCGGCAGACAAGATGGACGACT
This sequence comes from Secale cereale, assembly GCA_902687465.1. Classification (NCBI taxonomy): domain Eukaryota; kingdom Viridiplantae; phylum Streptophyta; class Magnoliopsida; order Poales; family Poaceae; genus Secale; species Secale cereale. The sequence continues at coordinate 28,265,726 of LR738711.1, read as the reverse complement.
GGAGGGCCACCATCCAGAGTCTCATCGGCTCTGCCAACGGCGACACTCCGCAGCAGCCGAATACGTCGCAGCCGCGGCAAGTCAGCCAGGCACGAGCCGATGGCGACAAGACCGGTGGGGGTGCAACCACCGTGCACTCTCCGCCCCGAAGGCCAAGATCGCCGACACGCCGGGTCCACCTCGACAGCGACTCCACCGCGTCATCGGACCCACGAGCTCGTCGCGATCAGCGGCAAGTTCTTCACGAACGACAACAAGAGGACGCTCGTACTCGCATCGAGCGCCGAAGAGAAGCGCGGCGTCAATCAGACCAGTGCGCTGGGCCCGCAGTCGACATGCATGCGCCAGGGGGACCAGTTGACTTGCCGTACGCGGTAGGTTGTCCTGCGTTTACTCGTGAGATGCGGCAAGTCCAATGGCCCAGCATGAAGAATTTCAAGCCAGACGTACCAGAGAAGTACGATGGCAAGACGCATCCGTCGGAGTTCCTCAGCATCTACACCATCGCGGTGCAAGCTGCCGGGGGACAAGACGACAAGATCCTTGCCAACTACTTCCCACTGGTGCTCAAGCCCAACGTCAGATCCTGGCTCATGCACTTGCCGGACAACTCCAATACTTCTTGGGCAGACCTGTGCCATCAGTTTGTCGGCGCCTTTACAGGCGGCCAGAAACCTCATGGCCAAGAGAGTGACCTTCATCTGCTCGCCCAGAAGGAAGGAGAGTCCCTGCGCAAGTATATCCAGAGATTCAGCCGTGTACAGCACAACATCCCAGATGTCCACCCTGCCGCGGTTATCAGCGCGTTCCATCAGAACATGCGTAACCGCAGGATGCGGGAGGAGATGGCGATGTGCAAGATCAGGGACATCAGTGAGCTGTATGCCCTGGCCGACAAGTGCGCACGTGCTGAGGAGGGGAGGAAACTCCCCGGAGAGGATACAGGAGCAGGAGGATCTGACAGCGAAGATGCTGCCCCGGCAAAGAAAAACCGGCGGCGGAACAACAAGAAGAAGAGAGGCAAAGATGTGCTAGTCGTTGAGCAGTCCGGCAACGAAGGTGGCGCCAAGAAAGCAAAGGCTGGTAGCTCCGGCAAGGAGATTGCCGCATGCACCAACTGCCAGGCTGTGGCGGCCGCCGACAAGCAGGACGGCACCGACAAGCAGTACTGCAAGATCCACCGCACCAAGGGTCATGACCTCCAAAACTACAAGTGGGTCGAGCAGCTTGTCGAGCAGCAAAAAGCTGAGTACGAGCGGCGCGACAAGGAGAAGGCCCAAGGAGGTGTTGGAGGATCCGGCAAGAAGAATACCGGCCGGGGAGGACGCCGCGGCAAGACCAAGCAACGACAAGGAGACAGACCTCCCTGCGGCCGCGACAAGGACGAAGATGACGACGACGACGAAGATATGGATGATGTCGAGACCAGTGAGCAGGAGTTCCAAAAAGCCACAGAGGTCTTGTGCGTTGACGGCGGTGCTTCTCTGCATACTTCACACCGCCAACTCAAGCAGTGGGTGCGGGAAGTCAATGTGGCAGAACCACCTGTCGAATCACGCAAGCTTCTGAAATGGTCCAGCACGCCTATCATCTTTGATATTGAGGACCACCCTGATCGCACAACTGCGGTCGGGTGCTTGCCGATGTTGGTTTCATCAACTATCCGCAACCTCAAGGTCACTAAGATGTTAGTTGACGGCGGGGCCGGCTTGAACCTGATCTCCTCCGCTGTACGCCAGAAACTCCAGATCCCTGACAGCGAGCTTGAAGAGACCGGCACATTCCAAGGAATCAACCCGGAAAGGAGCAAGCCGAAAGGGAAGATCACGTTGCCAGTAACATTTGGCGGCAAGTTGAACTTCAGGACTGAGAGGGTCACTTTTGACGTTGCCGATTTTCCATTGCCTTACAATGGGATACTCGGCCGTCCAGCACTCGCCAAGTTCATGGCAGCCTCTCACTATGCATACAACATGCTGAAGATGCCAGGCCCGATAAGCGTCATCTCTGTCCCTGGTGACAAGAAGGATGCTCTTATCTATGCCGACAAGATCTACCGGGAAGCAGCAGCCGCAACAGATCGCATGCCACTTGCCGCTGAAGCTCCCGAGGGGAAGAAGAAGACCAAGTCCGGCAAGAGTTCTGATGCCCACTCCGGCAAGCGCACCTCTTCGGAGTGCTGCGCTACCGTCGAGGACGCACCATCGAGCTCCACCGACAAGTATAAGAAGACGATGGCAGCTCCGCCAGAGACCAAGAAGGTGTCCGCCAAGGAGGACGGCGCTGGTGGTACCTTCACCATCAGTGCCACTCTTGACCCTAAATAGGAAAGCGCGCTCATTGCTTTCCTGCGGGCGAACGTCGACGTGTTTGCATGGAAACCGTCTGACATCCCCGGTGTTCCCAGGAAAGTAATTGAGCACCATCTTGCCGTCTGTCCTCATGCGCGGCCCGTCAAGCAGAAAGTCAGGAAACAGGCAGTGGAGCGCCAAGAATTTATCGCAGAAGAAATCAAGAAGTTGGAAGCAGCAGGCCTTGTCAGAGGAGTGCTCCATCCTACGTGGTTGGCCAATCCTGTGGTCGTGCGCAAGGCAAACGGGAAATGGAGGCTTTGTATCGACTTTACCGATGTCAATAAAGCTTGTCCCAAAGACCCATTTCCCTTGCCACGCATTGACCAGATTGTTGACTCCACAGCCGGATGTGATTTGCTTTCATTTCTTGATGCATACTCAGGATACCATCAGATCTTCATGGCAGAAGAGGAGGAGGAGAAGACCGCATTCATCACTCCGTGTGGCACGTACTATTTCAAACGGATGCCTTTCGGTTTGAAGAATGCTGGTTCAACATTTGCAAGAGTAGTCCATACCACTTTTGAGCCACAAATACACATAAATGTGGAAGCCTACATGGATGACATAGTGGTCAAGAGCAAGGACAGGGCAACTATGATTCAAGATTTAGACGAAACCTTTGCAAATCTGCGCAAGATCAGCCTCAAGCTCAACCCCGAGAAGTGTGTGTTTGGAGTCCCTTTCGGCAAGCTTCTCGGGTTCTTCGTGTCTCAGAGGGGAATTCAAGCCAATCCCGACAAGATCAGGGCCATTGAGCAGATTGAAGCACCAAAGCGCGTCAAGGATGTACGAAGACTTGCCGGTTGCGTGGCTGCTCTCAGCAGGTTTATCTCTAAGTCTGCTGAACGCGCCCTACCGTTTTTCAAAATTTTGAAAAAGGCAGGTCCAATGAAATGGACTCCGGAAGCGGAGGCTGCGCTGCAAGACTTGAAGAGGTACCTGTCCTCCACTCCAATACTTGTCGCACCTAGGCCACAAGAGAAGTTGTTGCTGTATCTAGCGGCAACCAATCAAGTGGTTAGTGCTGCGTTAGTAGCAGAGAGGGAGGCAGATGATGAGCCAGCAACCGCGGCAGGCACATCCAGCGACAAGCAGGGGGCTTCCCCGACAAGCTCTGGTCCCAGCAAAGATGGATCTGCGCAGGCGTGCGAAGAGATGCGGAAGAGAATGGTGTAGCGCCCAGTTTACTTTGTCAGTTCCCTTCTGTAGGGGGCTAGGTCAAGGTACTCTGGCATGCAGAAATTGCTTTTCGGCCTTCTCATGGCCTCGAGAAAGCTGCGCCACTACTTCCAAGAACATGAGATCACAGTTGTCACTCGCTTTCCGCTGAAGAGGATACTACAGAATCCAGAAGCAACAGGCAGGATTGTTGAGTGGGCACTGGAACTGTCAAGCTTTGGCCTCAAGTTTGAAAGCACTTCAACTATTCAAAGCAGAGCATTGGCAGAATTCATAGCAGAGTGGACGCCAACACCAGATGAAGAGATTCCAGAAACGAGCATCCCCGTCAAGGAAGCAAGCAAAGAGTGGCTGATGTACTTTGATGGTGCCTTCTCGCTGCAAGGCGCCGGTGCTGGCGTGCTGCTTGTCGCACCCACTGGAGAGCAACTCAAGTACGTAGTCCAGATGCACTTTCCCAAGGAGCAAGCAACAAACAATACTACAGAGTATGAAGGTTTGCTTGCCGGTCTCAGGATCGCGGCAGACCTTGGGATCAAGAAGCTCATTGTCAGGGGTGACTCGCAGCTTGTCGTCCGCCAAGTAAACAAGAGTTATCAGAGTCCGTTGATGGAAGCATATGTTGATGAAGTGAGGAAGCTAGAAGAACACTTTGACGTCCTACAGATGGAGCATGTTCCAAGAGCTCAGAATGACATTGTAGATGGCCTGTCGAAGTGCGCCGCACTTAAGTTACCTGTGGAACCAGGGATCTTTGTGCTCAAGCTGACTCAACCATCTGTAACACCATCAACTGGACAGAGCAAGAAGATGAAGTTGATTTCTGGTGACTATTTTTCGGCAGAGCTTCCCGAAGCCGCCGCCAAGAAGGTCCCCAAGATCAACACCAAGAGTGCTGAGGAGCAGTCTGCTCCGGCAAGCCCCAGGGTTTGTTCCGTTGCAGCAGACGCTCCCGACAAGTTTTGCACCGGCAAGCTTGCCGGGGAACATCAAGCTCCGGCTGAGCCGCAGGTTCTCGCCGTGGAAGCGGATGTTCCCGCAGCAGCAGATGTGCCTTTAGTCCTTGTTGTCGAGCCACAAGCTCCAGCATGGGCACAACAGATTGTCCGTTTCCTTCAGACAGGAGAACTTCTCGAAGAGCAAGAAGAAGCGGAAAGAGTAGCCCGGCAGTCAAGTATGTACCAGTTTGTTGACAACACACTGTACAGAAGAAGACTCAACGGTGTGAAATTGAAGTGTATTCGCCGGGAAGACGGACAAAAGCTGTTGGCAGAGATACATGGAGGCATATGTGGTCACCACATTGGCGCAAGAGCACTTGCCGGCAAAGCATTCCGGCAAGGTTTCTTTTGGCCGACAGCCCTCCAGGATGCAACTGCACAAGTAACCAAGTGTGAAGCGTGCCAGTTCCATTCCAAGCAGATATACCAGCCAGCTCAAGCTCTCCAGACGATCCCTTTATCCTGGCCATTTTCGATCTGGGGGCTCGACATCCTCGGCCCCTTTCCCCGCATAGCCGGGGGCTTTGAGTACTTGTACGTCGCAATCGATAAGTTCACAAAGTGGCCGGAAGTGGAACCAGTGAGGAAGGTGACAGCACAGTCAGCAGTCAAGTTCTTCAGGTCGATTGTTTGCCGCTTCGGGATCCCTAACAGGATCATCACCGACAACAGTACGAAATTCACGAGCCGCACCTTCATGCAATACGTCCAAGATCTTGCCGCCAAGGTCTGCTTCGCTTCTGTTGCTCACCCGAGAAGCAACGGTCAAGCGGAGAGGGCAAATGCTGAAGTGCTGCGTGGACTCAAGACCAGAACTTTCGACAGGGTGCACAAGTGCGGAAGAAACTGGATCGAGGAGCTGCCGGTGGTTCTTTGGTCGATCAGGACGACGCCAAATCGAGCCACTGGACAGACACCTTTCGCTCTAGTCTATGGAGCAGAGGCAGTTCTCCCCACGGAACTCGTATACGGGTCACCTCGAGTGCTCGCTTATGATGAGCTTGAGCAAGAGCAGCTGCGACAAGATGACGCACTGCTCCTTGAGGAAGACCGTCTTCAGGCTGCTGTACGAGCTGCTCGCTACCAACAAGCTTTGCGCCGCTACCATAGCCGCAAAGTTAACGCCAGAAGTCTCGAGGAAGGCGACCTTGTTCTTCGGCGCGTTCAGTCCGCCAAGAATCCCAACAAATTGACGCCGAAGTGGGAAGGCCCTTATCGGGTGAAACGAGTCACTAGGCCTGGCGTTGTCCGCCTTGAGACCGAAGATGGCTTTCCGGTGAGCAACTCCTGGAACATCGAGCATCTTCGTAAGTTTTACCCGTAAGGCGCGGTTGCCAGGACCCGTTCCGGCAACCACCTTTTGTACAAGTCTTGCCGCTATTGCATGTAATCCTTTGTACAAAGCCGGGCGCAGACCCCGCGCAGAAGTAAATCTCATGTGCTCCGCACATCTTGTCAATTTCATGCTTTTTATTTTTTTTGCATGTGATAACTGACACTTTGTGCAGCACCTACCCCCGGTAAGCAATAACGAGCCCAAAGGCTCCATATCTGTATTCTCTCTTCTTTCTTTTTTCTCAAGGAAAGGAAGGTTCCCTCACGCACAAGTTTGCCGGGGGGGGGG
>LR738711.1:28247104-28259486 GCA_902687465.1 Secale cereale | reverse complement strand
GGGGGGGGGGGGGAGAAGATAGTGGTATGGACCAAGCACCGTTCAAGAAAGTTTCGCCTTGCCGAGAAGCAAACAACACAAAAGCTAAGTTGCCAAAGTTTGAGTAATCAGATTTTTAAATTTTTAAGTTATCTTCCTTGAACGACCGTGCTTTGTATGGAAAACCTGTGCGCGGAGGAACCAACTCGTAGCTAGTTGCGCCCTTACTTTGTTTCGAGTTCGCTCAACAGCTTAAGTGCGCTGCAACTAGAGTCGCGCCCTTACTTTGTTTCGAGTCCGCTCAACAACTTAAGTGTGCGGCAGCTAGTTGCGACAAGGTTTCTTGTCGGTAGCGGCACCGCCAGCAGGCTGCTGACGTCCCACACTCAGCGCTCGCGGCTAAAGGTGCCTGCGCCGGCAAGTTCCCTAAAAGCGTAGGGAAAAAACATACAAATGAAGGGATCAAGTAAAGGAAATAACGTTGCAATCACTACCCAAATTAGAGTTATATTACAAGATAGCTTGTTGCGGCTCTAATAGATTGTTTTCAAAACATGATCAGCAACGACAAGGAAAGAAGAAAACGGGCAGCCTAATCTGCACGATCGCCCTCGACCCTCTTGATCCCGCTCACCTTGTCCACAATGGGTGCGACAAGGAACTTGAGCGCCTCCAGATCAGCGTCCGACGGCAAGCTCTTAAGGACGTTGGTGAGGTTGAGGCCCGGATTGCAGAAGGCCACCTTCACCAACACCTTTTGAAGGGCTCCGGAGCAGAGCTTGCGCGACTCGTCCGCCAGCTGCTTTGGGATCCTCTCCCGGAGTCGCTGGAGGGCCGTCACTACGCCTTTGAAGAACAGGGTGAGCTTAGTGCTGGGGTGGAGGTTCTCATCGGGGGAATACCCGAGATACTCGGCCCCCAGCTGCGCCAGCTCCCTGTCGATATCTGCGGCAGCATTGACGAGACCCTCCGTCTAGTGCTCCACAGTCTCCCTGAAGGTGTTCTGGACGACAGCAGCACTCGCCAGCAGCGCCTTCTCGGCCTTGATCTCCTCCTTCAAGGCCGCCTCCCGCTCCTTGGCGCCGTCCAGCGTCTTGGTCAAGGTGGTTAGCTTCAACTCAAGATCCGCGTTGGAGTCCTTGGCGGCGGCAAGCTCCTTGCCCTTCTCGACGAGGCGAACCTGCAGCTCCGAGTTGCTGTGGGCGTCTTTCTCCCGCTCATGCTTGAGCGCGGCGATCTCTTCACCTCTTGCCTTGAGATCGGCCTCGAGCTGCGCCACCTTCATCTCCAACTCTTTCTTGGCGACCTCGGCAGCTGCGGTAGCGTCCTTTGCTTCCTGGAGGGCCCTGCCAAGTGATTGCTCGCGTGCGGCAAGCTCCTCCTCGTGGCTGTCGAGGTTGACTTTCCGCTGCGCCAGCTCGCCCTCCCGCGTGGACAGCTTCTCAGCGGCAAGTCGCTGCTGTTCGTCGACTTCGGCCTTCTCGAGGAAGAAGGCCTGCTGCTCCTCGGCATGTTGCTCCCCTTCCTCTGCCAGGGACCGGAGTGCTGCCTGGTTGAGGGCCCGGAGCTCCTCCGCGCGCTTCTCAATGTAAGCTCCCGCCTTCGCGGCAAGTGCCTGGCGGGACTCCAGTTTGGCTTGCCGAGCGCGGTAAAGCGACAGTAGCTTGCGCAGCAGCCGCTCCTTCTCAGGCTCGCCGCTGCTGCTGCTCGGCGCGTCGACAAGCGTCAGCCCGGCGGAGGCGAGCACCTCTCCGTCAAAGATTTCTCCCTCGACCGGCGCCCTGGAGCTTGACGCCCAGGGTAGGTTGATGAAGACGTTCTCGCCAGCCTTCAGGTAGACGCCTGGCTGGGGCTCTTCGGAGCCTGGGGCTGCGGCAGCGGCGGAGGGCTCGGCGGTCGGCGTAGCGCCTGGCGCTCCTGCGGCCCAGCGTCGTCAGTACGATCACCAGACCCCTCGCCAGCTGCTGCGGCGGCAGCCTTGGCGGCCTCTGCGCCGGCGGGATCGTCAGCGCCAGCTGCTTCTTCGGTGGCAGCGGCGTCGTCAGCAACAACCTTAGTCTCCATCGGCTCAGCGGCAGATGGATCTGATAGTCCGAAAAGGAAAACAAGTCAAGCAAATATCCAAAAAGAAGATCAAAAGAAGAAAAGCCCAAGGGAAGTTTTGAAGCGAGAGGATTACCTATGCCGGGTTCTGCAGCGGTAGCTTCCGCCTCCGGAGGGCCGCTGGTGTTACCGCTTGCCGGCATCCCTCCTGCGCGGGCCGGCTCCTCGACAGAGTCCCTCACCGGAGAGCTCTCCCTTGGCGGCGTAGTCGAAGCAGATGGCACGTCGGGGGCGGTCTCCGGGCGCTCCTGGTGCGGCTGCTCTGCTCCTACACAAACCAAGATGAGATGTTAGCAAAATAAAGAGTATCCATGTGCGCCTAACGGCGGAAAGCAAACCATATACTTACGCTGGGGGCTGCGCTGGGGGCTGCTCGGGAGAACAGTCGCCGGGTCCGGCAAGGTGGTCTCCGGCAAGGCGGCCTCCGGCAAGGTGGCCTCCGGCAAGGTGGTCTCCGGCAAGGCAGTCTCGGGTGCATCCTCTGCTGTCACGGTGTATTCGCCCTCGACGATGATCACCTCCCGTTGACGCGCCGGGACCTTGGCTCTCTTTGCTGCTCTCTGGGCCAGAGTCCTGAAAAGGAATAAGTTCAGAGTAAAGCAAATGAGATGCAAGACAAAAACAGCAAGAATTGAAGAAATACAAGCACAACAAGAATCTTACTCTTCTTCTTCCTCGTCGGAGCTGAGCGCGGAGAAGTCGAAGTCTGGCTCACGTCCGGCGCGAGGAGGTGGAGGAGTAGGCTCCCTTGGCCGCTTGGCGGGAGCAGTGGCGGTGGTCTGAGACGACCCCGCTCCGGCTGCCGCCGTGGCGTGGGAGGCGGCAGGAGCAGAAGCGGTAGTCCGGGAAGACCCCGCTCCAGTTGCTGCAGCAGCGCGAGGGGATCCCGCGGCAACAGTGCTTGCCACGGTGGAGCATGTCGCGCGGCGCGGCAGCTATCGACTCGTCTGCCCCTCCGCTACGTCCCCGGCCTTGCGGAGACGCCTTCTTGGTGGAGCTGGGGGCTCTGCTAGCGGCGAGCTGCCTAAAGATGAGGAGGAAGAGCAGTCGATCTCTAGCGAGCCGCTCGTATCCTCGGCGGGCTTGCTCGACTCGACGCCCTGCTCGGCGTGCTCGCTCGACTCGGCGTCCTGCCCGGCAAGCTCTCCTGCGCCGGCAAATTCCCCTCGCTCGGCAAGGCTTGCCGCCTTTGCTGCCTCTGCCTCCTCCACGGTGAACCCGAACTCGCCCGCGGCCGCGGCTGCCGCCGCCTCTTCCAGCCTAGTAGTGATGTACGCCATCTCCTGGTCAGTGGTGTCGCGGGTGAGGCCTTTCTTCTCGTCGGAGCGGATCGGTACTTCTTCCAAGCTATCGAAGAACGCCTACACAGCGTCGTCTGCAGGCTCTTGCCAAGTTGGGTCAATCCCATGAGAGTCGCACAGCGGCATCATTGCGCGGATGCGGCTGAGCGCGGAGTTGTTGCACAAAAGAACGATGCCCCTCGGCAACCTGAATACTTCGGGATGATCGGGGTCATACTTGAACAGCTCCTGGAGCATCGCGTTGAGCTCCAGGACAGTGAAGTTGAAGTTGAGGCCCGGGCGCAGCCTCATGATATCCGCCGCGTTCTCGAACTCCCAGGCGGGTCTCTTCCTCTCCTGCAGGGGGGCGATGCGGCGGTGAAGGAAATCTGCTCCAACTGCGCCTACAGTGAGCCCGGCAAGCCTGAGGCGTTGGATCCGGGCGACGGCGATCTTCAGCCTACCGTCCTTCGGGGCCAAGTCGCTCCAATCATTGCCGCGTACTACTGGGGCTTGGCGCCGGGCGGTAAATGGCTGCGGGTTCTCCTCGACGATCCAACACCAGCGTGCTCTCAATTCCTCCCATTTGCTGCGGAGCTCTCCCTCCAGATAAGCTTCCTTCTTGTGGGCCCTCGAGATCCAGGAGACTCCGCCGGATAAAGCCTCTCCTCTCTCTACTCGGGGCATAAAGAAGTGGCGAAAAAGGGCTACATTGGGATGGTCTCCGACAAAGTTTTCGCAGAGATGTGCGAAAACTGCCATGGTCAGAACGGCGTTGGGGGTGAAGTCAAGGAGGTGGAACCCGTAGGTGTTCATAATGTCGCAGAAGAATTCAGAGAAAGGCGGGTAGAGCCCGCAGTAGAAGAACAAGGCGAAGAACGCGTATCCATTCGGAGCCATCTTACAAGCGGCGGCTGGAAGTACCTTCGTGCGCGGGTGCGCCCGCGTCTCCCCCGACCAGAAGAGATAGTAGTTCTCCCTCAGCTCCCTCGCGGCAAGCTTGGGGGGGGGGGGAAGACAGCCCGCTCCTTTCGCAGCGCCGCGAGCCGCTGCGCCTCGGCCGACTTCACGGCCTTCCCCTTCTCGCCTTTCGGAGCCATGGCGGAAGCGGTGAGGGAGGTCGACGGCGCTGGTGGTACTGGTGGTGATGGGGGGCGGAGCGCTGCTCTCTTTCGGCTTTTGGGAAGAAGGGGAGCGGCGGAGGCTTTCGAGGTTGGAGTAGCAACGGGCGGATGGACGAACTGCCCCTGTTTCCCTTGCTTATAAGGAGGGGGGGCGGACGTTCCGCTTTTCCGATTAAAGAAACCACCCACGATCTCTCCCACGACGCCGCAATCGACGCGTGCTGTTAAGGGAGGGTGCGGTGGATACGGAGTAAGATACGGCGTGAACCAGGCCGTGCGTGCCCGTGCCCTGTTTTGGGCCTAGCCCAATAGCGCTAGGCACCGTGTATGGCCCAGGCCCGGGGGCTCCTGTCGGTGTACTAGAGTAGGGGTACCCTAGTATCCCGAACTTGTGCACGGGCAGTCGCAGCGTCCCGCGGCAAGGCTTGCCGGGTGACCGCCAAGGTCCTCCGTGGTTCCTTTGGAGTCATTCGAGAACAAAGTATTCAAGCCAAGGAGACAAGACCCCGACAAGAGGAGCTTGCCGGGAAGGCCAACCAAGGCATCTCAAGGAACTTGCTGCGACGCGCCATGTGTCCCGGCAAGGCCCGGTGAGCGGCAAGCTCCCGGACGCGGCAAGACAGCGACCGCGGCAAGGCACTTGTCGCGGCAAGCTTCCACTCTGTACCCATGCTCCAGCACATCCACCAACGTGTCGCTCTAGGACCCTTCCAGGCGTACGTGGCGGGAGGCTGTGCAGCCAGCGGTACGCGGTGGCAAGCGGCGCTGACAAGATCGCCATCGTGGCGAGCGGTAGCGCCCCTGACGGTCCCTTTATGCACTGTTTGGGTGACGTCGACGTGCATTTAATGCCCTTGTCCCCTGCCGTCAGGGTTAGGTATGATACACTGTACAGGTAGCTGTACCAACCGCAGCACCTTTCCATTTTTGCCCTTGCCTACGTTGCCACCTGTCGGTGACCCCTTGAGCATATAAAAGGAGGCCCATGCGCAACGTAGAGGGGGGTTCGAACACTCACGCTCGGTCTTGCTAGCTATTGGGGCGTACTGTAGCTCCCTGCGCTCCCGAGCAAGAACTCAATACAACCACAAAGCAGGAGTAGGGTTTTACGCATCCGTGCGGCCCGAACCTGGGTAAACTGCTTGTGTGCCTCGCCTCGATCTGCTCTTCGCGCGATCCCCGCTCCCGCCGTACCGAAAGGGACCCGGTCCGCCGGTCCCATAGGTGTTCATGGATCAGTTTCCCCGACACCCTTGCTCGCGTCGCCTTAGTTCTGTCCTTACCTCATTTTTTAGACAATCGTCGCCCCGGCTTCGCCTCGGCTTGTATGCATGACCGAACGATAAATCGGCCAATGAAGCCCAATCATCCACAGACCTTGAAAAAAGTCCCCAGAATAGCTGCCCATTAGGACAGGAGGCCCATGTCGCGGTAAACTACGTTGGAACGAAGATCTGACGGCCAGAAACGATGCAAACGTGAAATCTGACGGCCGAAAACACTGAAGGCGTGAGAGAGCTCGGTTTAGGCTCGGTTATACTGTCCTAAATATACTTATTGCAAAAAATTATGAGTCATCAAAACAAAGTAATCAACGCATGCTCCTAGGGGAAGGGTTGGTAGGAGTTAACCATCGCGCGATCCCGACCTCCACACAAAGGCTGACACTCAATAAATACCTCATGCTCTAACTTCGTCACATAGCGGTTCACCATACATGCATGCTACGGGGATCACAAACTTTAACACAAGTATTTCTCAAATTCATTATTACTAAACTAGGATGACTCTAATATCACCATCCTCATATCTCAAAACCATCATCAAGTATCAAACTTCTCATCATATCCAATGCACTTTATATGAAAGTTTTTACTATATTCATCTTGGATGCCAATCATATTAGGGCTAGTTTTATAACCAAAGCACATTACCATGCTGTTCTAAAAGACTCTCAAAAGGATATAAGTGAATCATGAGAGATCATCAATTTCTAAAAAATAAAACCACCACCATGCTCTATAAGATATAAGTGAAGCACTAGAGCAAAACTATCTAGCTCAAAAGATATAAGTGAAGCACATAGAGTATTCTAATAAATTCTAAACCATATTTATCTCTCTCAAAAGATGTTTCCAGAAAGGATGATTGTGGCAAACTAAAAATTGAAGACTCAACTCATACATGACGCTCCAAGCAAAACACATATCATGTGGTGAATAAAATTATAGTCCCGAGTATAGTTACCGATATATGAAGACAAAAGAGGGGATGCCTTCCCGGGGCATCCCCAAGCTTAGGCTTTTGATTGTCCTTGAATTTTACCTTGGGGTGCCTTGGGCATCCCCAATCTTAGGCTCTTGCCACTCTTTTTTCCATAGTCCATCAAAGCCATACTCAAAACTTGAAAACTTCACAACACAAAACATAGCCAAAAATCTCATGAGCTCCGTTAGTATAAGAAAACAAATCACCACTCAAAGGTACTATAATGAACTCATTGTTTGTTTACATTGGTGTTAAACCTATTGTATTCCAACTTCTCTATGATTCATATTACCCAATACTACTCATAGATGCATCAAAACAAGCAAACAACACACGAAATACAGAATCTGTCAAAAACAGAACAGTGTGTAGTAATATGTAACTTTCGAATACTTCTGTAACTCCAAAAAAATTGAAATAAATTGGTAAACGTGAGGAATTTGTCTATTAATCATCTGCAAAAAGAATCAACTAAATAAAACTATCCAGTAAAATCTGGTGGCTAATCTCGTGAGCGCTAAAGTTTCTATTTTTTTTACAGCATGATCATATAAACTTCACACAAGTCTTCCCAAAGGTTCTACTTGGCGCAAACACTAATTAAAACACAAAGCCACATCTAAACAGAAGCCAGATGCAATATTTATTCCTAAACAAAAGCAAAAACAAAGAAAATAAAGTTGGGTTGCCTCCCAACAAGCGCTATCGTTTAACGCCCCTAGCTAGGCACGATGCAAGGATAGATCTAGGTATTGCCATACTGATAAGATATATCGCGAAAACTCATCTCATATTCCCTATGTTCAGCAGCAAGTTTTCTTTGTGGAAAGCAAAATTAATCAAAAGGGCTAAATTTAATAGGACAAAAGTCCCCCATATCAAGCTCGGGAGGTATAGGTTCCTCCTTTGGCCCATTATATTGCACAACCAATTCATCATTATAAGCATTCTTTTGGCCAAAGGTCATGAGCCTTCGCTCAAGAGAAAAACCTAACCCATTGTTTTGAATAGAAAAATCATCATTCAATTCAGAAATTCTATCAACCAAGACATCGGTAGGAACCTTTTTTCTAAGGTTTTCATTAAACGCAACATGATCTAGAGATCGCAAACGCATTATGTCCTATTGATTGAATAAGATAGCTTCTATGGGAGGACGACCAGCATCTACTCTGTAATGAGTATAGATTTCTTTGGCCTCTTTCATGATAAATCTAAACTCATGTGCCAAAAAGATAGTAGCTGCGCGCCTAACAGAAGAATGCTCAATATTGGAAAATTCTAGAAAGATTCTCCGAATGCAAGGATGCATATGGATAAATTGTGTTTCAATTTCAACAACAAGCATAGATATGGCATCCGCAAGGCTACTAGTTCTATGAAGAATAGATCCACCCATAGTGGGTAAAGCACCGGCACAAGTAAAGAAGTCCTGAAGAACTCCTTTTCCAATAATATTAGCACTACCAACCCGGAACTTCTTAGTATGTAAAGTGGTAGTTTCATCCGGAGGATCAACATAGACGTTGCCCTCCACATTACTACCCCTTTCAACAATATCTTCCCCCATCTCAGACATAAAGGCAAACGAACGATAAACACACGGCAAAAGAAGGGCAAATAAAACGGCAAAGGTGAAGTGGGGGAGAGGAAAACGAGAGGCAAATAATGTAATGCGAAGGATAAGGGTTTGTGATAGATACTTGGTATATGACTTTTGCGTAAGCCTCCCCAGCAACGGCGCTAGAAATTCTTCTTGCTACTTCTCGAGCTTGCGTTGTATTCCCTCGAAGAGGAAAGGGTGATGCAACATAGTAGCGTATGTATTTCCCTCAGTTTTTTAGAACCAAGGTATCAATCCAGTAGGAGACCACGCGCGAGTCCCTCGCACCTGCACAAACAAATAAGAACTTCGCAGCCAACGCGATAAGGGGTTGTCAATCCCTTTACGGTTAACTACGAAAGTGAGATCTGATAGATAGGATAGTATAATATTTTTGGTATTTTTGGATATAAGAACAGAAAGTAAATAAAGCAAAGTAAAGTAGATGGAAGATTAATATGTTGAGAATAGACCCGGGGGCCATAGGTTTCACTAGTGGCTTCTCTCATGATAGCATAATTCTATGGTGGGTGAACAAATTACTGTCGAGCAATTGATAGAAAAGCGCATAGTTATGAGAATATCTAGGCATGATCATTATATATAGGCATCACGTCCGTGACAAGTAGACCGAAACGATTATGCATCTACTACTATTACTCCAAACATCGACCGTTATCCAGCATGCATCTAGAGTATTAAGTTCATAAGAACAGAGTAATGCTTTAAGCAAGATGACATGATGTAGAGGGATAAACTCAAGCAATATGATATAAACCCCATCTTTTTATCCTCGATGGCAACAATATAATACCTGCCTTGCTGCCCCCGCTGTCACTGGGAAAGGACACCGCAAGATTGAACCCAAAGCCAAGAACTTCTCCCATTGCAAGAACTATAGATCTAGTAGGCCAAACCAAACCAATAATTCGACGAGACTTGCAAGGATATTATAATCATACATAAAAGATTTCAGAAAAGAATCAAATATTTCTAAAAGATAATCTTGATCATAAACCCACAATTCATCGGATCTCGACAAACACACTGCAAAAAGATTAGATCGAATAGATCTCCTCGTAAATCGAGGAGAACCTTGTATTGAGATCCAAAAAGAGAGAAGAAGCCATCTAGCTAATAACTATGGACCCGAAAGTCTATGGTGAACTACTCACAACTCATTGGTGAGGCTATGGTGTTGATGTAGAAGCACTCCGTGGTAGATGCCCCCTCCGGCGGAGCCCCAGAATACGCCCCAAGATGGGATCTCACGGGAACAGAAAGTTGCGGCGGTGGAATCAGGGTTTTCTCTGTTGCCTCAATGTTTTCAGGGTACATGGATATATATAGGAGAAAGGAGGGCATCGAGGGAGCCAGAGGGGGCCCACGAGGGTGGGGGCGTGCCCAGGGGGAGGGGGCGTGCCCTGGACCATCGTGGCCACCTCCTTCATTCCCCCGCGTGTACTCCAAGTCTTCAGGGTAGATATGATTCAAAAAATAACTCTCCCGTAGGTTTCATTCCGTTTGGACTCCGTTTGACATTCTTTTCTGCGAAACCCTGAAATAGGCAAAAAAACATCAATCTGCACTGGGCCTTGGGTTAGTAGGTTAGTCCTAAAAATAATATAAAAGTGTATAATAAAGTCTATTAAACATCCAAAAAAGAATATATAATAGCATGGAACAATCAAAAATTATAGACACGTTGGAGACGTATCAAGCATCCGCAAGCTTAATCATGCTCGTCCTCGAGTAGGTAAATGATAAAAACATAATTTTTGATGTGGAATGCTAACCAACATAATTCTCAATGTAATTTCTTTATTGTGGCATGAATGTTCAGATCCGAAAGATTCAAGACAAAAGTCTATATTGACATAAGAAATAATAATACTTTAAGCATAGTAACAAAGCAATCATGTCTTCTCAAAATAACATGGCCAAAGAAAGTTAACCCTACAAAATCATATAGTCTGGCTATGCTCTCTCTTCATCACACAAAATATTCATATCATGCACAACCCCGGTTTCAGCCAAGCAATTGTTTTCATACTCAAAAAATTTCAAACCTTTCAACTTTCATGCAATACATGAGCGTGAGCCATTGATATAGCACTATAGGTGGAATAGACTGGTGGTTGTGGAGAAGACAAAAAGGAGGAAGATAGTCTCACATCAACTAGGCGTATCAATGGGCTATGTAGATGCCTATCAATAGATATCAATGTGAATAAGTAGGGATTGCCATGCAACAGATGCACTAGAGCTATAAGTGTATGAAAGCTCATCAAAACGAACTAAGTGGGTGTGCATTCAACTTGCTTGCTCATGAAGACATAGGGCATTTGAGGAAGCCCATCGTTGGAATATACAAGCCAAGTTATATAATGAAAATTTCCACTAGTATATGAAAGTGACAAAACAAGAGACCAATATATATATATATATATATATATATATATATATATATATATATATATGTATATATATATATATATATATATATACACAGCCGGTCTATTCTCCTAATACTTCCGAACTACTTTGTTTTACTGCATTGGAAAGCTATGCGCACTGCACAGATACTGCAACAGAACCTCATGTTTGAAAAAACTGTACGTGTTGTTTTTTCGGTACCTTTTTTGTTTTAGTTTTTTAACCGTTTATCAGAATTATGCGTATAATATACCGTTGAAAAGCTATGGAGTAGACGCAACTTCGCCATGTTGAACACTTTTCAAAATTCATTATAGTTTAAGAGCAGTTTCGAAAATCGTGCGGCTCACAACGAATGGCAGCGAGCGTTTTTTTGCTTTTTTTCTAAACCGCTCGTCGGAATGAAACGTATGATACACCGTTGGAAAGGTATCGTCGGCACGCATCTTTTTCATATCTATTATTTTTTCTAATTCGCTACGGTTTAAGAGCAGTTTTGAATTTACTAAATCGAGGATTTGTGTTTTTCTAATTTTTTCAAATTTTCGGTACTGTTTTCACTCCTGTTTTCTAACCGTTTGTCGAAACAAGGCGTGTAATATACCGTTGGAAAGCTACGAACAAGGCACAACTTTCATATGTTGAAATGTTTCTGAGATTCCTTACGGTTTTTAGTTAAATTTGAAAATCGTGCGGCTGACTACGAAGGGCAGTGGCCGTTTTTCGTGAAATTTTTACAAAACGTTGGTCGAAATAATCCAAATGATACACCGTTGGAAAGATATCGTTGAGACGATACTTTTTCATATAGAACTCCCCCTCTAATTCATTACGGTTTAAGAGCAGTTTTGAAATTACAAAAACGCGGAAACTCTGTTTTTCGCAACACCCAAATCGACGCGTTTTCTTGCGCTTCCGAACTGCATGTTACTGCAACACACAGACCAGTGAACTGCATGTTTGAAAAAATTGTACGTGTTGTTTTTTCTGTACCCTTTTTGCTCTAGTTTTTTAATCGTTTCTCAGAATTATGCGTGTAATATACCGTTGAAAAGCTATAGAGTAGACGCAACTTCGCCATGTTGAACACTTTTCGAGATTCCGCACGGTTTAAGAGCAGTTTTGAAAACGGTGAACTGCATGTTTGAAAAAACTGTACGTGTTGTTTTTTTGGTACCTTTTTTGCTCTAGTTTTTTAACCGTTTATCGGAATTATGCGTGTAATATACCGTTGAAAAGCTATGGAGTAGACGCAACTTCGCTATGTTGAACACTTTTCGAGATTCCGCACGGTTTAAGAGCAGTTTTGAAAACGGTGCGACCAACGAATAATGGCAGCGAGCGTTTTTTTGCGCTTCCGATCTGCACAAGAAAACCGCACTGCATCAGGGTAGGAGCCGGCGCGACGGTGCTGGGGGAAGGAGGCGGGGCGGCAGCGCGGGGTAGGAGGCGGGGCAGTGGTTGCTGTCCTCGGGGCGCTCCGCGCTAGAAACCTATTTAAGTAGGGGTGTTATGAGAATAAGGTTTTTGTTATGAGAATAAGGTCTTAAGGGGTGTTATGAGAATAGACCCACCCTATATATATATAT
>LR738711.1:28235108-28246873 GCA_902687465.1 Secale cereale | reverse complement strand
TATATGTGTGTGTGTGTGTGTGTGTGTGTGTGTGTGTGTGTGTGTGTGTGTGTGTGTGCGTTCTTGATCCTATCCTGCAAGTCTATAGTCACCTACTATGTGTTATGATCTGGCAAACTCGGAGTGACAATAACCGGGGCACTTCCCGGTGATGACCATAGTTTGAGGAGTTCATGTATTCACTAAGTGCTAATGCTTTAGTCCGATACTTTATTAAAAGGAGCCCATCGTTGGAATATATTAATGAAAACATAATAGGTTCAGATCTGAAATCATGGCACTCGGGCCCTAGTGACAAGCATTAAGCATAGCAAAGTCATAGCAACATCAATCTTAGAACATAGTGGATACTAGGGATCAAACCCTAACAAAACTAACTCCATTACATGATAAATCTCATCCAACCCATCGCCGTCCAGCAAGCCTACGATGGAATTACTCACGTACGGCGGTGAGCATCATGAAATTGGTGATGGAGGATGGTTGATGATGACGACGGCGATGATCTCCACTCTCCGGAGCGCAGGACGGACTCCAGATCAGGTCTCCCGATGAAGAATGGGAGGTGGCGGCGGCTCCGTATCGTAAAACGCGATGGGATATTCTCTCTGATTTTTTTTCTCGCCGAAAGAGATTATATGGAGTTGGAGTAGACGTCGGTGGAGCTTCAGGGGGCCCACAAGTTAGGGGGCACGCCCTAGGGGGTACCCCCACCGTTGTGGCCAGGGTGTGGGCCCCCTTAGGTGATTCTTTCCGTCAATATTTTTTATATATTCTGAAAATATTCTCCGTGAAGTTTCAGGTCATTCCGAGAACTTTTATTTCTGCACAAAAATAACACCAAGGCAATTCTACTGAAAACAGCGTCAGCCCGGGTTAGTTCCATTCAAATCATCCAAATTACAGTCCAAAACAAGGGCAAAACAGTTTCAAAAAGTAGATACGATGGAGACATATCAGCTCCCCCAAGCTTAACCCATTGCTTGTCCTCAAGCAATTCAGTTGATAAACTGAAAGTGATAAAAAAACTTTTACAAACTCTGTTTGATCTTTTTGTTGTAAATATGTAAATCCAACATTCAAGTTTTCAGCAAAGATTATGAACTAACCACATTCGCAATAACATTTATGTCTCAAGTTTACTCATATCAATGCATAATTAACTAGCGAGCAATAATAATGAATCTTGGATGATAGCACTTTTAAAAACAATCATGATATAACATAACAAAGTGGTATCTCGCTAGCCCTTTTTGAGACCGCAAAATATAAATGCATAGCACCTAAGAAGATCAAGGACTGACTAGACATTGTAATTCATAGTTAAAGAGATCCAGACACACTCATACTCAACATCAGTTAATAACGAAGCATATAAATGACAAAGGTGCTCTCCAACTGTTGCTTTTTATAATAGGATAATGACTCAGCAATAAAAGTAAATAGATATGCCCTTCGCAGAGGCAAGTAAGGATTTGCAAAGGTGCGGGAGCTCAAGTTTTTGAATCAGAGATGAATATAATTTTGAGCGATATGCTTTCTTTGTCAACGCTACGACCAAGAGTTTGTTGGGGAACGTAGTACGTAGTATTTCAAAAAAATTCCTACGCACACGCAAGATCATGGTGATGCATAGAAACAAGAGGGGAGAGTGCCGTCCATGTACCCTCGTAGACCGTAAGCGGAAGCGTTATGACAACACGGTTGATGTAGTCGTACGTCTTCACGATCGACCGATCCTAGTACCGAACGTACGGCACCTCCGCGATCTGCACCCATTCAGCTCGGTGACGTCCCACGAACTCACGATCCATTAGAGCTTCAAGGGAGAGTTCCGTCGGCACGACGGCGTGATGACGGTGATGATGAAGTTACCGACGCAGGGCTTCGCCTAAGCACCGCTATGATATGACCAAGGTAGATTATGGTGGAGGGGTGCAGCACACACGGCTAAAAGATCAATGATCAACTTGTGTCTATGGGGTGCCCCCCACCCCCGTATATAAAGGAGTGGAGGAGTGGGAGGGGCCGGCCCTCTATGGCGCGCCCTAGGAGGAGTCCTACTCCCACCGGGAGTAGGATTCCCCCCTTCCCTAGTTGGACTAGTAGAGAAGGAAGGGGAGAGAGGGAGGAAGGAAAGGGGGGCGCCGCCCCTCCCCTCCTAGTTCAATTCGGACTAGAGGGAGAGGGGGCGAGCACGGTCTGCCCTGTTCTCCTCTCTCTCTCTCTCTCCATTATGGCCCAATAAGGCCCATATACTTACCGGGGGGTTCCGGTAACCTCCCAGTACTCCGGAAAAATCCTGATTTCACCCGAAACTATTCCGATGTCCAAATATAGGCTTCCAATATATTGATCTTTATGTCTAGACCATTTTGAGACTCCTCGTCATGTCTGTGATCATATCTGGGACTCCAAACTATCTTCGGTACATGAAAACTCATAAACTCATAATATCGATAGTCACCGAACGTTAAGCGTGCGGACCCTACGGGTTCGAGAACTATGTAGAAATGACCGAGACTCATCTCTGATCAATAACCAACAACGGAACCTGGATGCTCATATTGGTTCCTACATATTCTACGAAGATCTTTATCGGTCAAACCGCATAGCAATATACGTTGTTCCCTTTGTCATCGATATGTTACTTGCCCGAGATTCTATCGTCGGCATCTCAATACCTAGTTCAATCTCATTACCGGCAAGTCTCTTTACTCGTTCCATAATGCATCATCTCGTGACTAACTCATTAGTCATTTGCTTGCAAGGCTTATAGTTATGTGCATTACCGAGAGGGCCCAGAGATACCTCTCCGACACTCGGAGTGACAAATCCTATTCTCGATCTATGCCAACACCACAAACACCTTCGGAGACACCTGTAGAGCATCTTTATAATCACCCAGTTACGTTGTGATGTTTGATAGCACACAAGGTGTTCCTCGGGTATTCGGGAGTTGCATAATCTCATAGTCATAGGAACATGTATAAGTCATGAAGAAAGCAATAGCAGTAAAACTAAACGATCAAGTGCTAAGCTAACGGAATGGGTCAAGTCAATCACATCATTCACCAATGATGTGATCCCGTTAATCAAATGACAACTTATGTCTATGGCTAGGAAACATAACCATCTTTGATTCAACGAGCTAGTTAAGTAGAGGCATACTAGTGACACTTTGTTTGTCTATATATTCACACATGTATTATGTTTCCGGTTAATACAATTCTAGCATGAATAATAAATATTTATCATGATATAAGGAAATATAAATAACAACTTTATTATTGCCTCTAGGGCATATTTTCTTTAGTCTCCCACTTGCACTAGAGTCAATAATCTAGATTACACAGTAATGATTCTAACACCCATGGAGTCTTGGTGTTGATCATGTTTTGCTCATGAGAGAGGCTTAGTCAATGGGTCTGCAACATTCAGATCCGTATGTATCTTGAAAATCTCTATGTCTCCCTCCTTGACTTGATCGCGGATCAAATTGAAGCGTCTCTTGATGTGCTTGGTTCTCTTGTGATATCTGGATTCTTTTGCCAAGGCAATTGCACCAGTATTGTCACAAAAGATTTTCATTGGATCTGATGCACTGGGTATGACACCTAGATCGGATATGAACTCCTTCATCCAGACTCCTTCATTTGTTGCTTTCGAAGCAGCTATATACTCCGATTCACATGTAGATCCCGCCACGACGCTTTGCTTAGAACTGCACCAACTGACAGCTCCATCGTTCAATAAAAACACGTATCTGGTTTGCGACTTAGAGTCATCCGGATCAGTTTCAAAGCTTGCATCGACGTAACCATTTACTACGAGCTCTTTGTCACCTCCATAAACGAGAAACATATCCTTAGTCCTATTCAGGTATTTTAGGATGTTCTTGATCGCTGTCCAGTGATTCACTCCTGGATTACTTTGGTCCCTGCCTGCTAAACTAATATCAAGGCACACATCAGGTCTGGTACATGGCTGAAGCATAGGGAACACCTATCATTTTCTCTCTATCTTCTGTAGTGGTTGGGCATTGAGTCTTAATCAACTTCACACTTTGTAACACAGGCAAGAACCCTTTCTTTGACTGACCCATTTTGAACTTCTTCAAAACTTTATCAAGGTTTGTGCTTTGTGAAAGTGCAATTAAATGTCTTGATCTATCTCTATAGATCTTGATGCCTAATATATAGGCAGCTTCACCGAGGTCTTTCATTGAAAAACTCTTATTCTAGTATCCTTTTATGCTATCCAGAAATTATATATCATTCCAATCAATAATATGTCATCCACATATAATATTGCTACTTCTCGAGCTTGCGTTGTATTCCCTCGAAGAGGAAAGGGTGATGCAGCACAGTAGCGTAAGTATTTCCCTCAGTTTTTGAGAACCAAGGTATCAATCCAGTAGGAGACCACGTGCGAGTCCCTCGCACCTGCACAAACTAATAAGAACTTCGCAGCCAACATGATAAGGGGTTATCAATCCCTTCACAGTCACTTACGAAAGTGAGATCTAATTGATAGGATAGTTTGATATTTTTGGTATTTTTGGATATAAGAATAGAAAGTAAAAACAGCAAATAAAGTAGATTGTAGATTGATATGTTGAGAATAGCCCCGGGGGCCATAGGTTTCACTAGTGGCTTCTCTCATGATAGCAGATTTCTATGGTGGGTGAACGAATTACTGTCGAGCAATTGATAGAAAAGTGAATAATTATGAGAATATCTAGGCATGATCATTATATATAGGCATCACGTCCGTGACAAGTAGACCGAAACGATTTTGCATCTACTACTATTAATCCACACATCGACCGCTATCCAGCATGTATCTAGAGTATTAAGTTCATAAGAACAGAGTAATGCTTTAAGCAGGATGACATGATGTAGAGGGATAAACTCAAGCAATATGACATAAACCCCATATTTTTATCCTCTATGGCAACAATACTATACGTGCCTTGCTGCCCCTGTTGTCACTGGGAAAGGACACCGCAAGATTGAACCCAAAGCCAAGCACTTCTCCCATTGCAAGAACTATAGATCTAGTAGGCCAAACCAAACTGATAATTCGAAGAGACTTGCAAGGATATTATAATCATACATAAAAGAATTAAGAAAAGAACCTAATATTTCTCATAGATAATCTTGATCATAAACCCACAATTCATCGGATCTCGACAAACACACCACAAAAGGAATACATCGAATAGATCTCCTTGAAGACCGAGGAGAACTTGGTATTGAGATCCAAAAAGAGAGAAGAAGCCATCTAGGTACTAACTATGGACCCGAAGGTTTGTGGTAAACTACTCACAACTCATGGTGAGGCGATGGTGTTGATATAGAAGCTCTCCGTGGAAGATCCCCCCTTCGGCGGAGCTCCGGAATAGGCCCCAAGATGGGATCTCACGGGAACAGAAGGTTGCGGCGGTGGAATTAGGGTTTTCTCTGTTGCTTCAGTGTTTTCAGGGTACATGGGTATATATAGGAGGAAGGAGGGCATCGGGGGAGCAACGTGGCGCCCACGAGGCAGGGGGCGCGCCCAGGGGGAGGGGGCGCGCCCCCCACCCTCGTGGACGCCACGTCTGCCCTCTGCCATGATTCTCAAGTCTCCCGTGAAGATATCGTTCCAAAAATATCTCTCTCGAAGGTTTCATTCCGTTTGGACTCTGTTTGATATTCCTTTTCTGCGAAACCCTGAAATAGGCAAAAAACATCAATCTGGACTGGGCTTTTGGGTTAATAGGTTAGTCCCAAAAATAATATAAAAGTGTATAATAAAGCCCATTAAATATCCAAAACATCATATATATAATAGCATGGAACAATAAAAAATCATAGATACGTTGGAGACGTATCAAGCATCCCCAAGCTTAATTCTTGCTCGGCCTCGAGTAGGTAAATGATAAAAACAGAATTTTTGATGTGGAATGCTAACTGATACGTCTCCAACGTATCTATAATTTTTGACATGCTATTATTTATGAAGTATTGGATGTTTAATGGGCTTTATCATACACTTTTATATCATTTTTGGGACTAACCTACTAACCCAAAGGCCCAGTCCAGATTGATGTTTTGTGCCTGTTTCAGGGTTTTGCAGAAAAAGAATATCAAATGGAGTCCAAACGGAATGAATCCTTCAAGAGAGATATTTTTGGAGAAAATCACGCACATGGAACTTGAGAACCACGTCAGGGGAGCCTCGGGGTGTCCACGAGGGTGGGGGGCGCCCCCCTGCCCAGGGGGCGCGCCCCCTGCCTCGTGGGCCCCTCGACCACCTCCGGTGTCCTCCTTCCTCCTATATAAGTCTACGTACCCCGAAACCTTCAACAATAGAGAAAAAACCCTAATTCCACCGCCGTAACCTTCTGTTCCCGTGAGATCCCATCTTGGAGCCTGTTCTGGAGCTCCACCGGAGGGGTATCCATCACGGAGTTCATCATCATCGCCCTCACCATGAGTTGTGAGTAGTTTACCACAAACCTTCGGGTCCATAGCTAGTATCTAGATGGTTTCTTCTCTCTCTGGATCTCAACACAAAGTTCTCCTCGGTCTTCGAGGAGATCTATTCGATGTAATCTCTTTTTGTGGTGTATTTGTCGAGATCCGATGAATTGTGAGTTTATGATCAAGATTATCTATGAGAAATATTTGGTTCTTCTCTGAACTTTTTATGTGTGCTCATAATATCCTTGCAAGTCTCTTGGAATTATTGGTTTGGTTTGGCCTACTAGATCTATAGTTCTTGCAATGGGAGAAGTTCTTGGCTTTGGGTTCAATCTTGCGATGGCCTTTCTCAATGATAGTAGGGGCAGCAAGGCACGTATTGTATTGTTTCCATCGATGATAAAAAGATGGGGTTTATATCATATTGCTTGAGTATATCCCTCTACATTATGTCATCTTGCTTGGCGTTACTCTGTTCTTATGAACTCAATACATTAGATGCATGCTGGATAGCGCTCGATGTGTGGAGTAATAGTTGTAGATGTTGAATCGTTTTGGTCTACTTGTCTCGGACGTGATGCCTATATACAATGATCATGCCTAGATAGTCTCATAATTATTCGCTTTTCTATCAATTGCTGAACAGTAATTTGTTTACCCGCCATAGAATATCGTTATCATGAGAGAAGCCACTAGAGAACACTATGGCCCCTGGGTCTATTCTCAACATATCAATCTACATCTACTTTACTTTTATCGCTTTTATTTTTTGTTCTTATAAACCAAAATACCAAAAATATAAAATATCATCTCTATCAGATCTCACTTTCATAAATGACCGTAAAGGGATTGACAACCCCTTATCGCGTTGGCTGCGAAGTTCTTATTTGTTTGTGCAGGTGCGAGGGACTCGCGCGTAGTCTCCTACTGGATTGATACCTTGGTTCTCAAAAACTGAGGGAAATACTTACGCTACTGTGGTGCATCTCACTTTCCTCTTCGAGGGAATACAACGCAAGCTCGAAAAGTAGCATTAACCAACATATTTTTCAATGTAATTCTCTTTATTGTGGCATGAATATTCAGATCCGAAAGATTCAAGACAAAATTCTATATTGACATAAGAAATAATAATACTTCAAGTATACTAACAAAGCAATCATGTCTTCTCAAAATAACATGGCTAAAGAAAGTTATCCCTACAAAATCATATAGTTTGGCTATGCTCCCTCTTCATCACACAAAATATTCATATCATGCACAACCCCGGTTTCAGCCAAGAAATTGGTTTCATACTCATGTTTTCAAACCTTTCAACTTTCACGCAATACATGAGCGTGAGCCATGGATATAGCACTGTAGGTGGAATAGAGTGGTGGTTGTGGAGAAGAAAAAAAGGAGGGAGATAGTCTCACATCGACTAGGCGTATAAACGGGCTATGGAGATGCCATCAATACATATCAATGTGAGTGAGTAGGTATTGCCATGCAACGGATGCACTAGACCTAAAATTGTATGAAGGCTCAACAAAAGAAACTAAGTGGGCGTGCATCCAACTTGCTTGCTCACGACGACCTAGGGCATTTGAGGAAGCCCATCGTTGGAATATACAAGCCAAATTCTACAATAAAAATTCCGACTAGTATATGAAAGTGACTAAACATGAGGCTCTCTATCATGAGGAACATAGTGCAACTTTGAAGCACAAGTGTGGAAAAAGATAGTAGCATTGTCCCTTTTTTTTTTCTTTTTTTCTTTTTTTTGGGGCCTTTCTTTTTCTTTGGCCTTTCCTTCTTCTTTTTTTATTTATTTTTATTTTTGGGACAATGCTCTAATAATGATAATCATCACACTCCTATTGATTTACAACTCGATATTACAACTCGATACTAGAACAAAGTATGACTCTATATGAATGCCTCCGGTGGTGTACCGGGGTGTGCAATGAATCAAGAGTGACATGTATGAAAAATTATGCATGGTGGCTTTGCCACAAATACATTGTCAACTACGTGATCATGCATGGCAATATGACAATATGAAGCGTGTCATATGAACGTAACGGTGGAAAGTTGCATGGCAATATATCTCGGAATGGCTATGGAAATGCCATGATAGGTAGATATGGTGGTTGTTTTGTGGAAGGTATATGGTGGGTGTTTTGAGGTAGGTATATAGTGGGTGTATGGTACCGGCGAAAGTTGCACGGTACAAGAGAGGCTAGCAATGGTGGAAGGGTGGGAGTGCGTATAATCCATGGACTCATCATTAGTCATAAAGAACTCATATACTTATTGCAAAATTTTACGAGTCATCAAAACAAAGCAATCAACGCATGCTCCTAGGGGGGAGGTTGGTAGGAGTTAACCATCGCACGCCCTCGACCTCCACACAAAGGATGACACTCTACAAATACCTCATGCTCTATCTTCGTCACATAGCGGTTCACCATACGTGCATGCTACGGGAATCACAAACTTTAACACAAGTATTTCTCAATTTCAGAATAACTCAACTAGCATGACTCTAATATCACTATCCTCATATCTCAAAATAATCTTCAAGTGTCAAACTTCTCATCATATTCAACACACTTTGTATGAAAGTTTTTACTACATTCATTTTTGATGCCTATCATATTAGGACTAGTTTTATAACCAAAGCACATTACCATGCTGTTCTAATGAGACTCTCAAAAGGATATAAGTGAAGTATGAGTGATCAACAATTTCTACAAAATAAAATCATCACCGTTCTCTAAAATATATAAGTGAAGCACTAGAGCAAACTATTTAGCTCAAAAGATACAAGTGAAGCACATAGAGTGTTCTAAAAAATTCTAGGACATATTTATCTCTATCAAAAAGGTGTGTCCAGCAAGGATGATTGTGGCAAACTAACAAGCAGAGACTCAAATTATACATGACGCTCCAAGTAAAACACATACCATGTGGTGAATAAAAATATAGTCCCGAGTATAGTTACCGATAGATGAAGACAAAAGAGGGGATGCCTTCCCGGGGCATCCCCAAGCTTAGGCTTTTGATTGTCCATAAATATTACCTTGGGGTGCCTTGGGCATCCCCAAGCTTAGGCTCTTGCCACTCTTTTTTCCATAGTCCATCAAAGCCATACTCAAAACTTGAAAACTTCACAACACAAAACTTAGCCAAAAATCTCGTGAGCTCCATTAGTATAAGAAAACAAACCACCACTCGAAGGTACTGTAATGAACTCATTCTTTGTTTATATTGGTGTTAAACCTACTGTATTCCAACTTCTCTATGATTCATAACCTCCAATACTACTCATAGATTCATCAAAATAAGAAAACAACACATGAAAAACAGAATAGTCTGTAGTAATCTGTAACTTTCGCATACTTCTGTAACTCCAAAAAAATTGAAATAAATTGGTAAACGTGAGGAATTTGTCTATTAATCATCTGCAAAAAGAATCAACTAAATAGCACTCTCCAGTAAAATCTGGTGACTATTCTAGTGAGCCATAACATTTCTGTTATTTATAGCAAGATCATATAAACTTCACACAAGTCTTCCCAAAGGTTCTACTTGGCACAAACACTAATTAAAACACAAAACCACATCTAAACAGAAGCTAGATGCAATATTTATTCTTAAACAGAAGAAAAAACAAATAAAATAAAATTGGGTTGCCTCCCAACAAGCGCTATCGTTTAACGCCCCTAGCTAGGCACGATACAAGGATAGATCTAGGTATTGCCATCTTTGGAAGGAAATTCTTTAATTAAGCACTTGTAATTATTAGGAACTTCTTTATTCCTATTGATAATCAAGCTTTTGGACAAGAAATCAAGAAATTCATTCGTATCAAAAGGTTCTCTTGCAAAAGTGAGAAAATTAGGATGAACACTTATAGATTTAAGATCCGCGATTCCTTTACTAGATGATTCACCCTGTCGGGGAACGAATCCACGAGCACCTATGGGACCGGCGGACCGAGCCCCTTTCAGTTCGGCGGGGGCGAAGATCGCACGAAGAGCGGATCGAGGCGAAACACACGAGCAGTTTACCCAGGTTCGGGCCGCACGGATGCGTAAAACCCTACTCCTGCTTTGTGGTTTGTATTGAGTTCTTGCTCGGGACCGCTGAGTGCTACAGTACACACCAGCAGCTAACGAGACCGAGCGTGAGTGTTCCACCCCCCCTCTACGTTGCGCATGGGCCTCCTTTTATATGCTCAAGGGGTCCCCGACAGGTGGCAACGTAGACAAGGGTAAAAATGGAAAGATGTTACGGTTGGTACAACTACGTGTTATAGTGTATCATACCTAACTCTGACGGCAGGGGACAAGAGCATTGAATGCCCATCTGTGTCGCCCAAATAGTGCAAAAGCGACCGTCAGGGACGTCACCGCTTGCCACGATGGCAATCTTGTCAGCACCGCTTGCCACCGCGCACCGCTGGCTGCACAGCCTCCCGCCACGTACGCCTGGAAGGGTCCTAGAGCGACACGTTGGTGGATGTGCTGGAGCACAGGTACAGAGTGGTAGCTTGCCGCGGCAAGCGCCTTGCCGCGGTCGTTGTCTTGTCGCGTCCGGGAGCTCGTAGCTCACCGGGCCTTGCCGGGACGCGTGGCGCGTCGCGGCAAGTTCCTTGAGATGCCTTGGTTGGCCTTCCCGGCAAGCTCCTCTTGCCGGGGTCTTGTCTCCTTGGCTTGAATACTTTGTTCTTGAATGGCTCCAAAGGAACCACGGAGGACCTTGGCGGTCACCCGGCAAGCCTTGCCGCGGGATGCTGCGACTGCCCGTGCACAAGTTTGGGATACTAGGGTACCCCTACTCTAGTACACCGACAGGAGCCCCCTGGCCTGGGCCATAAACAGTGCCGAGCGCTGTTGGGCCAGGCCCAAAACAGGGCACGGGCACGTGCGGCCTGGGTTACGCCGTATCTATCTCCGTATCCACCGCGCCCTCCCCGAACGACGCGCATGCGGCTTGGGGCACATGCGGCCTGGTTTCTTTATTCGGAAAGACGGAACGTCCGCCCCCACCCTCCTTATAAGCAGGGGAAACAGGGGCAGTTCGCCCACTCGCCGGTTGCTATTCCAATCTCGGAAACCTCCGCCACTCCCCCTTCTTCCCAAAGCTGAAGGAGAGCGGTGCTCTGCCCCCCATCGCCACCAGCACCACCAACGCCGTCGACCTCCTCCACCTCTTCCGCCATGGCTCCGAAAGCCGACAAGGGGAAGGTCGTGAAGTCGACCGAGGCGCAGCGGCTCGTGGCGCTGCGAAAGGAGCGGGCAATCTTCCCCC
>LR738711.1:28155077-28235026 GCA_902687465.1 Secale cereale | reverse complement strand
CCCCCCCCCCCCCAAGCTCGCCGCGAAGGAGCTGAGGGAGTATTACTACCTCTTCTGGTCGACGGAGACGCGGGCGCATCCGCGCACGAAGGTACTTCCAGCCGTCGCTTGGAGAATGGCTCCAAATGGATATCGCTTCTTCGCCTTGTTCTTCTACTGCAGGCTCTGCCCGCCTTTCTCTGAGTTTTTCTGCGATATTATGAACACCTATGGGTTTCGCCTCCTTGACTTCACCCCCAATGCTGTTCTGACCATGGCAGTTTTCGCACATCTCTGCGAAAACTTTGTCGGAGTCTATCCAAACGTAGCCCTTTTTCGCCACTTCTTTATGCCCCGAGTTGAGAGAGGAGAGCCTTTATCCGGCGGAATCGCCTGGATCTCGAGAGCCGGCAAGAAGGAAGCTTATCTGGAGGGAGAGTTCCACGGCAAGTGGGAGGAATGGAGAGCAGACTGGTGCTGGATTGTCGAGGAGAACCCGCAGCCGTTTACCACCCGGCGCCAAACCCCAGTAGCGCGCGGCAGCGACTGGAGCAACGTGGCCCCGGAAGACGATAGGCTGAAGATTGCTGTCACCCGGATCCAACGCCTTAGGCTTGTCGGGCTCACTGTAGGTGCGGCTGGCGCAGATTTTCTTCGCCGCCGCATCGCCCCCCTGCAGGAGAGGAGGAGATCCGCCTGGGACTTCCAGAATGCGGCGGACATCATGAGGCTGCGTCTGGGCCTCAACTTCAACTTCACCGTTATGGAACTTGACGCAATGCTCCGGGAGCTGTTCAAGTACGACCCTCAACATCCCGAAGTGTTCAGGTTGCCGAAGGATGTCGTTCCGCTATGCAACAACTCCTCGCTCAGCCCCATCCGTGCAATGATGCCACTGTGCGACTCGCATGGAATTGTCCCAACTTGGCAAGAGCCCGCAGACGACGTCGTGCAGGAGTTCTTTGACGGCTTGGTAGAAATGCCGGTCTGCTCCGACGAACAGAAAAGCCTCACTCGCGCCACCACCGATGCGGAGGTGAAACGCATCGCCACTAGGCTGGATGAGGCGGCGACAGCCGCAGCCGCGGGCGAGTTTGGATTCACCGTGGAGGAGGCAGAGGCAGCAGAGTCGGCAAGCCGTGCCGAGCGAGAGGAGCTTGCCGGCGAGGAAGAGCTTGCCGGGCATGATGTTGGGTCGAGCGAGTCCGCCTAGGATACGAGCGGCTCGTTGGAGCTCAACTCCTCTTCCTGCTCATCTTCGGACAGCTCGTCGCAAGCAGAGCCCCCAGCTCCACCAAGAAGGCGTATCGGCAAGGCCGGGGACGTAACGGAGCGGCAGACGAGTCAACAGTCGCTGCGCCGCGCGACACGCTCCACCGCGGCAAGCACTGTTGCCGCGGGAGCACCTCACGCTGCTGCGGTAACTTGAGCGGGGTCCACCCGGACCACCGCTTCTGCTCCTGCCGCTTCTCACGCCGCGGCGGCAGCCGGAGCGGGGTCGTCTCGGACCACCGCCACTGCTCCCGCCAAGCGGCCAAGGGAACCTACTCCTCCGCCTCCTCGCGCCGGAGGTGAGTCGGACGTCGACTTCTCCGCGCTCAGCTCCGACGAGGAAGAAGAAGAGTAAGATTCTTTGTTGTACTTGTAGTTCTTCAATTCTTGCTGTTTTGTCTTGTACCTCATTCGCTTTACTCCGAACTTATCCCTTTTTAGGACTCTGGCCCAGAGAGCGGCGAAGAGAGCCAAGGTCCCAGCATGTCCAAAGGAGGTGATTATCGTCGAGGACGAATACACCGTGACAGCAGAGGGTGCGTCCGAGACCACCTTGCCGGACCCGGCAACTATTCTCCAGAACAGCCCCCAGCGTAAGTATATGGTTCGCTTTCCGCTCTTAGGCGCGCATGGATGCTATTTCTTTGCTGACATCTAATTGTTGGTTTGTGTAGGAGCAGAGCAGCCCCACCAGGAGCGCCCGGAGACCGCCCCCGACATGCCATCTTCTTCGACTACGCCGCCAAGGGAGAGTTCTCCGGCAAGGGACTCTGCCGAGGAGCCGGCTAGCGCAGGAAAGATACCGGCCAGCGCTGCGGCGGCAAGCGGCAGCACCAGCGGCCCTCCGGCGGCGGAGACTACGACTGCAGAACCCGGTATAGGTAATCCTCTCGCTTCAAAACTTCCCTTGGGTTCTTCTTCTTTTGATCTTCTTTTTGGATATTTGCTTGACTTTTCTCCCTTTTCCGGCCGTCAGACCCATCTGCGGAGCCGACGGAGACCGAGGTTGCTGCCGACGACGCCACTGCCACCGAAGAAGCAGCCGGCGCTGACGAACCCGCTGGCGAAGAGGCAGCCAAAGCTGCCGCCGCAAAAGCTGGCGAGGGGTCTGGCGATCATACTGACGGCCCTGAGGCCGCAGGAGCGCCAGGCGCTACGCCGACCGCCGATCCCTCCGCCGCTGCCGCTGCGTCAGGCTCCGAAGAGCCCCAGCCAGGCGTCTACTTGAAGGCCGGCGATGGCGTCTTCATCAACCTCCCCTGGGCGTCAAGCTCCAGGGCTCCGGTCGAAGGAGAAAGCTTCGATGGAGAGGTGCTCGCCTGCGCTGGGCTGACGCTGGTTGACGCGCCGAGCAGCCATAGCAGCGAGCCTGAGGAGGAGCGGCTGCTTCGGAAGCTGGTGTCGCTCTACCGTGCTCGGCAGGCCAAGCTGGAATCCCGAGAGGCGCTTGTCGCGAAGGCGGGAGTGGACATCGAGAAGCGCGCGGAGGAGCTCCGGGGTCTCAACCAGGAAGCTCTCCCGTCCCTGGCAGCGGAGCGGGCGCAACTCGCCGAGGAGCAGAAGGCCTTCCTCCTCGAGAAGGCTGAAATCGAAGAACAACAGCAGCTTGCCGCTGAGAAGCTGTCTGCGCGGGAGGGCGAGCTGGCGCAGCGGAAGGTTGACCTCGACAGCCACGAGGAGGAGCTTACTGCGCGCGAGCAAACATTCGGCGGAGCCCTCAAGCAAGCAGAGGATGCTGCCACAGCTGCCGAGGCCGCCAAGAAGGAGCTGGAGACGAAGGTGGCGCGGCTGGAGGCCGATCTCAAGGCGAGAGGTGAAGAGCTTGCCGCGCCAAGCGTGAGCGGGAGAAGGACACCTACAGCTTGTCAGAGCTGCAGGTTCGTCTCTCCGAGAAGGGCAAGGAACTTGGCGCCGCCAAGGACTCCAGCGCAGATCTTGAGTTGAAGCTGACTACTTTGACCAAGACGCTGGACGGCGCCAGGGGGCAGGAGGTGGCTTTGAAGGAGGAGATCAAGGCCGATAAGGCACTGCTGGCGAGTGTTGCTGCCGCCCAGAACGCTTTTAGGGAGAATGTGGAGCACTGGACGGAGGGTCTCGTGGATGCTACCGCAGACATTGACAGGGAGCTGGCGCAGCTCGGGATGGAGGATCTCGGGTATCCCTCCGATGAGAACCTCCAACCTAGCGCCAAGCTCACCTTGTTCTTCAGAGGCGTGGCGACAGCCCTCCAGCGACTCCGGGAGAAGATTCCAAAGCAGCTGGCCGACGAGTCGCGCAAGATCTGCGCGGGAGCTCTTCAAAAGGTGTTGGTGAAGGTGGCCTTCCGCAACCCGGGCCTCAACCTCATCAACGTCCTCAAGACCCTGCCGCCGGATGCTGATCTGGAAGCGCTCAAGACCCTTGTCGCACCCATTGTGGACAAGGTGAGCGGGATCAAGAGGATTGAGGGCAATCGCGTAGATTAGGCCGCCCGTTTTCTTCTTTTCTTGTCGCTGCTGGTCATGTTATGAGAACAATCTATTAGAGCCGCGACAAGCTACCTTGTAATATAACTCTATTTTGGGTAATGATTGCAATGTTATTTCCTTTACTTGATTCCTTCCTTTGTATGTTCTTGCCCTACGCTTTTAGGGAACTTGCCGGCGCAGGCACCTTAGCCGCGAGCGCTGAGTGCGGGACGTCAGCAGCCTGCTGGCGGTGCCGTTACCGACAAGAAACCTTGTCGCAACTAGTCGCAGCACACTTAAGTTGTTGAGCGGAATCGAAACAAAGTACGGGCGCAACTAGCTACGAGTTGGTTCCTCCGCGCACAGGTTTTCCATACAAAGCACGGTCGTTCAAGGAAGATAACTTAATTTTTTTAAAAATCTGATTGCTCAAACTTTGGCGACTTAGCTTTTCTGTTGTTTGCTTCCCGGTAAGGCGAAACTTTCTTGAACGATGCCTGGTCCATACCATTATCTTCTCCTTCCCCCCGGCAAACTTGTGGGCGAGGGAACCTTCCTTTCCTTGAGAAAAAGAAGGAAGAGAAAATAAAGATATGGAGCCTTACGGCTCGTTATTGCTTACCGGGGGTAGGAGATGCACAAAGTATTAGATAACACATGCAAAAAATAGAAAGCATGAAATTGTCAAGATGTGCGGAGCACATGAGCTCTATTTATGCACGGGGTCTGCGCCCGGCTTTGTACAAAGGATTATATGCAACAGCGGCAAGACTTGTACAAAAGGTGGTTGCCTGAACGGGTTCCGGCAACCGCGCCTTACGGTTAAAACTTACGAAGATGCTCAATGTTCCAGGAGTTGCTCACCGGAATACCATCTTCGGTCTCAAGGCGGACAGCGCCAGGCCTAGTGACTCGTTTCACCCGGTAAGGGCCTTCCCACTTCGGCGTCAACTTGTTGGAATTCTTGGCAGACTGAACGCGCCGAAGAACAAGGTCGCCTTCCTCGAGACTTCTGGCGTTAACTTTGCGGCTATGGTAGCGGCGCAAAGCTTGCTGGTAGCGAGCAGCTCGTACAGCAGCCTGAAGACGGTCTTCCTCATGGAGCAGCACGTCATCTTGTCGCAGCTGCTCTTGCTCAAGCTCATCATAAGCGAGCACTCGAGGTGACCCGTATACGAGTTCCGTGGGGAGAACTGCCTCTGCTCCATAGACTAGAGCGAAAGGTGTCTGGCCAGTGGCTCGATTTGGCGTCGTCCTGATCGACCAAAGAACCACCGGCAGCTCCTCAATCCAGTTTTTTCCGCACTTGCGCGGCCTGTCGAAAGTCCTGGTCTTGAGCCCATGCAGCACTTCAGCATTTGCCCTCTCCGCTTGACCGTTGCTTCTCGGGTGAGCAACAGAAGCGAAGCAGACCTTGCCGCCAAGATCTTGGACGTACTGCATGAAGGTGCGGCTCGTGAATTGCGTACCGTTGTCGGTGATGATCCTGTTAGGGATCCCGAAGCGGCAAACAATCGACCTGAAGAACTTGACTGCTGACTGTGCTGTCACCTTCCTCACTGCTTCCACTTCCGGCCACTTTGTGAACTTGTCGATTGCAACGTACAAGTACTCAAAGCCCCCGACTGCTCGGGGAAAGGGGCCGAGGATGTCGAGCCCCCAGACCGAAAATGGCCAGGATAAAGGGATCGTCGGGAGAGTTTGAGCTGGCTGGTGTATCTGCTTGGAATGGAACTGGCACGCTTCACACTTGGTTACTTGTGCAGTTGCATCCTGGAGGGCTGTCGGCCAAAAGAAACCTTCCCTGAATGCTTTGCCGGCAAGTGCTCTTGCGCCAATGTGGTGACCACATATGCCTCCATGTATCTCTGCCAACAGCTTTTGTCCGCCTTCCCGGTGAATACACTTCAATTTCACACCGTTGAGTCTTCTTCTGTACAGTGTGTCGTCGACAAACTGGTACATACTTGACTGCCGGGCTACTCTTTCCGCTTCTTCTTGCTCTTCAGGAAGTTCTCCTGTCTGAAGGAAACGGACAATCTGCTGTGCCCATGCTAGAGCTTGTGGCTCGACAACAAGGACTAAAGGCACATCTGCTGCTGCGGGAACATCCGCTTCTATGGCGAGAACCTGCGGCTCAGCCGGAGCTTGACGTTCCCAAGCAAGCTTGCCGGAGCAAAACTTGTCGGGAGCCTCTGCTTCAACGGAGCAAACCCTAGGGCTTGCCGGAGCAGACTGCTCCTGAGCAGTCTTGGCGTTGATCTTGGGGACCTTCTTGGCGGCGGCTTCGGGAAGCTCTGCTGGAAAATAGTCACCAGAAATCAACTTTCTCTTCTTGCTCTGTCCAGTTGATGGCGTTACAGACGGTTGAGTCAGCTTGAGCACAAAGATCCCTGGTTCCACAGGTAACTTAAGTGCGGCGCACTTCGACAGGCCATCGGCAATATCGTTCTGAGCTTTTGGAACATGCTCCATCTGTAGGCCGTCAAAGTGCTCTTCTAGCTTTCTCACTTCATCAACGTAGGCTTCCATCAACGGACTTTGATAACTCTTGTTCACTTGGCGAACGACAAGCTGCGAGTCACCCCTGACAATGAGCTTCTTGATCCCAAGGTGTGCCGCGATCCTGAGACCGGCAAGCAAACCTTCATACTCTGCGGTATTGTTTGTTGCTTGCTCCTTGGGAAAGTGCATCTGGACTACGTACTTGAGGTGCTCTCTGGTGGGTGCAACAAGCAGCACGCCAGCACCGGCGCCTTGCAGCGAGAAGGCACCATCGAAGTACATCAGCCACTCTTTGCTTGCTTCCTTGACGGGGATGCTCGTTTCTGGAATTTCTTCATGTGGTGTTGGCATCCATTCTGCTATGAATTCTGCCAATGCTCTGCTTTGGATAGTTGAAGTGCTCTCAAACTTGAGGCCAAAGCTTGACAGTTCCAGTGCCCACTCAACAATCCTGCCTGTTGCTTCTGGATTTTGCAGTATCCTCTTCAGCGGAAAACGAGTGACAACTGTGATCTCATGTGCTTGGAAGTAATGGCGCAGCTTTCTCGAGGCCATGAGAAGGCCGAAAAGCAATTTCTGCACACTAGAGTACCTTGTCCTAGCCCCCTGCAGAAGGGAACTGACAAAGTAAACTCGGCGCTGCACCATTCTCTTCTGTATCTCCTCGCGCGCCTGCGCAGATCCATCTTTGTCGGGACCAGAGCTTGTCGGGGAAGCCCCCTGCTTGTCGCTAGATGCGCCTGCCGTGGTTGCTGGCTCATCATCTGCCTCCCTCTCCACTACTAACGCAGCACTAACCACTTGATTGGTTGCCGCTATATACAGCAGCAACTTCTCTTGTGGCTTAGGTGCGACAAGTGTTGGAGTGGAGGACAGGTATCTCTTCAAGTCTTGCAGCGCAGCCTCCGCTTCCGGAGTCCATTTCATTGGACCTGCCTTTTTCAATATTTTGAAAAATGGCAGGGCACGCTCAGCAAACTTAGAGATAAACCTGCTGAGAGCAGCCACGCAACCGGCAAGTCTTCGTACCTCCTTGACGCGCTTTGGTGCTTCAATCTGCTGAATGGCCTTGATCTTGTCGGGATTGGCTTCAATTCCCCGCTGAGACACGAAGAACCCGAGAAGCTTGCCGGAAGGGACTCCAAACACACTCTTCTCGGGGTTGAGCTTGAGGCTGATTTAGCACAGATTTGCAAAGGTCTCATCCAAATCTTGAATCAGAGTTGCCTTATCCTTGCTCTTGACCACTATGTCATCCATGTAGGCTTCCACATTTCTGTGTATTTATGGCTCAAAAGCGACATGGACTACCCTTGCAAATGTTGAACCAGCATTCTTTAAACCGAAAGGCATCCGTATGAAACAGTACGTGCCACATGGAGTGATGAATGCGGTCTTCTCCTCATCCTCTTCTGCCATGAAGATCTTATGGTATCCTGAGTATGCGTCAAGAAATGAAAGCAAGTCACATCCGGCCGTGGAGTGTACAATCTGGTCAATGCGCGGCAAGGGAAATGGGTCTTTGGGACAAGCTTTATTAACATCGGTAAAGTCGATGCAAAGCCTCCATTTCCTGTTTGCCTTGCGCACGACTACAGGATTGGCCAACCACGTAGGATGGAGCACTCCTCTGACGAGGCATGCTGCCTCCAACTTCTTGATCTCTTCTGCGATGAATTCTTGGCGCTCCACTGCTTGCTTCCTGACCTTCTGCTTGACGGGCCGCGCATGAGGACAGACGGCAAGATGGTGCTCAATTACATTCCTGGGAACACCGGGGATGTCAGACGGTTGCCACGCAAACACGTCGACATTCGCCCGCAGGAAAGCAATGAGCGCGCTTTCCTATTTAGGGTCAAGAGTGGCACTGATGGTGAAGGTACCACCAGTGCCGTCCTCCTTGGCGAACACCTTCTTGGTCTCTGGCGGAGCTGCCATTGTCTTCTTACACTTGCCGGTGGAGCTCGATGGTGCGTCCTCGACGGTAGCGCAGCACTCCGGAGAGGTGCGCTTGCCGGAGTGGGCATCAGAACTCTTGCCGGACTTGGTCTTTTTCTTCCCCCCGGGAGCTTCAACGGCAGGTGACTTGCGATCTGTTGCGGCTGCCGCTTCCCGGTAGATCTTGTCGGCGCAGATAAGACCATCCTTCTTGTCGCCATGGACAGAGATGACACTTATCGGGCCTGGCATCTTCAGCATGTTGTATGCGTAGTGAGAGGCTGCCATGAACTTGGCGAGTGCTGGACGGCCGAGTATCATATTGTAAGGCAATGGAAAATCGGCAACGTCAAAAGTGACCCTCTCAGTCCTGAAGTTCAACTCGCTGCCAAATGTCACCGACAACGTGATCTTCCCCTTCGGCTTGCTCCTTCCCGGGTTGATTCCTTGGAATGTGCCGGTCTCTTCAAGCTCGCTGTCAGGGATCTGGAGTTTCTGGAGTACAGCGGAGGAGATCAGGTTCAGGTCGGCCCCGCCGTCAACTAGCATCTTAGTGACCTTGAGGTTGCGGATAGTTGGTAAAACCAACATCGGCAAGCACCCGACCGCAGTTGTGCGATCAGGGTGGTCCTCAATATCAAAGATGATAGGCGTGCTGGACCATTTCAGAAGCTTGCGTGACTCGACAGGTGGTTCTGCCGCATTGACTTCCTGCACCCACTGCTTGAGTTGGCGGTGTGAAGTATGCAGAGAAGCACCGCCGTCAACGCACAAGACCTCTGTGGCTTTCTGGAACTCCTGCTCACTGGTCTCGACATCATCCATGTCTTCATCGTCGTCATCATCTTCATCCTTGTCGCGGCCGCGGGGAGGTCTGTCTCCTTGCCGCTGCTTGGCCTTGCCGCGGCGTCCTCCCCGGCCTGTGCGCTTCTTGCTGGATCCTCCAGCACCTCCTTGGGCCTTCTCCTTGTCGCGTCGCTCGTATTCAGCATTTTACTGCTCGACAAGCTGCTCGACCTTCTTGCAGCTCTGGAGGTCGTGGTCCTTGGTGCGGTGGATCTTGCAGTACTGCTTGTCGGTGCCGTCCTGCTTGTCGGCGACCGCCACAGCCTGGCAGTTGGTGCATGCGGCAATCTCCTTGCCGGAGCTACCAGCTTTGGCTTTCTTGGCGCCACCTTTGTTGCCGGACTGCTCAATGACTAGCACATCTTTGCCTTTCTTCTTCCTGTTGTTCCGCCGCCGGTTTTTCTTTGCCGGGGCAGCATCCTCGCTGTCAGATCCCCCTGCTCCTGTATTCTCTCCGGGGAGTTTCCTCCCTTCCTCAGCACGTGCACACTTGTCGGCCAGGGCATACAACTCACTGACGTCTCTGATGTTGCACATCGCCATCTCCTCCCGCATCCTGCGGTTACGCACGTTCTGATGGAACACGCTGATGACCACGGCAGGGTGGACATCTGGGATGTTGTGCTGTACACGGCTGAATCTCTGAATGTACTTATGCAGGGGCTCTCCTTCCTTCTGGGCGAGCAGATGAAGGTCACTATCTTGGCCATGAGGTTTGTGGCCGCCTGTAAAGGCGCCGACAAATTGATGGCATAGGTCTGCCCAGGAGGATATGGAGTTGTCCGGCTAGTGCATGAGTCAGGACCTGACGTTGGGCTTGAGCACCAGCGGGAATTAGTTGGCAAGGATCTTGTCGTCCCGCCCCCCGGCAGCTTGCACCGCGATGGTGTAGATGCTGAGGAACTCCGACGGATGCGACTTGCCGTCGTACTTCTCTGGTACGTCTGGCCTGAAATTCTTCGTGCTGGGCCACTGGACTTGCGGCAGCTCACGAGTAAACGCAGGGCAACCTACCGCGTACGGCAAGTCGCCTGGTTCCCCTTGTGCATGCATGTCGACAGAGGGCCCAGCGCACTGGTCCGATTGACGCCGCGCTTCTCTTCGGCGCTCGATGCGAGTACGAGCGTCTTCTTGCTGTCGTTCGTGAAGAACTTGGCGCTAATCGCGACGAGCTCGTGGATCTGATGACGGAGTGGAGTCGCTGTCGAGGTGGATCCGGCGAGTCGGCGATCTTGGTCTTCGGGGCGGAGAGTGCACGGTGGTTGCATCCCCTCCGGTCTTGTCGCCATCGGCTCGTGCCTGGCTGACTTGCCGCGGCTGCGATGTACTCGGCTGCCGTGGAGTGTCGCCGTTGGCGAAGCCGATGAGACTCTGAATGGTGGCCCTCCAGTCGTCGATCTTGTCCGCTGTTGGAGGGTAGTCCAGGAGCAGTTGAGCTCACGCCAAAGCTTCTGCTGAAGTGGTGGGTGGCGGTGGCGAACGGTGTGAGGAGCGGGATATGCTCGGACTTCTAACTATGTTAGAAGGAGCAGTATCCCGTCCAGGCGATCGTGCCTCGCTCGTGCCAGCATGTTGGCGTGCATGCTGGTCTTGAGCACTCCGAGATCCACCAGCTCGATCTTGGTCCAACAAACGTATGGTACCATGAGTACCATGACGCTGCCGGTCCCGCGCCTCCTGAGATGGGCGCGGTGCATGTACGGACGCCGAGGTCTTGGAGTACGCCCGGTCGTTGTGGGAGCCGACTATGCCGCCGATGGGCAGCGCAGCCTTGTCCTTGGACCTGGCAGCATCGTGAGCTCCCTCGTCGACGCCCGTTCTTCCGCCGACGTCTACCCCACCAGCCGTTTGCTCCGGCGGTGGTGGGTTTGGCGCGGACGGAGCAGCCGCCTCCGAAGCCTTCTTCTTCGGCAACATGTCGATGAAGACGATGAAGATCTAGCTCGTGTGAACGCCGGATCAGGTTCACACAACCTCGACGCCCCCCTACCTGGCGCACCAAAGATGTCGGGGAACGAATCCACGAGCACCTATGGGACCAGCGGACCGAGCCCCTTTCGGTTTGGCGGTGGCGAAGATTGCACGAAGAGCGGATCGAGGCGAAACACACGAGCTGTTTACCCAGGTTCGGGCCGCATGGATGCGTAAAACCCTACTCCTGCTTTGTGGTTTGTATTGAGTTCTTGCTCGGGAGCGCTGAGTGCTACAGTACACACCAGCAGCTAACGAGACCGAGCGTGAGTGTTCCACCCCCCCTCTACGTTGCGCATGGGCCTCCTTTTATATGCTCAAGGGGTCACCGATAGGTGGCAACGTAGACAAGGGTAAAAATGGAAAGATGTTACGGTTGGTACAACTACCTGTTACAGTGTATCATACCTAACTCTGATGGCAGGGGACAAGAGCATTGAATGCCCATCTGCGTTGCCCAAATAGTGCAAAAGGGACCGTCAGGGACGTCACCGCTTGCCACGATGGCAATCTTGTCAGCACCGCTTGCCACCGCGCACCGCTGGCTGCACAGCCTCCCGCCACGTACGCCTGGAAGGGTCCTAGAGCGACACGTTGGTGGATGTGCTGGAGCGCAGGTACAGAGTGGTAGCTTGCCGCGGCAAGCGCATTGCCGCGGTCGTTGTCTTGTCGCGTCCGGGAGCTCGTCGCTCACCGGGCCTTGCCGGGACGCGTGGCGCGTCGCGGCAAGTTCCTTGAGATGCCTTGGTTGGCCTTCCCGGCAAGCTCCTCTTGCCGGGGTATTGTCTCCTTGGCTTGAATACTTTGTTCTTGAATGGCTCCAAAGGAACCACGGAGGACCTTGGCGGTCACCCGGCAAGCCTTGCCGTGGGATGCTGCGACTGCCCGTGCACAAGTTCGGGATACTAGGGTACCCCTACTCTAGTACACCGACACACCCTTGTTTTTAGGAACATACATGAACTTAGACAATTTAGTGGTAGAAGGATTTGAAGTAGTTTTTATAGCAGAAAGAGCAGACCCTACATTAGTAATAATATCTTCAAGTTTATCGATTCTAGTAGAATCTTGATCTATTTTTTCTTTAACTATGGGTTCCTTTTCTTTAAAAAAAATCAGAATAACTCCTACCTTGGATCCATATTGGGTAATTTCATTGTGGATCTTTCTATCCAAATTCTCAACCAACTCTACTGTAGCAACTTTGTTTTCAATGATTTCAAGCCTTTGCATAACATGTTCCAGAGTTAAGACAGTCCCATTAACCATAAGAGGTGGTGAGCCAAATAATTCAGCCATAGCATTATAAGAATCAAAAGTATGGCTACCCAAGAAATTCCCTCCGATAATGGTATCTAAAATATATCTATTCCACGGAGTTATGCCAACATAAAAATTGCGAAGAAGCACGGAAGTGAAAAGCTTCCTAGTAGATCTATTTTGAGCATTGCAAATTCTATACCAGGCATCTTTTAGATTTTCCTCCTCCCCTTGTTTAAAATGAAGAACCTCACTCTCGGGAGTATTGATAATAATAGGTGTGCTAGACATGGTGACAAGCAAGCAATCCAACACACAAGCAAACAAGAAGCAAGCGAACGGTAAACACACGGAGAAAAGAAGGGCAAATAAAATCGCAAGGGTGAAGTGTGGGAGAGGAAAACGAGAGGCAAATAAATGTAATGCAAAGGATAAGGGTTTGTGATAGGTACTTGGTATATGACTTGCGTAAGCCTCCCCGGCAACGGCGCTAGAAATTCTTCTTGCTAATTCTCGAGCTTGCGTTGTATTCCCTTGAAGAGGAAAGGGTGATGCAGCACAATAGCGTAAGTATTTCCCTTGGTTTTTGAGAACCAAGGTATCAATCCAGTAGGAGACCACGCGCGAGTCCCTCGCACCTGCACAACTTCGCAGCCAACGCGATAAGGGGTTGTCAATCCCTTCACGGTTTACGAAAGTGAGATCTGATAGATAGGATAGTTTGATATTTTTGGTATTTTTGGATATAAGAACAAAAAGTAAAAATAGCAAAGTAAAGTAGATTGTAGATTGATATATTGAGAATAGACCCGGGGGCCATAGGTTTCACTAGGCTTCTCTCATGATAGCAGATTTCTACGGTGGGTGAACGAATTACTGTCGAGCAATTGATAGAAACGCGAATAATTATGAGAATATCTAGGCATGATCATTACATATAGGCATCACGTCCGTGACAAGTAGACCGAAACAATTCTGCATCTACTACTATTACTCCACACATCGACCGCTATCCAGCATGCATCTAGAGTATTAAGTTCATAAGAACAGAGTAATGCTTTAAGCAAGATGACATGATGTAGAGGGATAAAGTCAAGCAATATGACATAAACCCCATCTTTTTATCCTCGATGGCAACAATACTATACATGCCTTGCTGCCCTGCTGTCACTGGGAAAGGACACCACAAGATTGAACCCAAAGCCAAGCACTTCTCCCATTGCAAGAACTATAGATCTAGTAGGCCAAACCAAACGTATAATTCGAAGAGACTTGCAAGGATATTATAATCATACATAAAAGAATTCAGAAAAGAACCAAATATTTCTCATAGA
This sequence comes from Secale cereale, assembly GCA_902687465.1. Lineage (NCBI taxonomy): Eukaryota > Viridiplantae > Streptophyta > Magnoliopsida > Poales > Poaceae > Secale > Secale cereale. The sequence goes on along the minus strand of LR738711.1, from coordinate 28,221,474 downwards.
TAATTTTGATCATAAACCCACAATTCATCGGATCTCCACAAGCACACCGCAAAAAGATTACATCGAATAGATCTCCTCGAAGACCGAGGAGAACTTGGTATTGAGATCCTAAAGGAGAGAAGAAGCCATCTAGGTACTAACTATGGACCCGAAGGTCTGTGATAAACTACTCACAACTCATGGTGAGGCGATGGTGTTGATGTAGAAGCACTCCATGGAAGATCCCCCCTCCTGCGGAGCTCCGGAACAGGTCCCAAGATGGGATCTCACGGGAACAGAAGGTTGCAGTGGTAGAATTAGGGTTTTCTCTGTTGCTTCGATGTTTTCAGGGTACATGGGTATATATAGGAGGAAGGAGGGCAACGGGGGAGTAACATGGGGCCCACGAGGCAGGGGGCACGCCCAGGGGGAGGGGGCGCGCCCCCACCCTTGTGGACGCCACGTGTGACCTCTGTCGTGGTTCTCAAGTCTCCCATGAAGATATCGTTCCAAAAATATCTCTCCCGAAGGTTTCGTTCCGTTTGGACTCCATTTGATATTCATTTTCTACGAAACCCTGAAATAGGCAAAAAAATAGCAATCTGGGCTGGGCCTTTGGGTTAATAGGTTAGTCCAAAAAATAATATAAAAGTGTATAATAAAGCCCATTAAATATCCAAAACATCATATATAATAGCATGGAACAATCAAAAATTATAGATACGTTGGAGACGTATCAAATATCAGAAATGTTACAGAGCTCCCACTCACTTTCTTGTAAATACAGGCTTCTCCAAAAGTCTGTATAAAACCATATGCTTTGATCACCTCATCAAAGTGTATATTCCAACTCCGAGATACTTGCACCAGTCCATAGATGGATCGCTGGAGCTTGCACACTTTGTTAGCACCTTTAGGATCGACAAAACCTTTTGGTTGCATCATATACAATTCCTCTTTGAGGTATCCATTAAGGAATTCAGTTTTGACATCCATTTGCCAAATTTCATAATCATAAAATGCGGCAATTGCTAACATGATTCAGACAGACTTAAGCATCGCTACGGGTGACAAAGTCTCATCGTAGTCGACTCCTTGAACTTGTCAAAAACCTTTCGCAACAAGTTGAGCTTTGTAGACAGTAACATTACCGTCAGCGTCGGTCTTCCTCTTGAAGATCCATTTATTTTCAATGGCTTGCCGATCATCGGGGAAGTCAACCAAAGTCCACACTTTGTTCTCATACATGGATCCCATCTCAGATTTCATGGCCGCAAGCCATTTTGCGGAATCTGGGCTCTTCATCGCTTCCTCATAGTTTTTAGGTTCATCATGGTCTAGTAACATGACTTCCAGAACTGTGTTGTCGTACCACTCTGGGGCGGAACGTACTCTGGTTGACCTACGAGGTTCAGTAGTAAATTGATCCGAAGTTTCATGATCATCATCATTAGCTTCATCACTAATTGGTGTAGGAATCACTGGAACTACTTTTTTTGATTTACTACTTTCCAATTCGGGAGAAGGTACAATTACCTCATCAAGTTCTACTTTCCTCCCACTCACTTATTTCGAGAGAAACTCCTTCTCTAGAAAGTATCCATTCTCAGCAACAAATATCTTGCCTTCGGATATGTGATAGAAGGTGTACCCAACAGTTTCCTTTGGGTATCCTATGAAGACACATTTCTCCGACTTGGGTTCGAGCTTATCAGGTTGAAGTTTTTTTACATAAGCATCGCAACCCCAAACTTTAAGAATCAAGAACTTTGGTTTCCTGCCAAACCACAGTTCATAAGGCTTCGTCCTAGCGGAATTAGATGGTTCCCTATTTAACGTGAATGCAGCTGTCTCTAAAGCATAACCCCAAAACGATAGTCGTAAATCGGTAAGAGACATCATAGATCGCACCATATCTAATAAAGTACGGTTACGACTTTCGGACACACCATTACGTTGTGGTGTTTCGGGTGGCGTGAGTTGTGCAACTATTCCACATTGTTTTCAATGAAGACCAAACTCGTAACTCAAATATTTGCCTCCACTATCAGATCATAGAAACTTTATTTTCTTGTTACGATGATTCTCTACTTCACTCTGAAATTCTTTGAACTTTTCAAACGTCTCAGACTTGTGTTTCATCAAGTAGATATACTCATATCTGCTCAAATCATCAGTGAAGGTCAGAAAATAATGATACCCGCCGCGAGCGTCAACGCTCATCGGTCCACATACATCAGTATATATGATTTCTAACAAATTAGTTGCTCGCTCCATTGTTCCGGAGAACAAAGTCTTAGTCATTTTGCCCATGAGGCATGGTTCGCAAGCACCAAGTGATTCATAATCAAGTGATTCCAAAAGTCCATCAGTATGGAGTTTCTTCATGCGCTTTACACCAATATGACCTAAACGGCAGTGCCACAAATAAGTTGAACTATCATTATTAACCTTGCATCTTTTGTCTTCAATATTATGAATATGTGTATCACTACGATCGAGATCCAACAAGAATAGACCACTCTTCAAGGTTGCATGACCATAAAAGATATTACTCATATAAATAGAACAACCATTATTCTCAGATTTAAATGAATAACCGTCTCGCAATAAACAAGATCGAGATATAATGTTCATGCTTAACGCTGGCACCAAATTACAATTATTCAGATCTAAAACTAATCCCAAAGGTAGATGTAGAGGTAGCGTGCCGACGGTGATCACATCAACTTTGGAACCATTTCCCACGCGCATCATCACCTCGTCCTTAGCTAATCTTCGTTTAATCCGTAGCCCTGTTTCGAGTTACAAATATTAGCAACCGAACCAGTATAAAATACCCAGGTGCTACTACGAGCATTAGTAAGGTACACATCAATACCTTTGCAGTAGAAGCACTTAGTTTCAGGCTTGGCTCCAGACTTGGGTTTCTTCATCGGAGTAGCAACTGTCTTGCTATTCTTCTTGAAGTTCCCCTTCTTTCCGTTTCCCTTTTTCTTGAAACTAGTGGTCTTGTTAACCATCAACACTTGATGCTCCTTTTTGATTTCTACCTCCGCAGCTTTGAGCATAGCGAAGAGCTCGGGAATTGTCTTCTTCATCCCTTGCATGTTATAGTTCATCATGAAGCCTTTATAGTTTGGTGGCAGTGATTGAAGAACTCTATCAATAACATTATCTTCGTCAACTTTGCATCCAAGTTGAGTCATATGATTGTAATACCCAGACATTCTGAGAAAGTGTTCACTGATAGAACTGTTCTCCTCCATCTTGCAGCTGTAGAACTTATTAGAAATCGCATATTTCTCAATCCGGGCATTTGCTTGAAATATGAACTTCAACTCCTGGAACATCTCATATGCTCCATGACGTTCAAAACGTCGTTAAAGTACCGTTCTAAGCCGTAAAGCATGGCACACTGAACTATTGTGTAGTCATCAGAACGAGCTTGCCAGATGTTCATAACATCCGGAGTTGCTCCTGCAGCAGGCTTGTCACCTAGCGGTGCTTCTAAGACATAATTCTTCTGTGCAGCAATGAGGATAATCCTCAAGTTACGGACCCAGTCCGTGTAGTTGCTACCATCATCTTTCAACTTAGCTTTCTCTAGGAACGCATTAAAAATCAACGGAACAACAGCACGGGCCATCTATCTACAAAAACATAAACATGCAAAATACTATCAGGTACTAAGAAATTAAAGTTCAATTAATGAAATTATTTAAGAACTCTCACTTAGACAGACATCCCTCTAATCATCTAAGTGATCACGTGATCCATATCAACTAAACCATGTCCCATCATCACGTGAGATGGAGTAGTTTTCAATGGTGAACATCTTATGTTGATCATATCTACTATATGATTCACGCTTGACCTTTCGGTCTCCAGTATTCCGAGGCCATATCTGCATATGCTAGGCTCATCAAGTTTAACCCGAGTATTCTGCGTGTGCAAAACTGGCTTGCACCCGTTGTATGTGAATGTAGAGCTTATCACACCTGATCATCACGTGGTGTATCGGCACGACGAACTTTCGCAATGGTGCATACTCAGGGAGAACACTTATACCTTGAAATTTAGTGAGAGATCATCTTATGATGCTACCGTCGATCTAAGCAAAATAAGATGCATAAAAGATAAATATCACATGCAATCAATATAAGTGATATGATATGGCCATGATCATCTTGTGCCTTTGATCTTCATCTCCAAAGCACCGTCATGATCACCATCGTCACCGGCGCGAAACCTTGATCACCATCATAGCATCATTGTCGTCTCGCCAACTATTGCTTCTACGACTATCGCTACCGCTTAGTGATAAAGTAAAGCAATTACATGGTGATTGCATTTCATACAATAAAGCGACAATCATAAGACTCATGCCTGTTACCGATAACTCTGTTACAAAACATGATCATCTCATACAATAAAATTTAGCAGCATGTCTTGACCATATCATATCACAACATGCCCTGCAAAAACAAGTTAGACGTCCTCTACTTTGTTGTTGCAAGTTTTACGTGTCTGCTATGGGCTTAGCAAGAATCGTTCTTACCTACGCATCAAAACCACAATGATATTTCGTTAAGTATGTGATGTTTTAACCTTCACAAGGACCGGCCGTAGCCACACTTGATTCAACTAAAGTTGGAGAAACTGACATCCGCCAGCCGCCTGTGTGCGAAGCACGTTGATAGAACCAGTGTCGCGTAAGCGTACACGTAATGTCGGTCCGGGCCGCTTCATCCAACAATACCGCCTAATCAAAGTATGGCATTGATAACCCTCAACCGTAAGGGATCGAGATAGTCTTCACGGGTAAGAATAACCCAATTTATAGATTCGACACACGGGGAGCCAAAGAGTATTTATAAGCTTTGACAGTTGAGTTGTCAATTCAACCGCACCTGAAATATACTTACTTGCAACAAAAGATAAGTGGTAACGGTGATATGATAGTGATGGTGGTGACAACAAAAGTGAACAGCAATAGTAACAACTAATAACCAGCAGGATTGAAACACTGTAGGCTAGGGAGATGGATGGTTGGGCGCTGCATGGATGAGATACATCATGAATCTAACTTGGGGCAAGGCACACAGAAAAGTAATGATCATCTAGGCAAATATCAAACATTAGGCATGTATCCCACAGGTAGTTGTACGTGCTTGCAATAAGAACTTGCACAACATCTTTTGTCCTACCATCCCGCTACAAACGGGGCCAAAAGGAACTTATGGAGATTAAGGTGCTCCTGTCAAAGAGCACCGGAACAAAGCAATAAACTCAATGGATACATGGAATCCTCAAATTATGGACCATCCCCTTTGGTGTCCAAGCTGTCACCTTTGGGATCGCCGGTTCCGGACCATAATAGGTGCAAACAACTCATAGATAGGATCAAGAACACAAATATATTCATGCAAACGCATAGGGTTCAGATCTGAAAACATGGCACTCGGGCCCAAAGTGACAAGCATTAAGAGCAACAAGTTGAAGCAAAGATGATAAACACCAAAGTAGATGATAGGCAACATGCCCCCAACTATCTGATAAACTATTACATGATCTAACTCATCCAATCCCTACCATCCCCTTTGCCTACAGCAGGGAATTACTCACACATGGAAGGAGAAGTCATGGAGGGAGGATGGAGTGGTGATGATGATGACGATGGCGACGATCTCCCCTCTCCGGAGGCCAAATCAGCCTCCAGATTAGCCCTCCCGAAGAAGAACAGAGGGTGGCGGCGGCTCCGCGACGGAAACTGGAAAAACAACTTCTGTTCTGGGGTTTCCTCGCCACTGGAATAAATAGGAGCCAAGGTAGGGCACCAGAGGGGGGAGCACCCTCCCAGGCGGCCTCCTGGCGCGGCCAGGGGTGGGGCCGCGCCAGCAGGGCGCCTGGGGCCCCCCTGGCTGCCCTCTGGCCCCACTTCTGGCACAATGGCCCTTCGGGTGCGTGGATTTTCTGTTATTTTTCTTGGAATTTTCTGAGACACCTAAAAATCCATTTTCCTGCACACAATAAAACCATACAGGCAGCTCTGCTGAAAATAGCGTCAGTCCGGGTTAGTTTAGTTCAAATCATGCAAGAATGAGGGCAAAACAATAGCAAAAGTGTTTGGAAAAGTAGATACGTTTGAGACGTATCAACTCCCCCAAGCTTAGCATATTGTTTGTCCTCAAGCAATTCAGTTCAACGAACTGGACGCGACAAAGAAAACTTTGACAAACTCTTTTGCTTCATTAGATGTATATAAGCATGTACTACGAAAAGAGTCTAGCAAGTATTGAAACAATGCTATGAGGACAATGCACGAAGCAATCCTTCTTTCAAGTGACCAATCACAAATAACTAAAAGTAAATAATATGCTACTGAAAATCAAGACAAGATTACATTGCACATAGCTTGAACATACTAGAGTGGTATCTCGCTAGCCTCCATGAGTGAAGCAAAACATAAATGCAGAAACTCCTCCAAAGTTTTAAAGGAGACTAGAACTAAGAATTTCAGAATAAATAATACCACAAGCATGCAGAAGACAATGTAATACTTTGGGACAATGCACATTACACTCAGAATGACAATTATGCTCTCCTAGTTTGTGCTTTGAAGAAAGAAGGTGGAGACTCTCGAACCGTGGAATTTGATGGCGAGGTTGAAAACCCGTGGTTGGAAGCAAAGACTAAACATGTACCAGAGCTCTTGGTTTTGAAAACAGAGGTGAAAATGATTTTGGGAGGTGCATATTTCGTCAACGAATGCTAGTAGACAACCCAATCACTTCTTATGCTAGACATGTATCAAGGAACGGCTCCCAAGATGGGGACGATCACATCCCCTTAATCTCCTTTGTTTATCACTACCAAAGTTTTCTGATTTCTCATAAACAAAGCGTGAAGGAGGATTTGTTGGTTGTGATTATCTTTTGTGAGCTGGGCGCACTCATGCCAGTCCCTCCTCGTATTAGGGGTTTGCAGATTAGACATGCAATCCCGGGATAAAACATGTCCAACATAAGAAGATCATGAATTACCTACTACTTCCTCATGAGCTAAAACAGAGGCACAAAATAGGAGTAAATTTGAATAATTTCGAGATGGTACAAGAAAGTCTTTGTTAGGATGGCCGGTAAATACCACATAGGAAGGTATGGTGGACTCATATGGAATAACTGGTTTGAAAGGATTTGGATGCACAAGCAGAATTCCGCTTAGTGCGAGCGAAGGCTAGCAAGAGACTGGGAATCGACCAACTAGAGAGCAATAACGGTCATAATCATGCAGAGCGACAAAGCAACATTGAATTGGGCATGAAAGTGATATAACTATTCTGAAACTCAAAGATCATCAAGGCAAAGCAGACTTTTTAGTCTTAAACATGTGTAAACATGTGCCAAGTCAATCCAAGAATTCTCCAAAGGGAAATACCACCTTAGTATACCAAACTATGAACAATGCAATGCATGTAAATCATTTCAACAACACATTATATACTCTAGCTTTTTGAGATTAGCCACAAGGAAAGCATGAACCACTGGGAAAGCATTGTAAAGATAGCACTATGTCGCTACAAGCTGGTCTCTAGATCATAAGTACAGGCATATGTACAAAAGTAGAAACAAGAAGAGTTCATACCGGTTTTCCTTGTTGCTTCCCTTCCGTCGATCTTCGTCATTACTGCCTTGTCACTTGCATGATCGAACGTAGGAAATATAATTAAATGCCATCACGGACTCGAGCTGAACTCTGAAAACAAAGCCAACTAAAGAGAGAAAGGAAAGCTTTTTGGGTTTTTTCAAAGGTTGAACGAAAGCAAAAGAAAGAGAAAATCTTTTTGTTGTTTTTGCAAAGAAAGAAACAAAGAAGAACGGGCAAAAACTTCGAAAAGATCAAAGCGAACAAAAATAAAACGGATAATACAATGGAAAAGTGAGAAGGGCACGTACTCCCCCAAGCTTAGGCTTTTGGCCTAAGTTGGTAGTAGCTACTGCCCCCAGGAGCCTCCTGCTCTGGGGTGGTACTGGTGAGTCCAAGGGTCGTATAAGGATTCCGGTGCATACACCGAAGTCCTCGGATGCTCCCATGAAGAAGGGTCCGCACTCCAAGCAGAGGAAGACCCTTCACCAAACTGGGTGACGGTCTCCCCATGAAAAGGTGGTAACTCACCGTGCTCCTCCTCGTCGGGCACAACCCCCTCCATGGGGTTATGAAACTGATGCTGGACCATGAACTCATCGAACTGGATAACATCAAAGGACCATCCGTTCCTGCGAGAAAAATCAAACAAAAGAGGTGCAGGTATACGGATCTTGCGTTCCGCGGTAGTTCCGAAACGCAAGATATAAACAAGGTTACCAAACTCAGAAGTCATGGTAACAAACTTATGCCTTTTCATAGCAGCAAGATCAAAACTTAAATAAGTAAAAGGCTTATCATCAGGGTGTGGGGTGCCTTTAAGATACTCTAAGATAAGTGTGGCATAAACGCCACCAAATAAACCTCCCTTGTTACCGTTCATAGCAAGGCGTCGAGCAATTAAGGCACCGACATTATAATCAAACCTCCCCGAGAGGGTGGTTGCCAGGATAGCAATATCCGGCGCAGAAATGCTGCTCGTGTTGTCACGAGCTAACACCCCTCTAGCAACATAATACGCAAAATACCTGAGGTGAGGGAATAAGATGCTGGAGATTTTAGACCAATGAATATCCCTCGTATCCATGCTGCAGAGAGAGTTGAAGACGGTTCTCAGCTCGGAGGGCTGAGAGGTCATCTTCGCCGTCCGCCCAACGTTTGGCACACCTATTATTTCACAAAACTTTTCCAAGGGCATGGTCAAAAGATTATTGTAAATTTTAAACTCAATAGAACCAGTATCAAGGTTATATCTAAAACTGTTAATGAAACCGGAGGTGAGTTTTTGATACTGAGCAACACGGCATGTGACGAGCCGTGTCAGACCTGCATTAGCACAAAGATTATAAAACTCATCCTTAATTCCTGCAGCTTCAAGAAATTCATCACATGGGAACATCATCGCACGTGCTGAATTTGTGTCTTCCAACAACTCTAGGGGCACATGATCTTCATTGTAGCTCACCCTAGCAGTCGAGGGTGAAGTTGCGGCTCTAGTGACTCGATCGGAGCGCGCGGGCTTCTTCTTCTCAAGCCACCCCTTTGCCCTTCCTAACAAACTCATTTCTGAAAGTTTTGACAAATTACAAAAACAAGGATTTAAATAAAGTGGGTTAAGGCAAACTACTCAACTCACTTACCTAAGGCATAAACTTGCATCAAAACTTGGAAAATAAATTTCTACACATGCATGCAAGCTCATCTACACAGCACCAAGAACTACTAAATACTCAAAAATGAAGCCACCAACCAAAAATCTAATTGGAGGGGTGGAGGAGTTATATACCAGGGAGTATTTGTTCAAAATCTCAGCTCGAATGATAGGCTGTAGAGAGAGATCGAAAATTGCCTCCAAGAACAGCAAGAACGCAAGAGCAGGTGCAGAACTCGTGTTTTCGGAGAGAACGAGAGAGAGAGGAAGAAGACTCACCTGGAGGCGGGACCTGTGGGCCCCGGGCGCCCTATGGGCGCGGCCAGGGGGCAGGCCGCGCCAGCTGGCCGCCTGGGCCACTGGTGGCCCCCCCTGGTCAGCCCCAGGTGCCTCTGGGTCACTCCCGGCATGGAAATTTTTATTTTTATTTTTCTGGAATTTTTCTGAAAACTTCACTGTTGAAATATTTTCGAAGTTCAAAAAGCTGCAAAACTTTCTGAAAACTTAAAGCAGTGATTAGTATTGTGAAGCTTCAAAAACACAAACACTTGGTACAGCAAGGAGAACAAAAGCTAAAACAAATGAAAACATAACAAGCTCAACTTTTTACCTATATAAAACATGCTCACTAGTAAGGTTGATCAAGTCTTACCAACAAACCGGCGATATATAGAGCAAAAAGTCCCACCTCTTACGAAGTGATCATTGCACCTTTACTTTAATGGACATTGTCCCCACCATAATAGTTTTGTATTTGTGGTGCACATGTAGTGGACAGTCCCATTCTCCAATCTTCACGGTCTCGATATTTTCTATAGAGTTGAGGCCATGCCTCTTGTCGGTCTTCTTTGGAAAATACACCGTGTGTTCTTTATCATTCACATTGAAGGTAACCTTTCCTTTATTGCAATCAATAATAGCACCTGCGGTGTTAAGAAAAGGTCTACCAAGAATAATGGACATGCTCCCATCCTCGGGCATGTCAAGCACGACAAAATCAATAAGGATCAAACAATTAGCAACTTCCACGGGAACATCCTCACAAATACCTATCGGGATGGCGGTTGACTTGTCAGCCATCCGAAGAGAGATATCTGTAGGGATTAGCTTCTCTAAACAAAGCCTCTTGTAAAGAGAGAAAGGCATAACACTCACTCCTGCTCCAAGATCACATAAAGTAGTTTTGACATAATTATTCTTTATGGAGCAAGGAATGGTGGGTATACCTGGATCACCAAGCTTCTCAGGAATCTTGCCACTGAAAGAGTAGTTAGCAAGCATAGTAGATATTGCTTCATTAGGAACTTTTCTTTTATTAGTAACAATATCTTTCATATATTTTGAATAGGGAGGTAACTTAATAGCATCAGTCAAAGGGATTTGAAGAAAAAGAGGTTTCATCCACTCACAAAACTTATTGTAATGCTCTTCTTCTTTAGATTTGAGAGACTTACCTGGAAAGGGCATGGGTTTCTGTATCCATGGTTCTCTTTCCTTCCCATGTCTTCTTGCGACGAAGTCTTCTCTAGTGTACTTCTTGCGTTTGGCAGGTGCTTCTTCTTCTCGAACTTCAGGCGGATCATTCTTCTCCTTATCCTTATCTTCAGGTTCGGCACCGGAGGTAGATATACTGTTGGGATCAACAGCTGGCTCTTCACTTGTAATAGGATCATTGGAATTGTCAGCCTCCTTGTGTTTCTTCTTCTTCTTCTTTGGAGAGCCAACAATTTCTTCTTCCTGCATTTGAGAATCTTGCTCGATTCTCCTCGGATGCCCCTCTGGATAGAGAGGATCTTGAGTGCTAGTTCCTCCTCGGGTCTTAATCCCGAAGGCCTGTAAATCATCTTGTTTGGTATTGTTAGCAAGCAAATCTTTTTGCACAATAGAAATTTGTTCAAGCTGAGTTTGAACCATATGAAAATGCTTCACAAGACATTTAACATCATTAACTGTTCTACCTAGAACATCAAGCAAACTTTTGATAGCAAGGGAATTATCATGCAATTGACTTTGTATCCTCTCATTAAAATGACTTTGCTTCATAATAAAATTATCAAGCTCATCTAAACATTGATCAGGAGGCTTACCATGAGGGATGTCACTTGCGTTGAAATCTAAAAGAGTGTGTACCTCTACCATAGGAGGGTGAGTGGTAGGCTCACACAATTTCTCAATAGGGGGTAGATTCTTCACGTCTTCAGTTTTAATACCCTTCTCTTTAATAGACTTCTTTGCTTCTTGCATATCTTCTGGGCTTAGAACAAGCATGCCCCTCTTCTTTGGTGGTGGAGGTGGTTCAGGGACGGACCAATCTTCATGGTTTTTGGCAATCCTGCCCATCAATTCTTCTGCATCGTCCGGTGTTCTTTTCCTGAAAACACAACCAGCACAACTATCCAAATAGGACCTGGATTCATCAGTTAGACCAGCATAAAATATATCGATTAATTCATTCTTAGGGACTCCATGTCCTGGTCTAGCCTGGATCAGACTACAGTACCTCCCCCAAGCTTTAGGGAGGTGCTCATCCTGCAACTGTTTAAAGTTATAAATTCTTTGTAAAGCAGCATGTTGCATATGAGCAGGAAAGTACTTATCAACAAAAGAGTGAGCTAAGTCTTGAGGACTCTTAATGGAACCACATGGTAGTGCATCATACCATGTTTTAGCACCTTCCTTCAAAGAGAAAGGAAGAAGCTTAGTCACATAAAAGTTTCGTATCTTTTCATTCGTGGTAAACAAGCCACCCAACTCAGTGAGTTTGGTCAGGTGTGCAATAGCATCATCATTTTCTCTGCCATAAAAGGGGTCATCTTCAACCATAGATATAAGTGAAAGATCAACAGAGAAATCATAATCAGGATCATTGATGCATATAGGAGATGTAGCAAATTCAGGATCAGGAACAGTCTTGTTCTTCAAGGAGTGTTTTTCAAGCAGCTTCTTAATAGCTTCAGGGTCAGATTCGGCAAACTCTGTCAGTTCCCTGCATAAATCATCATCAAGCATAATGTAATCATCATCAAGGAGTCTCTCCTTGAGTTTACTCAAATCAGGATAATCATAAGTTCCACCAATAGGGTAGCGAGTAACAGGAATTTCAATTCCAGATTTTTTTTGCAGCAGCGATCTGTTTCTCAAGAGCATAACCAAGTGAACCAATATCATCAAGATTAGTAGAAGCATCATCAAAAGTATCGGACATAGTAACAGATTCAGTAGAAGCATCATGTGGTGGTGGTGAGGCAAACTTACTCATAACAGAAGGTGAATCAAGTGTAGCACTAGTGTTCAGAACAGTACCTCTTCTTGTAGTGGATAGTAAGATCGGAACCTTGGGGTCTCCTTTCTTACCCATAGCGGATGAAGTGCAGCAGGTAGGATACTTCTAGTAGACTTGTAAATATTGCTATGCCCCCCGGCAACGGCGCCAGAAAACGGTACTTGATAACCCTCAACCATAAGGCATCGAGATAGTCTTCGCGGGTAAGAATAACCCAATTTATAGATTCGACACACGGGGAGCCAAAGAGTATTTATAAGCTTTGACAGTTGAGTTGTCAATTCAACCGCACCTGAAATATACTTACTTGCAACAAAAGATAAGTGGTAACGGTGATATGATAGTGATGGTGGTGACAACAAAAGTGAACAGCAAAAGTAACAACTAATAACCAGCAGGATTGAAACACTGTAGGCTACGGAGATGGATGGTTGGGCGCTGCATGGATGAGATACATCATGAATCTAACTTGGGGCAAGGCACACAGAAAAGTAATGATCATCTGGGCAAATATCAAACATTAGGCATGTATCCCACATGTAGTTGTATGTGCTTGCAATAAGAACTTGCACAACATCTTTTGTCCTACCATCCCGCTACGAACGGGGCCAAAAGGAACTTATGGAGATTAAGGTGCTCCTGTCAAAGAGCACCGGAACAAAGCAATAAACTCAATGGATACATGGAATCCTCAAATTATGGACCATCCCCTTTGGTGTCCCAAGCTGTCACCTTTGGGATCGCCGGTTCCGGACCATAATAGGTGCAAACAACTCATAGATAGGATCAAGAACACAAATATATTCATGCAAACACATAGGGTTCAGATCTGAAAACATGGCACTCGGGCCCAAAGTGACAAGCATTAAGAGCAACAAGTTGAAGCAAAGATGATAAACACCAAAGTAGATGATAGGCAACATGCCCCCAACTATCTGATAAACTATTACATGATCTAACTCATCCAATCCCTACCATCCCCTTTGCCTACAGCAGGGAATTACTCACACATGGAAGGAGAAGTCATGGAGGGAGGATGGAGTGGTGATGATGATGACGATGGCGATGATCTCCCCTCTCCGGAGGCCAAATTAGCCTCCAGATTAGCCCACCCGAAGAAGAACAGAGGGTGGCGGCGGCTCCGCGACGGAAACTGGAAAAACGACTTCTGTTCTGGGGTTTCCTCGCCACGGGAATAAATAGGAGCCAAGGTAGGGCACCAGAGGGGGGAGGACCCTCCCAGGCGGCCTCCTGGCGCGGCCAGGGGTGGGGCCGCGCCAGCAGGGCGCCTGGGGCCCCCTGGCTGCCCTCTGGCCCAACTTCTGGCACAATGGCCCTTCGGGTGCGTGGATTTTCTGAGACACCTAAAAATCCATTTTCCTGCACACAATAAAACCATACAGGCAGCTCTGCTGAAAACAGCGTCAGTCCGGGTTAGTTTAGTTCAAATCATGCAAGAATGAGGGCAAAACAATAGCAAAAGTGTTTGGAAAAGTAGATACGTTTGAGACGTATCAGACATGCTGGTAAGCAGTATGACTAGTATCGCCCACAACTCACTTGCATTCTACTCATGCATATATCATCTACGCATAAACCTGTCGTTGATGCCACTGTTGGGGAACGTAGTATTTCCAAAAAATTCCTATGCACATGCAAGATCATGGTGATGCATAGCAACGAGAGGGGAGAGTGTCGTCCACGTACCCTCGTAGACCGTAAGCGGAAGCGTTATGAAAACGTGGTTGATGTAGTCATACGTCTTCACGATCGATCGATCCTAGTACCTAACATACGGCACCTCCGTGATCTGCACACATTCAGCTCGGTGACGTTCCACAAACTCACGATCCAGTAGAGCTTCGAGGGAGAGTTCTATCAGCACGCCGGCATGACAACGGTGATGGTGAAGTTACCGATACAGGGCTTCGCCTAAGCACCGCTACGATATGACCGAGGTGGATTATGGTGGAGGGGGGCACCGCACATGGCTAAAAGATCAATGATCAAGTTGTGTCTATGGGGTGCCCCCACCCCCGTATATAAAGGAGTGGAGGAGGAGGAGGGGCCGGCCCTCTATGGCGCGCCCTAGGAGGTGTCCTACTCCCACAGGGAGTAGGATCCCCCCTTCCCTAGATGGACTAGGAGAGAAGGAAGGGGAGAGAGGGAGGAAGGAAAGGGGGGGCGCCCCTCCCCTCCTAGTCCAATTCGGACTAGAGGGAGAGGGAGCGCGTGTCTTGTCCTGGTCTCCTCTCTCTCTCTCTCCATTATGGCCCAATAAGGCGCATATACTTACCGGGGGGTTCCGGTAACCTCCAAGTACTCCGGAAAAATCCTGATTTCACCCGGAACTATTCCAATGTCCAAATATAGGCTTCCAATATATCGATCTTTATGTCTTAACCATTTCGAGACTCCTCGTCATGTCCGTGATCATATCCGGGACTCCGAACTATCTTCGGTACATCAAAACTCATATACTCATAATACTGATCATCACCAAACGTTAAGCATGCGGACCCTACGGGTTCGAGAACTATGTAGACATGACCGAGACTCATCTTCGGTCAATAACCAACAGCGGAACCTGGATGCTCATATTGGTTCCTACATATTCTACGAAGATCTTTATCGGTCAAACCGCATAACAATATACATTGTTCCCTTTATCATCGGTATGTTACTTGCCCGAGATTCGATCGTCGGTATCTCAATACCTAGTTCAATCTTGTTATCGGCAAGTATCTTTACTCGTTCTGTAATGCATCATCTCATGACTAACTCATTAGTCATTTGCTTGCAAGGCTTATAGTGATGTGCATTACCGAGAGGGCCCAGAGATACCTCTCCGACACTCAGAGTGACAAATCATATTCTCGATCTATGCCAACACCACAAACACCTTCGGAGACACCTGTAGAGAATCTTTATAATCACCCAGTTACGTTGTGACGTTTGATAGTACACAAGGTGTTCCTCCGGTATTCGGGAGTTGCATAATCTCATAGTCATAGGAACATGTATAAGTCATGAAGAAAGCAATAGCAATAAAACTAAATGATCAAGTGCTAAGCTAACGGAATGGGTCAAGTCAATCACATCATTCACCAATGATGTGATCCCTTTAATCAAATGACAACTCATGTCTATGGCTAGGAAACATAACCATCTTTGATTCAACGAGCTAGTCAAGTAGAGGCATAGTAGTGACAATTTGTTTGTCTATATATTGACACATGTATTATGTTTCCGGTTAATACAATTCTAGTAGGAATAATAAACATTTATCATGATATAAGGAATTATAAATAACAACTTTATTATTGCCTCTAGGGCATATTTCCTTCAGTCTCCCACTTGTACTAGAGTCAATAATCTAGATTACACAGTAATGATTCTAACACCCATGGAGTCTTGGCGCTGATCATGTTTTGCTCGTGAGAGAGGCTTAGTCAACGGGTCTGCAACATTCAGATCTGTATGTATCTTGAAAATCTCTATGTCTCCCTCCTTGACTTGATCGCGGATGGAATTGAAGCGTCTCATGATGTGCTTGGTTCTCAATATCTTCCATGCTACATACATTATAGGCGGTTCGCAAACAGACTGGTAAAGTTTTACTCCCCCTCCACCATCAAACACACTCCGCGGCTTATCTAAAACAACGGGTACCGTCCTAACCAACAATAGTCAAGGGGGAGCTTTGTTTAATTATATTTTGATTTCACTTTTGATCTTTTGATCATGGGACTGGGTATACAGGTTACCAGCTATTTTCTCGTGAATGACAAGCGGAGTCCACTCATCGTGAGAATAACCCACCTAGCATGGAAGATAAAGATAGCCCCCAGTCGCCACATGAGCGATTTGGGCATACAAAACAGAATTTTATTTGAAGATTTAGAGTTTGGCACATGCAAATTCACTTGGAACGGCAGGTAAATACCGCATATACGTAGGTATGGTGGACTCTTATGGAACAACTTTGGGTTTATGAAAGTGGATGCACAAGCAGTATTCCCGCTTAGTAGAGGTGAAGGCTAGAAAGAGACTGAGAAGTGACCAGCCAGAGAGCAACAACGGTCATGAACATGCCTTGAGATTAGCCAACATTGAGTGCAACCATGAGTAGGATATAAATTACCATGAACATAAATATCGTGGAGGCTATGTTGATCTTATTTCAACTACATGTGTGAACATGTGCCAAGTCGAGCCACTTAAATCATTCGAAGGAGGATACCATTTTATCATACTACATCACAACTATTTTAAAGCATGTTGGCACGCAAGGTAAACCATTATAAACTCCTAGCTAATTAAGCATGGCATGAGTAACTATAATCTCTAATAGTCACTGCAAAGATGTTTCATTCATAATGGGCTGAATCAGGAATGACGAGCTAATCATATTTACAAAAAACAAGATAATTCGAGTTCATACCAGCTTTTCTCCATCTCAATCATTTCATCATATATCGTCATTATTGCCTTTCACTTGCATGACCGAACAACGTGAATAATAATAATAATAGCGCACGTGCATCGGACTAAGCTGGAATCCGCAAACATTTATTCAGAGGAGAAGACAAGGTAATATGAGGTCTATATTAGTTCAACAACAATGCATATGAGAGCCACTCATTATTTTCATCGTGGTCTTCTCCTCTCGACCCCCAAAGGAAAATAAAAGAATTTCAAAGAAACAAACTGATTTTTTTAGAGTGTTTTTTTTCAGAAGAGAGCAAAACAAGAACAAGAAGACTATTTACACGGGAAAGCTCCCAACAAATAAAAGAAGAACGAGAAATCTTTTTGGATTTTCTTTTACTACTACAAACTTCTAAGAAACTAGCAAGAAAGAAAAGACAAAAAGAAACAGAAAATATTTTGGGTTTTCTAAATTTTTCAAACACACAAGAAGAAAGCGAGAAAAATAAACTAACATGAATAATACAATGAAAAAGTATAAACACCGATGATACGTCTCCAACGTATCTACTTTTCCAAACCATTTTTCCCTTGTTTTGGACTCTAACTTGCATGATTTGAATGGAACTAACCCGGACTGACGCTGTTTTCAGCAAAATTGCCATGGTGTTGTTTTTGTACAGAAATAAAAAGTTCTCGGAATGACCTGAAAATCCACGAAGAATTACTTTGGAAAATATAAAAAATACCTACGGAAAGATCCTGACCAGGGGGCCCACACCCTGTCCACGAGGGTGGGGGCGCGCCCCCTCCCCCTGGGCACGCCTCCCTGCCTCGTGGGACCCCTAACGCTCCACCGACGTATCTCCGGACCCCATATATTCACTTTCGGGGAGAAAAAAATCAAGGAGGAAGAATTATCGCGTTTTACGATACGGAGCCGCCGCCAAGCCCTAATCTCTCTCGGGAGGACTGATCTGGAGTCCGTTTAGGGCTCCAGAGAGTGGAGATCATCGCCATCATCATCATCAACCTTCCTCCATCACCAATTCCATGATGCTCACCGCCGTGCGTGAGTAAATCCATCGTAGGCTTGCTGGACGGTGATGGGTTGGATGGGATCTATCATGTAATCGAGTTAGTTTTATTAGGGTTTGATCCCTATTATCCACTATGTTCTGAGATTGATGTTGCTATGACTTTGCTATGCTTAATGCTTGTCACTAGGGCCCGAGTGCCATGATTTTAGATCTGAACCTATTATGTTTTCATGAATATATGTGTGTTCTTGATCCTATCTTGCAAGTCTATAGTCACCTACTATGTGTTATGATCCGGCACCCCCGAAGTGACAATAATCGGGACCACTCCCGGTGATGACCATAGTTTGAGGAGTTCATGTATTCACTATGTGTTAATACTTTGGTCCGGTACTCTATTAAAAGGAGGCCTTAATATCCCTTAGTTTCCAATAGGACCCCGCTGCCATGGGAGGGTAGGACAAAAGATGGCATGCAAGTTCTTTTCCATAAGCACGTATGACTATATTCGGAATACATGCCTACATTATATTGATGAACTGGAGCTAGTTTAGTGTCACCCTAGGTTATAACTTTTACATGATGAATTGCATCCGACATAATTCCCCATCACCGATCCAATGCCTACGAGCTTTTCACTTATTGCTTGTTGCTTATTTACTTTTCCGCTGCTACTATTACAAAATCTACAAAAACACTACCATTACTTTTATTGCTGCTACCTCTATGTCCATATTACTTTGCTACTAAACTACCTTGTTGTAGATACTAAATTTCCAGGTGTGGTGGAATTGACAACTCAGCTGCTAATACTTAAGAGTATTCTTTCTCTCCCCTTGTGTCGAATCAAAAAAATTGGCTTGAATACTTTACCCTCGAAAACTGTTGGGATCCCCTACACTTGTGGGCTATCAAGACTATTTTCTGGCACCGTTGTCAGGGAGCATAGCTCTATTCTTTAAGTCACTTGGGATATATATCTATTGATCACTATGAAGAATTTGAAGGACTCAAAAACCAAGATCTTACCCTCAACTATGAGGGGAGGTAAGTAACTGCCATCTAGCTCTACACTTGATTCACCATCTGTTTTGAGTAAATTTGCGACACCTACTCTTGCTATTGAATCTGATATGTCGTATGTCCTTGATGATGCCACTTCTACTATGTATGATGAAACTACTTCTATGCCTGATAATACTGTGCCACCAGGTGAATTTCTAGATGAACAAATTGCCAGGGTCAGGGATAATGCAAATACTGAAACTGATAATATTTATGAAAGTGATCATGAAGCTTCTCCCCCTGGATATGAATTTCCTGTTCTTCCTGAGGGTTATGTTATGGATGAAGAAACTGCTAGATACTTTCTTGCTTGCCACGATAGATATGATCTTAAGAAATTATTAGCTAAGCTGAAAGAAAAATCCTTTAATGCTAGAATGAAACATGACCCTGCTTTTGCTACTTCACCTATCTTTGTTACTGATAAGGATTATGATTTCTCTGTTGATCCCGAGTTAATTACTTTGGTTGAATCTGATCTTTTCCATGGCTATGAGTCTGAAACTGTTGTGGCACATCTTACTAAGTTGAATGATATAGCCACCCTGTTTACCAACGATGAAAAGATTCATTACTACTATATCCTTAAGTTGTTTCCGATCTCGTTAAAGGGTGATGCTAAGACATGGTTTAATTCTCTTGATCCTGGTTGTGTGCGTAGTCCCCAGGATATGATGTATTACTTCTCTGCTAAATATTTTCCCGCTCATAAGAAACAAGCTGCCTTGCGGGAAATATATAACTGTGTGCACATTGAAGAAGAGAGTCTTCCACAAGCTTGGGGGAGGCTTCTCCAATTACTTAATGCTTTGCCTGATCATCCTCTTGAGAGGAACGATATACTTGATGTCTTTTATAATGGACTAACCGATGCTTCCAGAGACCACCTGGATAGTTGTACTGGTTGTGTTTTCAGGGAAAGAACAGTTGATCAAGCTGAATTACTATTGAATAATATGCTGGCCAATGAAAATAATTGGACACTTCCTGAACCAGCCCCTAAGCCAACTCCGAAGAAAAGAAGTGTTCTATTTCTCATTCATTGAAGATATGCAAGAGGCAAAGAAATCTATGAAAGAAAAAGGTATTAAAGCTGAAGATGTTAAGAATTGACCACCTATTAAAGAAATACATGGTCTTGATAACCCGACACATGTAGTAAAGGTAAATTCTCTTTATAGATTTGATGAAGGTGATATTCCTCGTTATAAGTCTGCTAGCCAATGCTTAGATGAGTTTGACAATTTTATTGTGAAACAAGAAAACTTCAATGCTTATGTTGGTAGACAATTGCAACATAGTGCTTATATGATTGAACGCTTAAGTGATTATATGTCTAGAGTTAAAGGTGAATTGAAACTCATTAGTAAACATGCTTCCATAGTTACCACTCAAGTAGAACAATTACTTAAGGCTCAGAATGATTTGCGCAATGAATTAAATGGTAAGAATAATGACTATGATGTTAGAGTTGCTACTAGAGGTGGTAAAGTGACTCAGGAACCTTTGTATCCTGAAGGCCACCCTAAGAGAATTGAGCAAGATTCTCAGAGAACCAATTTAGATGCACCTAGTTCTTCTAAGAAGAAGAAAAATAAAAATGATAGGAGGTTGCATGCTTCCAGTGAATCTGTAGCTGACACACCTGAGAATCCTAATGATATATCTGTTTCTGATGCTGAGACACAATCTGGTAATGAACATGAACCTAGTGATAATGTTAATAATGATGTTCATGATGATGCTTGACACGTCTCCAACGTATCTATAATTTTTTATCGTTCCATGCTATTATTTATGAAGTCTTGGATCTTTAATGGGCTTTATCATTCACTTTTATATCATTTTTGGGACTAACCTACTAACCCAAAGGCCCAGTCCAGATTGTTGTTTTTGCCTATTTCAGGGTTTTGCAGAAAAGGAATATCAAACGGAGTCCAAATGGAATGAAACCTTCGCGAGAGATATTTTTGGAGAAAATCACGCTCGAGAGTCTTCGGGGCCAAGTCAGGGGACGTGGGGCCAGCCCTCGAGGGTGGGGGCGCGCCCCCTGCCTCGAGGCTAGCCCACACGACCCCCGGTGCCCTCCTTCTTCCTATATATACCTACGTACCCCAGAAACTCCATACGCAGAGAGAAAACCCTAATTCCACCGCCGTAGCTTCTGTTCTCGTGGAGATCCCATCTTGGAGCCTGTTCTGGGAGGGGGATCCATCACGGAGGCCTTCTTCATCATCATCATCGCCCTCACCATGAGTTGTGAGTAGTTTACCTCAGACCTTCGGGTCCATAGCTAGTATCTAGATGGCTTCTTCTCTCTCTCTGGATCTCAAAACACTACAAGAAATATGTCAACTTGTGACCTTGACTATTGGTCACTGAATGGTCATTGTTTTTCATTTGCGACCTTTTTTTGTCCAAAAACAGATGGTCAAAAGATGAGGGTCGTTAATGGAAATCAATGACCTTTCTTCTGGAATGATCAAAGACGTTTACGACCAAAACAAAAGGTCATTGAACCAACGACCTTTTGTTTTGGTCACTGGCTGTTTGCCCAGGCCACGTCGGATCCGACGTGGCAATCTGACGTGGCAAAATTGTGACCAATTGAAAAGGTCAAAAATTAGAATCGGCCCGGTCCAATTGGGTGTTTATATGGGCCGAGCCCATTAATTCAGCCAATTTAGTATATTTTTCTGTCAATTTTTGTTAGCTTCATGGGCCAAGCCCAGCATCGCAGTCTTTTTATATTCAGAATTCGGCCTTTTTATATTCTAGGTCGTGGCCTTTTAATATTCAATTTCTTATTATTTTCGCCCTTCTCTAGCGTGTTTTTTCCATTAAATAAATAGCTCTAGTCCAACTTTGTTTGGGCCGTGGCCAATTCAGGCCCAGTACTATTTTCCATATGAAGTAGCATGTACACAATTTTCATAATCTTCATGTCATTTAAAGCAGCATGTACACGGAGAATACAACATTTAATTACACAGGAATACATCATCTACACAATTTGCCTTAACTTACTACTACATCACATTGTTCCAACTCGTATTAGCACATCTCATGTGCTCCAGATGCACAACTTGCCTTCCTATAAGAACACTCTAGTTCTATCTACTCACCCCCATTCACATGCAACATAAGAAGCATAGTGTATGTCAGGGATATTACTAGCAGGTATAAACCGGCTAGGAAGGTCCGGATTATATTAATGTAGCTGTGTTATCATAAGCCAAGTAGAGGTTACGGCCCATGAAGGCTTAGGGCCCATATGTAAAGTTTACGGTTTATGAACCGTCCTATCATGTAACTTGAGGTATAAGGTAGAAAGGGTAGAGACCGAGGCGGACACGATTATGAACCGGCCTCGGGACTCTGTAAACCGGACCGGGCGTTGCCTCCTATATAAAGGGACGACCCGGTGACGGTTCAAGGGACAAGGAGCAACCCGTCGAGACACAGGCAAGCATTCCGCTCCCTGTTCATCGACGCCCAAGCAATACCAAACCAAACTAGACGTAGGCTTTTACCTTCATCGAAGGGGCCGAACTAGTATAAACCCTCTGTGTTCTTTGTGTGCTTTAACCTCTTCAAGCTAACCCGCGAGATGGCTCCACACCTAAGTCCTCTAAACCGGACATCTGCCGTGCTAATTCCACGACAGTTGGCGCCCACCGTGGGGCTATCGCACGATGGTTTCGAGTTCTTGAAGGGCAGATTTGAAGGACTCAAGGGTTAGGCGGTCGGCCGGATGACCAAGAGTCGCCGCGGCCGGATCTACATCGATGACGCAGGCTGGGGCCCTGAGGCCGATTCAATCGAATACGGGTACCGGGTCCCCTTCGGCGGCATCCATGTCTTCATCGGCAAGATTGGTGAACCGGGACCTGAGCCGGACATCTTCCCCAACATCGTCGAGCCGGCTCAGCGTGCGAGATCGGCCCGGATTCAGCCCGCCATGAAGCGTGTTTTCGTTGGAGCAATACATGGAGTCCAAGCCGAGGATGGATCGGATTCTGGTGGCGAGACAGTTGTATACTCCGACGATGAATCTTCATCCGGAGAGACTGAATCTTTGTATCTGTTGCGGGACGGTCGATCCGGGGGTGTATCCGATGGTGACAGTATTCCAGACCCCTTTGATCCGCCAAACCGGGTGGCTGTCTTCATGGCCGGATCACAATCTGCGCAGCAGCCCACGGTGACCGGGGCGTTCACAGCGGAGGTAGCTGGTGCAGGGGCGAGCAACCAAGCCCCCTCACCATCTGACGCTCTATCCACCTTGGTTGAGGAGTTGACAGCCCATGCGATAGCAGAGGTGGCTCCTGCTGACAAGGTGCAACATGATGCAGAGATCCTTCAGTTAAAGGGCCGGATCGAGCAAGCCAAACGGGATCTGGATGTAGAGAAAGCCATGGTGGTGACAAGGCAAGCAGAGCTGGATTCCCAAACTTTCCGGCTCAGGATTGATCAGGCCTCTGCGCAGGAAGTAAGGAACAGAAGGTATCAGACTCGTCTACCGCCGGTCTATGAGGCGATGAATCTCTTTGGCACGCCAGGAGCGGGAGCCAGCAATAATCTAGAAGTAAACTGGAGGGGGGCCCCAGCAACAGGCGCACCGGTTCAATAACCAACCGCGGAGCAAAATCGTCGGGTTGTACCCACGTCGCGCGTCCCCACACCTCCTGGCCATTACTCAAACCCCCTGGATAAAATTGTCGCCGCCGCTTCACGGCTGGCCGCTATACCCATTGAGGGAACATCCCCCGTGGCGATGGAAGCACGCAGGGTCAAGGAATTGCTGGACACAGCAGCAGGCGTAATCCTACAGCAGGGAAAGAATTCATTCAACACCCCGCCATAGCAGGAGATACACTAGGCATTGGGATGAACCGGAGGTGTCCAGCAACGAGCGGAGACGTCGCCGTCACAGGCAAGATAATCCGACGGGAGCAGAGGCGCACGCCCAGGAGGCGATGAACCGGGCCAGACCTACTGCCCGCGAGGATATCCGTCAAACGACGCCAGTTCACCCAACCACAGCAGAGACGGGAGTCATGGCGAGTTCTTTTGGAGTACAGTGTCTTGTTCCCGCTTTACGAAACGTAAGGTTACCCAAGGACTTCAAAGGTCCGCGCAAGGTGCCTAACTATACGGCAGATCTGGATCCAGAGGCTTGGATTGAGAGCTATGAGATGGCCATCGAGATGCTAGAGGTGGATGAAGCGGCGTGCGCAAAATATTTTACCATGATGCTCGAGGGGACAGCCCGGACATGGTTAAAGGGCTTACCACCTAACTCCATCGGATCATGGGGTGAGCTGCGTCGCCAGTTTATCAAAAATTTCAAAGACACGTGCAAGCAACCGATGTCAATAGTGGACTTGGCGGCATGTGTTCATGGAGAACAGGAGCCTACGAGCACCTGGGTCGGGCGAGTGTCAGAAATCCTACACTCTTCCAATAGCATCAATCCTAGTACGGCAATAGTGACACTGAAAAACAATTGCCGGTTCGAGTCTCTGAAGCTGAAGTTGGGACGGCTCAAGCGGGATTGTAATGATATGGGGACACTCATGAGCGCTCTGGTGAAGTATGGGGACTCTGACAACACTAAATACCCAGAAGCGGATGGAGACAAGTCCGGGAAAGCAAACAAGGCTGGTAAACCGGCGGAGGCTAATCCGGCAGGAACAAGCTTCAATGGTAAGCGAAAGGCAAAAGGTAGCTCTGATTTTGTGGCCAATACCAATGTTCAAGGAAACTTTCAACGCCGCAAGGGTAAACCACCTCCACGGAGCGGCGGAGGATTCATTAATCTGGATCAACAGTTGAACGAGCCTTGCCCGAAGCATAGCACGGAGGAACGCCCAGCTAAACATACATGGGGGCAATGCCGGGTCATGGTAGAGGCCATGAGGCAGGCCAAATTTGACAAAGGACCATCGGGCGGCGGCTCAAGTCCCGGTTTTCATGGTCCGGGTCACCAGGGTAATGGTTCGGGATCAGGGTATCAGGGCGGTTACAATAACCAAGGCAACTACCAGCATGGTCAGGGTAGTCACAATAACCAAGGCAATCAGCAGCGTCAGTAGCAGCAGCAATCCGGATATCAGAGTAATCCGAAAGAGCTAAGTAGTGGACAATACCATGTGTTTACCACGAGTTTGTGCAAAAGAGATCAGAAAATCCTAAAGCGGGCAGTACACACAGTTGAACCGGCAACACCACGTTTCCTGCGCTGGTCGGAACAACCTATTGTGTGGAGCAGAGAGGATCACCCGCCGCGGGTTGATAATCCGGGCCAGTTGGCCTTAGTGGTGGCACCGCAGGTGGGTGGCTACAAATTCACTAAAGTACTCATGGACGGCAGCAGCAGCATCAACATCTTATATTATGAGACCTTCCGTCGCATGGGGTTAACGGACAAGAAGCTAAGACAGTCCAACACGGTGTTCCATGGAGTGGTGCCAGGTAAATCGGCTTACCCAGTTGGGAATATTGATCTAGAGGTTACCTTTGGAGATGAACAGGATTCCAGGTCAGAGACAGTAACCTTTGAAGTTGTAAAGATCCGGAGCCCATATCATGCCCTGTTTGGACGGCCGGTTTATGCCAAGTTTATGGCTAGACCATGCTATGTTTATCTACAGCTCAAGATGCCGGGTCACAAAGGAACCATCACGGTTCACGGAAGTCGCAAGATTGCATTGGAGTGCGAGGAAGGAGACGCTGCTTATGCAGAGGCAGTATGTGCTACGGAGGAATTGAAGTTCTACAAAGACAACGTTGATCCGGCAGATATGTCCCCGTTAAAGAAACCAACTACAGAGCATGATCCAGCGTTGAAGTTTAAATCGGCAGAGGAAACCAAACAAGTTGACTTTGTGCCAGGCGACTCATCGAAGCAGTTCACTATCAGCGCTAACCTTGACCTCAAATAGGAAAGCACGCTCATCGAGTTCATCCATGAGAACCGGAATATCTTTGCATGGAAACCCTCTGACATGCCAGGTATACCGAGGGAACTCGCTGAGCACAGTCTTAATATTGATCCGAAGTTCAAACCGGTCAAGCAGTATTTGCGCCACTTCAATGAAGAAAGGCGCAAGGCTATAGGTGAAGAAGTGGCTAGGCTTTTGGCCGCAGGGTTCATAGTTGAAGTGTTCCACCCAAAGTGGTTGGCTAATCCAGTTTTGGTGTTAAAGAAAAAAGGAAAGTGGAGGATGTGTGTGGATTACACAGACTTAAACAAGGCTTGTCCAACCGATCCTTTTGCTCTCCCCCGTATTGATCAGATCATTGATGCCACGGCGGGATGTGTGTGGCTAAGTTTTTTGGACGCATATTCAGGGTATCATCATATCAAGATGGCGATTAAGGACCAGGAGAAGACAACCTTCATAACTCCCTTTGGAGCCTTTTGCTACGTGTCTATGCCTTTTGGGCTCAAGAGTGCCCAAGCAACTTACCAGCGTTGCGTACAGAACTGTCTTTAAGGGCAGATAGGGAAAAATGTTCATGCTTATGTGGATGACATTGTTGTAAAATCGAGGAAGGAAGAGACGCTGATAGAGGACCTGAAGGAAACCTTTGATAACCTCTGGGTCTATAAGATGATGCTTAATCCGGAGAAGTGTGTTTTTGGTGTTCCAGCTGGCAAGCTCCTCGGATTCTTGGTATCAAACAGAGGAATAGAGGCCAATCTAGAGAAGATCAAGGCGATCACATCCTTGACTAAACCAGCTTGTATCAATGATGTCCAGCGTATCGCTGGCCGGATTACAACATTAAGCCGATTCATCTGCCGTTTGGGAGAGAAGGCAATTCCGCTTTATCAGATGCTGAAGAAAACAGACCGGTTTATATGGAGCGATGCTGCAAACACCGCGTTCGAGGACTTGAAGCGTCAATTAGCAGAACCACCGGTCCTTGCTGCCCCTGTTGATAAAGAGCCGCTGCTATTATACGTGGCCGCCAATGCCCGGGCAGTTAGCGTGGCAATCGTGGTCGAGCGCAAAGAAACAGGCAAGGAATATCCGGTTCAGCGCCCGGTTTATTATGTCAGTGAGGTTCTAATTGAGTCAAAACAAAGATACCCACACTGGCAGAAGCTGGTGTATGGCGTGTTTATGGCAAACCGAAAGCTGAAGCACTACTTCCAAGGCCACCCAATAACTGTTGTCAGTTCAGCTCCGTTGGGGGATATAATCCAAAACAGAGAAGCCACTGGCAGAGTAGCAAAGTGGGCCATTGAGCTTAGCCCACACGGATTGAAGTATGTGCCACGTACTGCTATCAAATCCCAAGCATTGGTAGATTTCATCAATGATTGGATAGAATTGCAAGCACCAGAGGAGAAGCCGGATCATACATACTGGACTATTCACTTTGACGGTTCAAGGCAATTAGAAGGCTCGGGGGCTGGAGTTGTGTTAACTTCCCCGCGAGGTGACAAATTTTGTTATGTCCTCCGCCTAATGTTTCCTTGCACTAATAATGCGGCTGAATATGAGGCATTGCTTCATGGCCTGGGGATGGCTAAGGAGATGAACTTGAGTCGGGTCAAGTGTTTTGGTGATTCAGATTTAGTGGCACAACAAGTATCCGGCAAGTGGGACTCTAAAGACCCTCTCATGGCGGCTTACAAACGAGAAGTTGAAGCAGTTGCAGGATATTTCAAAGGATATCAGGTGGATCACATAGACCGGCAGAAAAATGAAGCGGCCGATGCTCTAAGCCGGCTGGGTTCTCAGCGTAAACCGGTGCCACCGAATACCTTTTTGGACGAGCTACACAGTCCGTCGGTTGAGGTACCATCGGAGGAAGATTTGGCTGTTCCTGATCCGGAAGCGCAACTGGTTGCGGCCCTTCATGTTATTCCGGATTGGACACTCCCTTACTTGGCGTACCTGAGCCGAGGAGAGTTGCCAGATGATGAGATTGAAGCAAGGCAGATAATCCGGCGGTCCAAGTCCATGACAATTGTAAACGGGGAACTTCATCACCGCGGCGTTTCTGGAGCGTTTCAGCGGTGTGTGTCATCCGAAGAAGGCTGTGACATTCTTCAAGAGATTCATGAAGGGGATTGTGGTCATCACGCCGGTTCAAAATCCTTGGTAGCTAAAGCTTTCCGTCATGGGTTCTACTGGTTGATAGCCCATGCTGATGCGGAGGATCTAGTCCGGAAATGCGATGCTTGTCAGAAATTTTCATGGCGTGCTCTTGTTCCGGCACAGGAGCTACGGATGATTCCAATTACTTGGCCGTTTGTGACTTGGGGGCTTGATATGGTTGGGCCTTTTAAACGATCCCAAGATCAAAAAAATCACCTGTTGGTCGCAGTGGATAAGTTTACAAAGTGGATTGAGGCAGAGCCTGTGAGCAAGTGTGATGCGGCAACAGGGGTTAAATTCATCAAGAAGGTAATTTTCCGGTTTGGCTTTCCACACAGCATTATCACTGACAATGGCACCAATCTATCTAAAGAAGAGATGGAAGAGTTTTGTCAAAGGGATCATATTCGCCTAGATGTATCTTCTGTAGCTCACCCTCAATCCAATGGTCAAGCTGAAAGGGCCAATCAAGAGATTTTGCGAGGTATCAAGCCCCGGCTTATGACTCCATTGCAAAGAACACCAGGGTGCTGGGTTGAGGAGTTACCTTCTGTCCTTTGGAGCATCAATACTACACCGAACATGTCCACAGGCTACACACCTTTCTTCATGGTGTACGGTGCTGAAGCGGTTCTTCCAAGTGATATCCGCCACGACTCACCACGGGTGGCAGCTTATGTTGAAGCAGCCAATGAGCAAGCAAGACAGGACAGCTTGGACCGGCTGGATGAAGAGCGTGACATAGCAGCAGCACGATCTGCAATTTATCAGCAGGACCTGCGCAGATATCACAGCCGCCGGGTTAAAACCAGGACGTTCCAGGAGGGGGACTTAGTACTCCGGCTCATCCAGGACCAGACAGATATGCACAAGCTATCCCCACCTTGGGAAGGGCCCTTCGTGGTCAACAAGAACCTACACAACGGTTCATACTACCTAGTGGACGTTCGAGAACACAAAGACTCACGGACATCAGAAGAAGAGACGAAGAGGCCGTGGAACATTGCCCTCCTGCGGCCTTACTACACTTGAGCCATGAGCTCCGCTTCATGTATCCTGTATATATATTATGATTAATAAATAAACCGGCACCCCTGGTAAACCGGGGGATCAACCTTTTTTCTTCTATAAATAAGTGTCTTATGAGAATTAACTCAGATGCTTTGATCAAGCTATTTTTGCTATGCAGGACAATTTTATAAGGGACCAAACAGGACTTGCCTTTCAAGCGCAACTCCTTCATAGGAACCTTACCTCCAGGATCACTAGGGGGCTACGGATCACGTCCGAATCCTCGCTTAAATCCCTTCTGGTCCGGTTTATACGATCATCTTCACATCAGTGCCCCTTGGATTATACATCCTTTGATTGGCAAAAGAAAAAATGTTCTTGCCCCTTGGAGTACATCCTTTGATGACAAAAGAAAAAGTTCTTGCCCCTTGGAGTACATCCTTTGATGGCAAAAGAAAAAATGTTCTTGTCCCTTGGATTACATCCTTTGATGGCAAAAGAAAAAATTCTTGCCCCTTGGAGTACATCCTTTGATGTCAAAAGAAAAAATGTTCTTGTCCCTTGGAGTACATCCTTTGATGGCAAAAGGAAAAATTCTTGCCCCTTGGAGTACATCCTTTGATGGCAAAAGAAAAATGTTCTTGTCCCTTGGAGTACATCCTTTGATGGCAAAAGAAAAAGTTCTTGCCCCTTGGAGTACATCCTTTGATGGCAAAAGAAAAAATAGTTCTTGTCCCTTGGAGTACACCCTTTGATGGCAAAAGAAAAAGTTATTGCCCCTTGGAGTACATCCATTGATGGCAAAAGAAAAACGTTCTTGCTCCTTGGATTAAATCCATTGATTGGCAAAAGAAATCATTGCTCCTTGGATTTCACCCATTGATTGGCAAAATGAATCATAGCCCTTTGGGTCGCATCCATTAATTGGCAAATATGGAGCCTGGCAGCTCGCAAAAAGCCTCGACTACATGGTCTTATTTGCAACGGTGTTTTGTGTTTTGTGATTTTTCAAAAAAAATTCTATGGTTTTTCGATCCGGAACTGGGCAACTTCAAAGTTGACCACGTATTTACAAAAGTCTGGGTCATAGAGCACCATCATGATTTAAACCGGTGGTTACTATAACCCGGAACAATCATTGGGCAAACACCAACAGGGCCAAGAGCCTCATCAGAATCTACAATGTCCACCGGATTAAGGATGTCAAGCATGCTTAATTAAAGGTATGAAAGTATTTTTGGGTATAAAGCAGATACTCGTTCAATATATATGCTTATGAGAGCAATATAATCGGTCCGGTGGTAAACCGCCAGGACATTTTCTTAGCGTTGTCTATGCAAATACAGGTAATATAAAGGATCAACCATAGCAAACAAGGGATTAAAATTGGCAGATGCCAAATCAAAGTTGTGACATCCGGATTAAGACAGAAAATGTTTCGAGCTATCCTATTACAAGGCACTGCAAGCCTGAACGGATTAAAGTTTTTCCCGGCAACAGATTACAGCAGCTAAGAGTTCAATTGAGCGGCTTATGCTTCTTCTTCCTGCTGCGAAGGCTGAGGATCGGCTTGTTCCGGAACTTCTTTGTCTTCTTGAAGCGGCTGAAAATCAGGAACGCGCCAGTCGATCTTGGATAGTGCACGGAAGTACATCTCCTCAGTAATGAGATCGGACGGATCAACATCTGGGGCGAAAGTATGGGCGCGCACTGGAGGGATTAGATTCTCGGTGTCATAAACCGGCCGGTCCACCCGCTCATTCTCTAAGTCATATGCCGGATGATACCTGGTCAGGTCCGCTTCATCAGCAAGCTTGCTGGCAAGAGGGCGCATTTCCTTAGTTAAGGCACGAAGGTCCTTGCCAAAGAAGGCAGATCCATCCTCCTTGTTACTGGGGTACCCGTTCATACCTTCCTCCGGATCAAAGTCCGGAACCCATGCCTTGGCCCTAGTCAGCGCTACAAGAGAGCCGGCCCGTGCAGCAGATATTTTCACTTCTTCCAAGCGTACAGGCAGTATAGAAAGCTTCTACAAAGTACCTTGGATAGTAGTGGGGGGCGGTTTGTGATGGGACATCGCACTTATAATCCTTTGAGCGCCGGAATACAGCTGCTCAACCAGAGTATAAGAGGCCTTGAGTTTCTTCCGGATATCATCCCCAAGATGGGTGATGCGTCGCCCTGCATATGATTATTACAGTTAAACCGGAGCAGAATAAAAATTGCAGAGATGAAAGCATATGTAAATTAAGTGCTTACCAAAGATGGCAGAGGTCATAAGTTCTATTTGCTGTCTTAAGTCGGTCAGCTCCTGCGTCACCGGATTAAGGGCCTCTTCAGCATCCTTTGCTCTTTTTTCAAGAGCATTCCTTTGCACCTCCCAAGCTGTCCGCTCTGCTTCAAAATCCTTTTTCAATTTTTCAGCATTGGTTAAGCTCAGCGCCAGCTCATCTTTGGCTTTGGCGGAAGCAGTTTCCGTGACAGCAAGTCTATTCCGGAGCTCAGTTACTTCTGCAGCCCTCCGGGTCAAGTCAGCCTACAAGAAAATCAAGTGGAGTAGATGACAATTAAGACAAGTCTCAAGCACATAAACAAGTTATCCACTTGACACTTGGGGGCTAATGGGCAGTTGAAGTATCAAAAGGGAAATTCAGACAAGTCCCGGGCACATAAAATAAGTTATGCCCCCGGCACTTGGGGGCTAATGGGAAGTTGAAGTCTCAAAAGAGAAATTCAGACAAGTCCCAGGCACATAAGACAAGTTATGCCCCTGGCACTTGGGGGCCAATGTAAGTTCATACATTTGCAAGTACCGGTTCACCTACAACGAAGCTAAACCGGAACTTGGGGGCTATTATGGCATAAAGACAGAAGTATAAAGAAGGCAAAACAAAAGACAAGGGAAGGAAGGTACCTCGTATTTATCCTTCATCATATTAACCAAGCCCAATTCATAATCACGGCTGGTATGAAGCCGGTTCAAATACCCGGAATAAAGTTCCTGGGCACTCAATTCGGCATAGTTGGACAAGTCCGTGCTCCACTTGCCCTTCTCTTGTTGAAGCTTCTCCAATTTAGCGGTGTGCTTGGCTAAGATGATAGGCTCAGCAGGAGCCATAAAACCTGTCCCGGTTATCTAAACATCCGGAGAAGAGGCAGTGGTTGGCTGAGAAGGGGCAGCAGTAGGGGCCGGACTAGCAGGAGCCGGATTAGTCCGAGGAGGGCTAACCCGGACAGGACTCGCCGGTTCAATGACATTTTCCGCATTCATGTCTTCTGGAGCAACAATGTTATCATGGTCCATGGGAGCAGGATCATCAATTTGAATTGCAGGATCGCTCTTTGGAGGGATGACTTCATCCGGATCAGCCGCCGGATCAGCGGCAGCAGTTTCGGCGGCCGCTTTGGTGGCCTTCGCCTTCTTGCTAGGCTTGGGTTTGCTGAAGAAAATTGAAGGAACGATGAGAATCATCAAGGAACAAATACAACTATAAACCGGATGTTGGAAGGAACTTACCCAGGCACGGTCTTCAGTACAGGAACCTGTGTAGCAGTCGATTCACCGGAAGATGATAAAGGTGTCTCCTGATAGTTAGGATCAGACAGTTTAAGCGGTTTGCGTATAAGTCCGGCCTTTGGATGGAGAAGAGTTGGAAAAATTAAAACCTCAGAGCGGCGCCTGCGAGCCGGAGTGAGAGATATTCCGGAAGATTCTACTACATGGCCACTATGGCGCGTAGTCCGGCGGGCTTCATGTTGCTGTTTCTCCAAAAGAAATTTGGGGTCCAGTTGAGCGTAAGGATGAGAAAAAGGGTACTTCCGGGATGCCCGACGAATTTTGGGCACCGGCGGTTCAGAGTCCGAAGAAAGAGAGATTACCTCAACTTCTGCCGCTTTACTTCCTTCAGCCAAATCCTGTGGAAGGACACTGTTAACATAGATTTGGATAAAGAGAGAACAAAACATATCAGGATCAACTCATACCTCAGAATCGGATCATCTTCCTCAGGATGTGAACCGGAGGCAGCGGCCGCCTTCTTCTTCTTGACAGCACATGTCTTCCGGCGTGGCTGTTTGCCTGACTTGTCCTGAGGTTTTCTTTTCCAAAAAGGATCGTTGGCCTGTGCAGAAGATGAAAGATAAATAGAAGATAATTGATATGGACGGATTAGAAACAAACAGAAGAGGTCAGGAAAAACTTACTGCTGGCAGTTTGTTGTTCTCATAGTATGGAGCCAATCCGGTCTGACTGCACTCTTCCAGAGAGATGTTGAGCATTTTCTTTGTGGATTCAGTGACTTCCTTCTCAGGAAGCATTACGTCAATGTGGCGTTGAGGGTCATCTGTCTTTCCGGTATAGTCATACATCAGACCGGAGCGCCGGCGCAGAGGAAGGATGCTCCAGGCGAGCCAACAACGAACGAAATCTACTCCGGTCAAACCATTGGCCATAAAAGGCTTTAAGCTTGGCAAGCTGTGGGGCAAACCGGGCCCGCTCTGAGGAACTAAGGCGCTGCGGCAGGGGATGATCCTCAGGAAGACGATGTTCGTGGTAACCCGGCAGTGGGTTTTCTCCTTCAGGCAAGGTACCTTTGCAATAAAACCAGGATTGGTTCCAGTCCTTGGGGTGTGTATGGAGAGCAGCGTGAGGAAAGACCACATCTCTTCTCTTTTGAATACTAACACCGCCCAGCTCTTAATGTGGTCCAGCAGTAAACTTTGTCCGCCGGTTTAAGTGAAAAAAGTCTCGGAACAAATCCACTGATGGTTCTTCTTGAAGATATACCTCGGAGAAGACTTGAAAATTGCAGACGTTTGATATAGAATTCGGGCCTATATCTTGAGGATGGAGCTGGAAGGCAGCTAGCACATCCCGGAAATTTTTTGAACCGGGAGGGCTAAAGCCCCGGGACATATGATCAAAGAAAACGATGACTTCTCCTTCTTTAGGGGAAGGAGGACATTCATTCCCTGGGGCCCGCCATTTCAGAACCGCTTGGGGGCCCAGAATACCAATTGAAGCGGCGTTGGTTAAGTCCTCTTTCGTAATACGGGAAGGAACCCAGTTGCAACAAACGAACTGCTTGGCAGCCATCTGAGCAAAAGGAAAACGCTGAAAAAGTACAGTGCAAAATCCGGATTATTAGGTACTGAAGCATAAACCGGAGTGTATCATCTAATTATATCGACGGTTTAGACAGGGGACTAATGGCATTGGCAACCCGGAAGCAGATGTGAAACGAACTGCTATCGGTTTATGATAACAAAAAAGAGGAGGCTAAACCGTCGGGCTCATGATTAATTCTTTGCAAGAGGAATATATGATGGGTTAAACCAGTGAGTAGCTTACAGATCTACCAAGACGAAGAAACAGGTTTCTACAGAAGACTAAAGTAAAAATGGATCTGAGACGTAAGAAAAGATGAAATATATGCTCTACTTATATATGAAGAACGACGAAGGGTTTCTGTCAGGGATATGACTAGCAGGTATGAACCGGCTAGTGTAAACCGGCTTAATTATAATATGTTTAGTTGTAATATTTAGTAAAGGCTACGGCCCATGAAATCTTAGGGCCCATGTATAGAATTATGGTTTGTAAACCGCCAAGCGATGTAACTTGAGAGACAAGGAAGAAAAGACAGTGACCGAGGCGGACACAAGTATGAGCCGGCCTCTGGACTCTGTAAACCGGACCAGGCGTCACCTCTATATAAAGGGACGACACGGCGACGGTTCAGAAAAAGAAGGAATCAACCCGTCGAGACTACAGGCAAGCGATCCGCTCCCTGTAAACTGACGCCCAAGCAATACCAAACCAACTAGACGTAGGCTTTTACCTTCATCGAAGGGGCCGAACTAGTATAAACTCTCTGTGTCCTTTGTGTGCTATGAACCCCTTCAAGCTAACCCGTGCGATGGTTCCATCATCAAGTCCGCTAAACCGGACATCTGCCGTGCTAATTCCACGACAGTTGGCGCCCACCGTGGGGCCTCCGCACGATGGTTTCGAGTACTTGAAGGGCAGCTTTGAGGGGCTCAAGGGTTATGCGGTCGGCCGGATGACCAAGAGTCGTCGCGGCCGGATCTACATTGACGACACAGGTTGGGGACCGGAGGCTGATTCAATCGAATACGGGTACCGGGTTCCCTTCGGTGGCATCCAAGTCTTCATTGGCAAAATCGGCGAACCGGGACCTGAGCCGGACATCTCCCCCAACATCGTCGAGCCGGCTCAGCGTGCGAGATCGGCCCGGATTCAGCCCGCCATGAAGCACGTGTTCGTTGGAGCAATTCATGGAGTTCGAGCCGCAGACGGATCGGAATCCGATGGTGCAACAGTTGTCTACTCCGATGACGAATCTTCATCCGGGGAAACTGAGTCTCTGTATCAGTTGCAGGACGGCCGGTCTGAGGGCGAGTCCGAGGGAAACAGTATTCCGGACCCCTTCGACCCGCCAAACCGGGTGGCTGTATTTATGGCCGGCTCACAGCCCCCGGTGAACGGGGCGACAGCAGAAGCTGGTGTAGGGGGGAGCGGCCCGGCCCTCTCACCTACTGAAGTTCTATCCACCTTGATCGAGGAGTTCACAGCTAAAGTGGTGGAAACAGTAGCTCCAGCAGACAAGGCGCATCATGATGCAGAGCTCCTTCAATTAAAAGGCCGGATTGATCAATTAAAGGAGGATCTGAAGGCAGAGAGGGCGATGATAGCGGTGAGACAAGCAGAGCTGGATGATCAGGCTTTTTACCTAAGGATGGAGCAAGCTTCTATGGAAGGAGTAAGGGGACGAAAGTACCAGTCTCGTCTGCCGCCGGTTTATGAAGCAACGAATCTGTTCAGGACACCTGGGGCTGGGACTAGTAATAATCCAGCTTTAAACCGGAGGGCACCCCCGGCCAGGGAGGAGCCGGTTCAGCAGTCCTCCGCGGAGCAAGATCGTCGGATCGCGTCTGCACCTTATGTTCCCACCCCTCCAGGTCACTATTCCAATCCTTTGGATAACATTGCTGCAGCTGCTGCACGTTTGGCCGCTTTACCCGTGGAGGAGACATCTCCGGTGGCATTGGAGGCGTGCAGGGTCAAGGAGCTGCTTAATACGGCGTTAATACAGCAGCAAGCATACTCTCATAGCAGGGAAAGGCTACATTCAACACCGCGTCCAGCCGGAGTTACACTAGGCATTGGGAGGAGCCAGAAGTATCTAGCAGTGAACGCAGGCGGCATCAGCGCAGACAGGATAATCCGACAGGCGCAGCGGCACCAGCTCCGGATACAAACCGGGTTAGGTCAGGAGCCCGGGAGGAGGTTCGTCAAACGACGCCGGTTCACACAGCCACAGCAGAAACAGGAATTACGACGAGTTCTTTTGGGGTGCAATGTCTTATCCCCGCGTTACGGGGTGTCAAGCTGCCTAAAGATTTTAAGGGGCCCCGCAAGGTACCTAATTATACAGCAGATTTAGCTCCAGAAGCTTGGGTTGAAAGTTATGAGATGGCCATGGAGATGCTGGACGTGGATGAATCGGCTTGTGCAAAGTATTTTACTATGATGCTTGAGGGTACAGCCCGGACCTGGTTGAAGGGTTTACCCCCGAACTCTATCGGATCATGGGGGAGCTACGCAGCCAGTTTATCAAAAACTTCAAAGATACATGCAAGCAGTCGATGTTAGTGGTGGATCTAGCAGCCTGTGTGCAAGGAGAGCAGGAGTCTACGGCTGCTTGGGTACGGAGAGTAGCGGAGATCTTGCACTCTTCGAACAGTATCAATCCTAGTACGGCGATAGTGACTTTGGAAAATAATTGCCGGTTTGAATCTTTAAAGTTAAAGCTCGGACGGCTTAAAAGGGATTGTAATGATATGGGAACTCTCATGAGTGCCTTGGTAAAATATGGGGACTCTGGTAATACCAAGTATCCAGAAGCTGAAGGAGACAAGGCGGGGAAGGTTAGCAAGTCTGGTAAACCGACGCAAGTTAGTCCGGCTACTACGAGTTTTTTGGGCAAACAGAAGCCAGAAGGTGGCTCTGACTTCGTGGCCAACACTCAAGTTCAAGGGGACTTTCAGCATAGCATGGGAAACCCACCTTCACAAACCGGCGGAGGGACTATTAGCTGGGACCAAGAGTTAGATCAGCCTTGTCCAAAGCATGGCACGATAAATCGACCGGCAGAGCACACCATAAGAGAGTGCAGGCCCCTTATGAAAGCAATGGCGAGCCGCTTTAATCCTCATGACAGGCCTCCAAATGGCGGTTCAGGTCCTGGGTTTTATGGTCTGGGTCATCAGGGGAGCAGCTCCGGATCAGGATATAGGAGCAATAACAATGATTATCAAAACCGGGCCGGAAATCAAAATAATCAAGGGAGTTACAATAACCAAGGCATTCAGCAGCATGGGCAAGGTGGTTATAATAACCAAAGCAATCAGCAACATGGCCAAGGTGGTTACAATAACCAAAGCAGTCAACAGCAGGGCCAAGGGAATTACAATAATCAGGGGAATCAACAGCGTCAGCAACAGCAGCCGCAATCCGGATATCAAAGTAATCCAAAGGAATTAAGCAGTGGGCAATATCATGTCTTCACCACAAGTCTGTGTAAGCGAGATCAGAAGGTTTTGAAGCGGGCTGTTAACGCAGTTGAACCGGCAACACCGCAATTTCTGCGCTGGTCAGAGCAGCCCATTGTATGGAGTAGAGAAGACCACCCGATGCGGGTGGATAATCCGGGCCACTTAGCCTTGGTGGTGGCACCCCAGGTGGGAGGTTACAAGTTCACTAAGGTTCTCATGGACGGTGGTAGCAGTATCAATATCTTGTACTATGAGACTTTCCGTCGTATGGGTCTGACAGATAAGAAGTTAAGGCAATCAAACACAGTGTTTCATGGAGTGGTCCCAGGTAAATCGGCTTATCCTGTTGGAAAGATTGATTTGGAAGTTACTTTTGGAGATGGGCATGATGCCAGGTCGGAGATGATAACTTTCGAAGTCGTCAAAATCAAAAGCCCTTATCACGCTCTGTTTGGAAGGATGGTTTATGCTAAGTTTATGGCTAGGCCATGTTATGTTTATTTGCAGCTTAAAATGCCGGGTCATAAGGGCACGATCACGGTTCATGGAAGTCGCAAGATAGCAGTGGAATGTGAAGAGGGAGATGCAGCCTATGCAGAAGCAGTATGTGCCACGGAAGAGTTGAAATTTTATAAGGATAATGTTGATCCGGCAGATATGACTTCGCTGAAGAAGCCAACTACAGAGCATGATCCGGCTTTAAAATTTAAATCAGCAGAGGAGACCAAGCAAGTTGATTTTGTGCCTGGAGATTCGTCTAAATGGTTCACTATCAGCACTAACCTTGATCCCAAATAGGAAAGCGCGCTCATCGAGTTCATCCGTGAGAACCGGGATATCTTTGCATGGAAACCTTCTGACATGCCAGGTATACCGAGGGAACTCGCTGAGCACAGCCTTAACATTGATCCGAAATATAAACCGGTTAAACAATACTTGCGCCGCTTTAACGAAGAGAGGCGCAAGGCTATAGGAGAAGAAGTGGCCAGGCTTTTGGCCGCAGGATTCATAGTGGAAGTTTTTCATCCGGAGTGGTTGGCTAATCCGGTGCTGGTGTTAAAGAGGAATGGGAAGTGGAGAATGTGTGTGGACTACACAGACCTCAACAAGGCTTGCCCAACTGATCCTTTTGCTCTCCCTCGCATTGATCAAATCATCGATGCCACAGCGGGATGTGAGCGGCTAAGCTTTTTGGATGCATATTCAGGATATCACCAGATCAAGATGGCAGTTAAAGACCAAGAGAAGACAGCTTTCATAACTCCTTTTGGTGCTTTTTGCTATGTGTCTATGCCCTTTGGACTAAAGAGTGCTCAAGCAACTTATCAGCGTTGCGTTCAGAATTGTCTGAAAGGGCAGATAGGGAGGAATGTTCATGCCTACGTGGATGACATAGTGGTTAAATCGAGGAAAGAGGAGACAATGATAGAGGACCTTAAGGAGACTTTTGATAATCTTCGAGCTTATAAGATGATGCTTAATCCGGAGAAGTGTGCTTTTGGTGTTCCGGCAGGTAAACTACTGGGATTCTTGGTCTCAAACAGAGGAATAGAAGCCAATCCAGAGAAAATCAAGGCCATCACATCTTTGACTAAACCGGTTTGCATCAACGATGTTCAGCGTATCGCTGGCCGGATCACAGCATTAAGCCGGTTCATCAGCCGTTTGGGAGAGAAGGCGATCCCGCTTTACCAGATGCTGAGGAAAACAGACCGGTTTATATGGAGTGATGAGGCAAACACAGCGTTTGAGGATCTGAAACGGCAATTGGCAAAGCCGCCGGTCCTAGCTGCCCCTGTTGACAAGGAGCCGTTGTTGTTATACGTCGCTGCCAATGCACGGGCAGTCAGCGTCGCAATCGTGGTCGAGCGTAAGGAAGCAGGGAAGGAATACCCGGTTCAGCGCCTGGTTTACTACGTGAGTGAAGTACTCATTGAATCCAAGCAGAGGTACCCTCATTGGCAGAAATTGGTATATGGTGTGTTTATGGCAAACCGGAAGTTGAAGCACTATTTCCAAGGTCATCCAATAACTGTGGTTAGTTCAGCACCGTTGGGGGACATAATCCAGAACAGGGAGGCTACAGGTAGAGTGGCGAAGTGGGCCATAGAGC
This sequence comes from Secale cereale, assembly GCA_902687465.1. Classification (NCBI taxonomy): domain Eukaryota; kingdom Viridiplantae; phylum Streptophyta; class Magnoliopsida; order Poales; family Poaceae; genus Secale; species Secale cereale. Next base: position 28,181,558 of record LR738711.1, on the reverse strand, counting down.
TCAGCCCACATGAGTTGAAGTATGTGCCACGCACCGCTATAAAATCTCAGGCATTGGTGGATTTCATCAATGATTGGACAGAGTTGCAAACTCCTGAGGAGAAGCCGGATATTACTTACTGGACGATTCACTTTGACGGTTCAAGACAATTGGAGGGCTCGGGGCTGGAGTTGTCTTAACTTCCCCCCGAGGTGATAAATTTTGTTACGTCCTCCGCCTATTGTTTCCTTGTACTAATAATGCAGCAGAATATGAAGCATTACTTCATGGCTTGCGGCTGGCAAAGGAGATGAATTTGAGCCGGGTTAAGTGTTTTGGTGACTCAGATTTGGTGGCGCAGCAAGTTTCCGGCAAGTGGGATTCAAGAGATCCCCTCATGGCAGCTTATAGAAGAGAGGTTGAAGCAGTCGCAGGATACTTCAAAGGATATCAGGTGGATCATATAGACCGGCGAAGGAACGAAGCGGCCGACGCTCTAAGCCGGCTGGGTTCTCAACGTAAACCGGTGCCGCCAAACACCTTTTTGGATGAAATGCACAGTCCTTCGGTTCAGATACCATCGGAGGAAGACCTAGCTGTTCCTGATCCGGAGGCACAGTTAGTTGCAGCGCTTCATGTTATTCCAGATTGGACGCTGCCTTATTTGGCATATCTGAGCCGAGGAGAGTTACCGGACGATGAAGAAGAAGCACGACAGATAATCCGGCGTTCTAAGTCCATGACGATTGCAAACGGAGAGCTTCATCATCGCAGTACTTCTGGAGTATTTCAGCGGTGTGTGTCAGCTGAGGAAGGTTGTGAGATTCTTCGCGAGATCCATGAAGGGGATTGTGGTCATCATGCCGGTTCAAAATCATTGGTGGCTAAAGCATTCCGGCATGGTTTCTATTGGTTAACTGCTCATGCAGATGCGGCAGATCTGGTCCGGAAGTGTGATGCTTGTCAGAAATTTTCGAGGCGTGCTCTGGTTCCGGCGCAGGAGCTCCGGACGATACCAATAACTTGGCCGTTTGCGACTTGGGGGCTTGATATGGTTGGACCCTTCAAGCGATCCCAAGATCAGAAAACTCATCTACTAGTAGCAGTAGATAAGTTTACAAAGTGGGTTGAGGCAGAGCCTATAAGCAAGTGTGATGCGGCAACGGCGGTCAAATTCATCAAAAAGGTAATTTTCCGGTTTGGCTTTCCACACAGCATCATCACAGACAATGGCACCAATTTATCTCAGGCTGAGATGGAAGAATTCTGTCAACGAGAACATATTCGCTTGGACGTGGCTTCTGTGGCCCACCCCCAATCCAATGGTCAGGCTGAAAGGGCAAATCAGGAGATTTTGCGAGGTATCAAGCCCCGGCTTATGACTCCTTTGCAGAGAACCCTAGGATGTTGGGTTGAAGAGTTGCCATCTGTTCTTTGGAGTATCAACACTTCACCGAACCGGTCTACAGGTTACACACCTTTCTTCATGGTCTATGGTGCTGAAGCAGTCCTTCCAAGCGATATCCGTCATGATTCACCAAGGGTAACGGCTTATGTTGAAGCAGCCAACGAGAGAGCAAGGCAAGACAGTTTAGACCGGCTGGATGAAGAGCGTGATATAGCTGCGGCACGATCTGCAATTTATCAACAAGACTTACGCAGATATCATAGCCGCCGGATCAAAACAAGGACGTTCCAGGAGGGCGACTTGGTACTCCGGCTCATCCAAGATCAAACAGATATGCACAAGCTATCCCCACCTTGGGAAGGGCCCTTTGTGGTCAGTAAGAATCTACATAATGGTTCATATTACTTGGTGGACGTTCGAGAACACAAGGACTCACGGACATCAGAAGAGGAGACGAAGAGGCCATGGAACATCGCCCATTTACGGCCATACTATACTTGAGCTACGAGCTCCACTGTATCCTATGTATATATTATGATTAATGAATAAACCGGCACCCTCGGTAAACCGGAGGCTCAGCCCTTTTTCCACATACAAATATCTTGTGAGGACAACCACGCAAGTTTTATCAGATATTATATTTCAACATATTGGCCGGTTTAAAGTTGATTTTTTGCAGAGTATACACAGAAGCAATAAAACTCTCTAAAGAACATGAGGTCATACCCGGTTCAAAGAGAGGACGCTTCAAGATTTACCCACAGGTTCGAGGAACCATGGAGGCCCTCTGGACAGTCGGGTTCACCCGCATTCAGTGATTGGCTAAAATTATTATGGACAGTCAATTTACCCACAGGTTCGAGGAACCATGGAGGCCCTCTGAAAAGATGGATAATCCACATTTAGTGCTTGGCTAGGCCCTCTGGAAAGATGGATAATCCACATCCAGTGATTGGCTCAATTTTTTATTTGCGGTTCTAACGGCCCTCTGAAAAGATGGATAATCCACATTCAGTGATTGGCTAGGCCCTCTGGGAAAGATGGATAATCCACATCCAAGTGATTGGCTGAACCTTGCTTTGAGCCTGGTAGCTCTTAAAAAGCCTCGACTACATGGTCTTATTTGCAAAATTTGCATCTTTTGGTGTTTGTGTTTTATAACCCTTTAAACCGGAGTGGAACAGCTACAGAAGCTGACCACATATCTATACAGTGAAAAGTCTGGGTCATGAATACCAGCATGAATAAGCCGGTGGTCATTCTAACCCGGATCATCCATCAGGCAACAAGCCACAAAATTTCTGAACAAAGTTTCAGAACGAGATAAACCGGAGTCTATCATCAAAACCCGGGTTTTCTAATTGGAACCATGAAGATCTTCATCAAGAGGCTTTAAAGTTCTACCGGATTAAGAGTATTGAGCATATGTAACCTCAGGTATAACTTTATTTCTGGCATAAGTATGCACTTGTTTGACGTATTGAGAGAACAGTTTAATCCGTCCAGTGGTAAACCGCTAGGATATATTTTTAGTATTATTTCTGCAGGAGCAGATGATATACAAGATAAGCGACTTCAGACAACATTTAAATTAGCAAATATCTCACACAAGAAAGACAGAATATCCGGATTAAAGCGGATCATGTTTCAGCTATCCTATTACAAGGCATAGCAAGCCCGACGGGTTAAAAAGATTGTTTGATAAAGCAGAGACTGCAATTACAACAATAAATTCTGAGTTATGCTCCTTCTTGCTGAGACGGCTGGCCATCAGCTTGATCCGGAATGTCTTCGTCCTCTTGAAGCGGTTGGAAATCCGGAACACGCCAGTCAATTTTCGTCAAAGCCCGGAAGTACATCTCTTCGTTGATAAGCTCAGAAGGTTCGATATCTGGAGCGAAGGTATGAGGACGAACCGGTGGGATTAAATTGACGGTGTCATAAACCGGCCGCTCCACCCGCTCGTTTTGCAAGTCATATCCTGGATGATACCTGGATAAATCGGATTCCGCTGCAAGCTTGCTGGCGAGGGGGCGCATCTCCTTCGTCAAGACATGAAGATCCTTTGCGGTAAAAGTGGATCCATCTTCTTTGGTATCAGGGAATCCAGTCAGAGCTTCTTCCGGATCAAGATCCGGGACCCAGGCTTTAGCCCTCGTAAGTGCCAGGAGGGCACCGCCTCGAGCAGCAGATTTTTTAACTTCTTCAAGACAAACCGGCAGAACAGATAACTTCTCCAACGTGCCTTGAATAGTTGTGGGGGCCGGTTTACCGAAGGATGTTGCACTAATGATCCTCTGAGCACCGGAATACAGCTGCTCAACCAAAGTGTAACATGCCTTAAGTTTCTTCCGAAGGTCATCCCCAAGATGAGTGACACGGCGCCCTGCATATAAATATCACGGTTAAACCGGCACAGGTAGAAGATTGCAAGGATAAAGCAGGAGTTCAGATTGTACTTACCAAAGATTGCAGAAGTCATCAACTCAATTTGCTGCTTTAAGCCGGTTAACTCTTCAGTCACCGGATTAAGCGCCCCCTCAGCATCTTGAACCCTTTTTTCCAATTCTTTCTTTTGAACTTCAAAAGTGGTCCGCTTTTTTCAAAGAACTTTTTCAGATCTTCAGCAGTCTTTAAACTTACTTGAAGATCTTCAGCGGCAGATTCTGTCTCAGCAAGACGGCTCCGAAGTTCATTGATCTCATCAGCGTTCCGGTTTAAATCAGCATGCAAGCATAATCAAGTGACAAGAAGCAAAAATCAGACAAGTCTCAAGCACACAAACAAGTTGTCTACTTGACACTTGGGGGCTAATGGCAGTTGAAGCAATAAACAGCAGCAATTCAAAGTTACAAGTCTCAAGCACACAAGCAAGTTGTCTACTTGACACTTGGGGGCTAATGGATGATTGAAGTATCAGCAGAAATTTTTACAAGTATCAAATACATAAACAAGTTATATACTTGATACTTGGGGGCTAATGTAAAGATCAATTGTTCAAACTATAAAGTTTCGGTTCACCTTCAGTATGCAGCTAAACCGAAACTTGGGGGCTGTTATGGGATAGGAGCATATCACAAGCACAAAGTCAGAAGAAAGGGATTACCTCATATTTCTCCTTCATCAAGTTAACCAAACTTGCTTCATAGTCTCGGCTGCTGTGGAGCCGGTTTAGGTACCCAGAATAGATTTCTTGGGCACTCATATCTGCAAGATTGGATACTTCAGTACTCCATTTCTCTTTCTCCTTATATAGCTTCTCCGTTTTAGCCGTATGCTTGGCTAAAACGGTGGGCTCAGCCGGAGCAACGAAAGCAGCCCCAGTCACTACAACTTCTGGAGAAGCAGGTGCAGTTGGTGGAGTCGCAGTGTGAGACGGATTGGGAGATGCCGGATTAACTTGAGGAGAGTTGGCCCGGGCAGGACTTGACGGATTGTGAACATCTTCAGCAGTAGGATTCTCGGGTACTGAGATATGATCCGTAGGTGCAGGATCTTCAAGAGGAGCTATGGGCTCGCCTTCTGGAGGAACGGTCGTTGCCGGATCAACCGCCGGATCATCTTCAGAAGTCTTAGCAGGGGGTTTGTTTGCCTTTTGTCTTTTGCTAGGCTTCGGCTTGCTGGAAAAAAGTTTGCAGGATGAGTTAAAATTGCGAAGCAAAAAGATAATCATAAACCGGAAATGTTAAAAAGACTTACCCTGGGACAGTTTTCAATGGGGGAAGTTGTGTAGCGGTCGATTCGCCAGAGGAGGATAATGGAGTCTCCTGATAATCAGGATCAGACGGTTTAAGAGGTTTTCGGATAAGCCCGGCCTTGGGATGAAGAAGAGTCGGAGAAAGTATCACCTCGGTGCGACGCTTCTGAGCTGGAGTTAGAGAAATCCCGGATGATTCCACTGCCAAGCCGCTATGGCGAGTGGTCCGGCGAAGAGCTTCATGCTGTTGTTTCTTCAAAAGAAAATTAGGATCCAATTGAGCATAAGGATGAGAAAATTGGTATTTCCGGACGGTCCGACGACTTTTTTGTGGAAGAGGTTCTGAATCGGAAGAAAGGATAGTTACCTCAACTTCGGCCGGTTTATCACCTTCTGCCAACTCCTGAGAAAAGTTATCATTAGATACAGATATGAGTACAAGAAAGCAAATCAAAATCGGATTAATTCATACCTCGGAATCCGGATCATCATCTTCAGCGTGAGAACTGGAGTCAACAGCTGCTTTTCTTTTCTTATTGGCAAAGGTTTTCCGGCGTGCTTGTTTGCCGGTTTTCTCTTGGGGTTTTCTCTTCCAGAAGGGATCATCAGACTATTCAAAGAAAGGAAACACAATTGAAAGAACGGTTTAAAGGAACGGGTTACAAATACAGGACAAAGAAAAACTTACCGCAGGCAGCTTATTCTTCTTGTAATACGGTGCTAACCCGACTTTGCTGCAGTCTGCTAAGGAGACGTTGAGCATCTTCTTAGCCGATTCAATAACCTCCGATTCAGATAATTTTTCCTTCGTAAACCGTTGAGGGTCGTCCGGTTTACCGGAATACTGGCACATCAGCTGTGATCGCCGGCTCAAAGGAAGGATACTCCAAGACAAGCAGCAGCGCATAAAGTCGGTTCCAGTTAAGCCATTGGCCATGAAAGCTTTTAGTCTGGAGAGCTGTGATGCAAACCGGGTCCGCTCGACAGAGCTGAGTAGTTGTGGTAGAGGATGATCCTCCGGAATACGGTGCTCACGATAACCCGGAAAGGGTTCTCCCCTTCAGGAGAAGTGTCAACGCAGTAAAACCATGACTTATTCCACTCCTTTGGATGCGTGTGTAAAGCGGCGTGAGGGAAGACGGCGTCTCTCCTTTTCTGGATACTAACACCGCCGAGTTCCTGATGCGGTCCACTGGTGAACTCCGTGCGCCGGTTCAAATGAAAAAAGTCCCGGAATAGATCAACAGACGGTTCTTCTTGCAGATATACCTCTGAGAAGACTTGAAAATCACAGATATTTGAAATAGAATTGGGCCCAATGTCCTGAGGGTGGAGCTGGAAGGCAGCAAGAACGTCCCGGAAAAACTTTGAACCGGGGGGGAGAAGCCTCGAGATATGTGGTCAAAGAAAACAATAACCTCCCCGGGCCTGGGAGTAGGAGGGCATTCATTCCCCGGAGCCCGCCACTTCAAAACAGACTGAGGGCCTAAGGTACCAATTTCAGCAATTTTGACCAAGTCTTCTTCCGTGATAATGGAAGGGACCCAATCACAAGAAACAAACTGCTTGGCCATAGCGATAGGAGGACAAGTACTGAAAAAGATAAAGTGCAAAAAACGGATTATGCGGGTACAGCAGTATAAACCGGAAGATATCTACGAAGGTTACACAACGGTTTAGACAGAGGACTAATGATATGGTTAAACCGGCAATAACAGGGAGCTATGTTATTACCGGTTCACGACAGCAAAAAAGGAACAGCTAAACCGTCATGTTCAAACTTCAATTTTTTTACAGGAAGAGGGCATGACAGCATAAACCGGAGTATACTTAGCAGAGTTACAAAGGGAAGAAACAAGTTTCGACAGACAGTTAGGGCAGAACAGATCTGAGTATGCGAGAAAAATAAAAATAAATATATGAAGGTACGGGAAGAACTACAAGGGTAATAAACAGAGCAGATGAACCTACAGATTATGTAAAGTAACAAGATCTAAAGCACAGGAGCAGCAAGCTGAAGGCAGAATCTAAGAGTAGGATGTAAAGACTAAAGTTTCAGGGTGCAAGGCGAAGTTTTCATGGAGGTTCTAATGGCGGAAGCACGAGGAAGAACCCTAGAAGACGCAGATCTGTAACGAGGAAGAAAAAACGTACCTGGAACAATGGAGGACAGCGGCGGAGTTCTCTGGTCAAGTCAGGTTGATGCAGCGGCCAGGGAGGTCTTGACTCGGCGAGGCAACGGCAGCGCTTCAAGCTCGGGCATTAATGGCGTCTTGAAGCTCGGGCGGCAGACGGAGGAGGAAGAGGCGAGAAGAAGATAGAACGAAAAGGGGCGGCGGTATTTATAAGGGAAGGACAGATGTGAAGCGACAGGTGCGGGATTCGAGGGAGCAAAGATTGGATAAAGATCCCTTGACGCCTCGATTTTCGGGATAACCATTAAAACAAAGCTACAGTACAGCTCGCAGCGTTAAATGCGGAGATGATGTCACGGTCAGATTTAATGATTCTCGAAGATGACGTCAGAGCCGGTTTACAAAAATGAGAAGACACGGAAGAAAATTATGCAAGACAAGGGAGATTGATATGAACAAGTTCAAATCATTCTGGGGCCTAATGTCAGGGATATGACTAGCAGGTATGAACCGGCTAGTGTAAACCGGCTTAATTATAATATGTTTAGTTGTAATATTTAGTAAAGGCTACGGCCCATGAAATCTTAGGGCCCATGTATAGAATTATGGTTTGTAAACCGCCAAGCGATGTAACTTGAGAGACAAGGAAGAAAAGACAGAGACCGAGGCGGACACAAGTATGAGCCGGCCTCGGGACTCTGTAAACCGGACCAGGCGTCACCTCTATATAAAGGGACGACCCGGCGACGGTTCAGAAAAAGAAAGAATCAACCCGTCGAGACTACAGGCAAGCGATCCGCTCCCTGTAAACCGACGCCCAAGCAATACCAAACCAACTAGACGTAGGCTTTTACCTTCATCGAAGGGGCCGAACTAGTATAAACTCTATGTGTCATTTGTGTGCTATGAACCCCTTCAAGCTAACCCGTGCGATGGTTCCATCATCAAGTCCGCTAAACCGGACATCTGCCGTGCTAATTCCACGACAGTTTCTACAGACTAAATGGATATAAGGTTTACGTCTAAAGGTTTGAATCTAAGGATTAAACTACGGAGCGGGGACGCGTTCGGAAAAAATCCAGGGTTTGAATCTACTGCAAATATAACCTACAGGACGAACAGCAGAGCTTCGAGGTTTCATAGCGAAAGCCATGGAGTAGCCCTAGATTGAGATCTACGATAAGAAAGGAAGAAGTACTTGAGGAAGAAGAAGAACGGCGGCGGAGTATTCTGGACACGTTTCAAGGTGATGCAGCGGCCTGGCTTGACGATGGCGACGAGCTCGAAGACGGCGGCGGAACTTCGGGCGATGGAGGAAGAAGAAGTGCGGAAGGAAGGAAAAGAACAGGTCTCAGTGGTATTTATAAGCTGGTGAGATGAAACGGCAAGCGCGGGAATCAAGGAGGTCAGAGATTGGATAAAGATTCCATTGTTGCCTCGATTTTCGGGATAGCCTTTAAACAAAGGTAACAAACAGCTGCGAGCAATAAATGCGGAGGTGATGTCACGACAGAATAAAATGATTTCTGGAGATGACGTCATAGCCGGTTTACAAAGCAGAGAAGCTACAAGGAGGAAATTTATGTAGGATTTAGAAGACTGACATGAACAAGTTCAAATCACTCTGGGGCCTAATGTCAGGGATATTACTAGCAGGTATAAACCGGCTAGGAAGGTCCGGATTATATTAATGTAGCTGTGTTATCATAAGCCCAGTAGAGGTTACGGCCCATGAAGTCTTAGGGCCCATATGTAAAGTTTACGGTTTATGAACCGTCCTATCATGTAACTTGAGGTATAAGGTAGAAAGGGTAGAGACCGAGGCGGACACGATTATGAACCGGCCTCGGGACTCTGTAAACCGGACCGGGCGTTGCCTCCTATATAAAGGGACGACCCGGTGACGGTTCAAGGGACAAGGAACAACCCGTCGAGACACAGGCAAGCAATCCGCTCCCTGTTCATCGACGCCCAAGCAATACCAAACCAAACTAGACGTAGGCTTTTACCTTCATCGAAGGGGCCGAACTAGTATAAACCCTCTGTGTTCTTTGTGTGCTTTAACCTCTTCAAGCTAACCCGCGCGATGGCTCCACACCTAAGTCCTCTAAACCGGACATCTGCCATGCTAATTCCACGACAGTGTAGAACGCCATCTTAACCACATCCGCATCACCATACACTGGTGTACAGCGAGAAGCTTCCGCAAGGAGGCATAGGCTCCACCCTTGCATCCGGTGGCACCTGCAGGGAGGGAGAGAGACCGAGAAGCAAGCAAATAAAACACTGAAGTTTAGGGCAACCAAGCTCATGCTAGTGATCAACCAAGCAAGCAAATAAAGCAGCTAGTAAAAAGAAAATTAGTTGCTCACAGCAAAAGGTGGATAAATCAGTGGGATCTTTCCTTATCACTAAAATTAAAAACTTGAGAACACCAAAAATTGATTATGTGTCATAAGAGGATCCTAAGAGTGTAGCATCATGTTACCATCTCTAACGATGATTAGCCAGTAGCAAAAATTGTGTAACATATGTATAACCATTGCAAACAACCTTAGCAGAATAAGCAGAACAAAATTTCATGTAAAATCTTGGTATAACCAGTAGATTATCCCCTAACAGAAGCTAATTAGGCTCCAATACACAAGGCACAGCAAGCAGAGACTAAATAAGCCACGGCATGAAACAGAGCATGGTATTACAGCAGCTCAGAGATGGGGCTAGAGGTAGGATATGTACTCACCGGAGAGGAGTTTGTAGTCGAAGCCGCACACAAGCGCCGGCGCCGCCGCCACCGTCACCCCCTAGAGGAGACGCTGTCGCTTCATCGATGGACTCATCTGGTACAAGGAGATCATCAAAATGCATCACACTCATGATCATCAAAACGCAGCAGCAGGAGCAAATACAAGTTTAGCCCACCATGAACAGGGGCGCTAGGCAATCCAATAGCAATGTCATATATAGGTAATATAATGGGACCTTAGATAATTAGTTTTCGTTCTTACTAACACACAAGTTGACAGAATGTACTCAATATATTCTAATAAAAAGGATTGGGAGCAGAGGGAGAGGGAGGTGGAGATGGACATGCTACCTGCTGTTGCGATGGTTCCTCTTGGTGGTCGTGCTTGAGCTCCTCCTCCTGATGCTGCTCACTAACCTGCAGGACAAACAAGACCATGGGTGAGCTGCAGCACAGGCACATACAAGAAGTTAAGGTATGGAGAAGAACCTAGAATAAGAGAGGTGCTTTGTCCTCCTCCGTCCGTGTCCCTCCTCCTCCTCCTCCGTGCCTATGTCGAACAACCTCCATTCGTCACTTGCGAGCACAATGCGCCTTGGTTGGCCATGAAGCCCTTGTCCTCTACTGCACGGATGAAACCCAAAGCATCAGTACAGCCACACTGGCACATAGTATAGACATGGTATCACAGACATTCTCTAATTGACTAGCACCCAAATATATATACATGCACCAGTTGAGAAAAACCATGACTTGGACAATGTATTAAAGAAAAATCAGTGTTCCATGCACACCAAATCATTCAAAAAACTAACTACACTACTGCAGTTCTGAACAGCTATCGGTGCATCAACAAAATATGGAACAACAAGCACTGCATGACAACTAGAGTATATATATAGCACTCAACAATGAACAGTTATCACAGAGAACAAGATACCAAGAGATGAATGATGGCACTCAAATTCTAATCTCACATAGATAAAATTCATTGACATAGTAATAGGCATTGTGCATAATTCAGAAGGGAGGTTCCTACAATAAAATAGTTGAAATGGGGGATGATTCTATTTTAGAGCTAAGTAGGTAACATCATATACTTAGAAGGGGTGATAAACAAACTGAATTTAGGATACAGTGCCATCTTTTACTCTCAAGTAACGATAGCAAATGTTGTTTGAAGATTTGTATCTACAATGTTGTGTGGAAATTGTTATTGCTGCAGATGAATCCTATATATTATTGTATATATACTCACTAAGTTACAGTAGTTGTGGTGCAGTGTGCAGGTTATTTTAGAAGATGCCACGTGCAAATTCTTATCTCTGTAGGTGATTCTCAATAATTATAACAAATAAATTCTTATCTCACGAGGCCAATTTAACTTCATAGCACTACGAGGGCAGCACTATTAGCAAAAACAACCGACAAAAGCCGCTTTCTCCTGCACAGAAGGATTGATCACAAGCAACTAAGTTGATTGGATTTTCAGCAAGTGTGTCGCACAGCTAGAACACCACCTGCTGTTCAATTCAAACAGAAACATGGAAAACAGGCAGGTAGACAGTAAAAAGGAAATTTCAGCCCATAGTATATCTCTGATTCCGGTTTCACTACAGGTAAGAAGTTGGGATCTCGACAGAAACAAGAGGACCACCCACTGAGTATTGTTCTTAACGCTCATCAGGAGCAGGGACAGGGGCCCGGTGCTAAACTCCTTCTCCTCCTTCACCTGTCGCCGCAAACAGAAGCATGTCAGTCACTAGTTCAGACGTGAAGGCCTACTCCCAAGACCAAGAGATAAAAGTAGGGGGAGGGAGTAGACTTCAGGTTAAAGACTTGAATTTGTTTCACTTCATAAAAATAGTGTATCCTATATGCATCAATAGTACTAGGACAAATGCTGCAGAGAAACATGCTGCAATGGAAACAATGTTGATTACTCACACATTACGAACCATGGCATTTAATTTTGTAGGGCAAAGAGCACATCATAACAACCAGAAGCTATCAGAATAAATCATAGAGGATAGCCGAACTAATTGGTGCACTCAAACAATACAAGAGAGAGGCCCGGTGAACAACTAAGCAAGCATACACAGCAAGTAAAACTACATCACCAATATTATGTAATTAACTGGAAGCTCTTGTTCATCATACCAGTACAAATAGAATGCCTATCTCGTTCAACACTTGAGTAATAGTAGTAGCAAATTCAGTCAAGCATTTGAGTAAGTAAAAGATGTAGATCAGCAGGGAATCAAATTAGCTCAAAGAAATCTATAACCAAATGTATAGTAACAATCATCTAGTATTAATCAATGGTTCTGTTTTGATCCAAACTAGATGAATTCAAGGCTAACCTATTATGTGACAGTAGAGGAGTGAGTGCTATTGTACAGTTAGAAAAATACAGGTGATGTGCATGGCATCAAACGGGGGGAACAGAGGAGTGGAGAGGGGCTCGCCATGGGGGTGCTTTAGCCGATAAAGTGCACCGCCGTCATGCCATGGAGGGAGCCGTCGGAGGGAGCCACCGTCTCGCCAGAGTTTACCCGCGGCGCGCCTCCGCTCCGCAGCCACCGGGTGCAGGAGTACCATCCACGAGGCGGAGCCGCCCGTGGGACTTGTGGTGGGCTTCAGAGAGGGCGGAGAAGAGTCGCCGGTGCCGCGCCGGAGTTGGAGTGGACGCCACACTTGAAACCCTAGCCATGGGAAGGTGTCGTGGTTGAGCTCTTGATGGTCAGAGGGTAAAGACGTGAGAGAGGGGAGAGAGGGGAGCAGCACCTTGGCACCTATCATGGTGTCGAGCGCGAGGAGGGAGTCCTTGATGGAGCGCACGAGGTCCTGCTACGATGAACGCGGCCGCGACGCCGCGTGGAAGAACGACATCTCGTGGCTGGGCTTCGGTGCGGGCGGCGGGGGGCGGGGGGCTCGGCCTGTTGGGAACGCCGTGGAGGAGGGGCAGCGGGCCGGCGGTGGCGAGGAACCGACCGCGGCCGTTCGGGAGGGAGGCGGATCTCTCTGGTCTGGCATTGGGGAGGGAGGCGGATAGGGAGACGACTGACCGCGGCCTCCGGGGACGACAAGGCCGCCGTCGTCGTCGCGGTCGCAACCACCCGCGAGGGCGGTCGGCAGGTGACGCGGTGGGCGCCGATGCGGGGCCGGGAGGAGATGGCGGCGGCGAGGAGCCGAGGGAGGAGGAGTGCGGGTGAGGGAGGAGGAGTGCGGGTGCGGGTTAGGGTTTGGGTTGTTGGGCTGCGGTTGGGTGAGGGGGTGAGGGCTGCCGTTGGATCCAGAAGCATCCGACGGTGGTTGATGCATGATCCGCGTGATATGCCTATGGACCAATCAGAGCGCACCAAACAATATGAAGATTTTTTGACCATACAAATTGGTCATGATTGATTACAAACAAATTTTTCATTTCATTTTTCAATGCTAAAAATGAGTTTTTTTGTGAAAGACCTATCAAATATTTGTTCAAATGATGTCATATTTTGCACAAGTTTATATCTTAGATTGGCAAACAACATTGAAAAAGGGAGTTTTTATTTCTTTTGCATGAAAAAACAATTTTATATTTTTTGAGTGCCCAAAATATGTTTTTTTGTGAAGGACTTACCATATATTTGTTGCAAAATTGTACCAGATCAATTTTCTAAAATACTAGGCCATATATAATGCACAATTGACCAAATGGTTAGGTATCAAAAGTTTCGATGCACCTCTCATGAAAAAGACAAATTTCCGTCGATTCAGTTGAAAGCAGGTAAAATTTGTACTGTAGCTGCCTCATAGTTTGCTCTTTTTTTTCCAAAAACCATTTCTAGGTACATAAGTATCTATTTAATCATAGAAACACAAAAAAAATCCAAGATTCTACCACTATGTAGGAACGATCATGCCCGCCGTTTTGACCCCATTTTGAAACGGGCATAAAAAAATGAAAAATAAACAAGAAATTGGAAAACCTTCGCATTCTGTCATTATATGTGACCAAGTTTCCAGGAAAAATAACAAACTTGTAACACGGCAATTATTTTAAAAAATGTGTTGTCAGAAACGAGTTATATGTATGGAGATCGGTGTCTTTCAAGCCAAATGATCAATCTTATGGCCACATTCATGGCATAGTTTGTTCAAATGATCTCATATTGTGCACAAGGGTCCATCTTGGAATGGCAAACAATGTTGCCTAAGGGATTTTTCATTTTCTTTGCACGGAAAATTCATTTTCCATTTTTCGAGTGCCCGAAATGAGGTTTTTTTGTGAAGGACCTACCATATATTTGTTGCAAATTTGTACCAAATCATTTTTATAAAATACTAGGCCATATTTAATGCACAATTGACCAAATGGTTTGGTGTCTAAAGTTTTGATCCACCTCTGGTGAAAAAGACAAATTTCCGCCGATTCAGTAGGAAGCGGGTCAAATTTGAACTGCGGCTGCGTTGTAGTTTGCTATTTATTTTTTCCAAAAATCATTTCTAGGTACAAAAGTGTCTATTTAATCAGAGTAACGCCAAAAAATTTCAAAGATTCAACCACTAGCTATGAACGGTCATGCCCGCCGTTTTGACCGCATTTTGAAACGGGCATAGAAAATTCAAAAAAAATCAAAAAATTGGAAAACCTTTGCATTGTGTCTTTATATGTGACCAAGTTGTCAGGAAAAATAATATACTTGTAATACGGCAATTATTTTAAAAATGTGTACTCAGAAATGAGCTATCATCTGTGAAGATTCATGGCTTTCAAGCCAAATGATCAATCTTATGGCCACATTCATGGCATAGTTTTTTCAAATGATCTCATATCATGCACAAAGGGGCATCTTGGAATGGCAAACAATGTTGCCTAAGGAAGTTTTCATTTTCTTTGGACCAAAAATTCATTTTCCATTTTTCGAGTGCCCAAAATGAGTTTTTTTTGTGAAGGACCTATAATATAATTGTTGCAAAATTGGACCAAATCATTTTTATAAAATACTAAGACATATTTAATGCACAGTTGACCAAATGGTTGGGTGTAAAAAGTTTTGATCCACCTCTCGTGAAAAGACAAATTTCGGCCGATTCAGTTGGAAGTGGGTCAAATTTGAACTGTAGCTGCCTTGTAGTTTGCTCTTTATTTTTTACAAAAATCATTTCTAGGTACATAAGTATCTATTTAATCAGAGAAACACCCAAAAAATACCAAGATTCAACCACTAGCTAGGAACGGTCATTCCCACCGTTTTGACCGCATTTTGAAACGGGCATAAAAAATTCAAAAAAAATCAAAAAATTGGAAAACCTTCTTATTGTGTCATTATATATGACCAAGTTACCAGGAAAAATAATAAACTTGTAATACGACAATTCTATTAAAAAGTGTTCTTAAAAATGAGCTATCATGTGTGAAGATTCATGGCTTTCAAGCCAAATGATCAATCCTATGGCCACATTTATGGCATAGTTTGTTCAAATGATCTCATATTGTGCACAAGGGTGCATCTTGGAATGGCAAACAATATTTCCTAAGGAAGTTTTCATTTTTTTTGGACGAAAAAATCATTTTCCATTTTTCGAGGGCCCAAAAGGAGGTTTTTTTCTGAAGGACCTCCAAAATAATTGTTGCAAAATTGGACCAAATCAATTTTCTAAAATACTAGGACATATTTAATGCACAATTGACAAAATGGTTGGGTGTAACAAGTTTTAATCCACCTCTCGTGAAAAAGACAAATTTCTGTCGATTCAGTTGGAAGCGGGTCAAATTTGAACTGCAGCTGCCTCATAGTTTGCTATTTATTTTTTCCAAAAATCATTTCTAGTTACATAAGTACCTATTTAATCATAAATACATGGTTTGGTGGCGATACGTCAAGGTTTGGGCGGTTGTCGAGGGCCCCAACTCTAGAGTGCGTAAACTCGCATGCCCGCCGCGTGGTCACCGAGTGACTGTGGCGTTGCCATCTGTTCTGGGCGGCCTAGGCATGTCTAGTGGGTTGGGCACTCCCCAGGTAGGTGCTAGGAAGAAAATTACAACATAAGATTCTCACGAGGAGACCGATCGATGCTCAAACATGAATTAGCAACCAAGTGTTTGATTAGCGGTACGGGAAATGGACATGGCTAATGGGCATGAGTTTTGGTTGAGGATGATCATTTACTAAGAAGACCGTCTTCACAAAGTTTCAGCTCAAAAGGAGGAGTCTAGGTGGTACTTGCTTTGCAAAGTACCACACTGGACATAAATACGAATATTGAAGCTGGGCTCAAAATAATGAATGGATTGAGCTGGCATTTAGTGGAGGATAGTTATTTGGGCATAGGAAAGCACTGTAGAAAATGGATACCATTTGGACATGCCAAAGTGGTACTTCCTTCACAAAGTGTTTTTTTGAACAGAATAGGAAAACGAATATTTTTGAATTATTTTGAACTAGGCAAGGAAGGTTTTTTTACATATTTGAGAAAGATATGACCCAAAGAATTTATGACATTTTTGGGGGAATTTTGGGAATGACAGAAATATAGGTTGCTTCACAACCTAGGGCTAAAACTGCCACATGGACATGACACATAGGCAAAACTGATGAGGTGGCGCCTAGTCGTAGCAACCCACCACAATTTACAAGGTTATGACCATCTATATTGGTCATGATCAGCTAGAAATAAGGCAGCGGACGAGTGCTATCTTCTTTATGACCATTTCGTGTAAGGAAATTACGACCTTTCTGACCAAAATGGTCGTTATAGTTTAGGGTTTGGAGCCCCCCGAACAGCTTTTGACCAATTGGTCTGAAATGGTCATAGATCTATGACCAATTCTTCCAGGGTCACTAACAGAAGGTCACTAGTTGACATATTTCTTGTAGTGATACAAAGTTCTCCTCAGTCTTCGATGAGATCTATTCCATGTAATCTCTTTTTGCGGTGTGTTTGTCGAGATCCGATGAATTGTGAGTTTATGATCAAGGTTATCTATGAAAGATATTTGGTTCTTCTCTGAACTTTTTATGTGTGCTCATAATATCCTCGCAAGTCTCTTCGAATTATTGGTTTGGTTTGGCCTACTAGATCTATAGTTCTTGCAATGGGAGAAGTGCTTGGCCTTGGGTTCAATCTTGCGGTGTCCGTTCCCGATGATAGTAGGGGTAACAAGGCACGTATTGTATTGTTGCCATCGAGGATAAAATGATGGGGTTTTCATCATATTGCTTGAGTTTATCCCTCTACATCATGTCATCTTGCTTAAGGCGTTACTGTGTTCGTATGAACTCAATACACTAGATGCATGCTGGGTAGCGGTCGATGTGTGGAGTAATAGTAGTAGATGCAGGTAGAAGTCGGTCTACTTGTCTCGGACGTGATGCCTATATACAACATTGTTCAATAACTCGGGCGAGTTACCATTTAAATGCCCATTTAATCGCTACTCAGTGCCTAACTGAGGTGAATAGCACATACTCGGTTCATTAAATGGTCAAGCCGATTGACTGGCATTTAATCGCTCGTCAGATGATTAACTGGTTGTCAAACCGATTAATCGGTGATGGGCCGGGTAACTGAAGCGGCATCCATAAAAAAGGGGGTACCGAAGCGGCAATCCAGGCCATTGTTTGGCCCCGTAACCTCCGGCGCTGCATCCTCCCTCTCCCAAATCGCAGTGCCCCTTCCTCTCCTGACTCCTCACGAGTCACGACCATGGCTTCTTCTTGCCAGCCCTAGCCACCGCCGGCGATCGCCCTGCTCCCGTCGCCGGCCCTAGCCTCCTTCTCTGACCCCCATCCCCTTCCATCCTCTTCTTCCCATCTCTCCTCGAGCCCCTACATGCAGGCTGCAGCAGCGGTTGCATAGGCCAGGAGCAGCATCGACCTAGGCTAGGCAGCAGTGCCGGCGACCCCTCAAACCAGGTTCCCAAGGATTCACCAACCAACAAGGTACAGTTCTGCTAAGATTCATCTCATGTAGAGTTGTGAGCATTGGATTATGTGGTGTACAATACATGAAAAACTAGTTACATGTTGCCAATATATTCTCATGTGCAGCCGATTAATGATCGACCGATTAATTCAGTTAAATGGCCGATTAACCGATTAATCGCTAATCAATAGTCGACCGAGTAGTTACGAGTTACCGAATTCCCAAACAATGATATACAATGATCATGCCTAGATAGTCTCATAATTATTCGCTTTTCTATCAATTGCTCGACAGTAATTTGTTTACCCACCGTAGAATACCACTTTCATGAGAGAAGCCACTAGAGAAAACTATGGCCCCCGGGTCTATTCTCAACATATCAATCTACATCTACTTTACTTTTCTTGCTTTTATTTGCTGTTTTATTAAACTAAAAATACCAAAAATATAATTATCATCTCTATCAGATCTCACTATCGTAAGTGTCCGTAAAGGGATTGACAACCCCTTATCGCGTTGGCTGCGAAGTTCTTATTTGTTTGTGCAGGTGCGAGGGACTGGCGTGTGGTCTCCTACTGGATTGATACCTTGGTTCTAAAAACCTGAGGGAAATACTTGCGCTACTGTGCTGCTTCTCCCTTTCCTCTTCGAGGGAATACAACGCAAGCTCAAGAGGTAGCAAGAAGAATTTCTGGCGCCGTTGCCGGGGAGGCTTACGCAAAAGTCATATACCAACTACCTATCACAAACCCTTATCCTTCGCATTACATTTATTTGCCTCTCGTTTTCATCTCCCCCACTTCACCTTTGCCGTTTTATTCGCCCTTCTTCCGCCATGCGTTTTTAGTTCGCTTGTGTGTGTTGGATTGCTTGC
This sequence comes from Secale cereale, assembly GCA_902687465.1. Classification (NCBI taxonomy): domain Eukaryota; kingdom Viridiplantae; phylum Streptophyta; class Magnoliopsida; order Poales; family Poaceae; genus Secale; species Secale cereale. Next base: position 28,162,805 of record LR738711.1, on the reverse strand, counting down.
TTGTCACTATGGCTCGAAACAATACCAAATTGTGTGACTTCTCCAATACCAACAACAATAATTTTATTAGCACTCCAATTGCTCCTATTACCGATGCTGAATCTTGTGAGATCAATGCTGCTTTGTTGAATCTTGTCATGAAAGATCAATTCTTCGTCCTTCCTAGTGAAGATGCCGCTACCCATCTAAACAGCTTTGTTGATTTGTGTGATATGCAAAAGAAAAGGGATACGGATAACGATATTGTTAAATTGAAGTTATTTTCGTTTTCACTTAGAGATCGTGCTAAAACTTGGTTTTCCTCTTTGCCTAGAAATAGTATTGATTCATGGAATAAGTGCAAAGATGCTTTTATCTCTAAGTATTTCACTCCTGCTAAGATCATCTCTCTTAGAAACGATATTATGAATTTTAAGCAACTAGATCATGAGCATGTTGCACAAGCTTGGGAGAGAATGAAACTAATGATACGTAATTGCCCTACACATGGTTTGAATCTATGGATGATTATTCAGAACTTTTATGCTGGCTTGAATTTTGCTTCTAGAAATCTTTTAGATTCGGCCGCCGGAGGCACTTTCATGGAAACTACCTTAGGAGAAGCTACCAAACTCCTAGATAATATTATGGTTAATTATTCTCAATGGCACACCGAAAGATCTACTAGTAAAAAGGTGCATGCTATCGAAGAAATTAGTGTTTTGAGTGGAAAGATGGATGAACTTATGAAATTGTTTGCTGCTAAGAGTGCTTCTTCTGATCTTAATGATATGCCTTTGTCCACTTTGATTGAGAATAACAATGAATCTTTGGATGTGATTTTTGTTGGTAGGAATAATTTTGGTAACAATGCTTATAGATGTAATTTCAATCCTAGGCCTTTTCCTAGTAATTCCTCTAATAATTTTGGTAATTCCTACAACAACTCTTATGGAAAGATGCCTTCTGAATTTGAAACTAGTGTTAAGGAGTTTATGATCTCGCAAAAGAATTTCAATGCTATGCTTGAAGAGAAATTGCTTAAGGTTGATGAATTGGCTAGAAGTGTGGATAGAATTACTCTTGATGTTGATTCTTTGAAACTTAGATCTATCCCACATAAGCATGATATCAATGAGTCTCTCAAAGCCATGAGAATTTCCATTGATGAATGCAAAGAAAGAACCGCTAGAATGCATGCTAAAAGAGAAGATTATATTAAATCGTGTTCTTCTAGTTATCATGAAAATAAAGATGAAGATCTAAAAGTGATTGATGTGTCTCCTATTAGATCCTTGTTTTCTAGTATTAATCTTGATGAAAATAGGATTGGAGATGATTCTGCTTTAAGGTGTCCCAATGATTCGGAGTTTTTAGATCTTGATGCTAAAATTGCTAAAAGTGGGATTGAAGAGATTAAAACTTTGCATAGTGATAAACCCACTACTTTGGATTTCAAGGGATTCAATTATGATAATTGCTCTTTGATTGATTGTATTTCCTTGTTGCAATCCGTGCTAAATTCTCCGCATGCTTATAGTCAAAATAAAGGTTTCACTAAACATATAGTTGATGCTTTGATGCAATCTTATGAAGAAAAACTTGAGCTGGAAGTATCTATACCTAGAAAGCTTTATGATGAATTGGAACCTACTATCAAAATAAAAATAAAAGATCATGAATGCTATGCTTTGTGTGATTTGGCTGCTAGTGTCTCCACTATCCCAAAAACTTTGTGTGATTTGCTAGGATTCCATGAGCTTGATGATTGTTCTTTAAATTTGCATCTTGCGGATTCCACTATTAAGAAACCTATGGGAAGAATTAATCATGTTCTTATTGTTGCCAATAGGAATTATGTGCCTGTAGATTTCATTGTTCTTGATATAGATTGCAATCCTTCATGTCCTATTATTCTTGGTAGACCTTTCCTTAGAACGATTGGTGCAATCATTGATATGAAGGAAGGAAATATTAGATTCCAATTTCCATTAAGGAAAGGCATGGAACACTTTCCTAGAAAGAAAATCAAATTACCATATGAATCTATTATGAGAGCCACTTATGAATTGCCTTCGAAGGATGGCAATACTTAGATCTATCTTGTATCGAGCCTAGCTAGGGGTGTAAAACGATAGCGCTTGTTGGGAGGCAACCCAATTTTATGTTTTTTTGCTTATGTTGCTGTTAGGGAATAAATATTGCATCTAGCCTCTGATTAGATGTGTTTTCATGTTTTGTTTAGTGTTTGTGCCAAGTAGAGCCTTTGGTAAGTGTCGTGGTTCTAAGTCTGACAGTAAGAGTAGGGGGTACGAATGGAGAGGCAAGGTTCTAGCTATGGTGAGGTTGTACACAAGGTGTTAGCGAGTTCAGGCCTTTCTCGGAGGAAGTAATAGCCCTACGTCTCGGTGCCCAGAGGCTTGGTCGACTGGTGTGTATGCGTGTTTACAGAGGTGCGAACCCTTGTACAGGAGGAGGGGGTGGCTTATATAGTGTGCCAGGACCCCAGCCATGCTCCACGTTACTAAGGGTTCAATGTACATTAAGGCAGGCGTTACTGGTAACGCCTGCAGTAAAGGATAATTAAGGTGTTTACTACAGCGAGTAAATATAGGACCGTTGATGTTCCATGTAGCGTTTGACCTTCGGAAGTCGAGTGCTTGGTCCGGTCGAGTGCAGTTGAGTTGTCTTGCGTACGTGAGTCGGTCGAGTGGAGTGTCTCCTTGGACCGTCTCAGTCGACTGTCTCCACTGTCATAGGTCTTGTCTTTTGATCTTCTAGGGTAGTGACCTTGGGTGGGGTACCTCGATTAGGCATGTGACCCTACCCTAGGTCTGTAACCTCGTCAGTAGCCCCCGAATGGATTGAGGCTTGAGCAAGGGGATGCTGAGGGAAGCTCTTGTTTTGGTTCGACGTCCTTGGGGTATATAGTTTCGGAGCTCGTGACTTGGGCAGGCTCCCTCAGTTGTGTCTTGGTCGCCTCGATCGATTCTGAAGCCATCAGTGAATTAGTTGCTTCTTGTGTCGACTGGACTTCTTGCGTCGATTGGACTCCTTGCGTCGACTGGACTTTGCGCTAGGCGTCGGGCGCCGTGAGCGCGTGCCGTTATCGACGGGATCGGTTGCCCTTCGGTCGCCGGATTCGGCGGGGCTTTCGAAATTTGGGGAAGCGCGCGGGGCGGGACGTGCCGCATCAATGGGAGAGGTGCGCTTCGAACGCCTCGATTCCCGCGCCTCCTTTTTCGCCATGTATCACGTCAGCGTCTGTTACGGGATCGGATAGGATTGCTCGGGGCCACCGGTCAGCCACTTGACCGGGCCGTTATAAAGGCGCGCCGAGCCCGCGGCGGGGGGCACTGGGCGCCCAATCTTCTCCCGTCCGCCTCAGCTTCTCTACTGCGCTCTTGCTTCTCTGATGCGCCCCCGTTTCTTCCTGCCTCTCTCCGCAGCGACCGCCGGCATGCGAGCCATGGGCAAAGACAAGACCGCGGCCATGGAGCTCTCCAAGAAGGCGGCGTCGGGGAAGGGGAGGCGTGCTGGCCGGAGTGGTTCGTCGTCAAGGTCCGGACTCCTCGCTGGATGGATCCAGGGAGATTGGATCCAGTCCACCGTCGTGGTGGAGGATCTGGAGGAGCTGGAGGAGGAGGGGTTGATCGCCCGCGGCTCCTGGCGGGCGCCGGGGGGAGAGCTCGAGGCCCGGCCGCGGGAGGGCGAGTGCGTACTCCACGCCACCCACATCGACCGTGGTTTTACTACGCCCCCGCATCCTTTCTTCCGCGCGTTCTTGATCTTCTTTGGTCCCAGTTGCATTACTTTACGCCCAACTCCATCGCCTTCCTCTCTGCCTTCGTTTCTATGTGCGAGAACTTCCTCGGTTGCCGACCGCACTGGGGCTTGTTCAAACACATCTTCACCTGTCGCTCGCAAACCGTCAAGAGGGCGAACCCGAGTGACGGCAAGACGCACGTCCTCCAGGCGTGTGGCGGGCTCGAGATTCAGCTTAGGAATAGGAGCGCCTTTCCCCCCATGAACCTTTCGGAGTCGATTCAGGGCTGGCAGTCGACCTGGTTTTATTACAAGGACAGTCTGACTCCGGGTCAGTCGACTGGCCTTCCTCCATTTACTCTAGGTCGAGCCAGCCCACCTCCTTCGATGATAGTGAGTAAGGCTGAGAGGGTTGAAGTAGACATGTTGATGGAGAGGGTCGTCCAGTTAGTCCGCGAGGGGGTCACGGGGATGGACCTGTTTGAGGCGTATCTCGCGCGGAGGATCCAGCCGCTCCAAGCCCGGGACCACCCGATGTGGCTGTATTCCGGCACCGACGACTCGTCGCGAGTCCACCCGGAGGCGGCCGACCCGAAGTACGTGGTGCAGTGCTTAAGGAGCATCACTGGGAATAAGGACAACCCCAGGGGGTCTGGGAGGATCATCCCGTTCGATGCTGACCACCTGCCTGACAAGGTTAGTCTTCTGCTTTCGAGTGACGTGTCTGTCGACTGGCTTGTGATTTGTATTGATGGGTCTGACTGATATTTGGTCAAACTTCTTTCTTTGCAGATCTACACAGATATGTATTCGCTGCCCAACGGGGACTTGGACCAGGAGGGTGAGGAGGGCACGGGCGACGCCGCCGAGTGGAAGTCGGAGGAGGAGACCGAGGAGAGCGAAGACTATAGCAGCGGGGAGGAGGTCGAGTCACCCCCCGCGACGAGCGTCGATCCAAGGAGAAGAACGACCCAGGGGCCGCACGTCTCCAGGCGGGTCCTTCGGGCTCTCGGACGCCCAAACGCACTCGAACGGCCACTCCTGACCCTGCCGAGAAGATGCCCAAGCAACCTAAGGTCACCACCACCAAGCCACGGAAGGCCTTGCCTAGGATCAAGGTGGATGTACCCATCGCCTCCACGTAAGAGCCGCTCGGTCTTGTTTCTTTCTGCTTCTTGGAAGTCGACTGTCGACTCATCTCTTGGGCGAAACTTTCAGAGCCGCCGCTTCCACGACCTCGATGGACATCGACCGGGGTCGAGACGACGAGGAGACTGCGGACGCCGCGACATCTCGCACAGGTGTGGGTTCTATGAGACTTGTCTTATCCTTATTTTCTTTCGTGGGCGACGGTCGACTGAACTTAGTTCTCCGCTTGACTCGAAGTGCCACGCCTCGTCATAGAGCTTTCGGATGACGATGAAGACGAGGAGCAGTTGGGAGGGGATCGCCGGCGCACAGGGAAGAAGGGCCGGAAGACGCCTTCTGGCTCAGAGGCCCAGCGACAGGGGGACGCGGCCCGAGCCACGGTCTCTTTCGCCGTCCCTGTGTCGACCGTGCGTGCCGTCGACCCATCGCCTGCGCCGATCGTCGACCCAGTGCCCGCCCCATCGCCTGCGCCGATCGTCGACCCAGCGCCCGCTCCAGTCGTCGACCCAGCGCCAACTCCAGCCGTCGACTCAGCGCCGGTCCGTGCCGTAGATCCAGCGCCCGTGCCTGCGGCCGACCCAACGCCCGCCGCTTCATCAGTCCTCTTCTCTACCTACCGCCTCCCGGAGGACCCTGTGAGGGCGGCTCAAGAAGTCGTTCGCCAGGCGGAGGTGATGATGGGGAGGACGAACGCGGCATATGAGGCCAGCATGGCGGCTTATGATGCCAGCTCTGCTCTTCGGGCCAACGTCCAGGTACGTTGTCTTCATTGAAGTAGTCTTTGGTTTCGAGAGAATCTATTGTTTTTGTTTCGTGAGATACCACACCTACTGGGTGTTCTTCTCTTCTTTGAGCTCGCGCCGGACTAATCTCGGCCGAGTGAAACCAGTGGGGGCACGCTCAGTGCACCCACTGGGTGTAGTCCCCGAGACCGTGGTCGACTGCTGGCGGTCGGCCATGGTCTTACTATAGAACTTTTCTTCCTTGTTGTTGGGCTTTATTTTGCTCGCGCCGGACTGGCCTTGGCCGAGTGAAACCAGTGGGGGCACGCTCAGTGCACCCACTGGGTGTAGTCCACGAGACTGCGGTTGAGTATTTTGACTCGACTGTAGTCTTATAATCTTGCTTTGTTGTGTTGATGCAGAAATCTTGCGAGTTTGGGGCCAAGTTTGCAGATCTTGAGAAGAAGCAAATCCAGCTTAATCTTGACTTGCAGTTGGCTCGGGACCACCTGAAGAAGACGCAGGACGATGCGGCTGGTAACTTACTCCTATCTTTTGTCGACTGACTTTTCGATAGATGTGCCTTGCGTTCCTTCATGTTCATCTGTCCAGTGGCGGCTTTGGTAGGTCAACTGAAGGCAGCCTTGGAGCAAAAGGATCTTGACCTGGCGGCAGCGCAGCAGGCGGCTCAGGAGAAGTCGGAACTGGCATTGAAGAAGCTGGCTTCCGTGGGTGCGCTCGAGGCGGAGATCATCCGACTGAGAGGCTCACTCGACGCGGCCAACCAAGAGGTGACTCAGCTGAAGAAGTCCAAGGCCGTCCTGAACGACAAGTACGAGGCTCTCTTTCGGAAGAGGGTTGATCTGGAGGCGTATCTGGGCAACATCACCAAGAAATGGTACCTCGTGCTCGAAGGTATGCCTCCTTCGGCTTGGTTAAAGTTGGATCGGTCGACACGTATCTTATCTGCTGACTCGACTTGCCGTTTTTGGTGCAGAGTTCTGTCGTAACTTTGAAGAGGAGACTGGACGGGTCGAGCCCGGCTTGGACCCAACCAACTCCATCGTGAAGGACGAGGTGTCCATGAATATACTGAGGCTGGAGTCCCGCCTCACTGCGGCCACGGATTATCTGGGACGACTGAAGGCAGTGATGGCCCGAATTGACACCGCACTCTGGAAGGGGATCGTGCAGGAGAACGACTTCGAGTCCCTGATGACTCGACTCAACGAGATCCCTGACCGAGTGCAGGAGTGGAAGAAGTCGGCAGCCCGGGGAGGAGCTGACGTGGCTCTGTCTTTGGTCCGTGTGCACTGTAGGGAGGTGAAGGAGAGGAAGCTTGCCGCGCTGAAGGTCGCAAACACGAAGGAGCTCCAATTCCAGTCGTTTATGGAGACTTTCCTGGAAGCCGCCACTCGCATCGCCGATGGGATCGATCTGGACGAATTCGTTGCGCCTGCAAGCCCGCCTCCTCCCGAGGCATGACTTTGATACATTAATCTCATTTGCCGCGGAATGCCGCGTGGATTTGTAATCGTTAAACTCTGGTGGGTCTGTGGCCCAAGTACTCTTGTCCGAACTTTGCGGGGCTTTTATTTTATTTTGATCCTTTGGTTTGTCGCTCTTCTTTTGATTGCTCGAATCTTCGAGTCAACGTCCTCAGCTAAGTCCCCGAGTGAGAGGGTTGCTCTTTCACTCGGAGTAAATGTTTATAACTTAGGCGAGTCACGGGGTCGCAGCTAAGCCCCCAAGTGAGAGGGTCGCTCTTCACTCGGAGCGGAATGTCGAATGTTTCTAACTTAGGCGATTCCAAGCTACATTGTATTTGTGGCAGAGCTCGGAGGATCGAGCCGCTTTATACATGTAGCGTAGCTTGGAGGACCGCAGCTAAGCCCCCGAGTGAGAGGGTTGCTCTTCACTCGGAGTAAATGATTGTAACTTAGGCGAGTCACGGGGTCGCAGCTAAGCCCCCGAGTGAGAGGGTCGCTCTTCACTCGGAGTGGAATGTTTATAACTTAGGCGATTCCAAGCTACGTTGTATTTGTGGCGGAGCTCGGAGGACCGAGCCGCTTTATACTTGTAGCGTAGCTTGGAGGACCGCAGCTAAGCCCCC
>LR738711.1:28107969-28154768 GCA_902687465.1 Secale cereale | reverse complement strand
CGCAGCTGAGCCCCCGAGTGAGAGGGGCGCTCTTCACTCGGAGTGGAATGTTTATAACTTAGGCGATTCCAAGCTACGTTGTATTTGTGGCGGAGCTCGGAGGACCGAGCCGCTTTATACTTGTAGCGTAGCTTGGAGGTCCACAGCTAAGCCCCCGAGTGAGAGGGTCGCTCTTCACTTGGAGTAAATGATTGTAACTTAGGCGAGTCACGGGGTCGCAGCTAAGCCCCCGAGTGAGAGGGTCGCTCTTCACTCGGAGTAGAATGTTTATAACTCAGGCGATTCCAAGCTACGTTGTATTTGTGGCGGAGCTTGGAGGACCGAGCCGCTTTATACTTGTAGCGTAGCTCGGAGGACCGCAGCTGGGCATCCACTGGGGGATTTAGAGGACACCAATCGTTAGGAGATCATTGCTATCTTGTCTTTGAAATAAATTGGGAAATCTTTATTACAACTCGACCGTCGAGTGTTTCAAGTGTAAAAGCGGCGGAGCAGGTCCGCATTCCACGAATGAGGTTCGTCTTTCTTCTGGGCTACATTCTAGAGGTGGTATGCTCCGTTGTGTAGCACCTTGGTGATAATGAACGGACCTTCCCAGGCCGGGGCGAGATTGTGTGGATGCTTCTAATGCACTCGAAGGACCAGGTCTCCTTCCTGGAATGCTCGGCTTCTTACATTGCGAGCATGGAATCGACGCAGGTCCTGTTGATAGATGGTCGACCGGATTAGGGCCATCTCTCTTTCCTCTTCCAAAAGGTCGACTGCATCCTGACGAGCCTGCTCTGCCTCAGCTTCGGAGAAGAGTTCCACTCTGGGGGCGTTGTGCAATATGTCGCTCGGCAACACAGCCTCGGCTCCATAGACCAAGAAGAAAGGGGTGCGGCCGGTTGACCGGTTCGGAGTGGTCCTCAGACCCCATAAGACAGATGGTAGTTCAGTTACCCAAGCCCCGGCGGCATGCTTAAGATCACGCATGAGCCGCGGCTTTAGGCCTTGGAGAATCAAACCATTTGCTCTTTCTGCTTGTCCATTCGACTGCGGATGTGCCACGGAGGCGTAGTCGACTCGTGTTCCTTGGGAAGCACAGAAAGCTCTGAATTCATCCGAGTCAAAGTTGGAGCCGTTGTCTATGATGATGCTGTGGGGGACCCCATATCTCAATATTAGCTCCCTGATGAAGCTGATGGCGGTGCTCGACTCGAGGTTCTTGATGGGCTTGGCCTCGATCCACTTGGTGAACTTGTCGACCGCCACCAGAAGGTGGGTGAATCCGCTTCTGCCTATCCTGAAGGGGTCGACCATGTCCAGGCCCCAAACAACGAAGGGCCAGACTAATGGAATGGTCTTCAGGGCGGACGCCGGCTTGTGTGACATGTTGGAGTAGAACTGGCAACCTGCGCATTTGTCCACAATATCCTTGGCCATCTCGTTGGCGCGGGGCCAGTAAAACCCGGCTCGGTATGCTTTGGCCACGATAGTCCGAGAGGAGGCGTGGTGGCCGCAAGTTCCCGAGTGGATATCATCCAAGATCAGTCGACCTTCCTCTGGATCGACGCAGCGCTGAGCGACTCCGGTGACGCTTTCTCTGTAGAGTTGACCTTGGATGACTGTGAACGCCTTGGATCGGCGGACGATCTGGCGCGCTTCTTCTTCGTCTTCTGGGAGTTCTTGCCTGAGCAGATATAATATATATGGCACAGTCCAGTCTGGCGTAATCACTAGGACCTCCATGATCAAGTCGACCACGGCAGGCACTTCGAACTCAGTCGGATCCGTCCCGCTGAATGGCTGTGGGGGTTCTTCCGTGAAGGGGTCTTCTTTGACAGAGGGGGTGTGCAGATGCTCCAGGAACACATTCTTGGGTATAGACCTCTGAGTCGACCCAATTTTTGCGAGATCGTCGGCTAGCTGATTCTTTGCTCTGGGCACATGATGGAGCTCTAAGCCTTCGAACTTCTTTTCAAGCTTCCGCACTGCACTGCAATAACTGGTCATTGCCGGGCTCCTGACGTCCCATTCTTTCATCACTTCATTCACTACCAGGTCGGAGTCACCGTAGACCATCAGGCGACGGACGCCGAGTGAGATGGCCATACGTAACCCATACAAAAGTGCTTCGTATTCGGCCTCGTTGTTTGATGAATCGAAATGGATCTGAAGGACGTAGCTGAGCTTGTCGCCCCTGGGAGAGACCAGGACCACGCCTGCGCCGGATCCGTTCAGCATCTTGGACCCATCGAAGAACATAGTCCAATGGTCCGACTGGACTTGAGTCGGCAGCTCTTGTTCTATCCACTCAGCCACAAAATCCGCTATGGCCTGAGACTTGATGGCTTTCTTCGCTTCAAACATGATATCCAACGGAAGAAGTTCAATCGCCCATTTTGCCACTCGACCGGTTGCATCTCGGTTGTTAAGTATCTCTGATAGTGGGGCGTCACTAACGACTGAGATCGAATGGTCCGAGAAGTAATGGGCAACCTTTTTTGCGGTCAAGTAAATCCCGTACACAAGCTTTTGGTAATGTGGATACCTTTGCTTGGAGGGAGTCAAAACTTCGGATATGTAATAGACCGGGCGTTGGACCTTGTATGCCTTGCCCTCTTCTTCCCGCTCGACCATGAGTACAGTACTGACGACTTGTCTGGTGGCAGCAATGTACAGCAGAAGAGGCTCACCACTGACTGGGGTAGGGAGCACCGGCTGGGTGGACAGCAGGGCTTTGAGCTCTTCAAACGCTGCTTCGGCTTCGGGATTCCACTCGAACTTGTCGGATTTCTTCATGAGTCGGTAGAGAGGCAGTGCTTTCTCACCAAGACGAGAAATGAATCGACTCAATGCGGCCAAGCAACCAGTAAGCTTCTGGACGTCGTGTATACGCTCGGGGCTTTTCATTCGGAGGATGGCGCTGACCTTCTCTGGATTGGCGTCGATTCCCCGTTCGGAAACGAGAAAACCGAGCAACTTGCCGCCAGGAACTCCAAATGTACACTTTGAGGGGTTGAGCTTGATATCGTAGCTTCTGAGGTTTGCGAATGTCTCAGCGAGGTCGGACAGTAGGTCGGAACCTTTCCGTGACTTGACCACAATGTCATCCATGTATGCCTCGACGTTCCGACTGATTTGCTTTATCAAGAACTTCTGGATCATGCGCATGAAGGTAGCGCCGGCATTTTTGAGGCCGAAAGGCATGGTGACATAACAGAAACACCCGAAGGGGGTGATGAAAGATGTCTTGATCTCGTCGGGCCCATACAGACGGATCTGATGGTACCCGGAATACGCGTCCAGAAAGGACAAACGTTCACATCCCGCAGTCGAATCGACTATTTGATCGATGCGAGGAAGAGGAAAATGATCTTTCGGGCAGGCCCGATTGATGAGCTTGAAATCGATGCACATGCGGAGAGACTTGTCCTTCTTGGGGACCATGACGACGTTGGCGAGCCACTCGGAGTGGTATATCTCGCGGATAAACTCTGCTGCCAGGAGTCGAGCCACTTCTTCGCCAATTGCCTTTCGCTTCTCCACAGCGGATCGACGGAGATGTTCCTTCACAGGTTTCACTTTGGGGTCGACTCGCAAATGATGCTCAGCCAGTCCCCTGGGTACACCTGGCATGTCTGATGGTTTCCATGCAAAGATGTCCCAGTTCTCACGGAGGAACTGGATGAGCGCTTCTTCCTATTTGCTGTCGAGCGTGGTGCAGATATGGGTCGGCACTGCGTTGGGATCGGTGGGGTGGATGTGTACAGGTTTTGTGTCCCCTGCCGACTGAAAAGCTGACTCGGAAGCCGGCTTCTTCGCCCTTAGCAGGTCTCTCGGATCCACTCTCTTTTGGTACTCCTCCATCTCTACTGCTGCCATTTGCTCGTCGGCGATCTTCGAGCCTTTTTGGAAGCATTCTTCCGCTTTCTGCCGGTTCCAAGTGACGGTTATGACGCCGTTGGGCCCCGGCATCTTCAGCTTGAGGTAGACGTAACATGGTCGAGCCATGAACCTGGCGTAGGCGGGCCTACCCAGGATGGCGTGATATGCGTTGTGGAAGTCCACCACTTCGAACGTCAGCTTCTCCTTTCGGTAATTCTTCGACTCACCAAAGACTACGTCGAGTGAGATCTGACCAAGTGAGTCGGCTTTCTTCCCGGGGATTACCCCGTGGAACCTCATGTTACTTTCCCTCAGCTTGGACATCGGAATGCCCATATCCCGGAGGGTCGCTGCATACAAGATATTCAAGCCACTGCCCCCATCCATCAGAACTCTGGTCAGGCGTGTGCCTTCGATAACTGGATCGACCACCAGCGCCTGCCGCCCAGGGGTGGCAATGTGCGCCGGGTGATCAGACTGATCAAATGTGATGGGGTCTTCGACCATTTCAAGAACGTGGGGGTCGCCGGGGCAACCATGTTTACTTCTCTGTTGATGATTTTCAGTCGACTTTTGCTCTCGACGTCCGCAAAAATCACCAAAGTGGAGTTGATACGGGGGTATCCTCCGTCCCCTTCCTTGTCTTCGGACTCTTCTGATTCCTTCTCTTTCTCAGTCGACTGATCTTTCTGGAAACTCTGGATCAAGAGCCGACACTGTCGAGTGGTGTGCTTGGGATACACCAAGTTTCCCTCTGCATCTTTCTTCGTGTGTATGGGGCACGGCTGGTCCAGCATATCATCTCCAGCCTGACCCTTTCCTTTCTTGGGGGCCCAGGAGCCTTTTGGCTTCCCTTTGCCCTTTCCTTGATTAACCACCGCAGCCTCTCCCTGAGTGGCTGGGTCGGCCTTGCGCTTGTTCTTCCGATTGGAATTCTGCTCATCCTGCCCGACTGGTTTCTTGCCGCTGCGGAGCCGATCGGCCTCCTCACCGTTGGCATACCGACTGGCCATCTCCATCATCCGTGATAGGGACATGTCACCCGTTCGGCCAAACTTCAGATTTAACTCTCTGTTGCGTACGCCATCCTTGAAAGCGCACACCGCCTGGTGCTCGGACACGTTTTCCACCGTGTGATGCAAAGTGGTCCATCGCTGAATGTAGTCCCTCAAAGTTTCACTCGGCTTATGTGTGCAGTGCTGAAGCTCTGCGAGTCCAGCAGGTCGCTTGCAGGTGCCTTCGAAGGTCCGAACGAAAACCCGAGCGAGCTCTTCCCAACTGTAAATACTCCTGGGGGCCAACTGATTGAGCCACGCTCGAGCGGAGCCTCCCAGCATCAGGGGGAGGTGCTTCATGGCCACGTCGTCGTTGCCGCCTCCGATCTGCACGGCCACTCGGTAGTCTTCCAGCCAAGTGTCCGGCTTCGACTCACCGGTGAACTTGCTTACTCCCACTGCCAGCCTGAAGTTTGGGGGGATCTCCACGGCTCTGATAGCACTACAGAAACATTCAGGCCCAGAGGCCGGCGCTCGGCTGCCACTTGGTTGGTCTCCGCCTCGCTCGTCTCTGGATGCCCGGTTACGGTCGACTCGACCTTGCGCAAGGATAGACCTCGCATCGAAACCTGGCCACCGGGAATCAGGGGGAATCCTCCGCTCGTCATCTCGCAGGCGCCTGCCCACGTGCCGCTGGGGCGAGTGTGACCCACTTCCCGGAGGAGGGGTAGGCGCTCGACGGCGGTCGTAGCGTCCGTGTCGACGGTCGAGTGGATCGTCGTTCCGACCCAGATGTCGGTCTTGCCGCAGGCCACGTTCCTCACGCCTCGGGGGCGATCTTGGACCGTGGGCCGACCATACGGTGTCTGCAGCCACCGATCTGCTGTGAATCCTGTTGCGCGACTGAGAAACAGCCGCGTTTTGCTCTTCATCCGTTCGGAGCAAAGCTCGGATCTGCTGAAGACCTCTCCCAGCTTCCGACTGGGAGGGTTGAATCGACTCCGCGATACGAGCCGCGGCCTCGAGGTTTTGGACTGGTGTGCGGAACACCTGAGTCTCGCGCTGACGCGATTGCCGCGGCCGTCGACTAGACTCGGGGACCAGTCGGCGGGCCTGTTCGTCGAGTGAGCGTTGGATGTTTTCCAAGCGCGCGCGCTCGGCCAAGGTGGCCACGCGCGTGGCTTCAAGAGCCAAAGCTTCTGGGGAATCTCCCACGATGGGAGTGAAGAGTGCATCTCCGTTGTGGAGACAAAGCTCAGCCCTTTGCTCGGAGGTGAGGGGCTGAGGGATGTAACCGTCGTTGTCGTGCGATCGGCCGCCGCCGCTGCCGCCGTTCCATCGCGAGGAAAACCTGGCGGGCAGCGGCGTGAATCGACCATAAGGATTTTCGCCGCATGGTCGCTGCTCCCGCATTCGGAAATGGAATCTTCGGGCCCGGTCGACTGGTCGGCCGGCCCGTAGAGGTAGCCGTCGGGCTCAATGGCCGCAACTTGTGGGGTGGCCGTTTGATGGGCCATCGCATGTTTCACCCACCGCTGGAGCCGCGAACGACCGAATCGCTTGCGGCGGCGGCTAGCGGGGATGGGGGACGATGAGTGTCGAGTCAATGGCTACAGCAGGAGGACGCCGCCGACGCTGGCGCAAAAGTGCGCAGTTCTGCGGGCGGGCAGAGCCTCGACGTCGAGAGGGGCTTCCTGGAGCCACGCGGAGTCGTCGGCGATAAAGACCAGCGCGCTGAGCCGGATCTCGTGGCCCAACGCCAAACCGCCGCCTGACACCATGATGAAAGTGGTCGGAGAAGAGATCGCAACTTCACCAAATGTCGCCAAGCCTTGCCCCACGGTGGGCGCCAACTGTCGTGGTTCTAAGTCTGACAGTAAGGGTAGGGGGTACGAATGGAGAGGCAAGGTTCTAGCTATGGTGAGGTTGTACACAAGGTGTTAGCGAGTTCAGGCCCTTCTCGGAGAAAGTAATAGCCCTACGTCTCGGTGCCCGGAGGCTTGGTCGACTGGTATGTGTATGCGTGTTTACAGAGGTGCGAACCCTTGTACAGGAGGAGGGGGTGGCTTATATAGTGTGCCAGGACCCCAGCCATGCTCCACGTTACTAAGGGTTCAATGTACATTAAGGCAGGCGTTACTGGTAACGCCTGCAGTAAAGGATAATTAAGGTGTTTACTACAGCGAGTAAATATAGGACCGTTGCTATTCCAAGTGACGTTTGACCTTCGGAAGTCGAGTGCCTGGTCCGGTCGAGTGGAGTTGAGTCGTCTTGCGTACGTGAGTCAGTCGAGTGGAGTATCTCCTTGGACCGTCTCAGTCGACTGTCTCCACTATCATAGGTCTTGTCTTTTGATCTTCTAGGGTAGTGACCTTGGGTGGGGTACCTCGATCAGGCCTGTGACCCTACCCTAGGTCTGTAACCTCGTCAGTAAGACTTGTGTGAAGTTTATTTGATCTTGCTGTGAAAAACAGAATCGTTAGCGCTTGCTAAAGTAGACTTAAGATTTTACTGGAGCGTACTTTTTAGTTGATTCTTTTGGCTGCTGATTGGTAGAAAAATTGCGCAAATTTACCAATTTAGTTTGAATTTTTTGGAGTTCCATAAGTAGGCGAACCCAGCAGATTACTACAGATTGTTCTGTTTTTGACAGATTCTGTTTTTCGTGTGTTATTTGCTTATTCCGATGCATCTATGAGTAATATTGGAGGATATGAACCATAGAGAACTTGGAGTACAGTAGGTTTAACACCAATATAAACAAAGAATGAATTTCTTGCTGTACCTTTGAGTGGTGGTTTGCTTTGTCTTACTAACGGAGCTCACGAGAATTTTTGTCGAAGTTTTGTGTTGTGAAGTTTTCAAGTTTTGAGTATTGCTTTGATGGACTATGGAACAAGGAGTAGAAAATGCCTAAGCTTGGGGATGCCCATGGCACCCCAAGTAACTTCAAGATAATCAAAAAGCCTAAGCTTGGGGATGCCCCGGGAAGGCATCCCCTCTTTCGTCTTCATCCATCGGTAACTACACTTGGAGCTATATTTTTATTCGCAACATGCTATGAGTTTTGCTTGGAGCGTCTTGTATAATTTGAGTCTTTGCTTGTTAGTTTGTCACAATCATCCTTGCTGGACACACCTATTTGAGAGAGTTAAATATGGCCTAGAAATTATTAGAACACTCTATGTGCTTCACTTATATCTTTTGAGTTGAATAGTTTTTGCTCTAGTGCTTCACTTATATCTTTTAGAGCATGGTGGTGGTAATATTTTGTAGAAATTGTTGAACTCTGATGCTTCACTTAGATCTATTTGAGAGTCTATTAAAACATCATGGTAAAGTGTTTAGGCTAAAGAAACTAGTCTTTACATGATAAACATCCAATGTCAATGTAGTAAAAAAATTCACATCAAGTGCATTGGATAGAAAGATATGTTGGATGCTTGATAATTGTTTTGAGACATGAGGATAGTGATATTAGAGTCATGCTAGTGGAGTTATTATTAAATTGAGAAATACTTGTGTTAAGGTTAGTGATTCCCTTAGCATGCACGTATGGTGAACCGTTATGTGACTAAGTTAAAGCATGAGGTATTTGTAGAGTGTCAACCTTTGTGTGGAGGTCGGGGGCGCGCGATGGTTAACTCCTACCAACCTCCCCCTAGGTGCATGCGTTGATTGCTTTGTTTTGATGACTCGTAGATTTTTGCAATAAGTATATGAGTTCTTCTGACTAATGTTGAGTCCATGGATTATACGCACTCTCACCCTTCCACCATTGCTAGCCTCTCTTGTACCGCGCAACTTTCGCCGGTGCCATAAACCCACTATATATCCCTCCTCAAAATAGCCACCATATTGTTCCTTAAAACAGCCACCATACCTACCTATCATGGCATTTCCATAGCCATTCCGAGATATATTGCCATGCAACTTTCCACCACTCCGTTTATATGACACGCATCATATTGTCATATTGCCATGCATGATCATGTAGTTGACATCGTATTCGTGGCAAGGCCACCATGCATAATCTTTTCATACATGTCACTCTTGTTTCATTGCACATACCGGTACACCACCGGAGGCATTCGCATAGAGTCATACTTTGTTGTTGTAGTATCGAGTTGTAATTTCGTGTTGTAATGAAAGTGTGATGATCATCATTATTAGAGCATTGTCCCATGGGAGGAAAGGTTGAATCTATAAAGCCCCTCCGCAAAAAAAAAGAAAAAAAAGAAAGGCCAAAGAAAAGAAAAAAGAAAGGCCCAAAAAAAAGGGGAAAGAAAAAAAAAAGGGACAATTGCTACTATCTTTTTCCACACTTGTGCTTCAAAGTAGCACCATGTTCTTCATTGTAGAGAGTCTCATGCTTAGTCACTTTCATATACTAGTGGGAATTTTCGTTAGAGAACTTGGCTTGTATATTCCATCGATGGGCTTCCTCAAATGCCCTAGGTCTTCATGAGCAAGCAAGTTGGATGCACACCCACTAGTTTCTTTTGTTGAGCTTTCATTCATATTTTGCTCTAGTGCATCCGTTGCATGGCAATCCCTACCCACTCACATTGATATCTATTGATGGGCATCTCCATAGCTCGTTGATACGCCTAGTCGATGTGAGACTATCTCCCTTTTTTGTCTTCTCCACAACCACCTCTATTCCACCCATAGTGCTATGTCCATGGCTCACGCTCATGTATTGCGTGAAAGTTGAAAGGTTTGAAAAGATAGGGCATGAAAACAAATGCTTGGCTGAAATCGGGGTTGTGCATGATATGAATATTTTGTGTGATAATAAGGGAGCATAGCCAACACTATATGATTTTTTAGGGATAACTTTCTTTAGGCATAGTATTTTGAGAAGACATGATTGCTTTGTTAGTATTACTTGAAGTATTGTTATTTCTTATGTCAATATAGACTATTGTCTAGAATCTTTCAGATCTGAGCATTCATGCCACAATTAAGAGAATTACATTGAAAAACTATATTGGTTAGCCTTCCACATCAAAAATTCTTTCTTTATCATTTACCTACTCGAGGACGAGCAGGAATTAAGCTTGGGGATGCTTAATACTTTCCAACGTATCTATAATTTTTTATCGTTCCATGCTATTATTTATGAAGTCTTGGATGTTTAATGGGCTTTATCATTCACTTTTATATCATTTTTGGGACTAACCTACTAACCCAAAGGCCTAGTCCAGATTGCTATTTTTTGCCTATTTCAGGGTTTTGCAGAAAAGGAATATCAAACGGAGTCCAAACGGAATGAAACCTTCGCGAGAGATATTTTTGGAGGAAATCACGCTCGAGAGTCTTCGGGGCCAAGTCAGGGGACGTGGGGCCAGCCCTCGAGGGTGGCGGGCGTGCCCCCTTCCCAGGGCTCGCCCCCCTGCATCGAGGCTGGTCCACGCGGCCCCCGGTGCCCTCCTTCTTCCTATATATACCTACGTGCCCCAGAAACTCCATACGCAGAGAGAAAACCCTAATTCCACCGCCGTAGCTTCTGTTCCCGTGGAGATCCCATCTTGGAGCCTGTTCCGGGAGGGGGATCCATCACAGAGGCCTTCATCATCATCATCATCGCCCTCACCATGAGTTGTGAGTAGTTTACCTTAGACCTTCGAGTCCATAGCTAGTATCTAGGTGGCTTCATCTCTCTCTCTCTGGATCTCAATACAAAGTTATCCTCGGTCTTCGAGGAGATCTATTCGATGTAATCTCTTTTTGTGGTGTGTTTGTCGAGATCCGATGAATTGTGAGTTTATGATCAAGGTTATCTATGAAAGATATTTGGTTCTTCTCTGAACTTTTTATGTGTGCTCATAATATCCTTGCAAGTCTCTTCGAATTACTGGTTTGGTTTGGCCTACTAGATCTATAGTTCTTGCAATGGGAGAAGTGCTTGGCTTTGGGTTCAATCTTGCGGTGTACTTTCCCAGTGACAGTAGGGGCAGCAAGGCACGTATTGTATTGTTGCCATCGAGGATAAAAATATGGGGTTTTCATCATATTGCTTGAGTTTATCCCTCTACATCATGTCATCTTGCTTAAGGCGTTACTCTGTTCGTATGAACTCAATACACTAGATGCATGCTGGATAGCGGTTGATGTGTGGAGTAATAGTAGTAGATGCAGGCAAAAGTCGGTCTACTTGTCTCGGACGTGATGCCTATATACAATGATCATGCCTAGATAGTCTCATAATTATTCGCTTTTCTATCAATTGCTCGACAGTAATTTGTTTACCCGCCGTAGAATACCGCTTTCATGAGAGAAGCCACTAGAGAAAACTATGGCCCCCGGGTCTATTCTCAACATATCAATCTACATCTACTTTACTTTTCTTGCTTTTATTTGCTGTTTTATTAAACTAAAAATACCAAAAATATAATTATCATCTCTATTAGATCTCACTATCGTAAGTGACCGTAAAGGGATTGACAACCCCTTATCGCGTTGGCTACGAAGTTCTTATTTGTTTGTGCAGGTGCGAGGGACTGGCGCGTGGTCTCCTACTGGATTGATACCTTGGTTCTCAAAAACTGAGGGAAATACTTACGCTACTGTGTTGCATCTCCCTTTCCTCTTCGAGGGAATACAACAGAAGCTCAAGAGGTAGCAATGCTCAACCTAGCAATGATAATGATGTAGAGATTGAACCTGATGTTGATCTTGATAACCCACAATCAAAGAATCAACGTTATGATAAGAGAGTCTTTGTTGCTAGGAAGCACGGTAGGGAAAGAGAACCATGGGTTCAAAAAACCCATGCCTTTTCCTCCGAAACCATCCAAGAAAAAGGATGATGAGGATTTTGAGCGCTTTGCTGAAATGATTAGACCTATTTTTTTGCGTATGCGTTTGACTGATGTGCTTAAAAAATCCTTATGCTAAGTATATGAAAGATATTATTACTAATAAAAGAAAGATACCTGAAGTAGAAATTTCCACCATGCTTGCCAATTACACTTTTAAAGGTGGAATACCTAAGAAACTAGGAGATCCAGGAGTACCTACTATACCTTGCTCCATTACAAGAAACTATGTTAAAACTTCTTTATGTGATCTTGGAGCTGGTGTTAGCGTTATGCCTCTCTCTTTATATCGTAGCTTGACTTGAGTAAGTTGACACCTACTGAAATATCTTTGCAAATGGCCGATAAATCAACTGTTATACCTGTCGGTATTTGTGAGGATGTGCCTGTTGTGGTTGCAACTGTTACTATTCTAACGGACTTTGTTATCCTTGATATCCCCGAGGACGATAGTATGTCTATTATCCTTGATATACCCTTTTTAAATACTGCAGGGGCTATTATTGATTGCAACAAAGGCAATGTCACTTTTCATGTTAATGGTAATGAACATACGGTACACTTTCCGAGGAAACAACCTCAGGTCCACAGTATCAATTATATTGGAAAAATTTCAACTATTACAATTGGAGGTTTTGAATTTCCTCTTCCTACTGTCAAGAAGACTTATGACATTCTTATTGTTGGGGACATACATATCCCCATTTAGGTAACCTAGTGTTATTCGAAAATTCTCCGGTTTCATGTTATTCGGAAAGAGTTTATTAACTTGACCTGATCAACCTTGTTAATGGATTCCTTTTGATGAGCATGAGATAGATGAATCTAGATAGCACAACCTTCTGTATCCCCCTTTTACTTTCTGTTAATTAGGATAAATAAAGCAAAAATAGTATATATTTTTGTCTGTTTCCAGACTTATCCATGCAATAAAAAATATCCCGAAAATAAAAGTTCTCCAAATGCCCTGAAATTTAAATATGATTTTTTTCTGGAATATTTGAGAATATATGGCCCGGAAAACATAGCGAGGGGAGCCAGCACCTGGCTACGAGGGTCCAGGGCGCGCCCCCCTGCCTCGTGGGCCCCACGTGGCCCCCCTCCACTTATTCCTGCACCCATACTCTTCTTCTTCCTCCCAAAAAAATCACCAACCAGCTCAAGCACGAGTTCTAGCTCATCTTGCTGCCATTTTTGATCTCCTTCCTCAAAGCACCATTCACCAAACTGTTTGGGGAGATTGTTCCTTGGTATGTGACTCCTCCATTGGTCTAATTAGTTTTCGTTCTAGTGCATTATTTATTGCAAATTTTTGTTGCTGTGGTGACCTTGTTCTTGAGCTTGCATGTCAAATTTCTTTGGTCCCAAGTAGTTCTAATGCATGATATAGTCTCTAGGCACTTGTAGGAGTTGTTGCTATCAATCTTGTTGAGTTTGGTTAACTTTTATTTTGAGTTACTAAAAATTTCAGAAAATTTCAGAAAAATGCATAGGAAAATCTTCCAAGGTGGTTCTTCAAGGAAGCAAGAACCGAGGCTCGCGTTTTGTGAGCCGGATGATGAACTACCAAGGGAAGCTGAGGTGCGGCCTTGTGAATGGCCGTCAGATGGTTTTATGATTCAGGTGGGCATTAAGGAGGAATTTGACGCATATGTACGCAATGCTGACCTCGAGGGCTTCATACAAGATAAGTGCCCTCAATACCGTGGCATAACTGATAACTTTGTGAGAAGGTTTAAATTTTCATCTTCACGTAATTCTCACACTGTCCTGTTTGACCTTTATGATAAATCCTATACCATGGACTTAGAGGATTTTAATGATGCTTGTAAGCTCCCGCAGTGGGGCAGTATGGGTGATCCTCGCAAATCTGAATATAGAGATTTTCTTGCTAGTATCACTGTGGGGGAATCTAGAGAAATCACACAGGCTACCATAGGAAGCATTCATTTTCCTGCTATTCATTACTTTGCTCTCTTTATTGGTAGATGCATAAACGGTAAAGATGAGGCTTGCCAGATGTGTGTCCCTGATCTCAGTGTTCTCAAGAGTGTTGTATTAGATGATAGACAATATAACTTGGGAGCCATTGTTGCACATAGGCTACACCATAATGGTTTGCATGGAGATTTATTTGATGGGATTTATGCCACTCGCATAGCCCGCCATCTTGGTGTGCCTGTACATGAAAATGACAAACCTTTATCGCCTGCTCATTGGATTACAATGCTATGACTAGTCACCGGTTTATAGAGAGGGATGAACAATCCCTCAAATATCGACTAATCTTTAACAGGCGTCATGCCATCCCTATTACTCTTCCTTCCCCTACTTTGTTTGACTTTCAGGCAAAAGGGAGATATACTATAACCAGGGAGGAGGCAAATGAGTATCATAATATGATGGAAGCAGCCCGCCTTCGAGCTGCAGCTCAGCAGGCGGTGGCTGCTGCATCCCAGTACAACCCCAACTACGACTTTGGATATCCGTCAGGCCAATACTGGCCATAGACCAACTTAGGCCGAAAGCCTAAGCTTGGAGGAGTACGTGTTTCTCACCGACTTTACATTCATGTCCAAACACTTATTCTAGTTGTCGGTGCTCACACTCTTTCATTGTACCATCCATGTTTAGTTTCAATTCTTTTTCTTAGTCTTTTTCTTGTGTGTTACAAAAACCTTAAGAAAAACAAAACAAATATTGTAGCTTTTAGCTAGTTTACTTTCCTTACTTGTAGTAGTAGTAATTAAAAGAAAACCAAAAAATATTTCTCGTTCTTCTTTTGCTTGTTGGGAGCTTTCCCGTGTAAATAGTTTCTTTTCTTTTCTTTGGGGGTTAAGAGTAGAAGACCATGATTGCAATGCTTAGTGGCTCTCATATGCTTTATTGTTGATTTAACCCTGAGCCATATTACCTTGTCTTCTCTCTTGTATTAAAAGCTTGCAGATTCCAGCTTAGTCCAATGCACATGCACTATTATTATTATTCACACCGTTCGGTCCTGCGAGTGAAAGGCAATAAGGATGATATATGATGAACT
This sequence comes from Secale cereale, assembly GCA_902687465.1. Lineage (NCBI taxonomy): Eukaryota > Viridiplantae > Streptophyta > Magnoliopsida > Poales > Poaceae > Secale > Secale cereale. Next base: position 28,140,039 of record LR738711.1, on the reverse strand, counting down.
AATTGAGATGAGAAAAGCTGGTATGAACTCGACCTCTCTTGTTTTTGTAAATATGATAGTTCATCATTCCTGATTCAGCTTGTTATGAATGAAACATGCTTGCAATGAGAATTAGAGATCATAGCTGCTTATGCCATGCTTAATTAGCTGAGAGTTTATAATGGTTTATCTTGCATGCCAACATGATATTAAAATGGTTATGATGTGGTATGATAGGGTCGTATCCTCCTTTGAACGATTCAAGTGGTCTGACTTGGCACATGTTCACGCATCTAATTGAAACAAAATCAACATTGCCTCCATGATATTTATGTTCATGGGGATTTATATCCTACTCATGCTTGCAATCATTGTTGATTAATTTTAATGCATGTTCATGACCGTTGTTGCTCTCTAGCTGGTCGCTTCCCAGTCTCTTTCTAGCCTTCACCTATACTAAGCGGGAATACTGCTTGTGCATCTTCCATATACCCCAAAGTTGTTCCAATGAGTCCACCATACCTTCCTATATGCAGTATTTACCCGCTGTTCCAATTAAATTTGTATGTGCCAAACTCTAAACCTTCAAATGAAATTCTATTTTGTATGCTCGAACAGCTCATGTATCAACTAGGGTTGTCTATATCTTCCATGTTAGGTGGATTATTCTCACGATGAGTGGACTCCGCTCATCATTCATGAGAAAATGGTTGGTAACCGGGATGTACAGCCCCATGCTCAAAATCATAATAATTAAACAAAACTCCCCCAGGGTTGTTGCTGGTTTGGACGGCACCCGTTGTTTCGGGCTAGCCGTGGAGTGTGCTTGTTGGTGGTTGGGGGAGTATAAACTTTACCATTCTTTTTGGGAACCGCCTATAATGTGCGTAGTATGGAAGATATCGAGATTCTTGGTTGTTATGTTGACAATGAAAGTATACCGCTCAAAATGTTATTCATCTCTATTTAAAAATCGAGCTCTGGCACCTCTACAAATCCCTACTTCCCTCTGCGAAGGGCCTATCTATTTACTTTTATGCAGAGTCATCATCCTCTTATAAAAGAGCACCAGTAGGAGAGCACCTCTGTCATTTGCATGTATTACTATTAATTTGCATTGAGTATGATCATGACTGGATCTATTTTACCATGAATTACAATGTCCAGTCAGTCCTTGATCTTTAAAGGTGCTCTGCATTTATGTTTTGCGGTCTCAGAAAGGGCTAGCGAGATACCATCTTGTTATATCATATCATGATTGTTTTGAGAAAGTGTTGTCATCCGAGGTTTATTATTATTGCTCGCTAGTTGATTATGCCATTCATGTGAGTAGACTTGAGACCTGAAAGTTATTGTGAATGTGGTTAGTTCATGATCTTGCTGAAAACCTGAATGTTGGCTTACATATTTGCAACAACAAGAGCAAACAGAGTTTGTCAAAGTTTTTCTTTATCACTTTCAGTTTATCAACTGAATTGCTTGAGGACAAGCAAAGGTTTAAGCTTGGGGGAGTTGATATGTCTCCAACGTATCTACTTCTCCGAATCCTTTTGCCCTTGTTTTGGACTCTAACTTGCATGATTTGAATGGAACTAACCCGGATTGACACTGTTTTCAGCAGAATTGCCATGGTGTTGTTTTTGTGCAGAAATAAAAAGTTCTCGGAATGACCTGAAAATCCACGGAGAATTATTTTGGAAAATATAAAAAATACCTGCGGAAAGATCCAGACCAGGGGCCCACACCCTGTCCACGAGGGTGGGGGGCGCGCCCCTCCCCCTGGGCGCGCCCCCTGCCTCGTGGGCCCCCTGACGCTCAACCGATGTATCTCCGGACCCCATATATCCACTTTCGGGGAGAAAGAAATCAGGGAGGAAGAATTATCGCGTTTTACGATACGGAGCCGCTGCCAAGCCCTAATCTCTCTCGGGAGGGCTGATCTGGAGTCTGTTCGGGGCTCCGGAGAGTGGAGATCGTCGCCATCATCATCACCAACCTTCCTCCATCACCAATTCCATGATGCTCACCACCGTGCGTGAGTAATTCCATCATAGGCTTGCTAGACGATGATGGGTTGGATGAGATCTATCATGTAATCGAGCTAGTTTTGTTAGGGTTTGATCCCTAGTATCCACTATGTTCTGAGATTGATGTTGCTATGACTTTACTATGCTTAATGCTTGTCACTAGGGTGTGACGCCCGAAGACCGACGTCCCAGAAGATTCCAGATGTTCCGGGTTCTCCCGTGTGTTTCATTTCTGCTTGTGTTATTTATTTTGCATTGCATCATGCCATCATGTCTTTAATTTCTGCAACTCAACTAAATAAATCGTATGGATCTTCGATCCATTTAAATTGAGGGATACTCACTATGGTGACTTCCCTTTATAACATATAAAAGCCTCTCAATATTATTAGGGAGCTATATTAAATTATTCCATTTGTTTGGAATTCACCATAACACACTTGCATATATTTTTTCCATGCCTTCTCTTTCGCAATTCCTTGCCTCAAACCTTGCCAACTTTTCTTTTCCCTTTTATCGAGGCTCCTCCTAAAGTCTCAACATTTTGGACACTTTCTAGCCATGCCCTAATTCAAACCATTTGAATTAAATTCAAATGAGTTCGAATGTAACTCTTGCATTCTTGCCTCTCCTATTTTTCGTGGACCATGGACATTTTTGCGAGCCCGAGAAAAATAACCTCATGCCCTAATTCTATTCCTAACACCCCCCCCCTCTTTCTTTTCTTTTAATTCTCTGTTTTTTTTTCTTTTCTTTTCTTTTCACTCTTAATTTTAAGAGAGGACCCAGCCTTCTGGCCCAAGCCCTCAGTCCAGCAACCCAGGCCACCGCGGCCTCCCTAAGGCCCATCTGCAGCCGGCCCAGGTCTCCTAAACCTACCCTAGCCCGACCGCTCGTCCTTCTCTCCCACTCCTCTCGTCCTCCCTCGCTCGCGCCGCCAGGCCTCGTCCTCTCCCCATCGCCCGCTCGTCCCCGCTCATTCTCACCTCCCTCCTGTCGATCCCCAGTGCTCCTCTCGCTCTCCCTCGTTCCCTCGAGCGCCGCCCAGGCCGCCGCGCCATGGCGCCCAAGGGATCCGTCCCCTCGCCTCATGCCTCCTTGCTGGATCGGGCCGCTCCAAGTGCTCCGCCGGCGGCCTCACCTGCATCCCCGCGCGACCTCAGCGCCACTCATCACATGGCCGGCCGTGTCGGAGCTCCATCCCGCCGTCGTGCCATCTCCGTTCCCGTGTCGCTCCTTGGCGCCACCGCGCAGGGCTGCACGCGCGCGTGTCGCCGGAGTCCTCAGCGCCGCCAAGCCCTGCATTGACTCGCTGCTGCCCCTGCCTCCTCGCTGCCCGGCGAGCTTCGCCTGACCTCACCGTGGACGTGACCGAGACCACCATCCCTTTGTTGTTGTTGTTGTTTCGCCAAGGACCTCGGAGGCGTCAAGTTCCTCACCATGTACGTCTACGGCTCGTGTACCCCTACGTCAACGACGACTCGACAAGTACCCCACCGGCAAGACCGACGCCCGAACGATTACCTTCGGTGAAAAAACGTGTACAACTACCCTCGAAGACCCGTGGATGCGCCAAGTACCCCTTCGGACCGACACGCCAAGTACCACTACGTGCATGTACCACTACCGTCGCCCCGAAGACGTCCGATGCCGCGACAAGTACCTCTATGGAAACATGAACATCTACAAAACGTGTACCACGACCCGCGAGTACCACTACTTCCTCTATGACCTCGAACCCCTCCCGAAACGAATGTTCCGAAGGTATAACCCCGAGACGATGACCCGTGGACTGCATGTGTTGTATGAGATGATCGGATGTTTGCATCGTGTCCGTTGTGACCCTCGCTTGCCCTGTCATTGTCAAGTGGGAACCGGGTAACCGGGAGCACCCCACCGTCTTTGCATTCACGCTCACGCCACCTTTCTTTTGCACCGGTCTCTCAACGAGTTATCGGAACCGATATGTTGCGTGGCATCATTTTTGGATTCGTTGCCGTGGCAACCTTTCTTTCCACCACGGTGACAAATGCTTCTTATCTCTTATGTTAACTTTTATCTAAAAATTGCATAAAACTTGATCATGTCATCCGCATCATGTTAACAACATTAAAATGTTAAATTGTTGTTTGCTTAAAATTGCTAAACATGCATATGGGGATTTTCCGGAATTGTTGTTGTAGTTTCCGGCCTCATTTAAACTTGTTGACTTGTGTTGTTTTTCTGTGCTTCCTACCTTGTCATGTATTGCTTCCTATATAGACTTGTCTTGCATCATACCTTGCCATGTATTGCATCATATAGTCTTGTGTTGTTTTTCTGTGCTTCCTACCTTGCCATGTATTGCTTCCTGTATAGACTTGTCTTGCATCATACATTGCCATGTATTGCATCATGTATAGACCTGTGTTGTTTTTCTGTGCTTCCTACCTTGCCATGTTTTGCTTCCTGTATAGACTTGTGGTGCATCCTATATAGAACTGTCTTGCATCATACTTGGTTGAGCATATTGTCGTGTCTCGTGTTGTGTGTTTACCGTACTACTTGCTTCTTCTCGTTAGTGCTTGTTCCGTTGCGATCGTGAGGATTCGTTCGTCTACATGTGGTTCTTCTTCAAGGCTTCTTCTTCGTCTTCTTCATGGATCCGTTCTTCTTCCTTGCGGGATCTCGGGCAAGACGACCATACCCTTGGATACCTTTACTATCATTGCCTTTGCTTAGTTGTCTCGATGCTATCGTTATATGTCGCGCTACCCATCTTTTATGTCAGCCCTCTCCTTGTTGCCATGAACCTCTAACCTTTGATACCTTCCTAGCAAACCATTGTTTGGCTATCTTACCCGCTTGCTAGCCCCTCTTATAGCGTTGATAGTTGCAGGTGAAGATGAAGATTGATCCATGTCGGATCTTGTTGTTGGAATATCACAATATATATTATTATTATTAACACACCTATATACTAGGCATGGGTGGAAGGCTTGGCCTTTTGCTCGGTGTTTTGTTCCACTCATGCCACCTTAGGCGCCGATAAACCGGCATTATGTTCCTTGATTTTGCGTTCCTTACACGGTTGGGTATATGGGGACCCCTTGACACTTCGTCTTTGAATAAAACTCCTCCAGCAAGGCCCAACATTGGTTTTAATTTGCCTCATAATAACAACTTAATTAATTAATTAAATTTGCATAGGGGGTCGCGCCCTCTGGATTCTTTTCTACATAGCAGGGGGGCCAGTGCTGATGGTGTTGGTCCCAAATGGGCAACCTGCGGGGCCACCTTGGGGAAACCCGAGGGCTGGTTTTACTCGTAGCTTGTCCCATCCGGACGTGGCCTGAGACGAGATACGCGCGGCTATTATCAGGGTGTCGGCACGCCGGGAGGTCTTGCTGGACTTGTTTTACCATTGTCGAAATGTCTTGTGCACCGGGATGCCGAGCCTGATCGGATTCCCCTAAGATAAGGGGTGATGATATTATATTTATCACTTCAGCTGATCGTGAGAGCTTGTGATGGGCTAAGTTGGGACACCCCTGCAGGGTTATGATCTTTCGAAAGCCGTGCCCGCGGTTATGTGGCAGATTGGAATTTGTTAATGTCCGGTTGTAGAAAACTTGACAGAGGATCCGAAGTAAAACACACAACTGTGTGAGTAACCGTGACTGTCTCTTTTCACTTTGAGAAGAGAACACGGTGGGGTTATGTTTGACTCGTAGGTAGTTCAGGATCTTTAGCGATCACTACTAGTTTGCGACCGTTTGCGTAGATGCTCATCTTATTCTTGTACTCGTAAGCTAGCCACCATATTATGCTTAGCCGCTGCTGCAACCTCACCACTACCCTCTTCCATACCCATAAAGCTTTGCTAGTCTTGATACCCATGGTTATGGGATTGCTGAGTCCTCGTGGCTCACAGATACTACAACACCAGATTCAGGTTCAGCCGAGATTGACGCAGGAGATGGGTCAGAACTTCCGGGAGTTCGATGAAGAGTTTGGCCGTATGTGTGAGACGTTTTCGACGATCAGTAGTGGTTCCTACTAGGGGCGATCGGACCTTGTGGCTTTATGTATTTGGTATCTTTCTTTTGGATCTTCGCCCGTAGTCGGGTTGTGATGTTTTGAATTATGTTTTGCTTATGTAATGTATTGTGTGACGTGGCGAGTGTAAGCCAACTATCCTTTTGCAATTTCATCCCTATTTTTACATGAGTCATGCAAAGATACCAAACTTGAGATCATTATAGAATGGGCTTATACCTTTAAGTCGTGCCTCGACACGTAGGAGGTATAATCCCATCCTGGGCATTACAAGTTGGTATTCAGAGCCTTCTCCGACCTAGAAGCCCCCACTGATTGATCGAATCATTGACGGTTGAGTCTAGGCACACACTTAAAATGTTTTGAGTCCTATATATATATCGGAGAGTAGGATTTCTTTTTACTCCTCATCTCTTTTCACTCTGGTGAGGACTCCTGGCGATTACTTATCTCTTCTACTCTCAAAAATTTACAATTTTTTTTAGGATCACGTGAGTATTATTTGGATTGTTCCGATGTCTTTGTGACGAGAACATTGTTCTCGATGCCTCTTGTCATTAGGGGTTGTGGCAGTGTCCCGGGGAGTTGAGCTCCGAGGTGTTGTCGTCACAAATTTATCGCAGCAGTTCTGGAATACTTAAGACGGCCGACATCGAAAACTCTCCTATGCGGTTAGTGGCAAGATAACCCCGACGTCACCCAGTACTGGGGAGGTAGTTCGGGAGTATTGCCATAGCTTGTATAGCAGATGCGTTTCGAAGGTCCGAGGTAAACGGTTTCCGGAAATAACTGGTTATGTGTTGATGGATGGATACAGCTGGATGTAGGATTAGAGTTGAGTGCGCGGTGCTTCCCCTGTATCCCCAACACCTGATTGCATAACTGGAAACTTTCGGAAATTAATAGGTGGGTTCATCTAGTAGTTCGTAGGCATTCTTCCAACGAGTGCATGATATGAAGTTCGGGGTTCAACATTTAGTGAAGAGGTTTTATAGGCGTTGTTCCGATCGGGAGTTTCATCTTAAAGGGTCCTTGGCTATGCTGATCCGGGGATTGCAAAACCCTTTTGTAACACGTTCCATGAGCTTTCAGCACGAATATGCGGAACGAAACTTCTATCTTGTATTTCTTCTATCTGCTCCTTGTTGTTTTTTATTTACCTTTTGTTCTCCCAAGTGGCTTCTCGACAAATGTTGTACCATTAAGCTATGGAATTCATTCGTTCAATTCTCTGTTCAGATGATATTGTGAAGATTATGTTGCAACATATCTATCCTTTGTTTTTGTTTTGATTCTGGTATTCGAGTTGCTTCGATGTCAAATGTTGATTCCATACCTTTCCTAATCGGTGTTCTCATATTTCTATGGGAGTGCTCATCCTTCTTAATCATCGAGATTGCTATGTTAAATTCTTTTCAACTGGCGTGCTTCTCTTCAAGTTAATCCGTTCTCTTCATCTTTTGCAAGATCATCTCTCAATCTTCTCTCAACGGGTCTGTTTCATTCATCCCAAGTTGTCTTTGTTTTCCCCACCCTCCCTCCTTTTTCTTTTTGGAGCCAGAGTCCTTGATCTAGTATCCATTTTATTCATGTGATATTTCTTCATTCTTTTCCTTCAATGTCCTTATCCGGTGATTTCTCATGAAGATGCTCAGGAAGATTCTGTTATCATTCTCTGTTTCTTGTTTCTTCTCCGGTGGATTTAATTCAAGCTTCGGTGTTGATCATATATGTTCCTCTTGTTTCGTATGTTTTCCGTGTTGGAATTTCTTATCCATGACTCTCTTATTTCTTCACATCTCTTTATTCTTATCCGGAGTGTACAAGGTATCTCAGAAGATTTGCGTTTCCATTCTTAATCCGTTCAAGCTATTTTGATGATTGTCATCTTATTCAAGCCATTTAATTCAACCGGTGCAATATCTCTTAAGCAATCTTTTTCAACGGTGATTTTCTTTTGAGTGGGCCCTAACCCACAGGTCTTTTCCAGGATCTTACCTAACTCTTCTATTTTCCGGAGTAGTATGAAATTCTTTTCAAAGTTTGACGTAAGAATGGATTTCTCATCAGTCAAATGTATCCTCCAAGATCGCTTTCACTCATTGTTGCTTCAACCTTTATATTTCCATTCTTCTGGAGTATCGCAAAAATTCTTCATGGTATTTCTCGTCGTTCTTCTCAACATTTTAAGACCGGAGAAGAGTTTCTCATAAATCTTGGCCGTCCTCTTGAAGATTCGTGGTTCTAGCTTCATGCCATCCTCATTATTGTTCCGATTGTGAGGAATTCTTTTATACCATCCGAAGCATTTCATGAATTCTTCCTATTGTGATCCTCCGAAGGCCATCATTTCAGAATATTTCTTCGTTCTCAGTTTGCAACTTCGTCCTCCAACTATTCTTAATTGATGCCTCTTCGTTCGTCTCAATATTCTTACGGTGGTTCATTCAAGTTTACTCTTCCTTGTTATCGTATTAATTCACTCGTTCTTTTCATAATCCTACCGGTGGTTCGTTGAATATTTATCCAAGGTTGTACTAGATCTCTCTTTAATTCTTTGCAACGAGAATAAGTAGTATGCCAAATCCTTTGATTGTCGCCAATTTAAATTGGTGAAGGATATGCATAACATAAATCTTATTCTAGTTTCTTCCAAGAGGTTAATCCCTTCCTTCGGAGTTTGTTCAGAAGGAATATATTCTCGGTTCTAAGTTGTTCATCTTGTTTTCCGGAGTTCCAAGTTATTTCTATTATATCATTTCAAAGCTCCATCTAATTCATCGCACGCCTTGAATCTTATTCTTTTCATCTTTCACTTATCATGCTTTCATTACCGGAGTTCACATGGTGGTTCATCAAGATTTAATTCATCCTCGAAGTCTTCATCAAGATTCTTGTTGGAGCTCAAGCATTCTTCATCATGCACTTCGAAGTGCAATTCATTCTACCTTATCTTTTTAAATGGTGTTATGTCATTCTTGACAATTTCTTTCATGTTTCATGATTAACAAGCTATCAAGAATGAGATATGTAAAACCATTATTTCTCTTTCTTGAGGAGATCTTTCGACCCTTCAACCTCTATGTTGGAGTAATCTTGGGTTATAATTCACCTAAAGTTTTCCCTGAGAATTGTTGCTATTTACGATGCATAATAATGACCCAAGTTCCCTATTATCCTCTCGGTGAAATAAATTTTCATCCCTTTGCTGCTCTCAATCAAATCAATTGTTTAAGTTAGTGGCAGAATTTCACCTCAAGTTTTGAGATGTTTTCCATAAGCCCACATCAAGCTTATTCTTTTCGTTGTTCAATTCGAACAACTCTGTTCAACCCATCTTGGTAAGGATGCTCTTTCAAATTCATTCGTGGGAGAAGTTGTCATTTTCTTCTCCGTTCTTTTCTTTCCAACGACCTAGATATATTCTTTCATTCCGGAGGCATTGTGATGTTGCTCTCTCTTTGACCATCATCTTGTTTTTTATGAAGATCATATTCTTCCCTTGCTTGTCTATTTAACGAGAGTGCCGTGTCCTCCATTCTAGTGCTCTCATCTGATCAAGTTTTGCCTCTCTTTTCAACCGGAGTGCTTATCTGAAATTTTCTTATCCCGTGTGCCATTCTTTTAATTGTTTCGGAGGCAATATGCTGTTGATTTCATCAAGATCGTCCATCTCCTCAAGCTCATGTTAATTCCTTCCATTTTTCTGACGAAGTGTTGTCCAAATTCTGTCATTCTTATTCCTTGGCTATACCGTTGCAGTTTCATATTCTTTTGGTTCGTAAGCTCTTGTCTCATGTCTTTCAACCTACAAGGTTCTCATAATGTCCCTTGTTCCTCCTTTTTACCGGAGTGCTCTTAACTTCGTTCATCTCCGTTGTATTCTTTCTTCCAAGATTGTTCAACCTCTCAAGGTTCGAGGTTTCACTCGTTTCTCAAAGAAGCAACTTTGTTTTACCTCTTCTTTTTCGTTTCTATCCGGTGCCATCTCTAGGATCTCGGGTCGAGATCCTCTGTTAGTGTGGGAGAGTTGTGACGCCCGAAGACCGACGTCCCAGAAGATTCCAGAAGTTTCGGGTTCTCCCGTGTGTTTCATTTGTGCTTGTGTTATTTATTTTGCATTGCATCATGCCATCATGCCATCAAGTCTTTAATTTCTGCAACTCAACTAAATAAATCGTATGGATCTTCGATCCATTTAAATTGAGGGATACTCACTATGGTGACTTCCCTTTATAACATATAAAAGCCTCTCAATATTATTAGGGAGCTATATTAAATTATTCCATTTGTTTGGAATTCACCATAACACACTTGCATATATTTTTTCCCATGCCTTCTCTTTCGCAATTCCTTGCCTCAAACCTTGCCAACTTTTCTTTTCCCTTTTAACGAGGCTCCTCCTAAAGTCTCAACATTTTGGACACTTTCTAGCCATGCCCTAATTCAAACCATTTGAATTAAATTCAAATGAGTTCCAATGTAACTCTTGCATTCTTGCCTCTCCTATTTTTCGTGGACCGTGGACATTTTTGCGAGCCCGAGAAAAATAACCTCATGCCCTAATTCTATTCCTAACACCACCCTCTTTCTTTTCTTTTAATTCTCTGTTTTTTTTCATTTTCTTTTCTTTTCACTCTTAATTTTAAGAGAGGACCCAGCCTTCTGGCCCAAGCCCTCAGTCCAGCAACCCAGGCCACCGCGGCCTCCCTAAGGCCCATCTGCAGTCGGCCCAGGTCTCCTAAACCTACCCTAGCCCGACCGCTCATCCTTCTCTCCCACTCCTCTCGTCCTCCCTCGCTCGCGCCGCCAGGCCTCGTCCTCTCCCCATCGCCCGCTCGTCCCCGCTCATTCTCACCTCCCTCCTCTCGATCCCCAATGCTCCTCTCCCTCTCCCTCGTTCCCTCGAGCGCCGCCCAGGCCGCCGCACCATGGCGCCCAAGGGATCCGTCCCCTCGCCTCATGCCTCCTTACTGGACCGGGACGCTCCAAGTGCTCCGCCGGCGGCCTCACCTGCATCCCCGCGTGACCTCAGCGCCGCTCATCACATGGCCGGCCGTGTCGGAGCTCCATCCCGCTGCCGTGTCGTCTCCGTTCCCGCGTCGCTCCTTGACGCCACAGCGCTGGGCTGCACGCGTGCGTGTCGCCGGAGTCCTCAGCGCCGCCAAGCCCTGTATTGACTCGCTGCTGCCCCTGCCTCCTCGCTGCCCGGCGAGCTTCGCCTGACCTCACCGTGGCCGTGACCGATACCACCATCCCTTTGTTGCTGTTGTTGTTTTGCCAAGGACCTCGGAGGCGTCAAGTTCCTCACCATGTACGTCTACGGCTCGTGTACCCCTACATCAACAACGACTCGACAAGTACCCTGCTGGTAAGACCGACGCCCGAACGATTACCTTCAGTGAAGAAACGTGTACGACTACCCTCGAAGACCCGTGGATGCGCCAAGTACCCCCTACGGACCGAGACGCCAAGTACCACTACGTGCATGTACCACTACCATCGCCCTGAAGACGTCCGATACCGCGACAAGTACCTCTACGGAAACATGAACATCTACAAAACGTGTACCACGACCCACGAGTACCACTACTTCCTCTACGACCTCGAACCCATCCCGAAACGAACGTTCCGAAGGTATAACCCCGAGACGATGACTCGTGGACTGCATGTGTTGTATGAGATGATCGGATGTTTGCATCGTGTCCGTTGTGACCCTCGCTTGCCCTGTCGTTGTCAAGTGGGAACCGGGTAACCGGGAGCACCCCACCGTCTTTGCATTCACGCTCACACCACCTTTCTTTTGCACCGGTCTCTCAACGAGTTATCGGAACCGATATGTTGCGTGGCATCATTTTCGGATTCGTCGCCGTGGCAACCTTTCTTTCCACCACGGTCACAAATGCTTCTTATCTCTTATGTTAACTTTTATCTAAAAATTGCATAAAACTTGATCATGTCATCCGCATCATGTTAACAACATTAAAATGTTAAATTGTTGTTTGCTTAAAATTGCTAAACATGCATATGGGGATTTTCCGGAATCATTGTTGTAGTTTCCGGTCTCATTTAAACTTGTTGACTTGTGTTGTTTTTCTGTGCTTCCTACCTTGCCATGTATTGCTTCGTATATAGACTTGTCTTGCATCATACCTTGCCATGTATTGCATCATATAGTCTTGTGTTGTTTTTCTGTGCTTCCTACCTTGCCATGTTTTGCTTCCTGTATAGACTTGTGGTGCATCCTATATAGAACTGTCTTGCATCATACTTCGTTGAGCATATTGTCGTGTCTCGTGTTGTGTGTTTACCGTACTGCTTGCTTCTTCTCGTTAGTGCTTGCTCCGTTGCGATCGTGAGGATTCGTTCGTATACCTGTGGTTCTTCTTCAAGGCTTCTTCTTCATCTTCTTCATGGATCCGTTCTTCTTCCTTGCGGGATCTCAGGCAAGAAGACCATACCCTTGGATACCTTTACTATCATTGCCTTTGCTTAGTTGTCTCGGTGCTATCGTTATATGTCGCGCTACCCATCTTTTATGTCAGCCCTCTCCTTGTTGCCATGAACCTCTAACCTTTGACACCTTCCTAGCAAACCATTGTTTGGCTATGTTACCCGCTTGCTAGCCCCTCTTATAGCGTTGATAGTTGCAGGTGAAGATGAAGATTGATCCATGTCGGATCTTGTTGTTGGAATATCACAATATCTATTATTATTATTAACACACCTATATACTGGGCATGGGTGGAAGGCTTGGCCTTTTGCTCGGTGTTTTGTTCCACTCATGCCACCTTAGGCGCCGATAAACCGGCATTATGTTCCTTGATTTTGCGTCCTTACACGGTTGGGTATATGGGGACCCCTTGACACTTCGTCTTTGAATAAAACTCCTCCAGCAAGGCCCAACATTGGTTTTAATTTGCCTCATAATAACAACTTAATTAATTAATTAAATTTGCATAGGGGGTCGCGCCCTCGGGATTCTTTTCTACATAGCAAGGGGGGCCAGTGCTGATGGTGTTGGTCCCAAACGGGCAACCTACGGGGCCACCTTGGGGAAACTCGAGGGCTGGTTTTACTCGTAGCTTGTCCCATCTGGACGTGGCCTGAGACGAGATACGCGCGGCTAATATCAGGGTGTCGGCACGCCGGGAGGTCTTGCTGGACTTGTTTTACCATTGTCGAAATGTCTTGTGCACCGGGATGCCGAGCGTGACCGGATTTCCCTAAGATAAGGGGTGATGATATTATATTTATCACTTCAGCTGATCGTGAGAGCTTGTGATGGGCTAAGTTGGGGCACCCCTGCAGGGTTATGATCTTTCGAAAGCCGTGCCCGCGGTTATGTGGCAGATTGGAATTTGTTAATGTCCGGTTGTAGAAAACTTGACAGAGGATCCGAAGTAAAACACACAACTGTGTGAGTAACCGTGACTATCTCTTTTCACTTTGAGAAGAGAACACGGTGGGGTTATGTTTGACTCGTAGGTAGTTCAGGATCTTTAGCGATCACTACTAGTTTGCGACCGTTTGCGTAGATGCTCATCTTATTCTTGTACTCGTAAGCTAGCCACCATATTATGCTTAGCCGCTGCTGCAACCTCACCACTACCCTCTTCCATACCCATAAAGCTTTGCTAGTCTTGATACCCATGGTTATGGGATTGCTGAGTCCTCGTGGCTCACAGATACTACAACACCAGATGCAGGTTCAGCCGAGATTGACGTAGGAGATGGGTCAGAACTTCCGGGAGTTCGATGAAGAGTTTGGCCGTATGTGTGAGACGTTTTCGACGATCAGTAGTGGTTCCTACTAGGGGCGGTCGGACCTTGTGGCTTTATGTATTTGGTATCTTTCTTTTGGATCTTCGCCCGTAGTCGGGTTGTGATGTTTTGAATGATGTTTTGCTTATGTAATGTATTGTGTGACGTGGCGAGTGTAAGCCAACTATCCTTTTGCAATTTCATCCCTATTTTTACATGAGTCGTGCAAAGATACCAAACTTGAGATCATTCTAGAATGGGCTTATACCTTTAAGTCGTGCCTCGACACGTAGGAGGTATAATCCCATCCTGGGCATTACATAGGGCCCGAGTGCCATGCTTTCAGATCTGAACCTATTATGTTTTTATGAATATATGTGTGTTCTTGATCCTATCTTGCAAGTCTTTAGTCACCTACTATGTGTTATTATCCGGCAACCCCGAAGTGACAATAATCGGGACCACCCCCGGTGATGACCGTAGTTTGAGGAGTTCATGTATTCACTATGTGTTAATGCTTTGGTTTGGTACTCTATTAAAAGGAGGCCTTAATATCCCTTAGTTTCCAATAGGACCCCGCTGCCACGGGAGGGTAGGACAAAAGATGTCATGCAAGTTCTTTTCCATAAGCATGTATGAATATATTCAGAATACATGCCTACATTACATTGGTGAACTGGAGCTAGTTCTGTGTCACCCTAGGTTATAACTTTTACATGATGAATTGCATCCAACATAATTCCCCATCACCGATCCAATGCCTACGAGCTTTTCACATATTGCTTGTTGCTTATTTACTTTTCCGCTGCTACTATTACAAAAACACTACCATTACTTTTATTGCTGCTACCGCTATCTCCATATTACTTTGCTATACTAAACTACCTTGCTGCAGATACTAAGTTTCCAGGTGTGGTTGAATTGACAACTCAGCTGATAATACTTAAGAGTATTCTTTGGCTCCCCTTGTGTCAAATCAATCAATTTGGGTTGAATACTTTACCCTCGAAAACTATTGCGATCCCCTACACTTGTGGGTTATCAACCGACAACTGGAATGAATGTGTGAACATGAATGTAAGGTCGATGAGAAATACGTACTCCCCCAAGCTTAGAATTTTGCCTAAGTTGGTCTACGCCCATGGATCAAAGTATCCCTCTCCTGGGTACTGAGGTGGATCCTAGGGTTCCACTGGTTTGCGAGCTCCTGTGGCTCCCACTGAAAGATAGGCTCGCTATGAGGATCAAGGGCCGGTGCTGGCTCTGTAACTGCAGGTTGTGGAAGCCCCCGGAATCTGTAGAGGTTGATCACACTAGTCGCGGAGGAAGTCGGTGATGCCTGCATTCTCGGCCAAATAATAGAAATCATCATAAATTCCGGCCACCTGTAAGAATGCATCGCATTGCCATTCACATGCTCGAATCTCCGTGGTACGAGGAAGATTATACTTGGGATTCTCCTTCTCCTTTGAACCCCGGCTCAAAGAGCCTCTCAACAATCTCCTCATCATTTTCTTCCTCTGAAAAAATCTGAAATTTTTAGTGAATCAAAATAAAAGTGAACCAAACTCAACAAAATTGATAGCAACTACTCCTACAAGTATCTAGAGGCTATATCATGCATCAAAACTACTTTAGACCATATAAATTTGACATGCAAGCTCAAGAACAAGGTCACTACAGCAGCATAAATTTGCAATAAATAAAACCACTAGAAAAAAACTAATTGGACCATTAGAGGAGTCACATACCGAAGAGCAATCCCCCAAAACAGTTTTGTAAATGATGGGTTGAGCAAGGAGATCGAAAATGGCAGCAAGATGAGCTAGAATGCGGGTTTGAGCTGGTGGATGATTTTTCTGGAGGAAGATGGAGAGGATGCGTGCTGGAATAAGTGGAGGGGGCCACGTGCGGCCCACAAGGATAGGGGCACGCCCTCCACCCTTGTGGCCCACTGATGCAGCCCCCTGGTGCATTCTTAGTGCCAAAAATCTTAAAATATTCTAGAAAAAATCATATTAAATTTTCAGGGCATTTGGAGAACTTTTATTTTCAGGACATTTTTTATTGCACGGATAATTCAGAAAATAGACGGATAATACTATTTTTGCTTTACTTATTCTAAATAATAGAAAGTAAAAGATGGGTACAGAAGGTGGTGTTTTCTAAATTCATCTGTCTCATGCTCATCAAAAGGAATCTGTCAATGATGTTGGTCAAGTCTCATTAACAAACCTCTTTCGAATAACATAAAATCGGAGAATTTTCGAATAACACTAGGTTACCTCAATGGGGATATGCATGTCCCCAACAATAAGTGTTGGAAATATGCCCTAGAGGCAATAATAAAAGAGTTATTATTATATTTCCTTGTTCATGATAATCGTTTATTATCCATGCTATAACTGTATTGATTGGAAACTCAAATACACGTGTGGATGAATAGACAGACTTTGTGTCCCTAGTGAGCCTCTACAGGACTAGCTCGTTGATCAAAGATGACCGCGGTTTCCAGGTCATAGACATGAGTTGTCATTTGATAACGGGATCACATCATTAGGAGAATGATGTGATGGACGAGACCCAAACGTTAACATAGCTTTTGATCGTGTCAGTTATCGCTATAGTTTTCTGCATGTCAAGTATAAGTTCCTATGACCATGAGATCATGTAACTCACTGACACCGTAGGAGTGCTTTGTGTGTGCCAAACGTCACAACGTAACTGGGTGACTATAAAGGTGCTCTACAGGTATCTCCGAGGGTGTCTGTTGAGTTGACATGGATCGAGACTGGGATTTGTCACTCCGTGTGACGGAGAGGTATCTCCGGGCCCACTCGGTAATACGTCATCTCAATGAGCTCAAAGTGACTAAGTGGTTGGTCACGGGATTATGTATTACGGTAACGAGTAAAGAGACTTGCCGGTAACGAGATTGAACTAGGTATAGAGATACCGACGATCGAATCTCGGGCAAGTAACATACCGACGAGACAAAGGGAACTGTATACGGGATTGCCTGAATCCTTGACATCGTGGTTCATCCGATGAGATCATCGAGGAACATGTGGGAACCAATATGGGTATCCAGATCCCGCTATTGGTTATTGACCTGGGAGTGTCTCGGTCATGTCTGCATGGTTTCCGAACCCGCAGGGTCTACACACTTAAGGTTCGGTGACGCTAGGGTTGTTAGTGAGAACAGTGCATGGTTACCGAAGGTTGTTCGGAGTCCCGGATGAGATCCCGGACGTGACGAGGGTCTCCGGAATGGTCCGGGGACGAAGATTGATATATAGGATGAAAGGTTTCGGAGTCCGGAAGTGTTCCGGGGAGTATCGGGAAATCGGCGGATTACCGAAAAGGGTTTCGGGGGTCCCGGAAGTGGTTCTGGGCCTAATGGGCCACAAAGGGGGGACACCACAGCCCTCATAGGGCTGTGCGCCCCCCCCTGGGCCCTCTCCTATGGCGCATGGGGGGCTGGACCCTCCTAGGGCAGCCGCACCCCCCCTGGCTTGGGGGGCAAGGCACCTAGGGGGGGAAACCCTAGGGCCTGGCCCTTGGCCGCCGCCCCCCCTGCCCTGGCCGCCGGCCCCCCTAGGGGAAACCCTAGGGCGCCCCTCCCCTCTCCACCCCCCTATATATAGTGAGGCAAAGGGAGGGCAGCAAACACACGTTTTGTGCCTCGGTGCTGCCCTCCCTCTCCCATAACATCTTCTTCTCCCGCGGTGCTTAGGCGAAGCCCTGCTGGAATCCTCCACCACCATCACCACCACGCCGTCGTGCTGCCGGTCTCTCCATCAACCTCTCCTCCACCCCTTGCTGGATCAAGAAGGAGGAGACGTCCCCGAGCCGTACGTGTGAAGAACGTGGAGGCACCGTTGCTTCGGTGCTTGGATCTTCAGCGATCTGAATCGCGGCGAGTACGACTCCATCAACCGCGTTCTTAACGCTTCCGCTTAGCGATCTACAAGGGTACGTGGATCCAACTCTCCTCTCGTAGTAGCATCTCCTAGATTGATCTTGGTGAACGTAGGAAAAATTTTTGTTTCCCATGCAACGTTTCCCAACAGTGGCATCATGAGCTAGGATCTTGCGTAGATGCTTTCTCGAGTAGAACACAAAAGGGTTTGTGGGCGTTGATGTTTAAATTGCTGCCCTCCTTAGTCTTTCTTGATTCAGCGGTATTATGGGATGAAGCGGCCCGGACCAACTTTACATGTCCACGTACATGAGACCGGTTCCATCGACAGACATGTGACTTTTGTTGCATAAGATGGCTGGCGGGTGTCTGTCTCTCCTATCTTAGTTGAATCGGAATAGAACAAGGCGGTCCTTGTAGAAGGTTAAATAGCAACTTGAATATCACCGTTGTGGCGTTGCGTAGGTAAGAAGCGTTCTTGCTAGATACCCATAGCAGCCACGTAAAACATGCAACAACAAATTAGAGGACGTCTAACTTGTTTTTGCAGGGTATGTATGTGATATGATATGGCCAATGACATGATGAGATATATTTTGATGTATGAGATGATCATGTTGTAATAATTAATATCGACTTGCATGTCGATGCATACGGCAACCGGCAGGAGCCATAGGGTTGTCTTTAATTTTGTATGACCTGCGTGTCAATCATTAAGCGCTATGTAATGCTTTACTTTATCGCTAAACGGTAGCAATAGTAGTAAGAGCATGGTGGGCGCACGACAACCCCGATGGCGACACGATGATAGAGATCATGATGATGGAGATCATGGTGTGGCGCCGGTGACGATGGAGATCATGCCGGTGCTTTGGAGATGGAGATCAAAAGCACGAGTTGATGGCCATATCATGTCACTTATGATTTGCATGTGATGTTAATCCTTTTATGCATCTTATTTTGCTTAGGACGACGGTAGCATTATAAGATGATCCCTCACTAAAATTTCAAGATAAAATTGTGTTCCCCCCGAGTGTGCACCGTTGCGAAGGTTCGTCGTTTCGAAGCACCACGTGATGATCGGGTGTGATAGACTCTACGTTCGCATACAACGGGTGCAAGCCAGTTTTGCACATGCAGAACACTCGGGTTAGACTTGACGAGCCTAGCATGTACAGACATGGCCTCGGAACACGGAAGACCGAAAGGTCAAGCATGAGTCATATAGTAGATATGATCAACATGTAGATGTTCACCATTGACACCACCTCATCTCACGTGATGATCGGACTTGGGTTGGTGAATTTGGATCATGTCACGCTCGAATGACCGGAGGGATGTCAATTTGAGTGGGAGTTATAAATAATTTGATTAGGTAGTAACTCAGTTATCATGAACAATAGTCTAAAATGTCTTTGCAAATCTTTTGTTGTAGATGGCTCGCGCAGTAGCTCCCCTGAATTTTAATGCGTTCCTAGAGAAAGCTAAACTGAAAGATGATGGGAGCAACTTTGTGGACTGGCTCCGCAATCTGAGGATCATCCTCACAGCTGCCCAAAAGGTTTATGTCCTAAATGCACCGCTAGGTGACCCCCCCGCTCCTACAGCCCCTGCAGACGTTTTGAACGTCTGGCAGACGCGTTCGGATGACTATTCGATAGTGCAGTGTGCCATGTTGTACGGCTTGGAAGGAGGACTCCAAAGGCGTTTTGAACGTCATGGTGCATATGAGATGTACCAGGAGTTGAAGTTCATCTTTGAAAAGAATGCTAAGATCGAGAGGTATGAGACCACCGATAAATTATTTGCTTGTAAGATGGAGGAGAATTCGTCTGTCAGTGAGCACTTACTGAAGATGTCTGGGTACTATACCCGCATAGCTGATCTGGGACTTGTGTTCCCGGATGAGGCTATCATTGACAGAATTCTCCAGTCACTCCCTCCAAGCTACAAGAGCTTCGTGCAGCAGTATAACATGCAAGGGATGAACAAAACCATCGCCGAGCTGTTCTCGATGCTGAAAGTCGCTGAGGCAGACATCCAGAAGGAGTATCAAGTGTTGATGGTCAATAAAACCACCAGTTTCAAGAAGAATGGCAAGGGCAAGAAGGGTAACTCTAAGAAGGGTGGCAAAGCAGTTGCTAATCCAGTGAAGAAACCCAAGGCTGGGCCCAAGCCAGAGACTGAGTGTTTCTATTGCAAGGGGAACGGCCACTGGAAGCGAAACTGCCCCAAGTATCTGGCGGACAAGAAGGGGGCCAACAACAACAAAGGTATATATGATATACATGTTATTGATGTGTACCTTACCAACTCTCGTTGTAGTGCCTGGGTATTTGATACCGGTTCGGTTGCTCACATTTGCAACTCTAAACAGGAACTGCGGAATAAACGGAGGCTGGCGAAGGACGAAGTGACGATGCGCGTGGGAAATGGTTCCAAGGTTGATGTGATCGCCGTCGGCACGCTCGCTCTTCGATTACCATCGGGATTAGTTATGAACCTAAATAATTGTTATTTAGTGCCTGCGTTAAGCATGAACATTATATCTGGATCTTGTTTATTGCGAGACGGTTACTCATTTAAATCGGAGAATAAAGGTTGTTCTATTTATATGAGTAATATCTTTTATGGTCATGCACCCGAAGTTAGGGGTTTATTCTTATTGAATCTCGATAGTGATGATACACATGTTCATAACATTGATGCCAAAAGATGTAGAGTAGATAATGATAATACCACTTTCTTGTGGCACTGCCGTCTCGGTCATATCGGCGTGAAACGCATGAGGAAGCTCCATGCTGATGGACTTTTGGAGTCTCTTGATTTTGAATCACTTGACACGTGCGAGCCGTGCCTCATGGGCAAGATGACAAGGACCCCATTTTCAGGGACAATGGAACGGGCAAGTAACTTATTGGAAATCATACATACTGATGTGTGCGGTCCGATGAGTGTAACGGCGCGCGGTGGATATCGTTATTTTCTCACCTTCACTAACGACTTAAGTAGATATGGGTATATTTACTTGATGAAGCATAAGTCTGAAACTTTTGAAAAGTTCAAGCAATTTCAGAGTGAAGTTGAAAATCATCGTAACAAGAAGATCAAGTTCCTACGATCTGATCGAGGGGGAGAATATCTGAGTTATGAGTTTGGCGATCACTTAAGAAAATGTGGAATTGTTTCACAGTTGACGCCACCTGGAACACCACAGCGTAATGGTGTGTCCGAACGTCGTAATCGAACCCTATTAGATATGGTACGTTCTATGATGTCTCTTGCCGATTTGCCACTATCGTTTTGGGGATATGCGTTAGAGACAGCTGCATTCACTTTAAATAGGGCTCCATCTAAGTCCGTTGAGACAACACCGTATGAACTGTGGTTTGGTAAGAAACCTAAGTTGTCTTTTCTCAAGGTTTGGGGTTGTGATGCTTATGTCAAAAGGCTTCAGCCAGAAAAGCTCGAACCCAAAGCGGACAAATGTGTCTTCATAGGATACCCAAAAGAAACAGTTGGGTACACCTTCTATCTCAGATCCGAAGGCAAAGTGTTTGTCGCTAAGAACGGGTCCTTTCTCGAGAAAGAGTTTCTCTCGAAAGAATTGAGTGGGAGGAAGGTAGAACTTGATGAGGTTATTGAACCTCTGCTTCAACCAGAGAGTAGCGCAGCACAGAAAGATGTTTTTGTGGAGCCTGCAGAGGTTGAAGAGGAAGCCAATGATGATGATCAAGAAGCTTCTGATCAAGTTACTACCGAACCTCGTAGGTCAACAAGGGTACGCACTGCACCTGAGTGGTATGGTAACCCTGTCTTGGAGGTCATGTTGTTAGACAACGGTGAACCTACGAGCTATGGAGAAGCGATGGTGGGCCCGGATTCCGACAAATGGTTAGAGGCCATGAAATCTGAGATGGGATCCATGTATGAAAACAAAGTATGGACTTTGGAAGTATTACCTGAAGGGCGGAAGGCCATTCAGAATAAATGGATTTTTAAGAGGAAGACGGACGCTGACGGTAATGTCACCGTGTATAAAGCTCGACTTGTGGCAAAGGGTTTTTCACAAGTTCAAGGGATTGACTACGATGAGACTTTCTCACCCGTAGCGATGCTTAAATCCGTCCGAATCATGTTAGCAATAGCTGCATATTTCGATTATGAAATTTGGCAGATGGATGTCAAAACAGCATTCCTTAACGGTTTTCTTAAGGAAGAGTTGTATATGATGCAACCGGAAGGTTTTGTCGATCCAGAGAATGCTGACAAAGTATGCAGGCTCCAGCGTTCCATTTATGGGCTGGTGCAGGCATCTCGGAGTTGGAATCTTCGCTTTGATGAGGTGATCAAAGCGTTTGGGTTTGTACAAGTTTACAATGAAGCTTGTATTTACAAGAAAGTGAGTGGGAGCTCTATAGCGTTTCTAATAT
Source organism: Secale cereale (assembly GCA_902687465.1). Taxonomy (NCBI): domain Eukaryota; kingdom Viridiplantae; phylum Streptophyta; class Magnoliopsida; order Poales; family Poaceae; genus Secale; species Secale cereale. The sequence continues at coordinate 28,117,876 of LR738711.1, read as the reverse complement.
TATATGTGGATGACATATTGCTGATTGGAAACAATATAGAATTTTTGGATAGCGTGAAGGGGTATTTGAACAAGAGTTTTTCAATGAAGGATCTCGGTGAAGCTGCTTTCATATTAGGCATCAAGATCTATAGAGATAGATCAAGACGCTTGATAGGACTTTCACAAAGTACATACCTTGATAAAGTTTTGAAGAAGTTCAAAATGGATCAATCCAAGAAGGGGTTCTTGCCGGTATTGCAAGGTACAAAGTTGAGTAAGACTCAATGCCCAGTAACTGCGGAAGATAGAGAAAAGATGAGTGTCATCCCCTATGCTTCAGCCATAGGCTCTATCATGTATGCAATGCTGTGCACAAGACCAGATGTCAGCCTTGCCATAAGTATGGCCGGAAGGTTTCAAAGTAATCCTGGTATGGATCACTGGACAGCGGTCAAGAATATCCTAAAGTACCTGAAAAGGACTAAGGAAATGTTTCTCGTTTATGGAGGTGATCAAGAGCTCGTCGTAAAGGGTTACGTCGATGCAAGCTTTGACACTGATCCGGATGACTCTAAGTCACAAACCGGATACGTATATATTCTCAACGGGGGAGCGGTAAGCTGGTGCAGTTCCAAGCAGAGCGTGGTAGCTGATTCTACATGTGAAGCGGAGTACATAGCTGCCTCGAAGGCGGCTAAAGAAGGTGTCTGGATGAAGGAGTTCATGACAGATCTTGGAGTTGTGCCTAGTGCACTGAACCCAATGACTCTGTTCTGTGACAACACTGGTGCCATTGCTCTAGCCAAGGAACCAAGGTTTCACAAGAGGACCAGACACATAAAGCGACGCTTCAATTCCATCCGCGATTCGGTCAAGGAGGAGGACATAAGTATTTGCAAAGTACACACGGATTTGAATGTTGCAGATCCGTTGACTAAGCCTCTTCCACGGGCTAAGCATGATCAACACCAAGACTCTATGGGTGTTAGATTCATTACCTTGTAATGCTAGATTATTGACTCTAGTGCAAGTGGGAGACTGTTGGAAATATGCCCTAGAGGCAATAATAAAATAGTTATTATTATATTTCCTTGTTCATGATAATCGTTTATTATCCATGCTATAACTGTATTGATTGGAAACTCAAATACACGTGTGGATGAATAGACAGACTTTGTGTCCCTAGTGAGCCTCTACAGGACTAGCTCGTTGATCAAAGATGACCGCGGTTTCCAGGTCATAGACATGAGTTGTCATTTGATAACGGGATCACATCATTAGGAGAATGATGTGATGGACGAGACCCAAACGTTAACATAGCTTTTGATCGTGTCAGTTATCGCTATAGTTTTCTGCATGTCAAGTATAAGTTCCTATGACCATGAGATCATGTAACTCACTGACACCGTAGGAGTGCTTTGTGTGTGCCAAATGTCACAACGTAACTGGGTGACTATAAAGGTACTCTACAGGTATCTCCGAGGGTGTCTGTTGAGTTGACATGGATCGAGACTGGGATTTGTCACTCCGTGTGACGGAGAGGTATCTCCGGGCCCACTCGGTAATACGTCATCTCAATGAGCTCAAAGTGACTAAGTGGTTGGTCACGGGATTATGTATTACGGTAACGAGTAAAGAGACTTGCCGGTAACGAGATTGAACTAGGTATAGAGATACCGACGATCGAATCTCGGGCAAGTAACATACCGACGAGACAAAGGGAACTGTATACGGGATTGCCTGAATCCTTGACATCGTGGTTCATCCGATGAGATCATCGAGAAACATGTGGGAACCAATATGGGTATCCAGATCCCGCTATTGGTTATTGACCTGGGAGTGTCTCGGTCATGTCCACATGGTTTCCGAACCCGCAGGGTCTACACACTTAAGGTTCGGTGACGCTAGGGTTGTTAGTGAGAACAGTGCATGGTTACCGAAGGTTGTTCGGAGTCCCGGATGAGATCCCGGACGTGACGAGGGTCTCCGGAATGGTCCGGGGACGAAGATTGATATATAGGATGAAAGGTTTCGGAGTCCGGAAGTGTTCCGGGGAGTATCGGGAAATCGGCGGATTACCGAAAAGGGTTTCGGGGGTCCCGGAAGTGGTTCTGGGCCTAATGGGCCACAAAGGGGGGACACCACAGCCCTCATAGGGCTGTGCGCCCCCCCCTGGGCCCTCTCCTATGGCGCATGGGGGGCTGGACCCTCCTAGGGCAGCCGCACCCCCCCTGGCTTGGGGGGCAAGGCACCTAGGGGGGGAAACCCTAGGGCCTGGCCCTTGGCCGCCGCCCCCCCTGCCCTGGCCGCCGGCCCCCCTAGGGGAAACCCTAGGGCGCCCCTCCCCTCTCCACCCCCCTATATATAGTGAGGCAAAGGGAGGGCAGCAAACACACGTTTTGTGCCTCGGTGCTGCCCTCCCTCTCCCATAACATCTTCTTCTCCCGCGGTGCTTAGGCGAAGCCCTGCTGGAATCCTCCACCACCATCACCACCACGCCGTCGTGCTGCCGGTCTCTCCATCAACCTCTCCTCCACCCCTTGCTGGATCAAGAAGGAGGAGACGTCCCCGAGCCGTACGTGTGAAGAACGCGGAGGCACCGTTGCTTCGGTGCTTGGATCTTCAGCGATCTGAATCGCGGCGAGTACGACTCCATCAACCGCGTTCTTAACGCTTCCGCTTAGCGATCTACAAGGGTACGTGGATCCAACTCTCCTCTCGTAGTAGCATCTCCTAGATTGATCTTGGTGAACGTAGGAAAAATTTTTGTTTCCCATGCAACGTTTCCCAACAATAAGAACATCATATTTCTTTTTAATATTAGGAAGAGGGAATTCAAAACCTCCAATGGTGATAGTTGGAATTTTTCCAATAGAATTGATGCTATTAACTTGAGGTTGTTTCTTCGGAAAGTGTACCATATGCTCATTACCATTTACATGAAAAGTGACATTGCCTTTGTTGCAATCAATAACAGCCCCTGCAGTATTCAAAAAAGGTCTACCAAGAATAATCGACATACTGTCGTCCTCGGGAATATCAAGAATAACAATGTCCGTTAGAATAGTAACGTTTGCAACCACAACAGGCACATCCTCACAAAAACCGAAAGGTATAGCAGTTGATTTATCAGCCATTTGCAAAGAAATTTCAGTAGGTGTCAACTTATTCAATTCAAGTCTACGACACAAAGAGAAAGGCATAACACTAACACCGGCTCCAAGGTCACATAAAGCAGTTTTAACATAATTTCCTTTAATGGAGCATGGTATAGTGGGTATTCCTAGATCTCCAAGTTTCTTTGGTATTCCACCCTTAAAAGTATAATTAGCAAGCATGGTGGAAATATCAGCTTCTGGTATCTTTCTTTTATTGGTAACAATTTCTTTCATATACTCAGCATAAGGAGGCATTTTAAGCATATCAATCGAACACAAACGCAAAAAGATAGGTCTAATCATCTCACAAAAGCGTTCAAAATCCTCATCATCCTTTTTTTGGATGGTTTAGGAGGAAAGGGCATGGGTGTGATGGCCTGGCTTATTAGGGATGATAGACTACTCATATAAATAAGGAATTCCTTCTTTTCCGGGAGCCCATTCGGATAGAACTCCAAAGTTAAGCGTGCTCAGCTTGGAGTAGTTTCAGGATGGGTGACCGACCGGGAAGTTGCTCCCGGGTGCGCACGAGTGAGGACAAAGTGTGCAGAAAAGACTAGTATTGATATGTGAGGCTAGTCTAGATCCCGCCAGGAGTAACGACCACCGACGGGTGTGTCCGGGGCGTTACAAGTTGGTATCAGAGCCGACCCTTGCGGTTACACGGATGTTTGTGGACAGTTTGCAGTCATGTTGTGCATGACGTTTGTGACCCGTCGTGGCACACGGCATGGCACATGTGCTGTCCTGGAAGCACAGACGGTTGTGCCTAGAGGGAACGTTCCTGTGGCCCGACGAGGACGTCGGTTCCTCTGAGTGGGGGTGTATGTGATGGTCTGGCTTATTAGGGATAATAGACTACTCATATAAATAAGGAATTCCTTCTTTTCCGGGAGCCCATTCGGATAGAACTCCAAAGTTAAGCGTGCTCAGCTTGGAGTAGTTTCAGGATGGGTGACCGACCGGGAAGTTGCTCCCGGGTGCGCACGAGTGAGGACAAAGTGCACAGAAAAGACTAGTATTGATATGTGAGGCCAGTCTAGATCCCGCCAGGAGTAACGACCACCGGCGGGTGTGTCCGGGGCGTTACAATGGGTTTCTGAACCCATGGTTCCCTTTCTTTACCATGTTTCCTAGCAATGAAGTCTCTCTTATCATAACGTTGATTCTTTGATTGTGGGTTATCAAGATCAACAGCAGGTTCAATCTCTACATCATTATCATTACTATGTTGAGCATCGGTATGAACATCATCATTAACATTATCACTAGGTTCATGTTCATTACCAGACTATGTCTCGGCATCAGAAACAGAAATATTATTGGGATTCTCAGGTGTGTCTATAATAGGTTCACTAGAAGCAGGCAAAGTCCAATCAGTTTTCCTTTTCTTTTTATTACTAGGGATAGGTTTATCAATATTAATTCTCTGAGAATCTTGCTCAATTCTCTTAGGATGGCCTTCAGGATACAAAGGTTCCTGAGTTACTTTGCCACCTCTAGTTGCAACCATAACTGCATTATCATTATTTTTACTATTCAACTCATTAAGCAAATCATTTTGTGTCTGAAGTACTTGTTCTACTTGAGTGGTAACCATGGAAGCATGTTTACTAATAAGTTTAAGATCACTAGAAGTTCTAGTCACAAGATCACTCAAGCGGTCAAGCATATATGCATTACGTTTTAGTTGTCTACTAACATAAGCATTGAAGTCTTCTTGTTTAACAATAAAATTATCAAACTCATCTAAGCATTGGCTAGCAGACTTATTATGAGGAATATCACCTTCATCAAATCTATAGATAGAATTTACCTCTACTACCTATGTCGGGTTATCAAGACCATGTATTTCTTCAATAGGCGGTAAATTATTGACATCTTCAGCTTTAATTCCTTTTTCCTTCATAGATTTCTTCGCCTCTTGCATATCCTCGGGACTGAGAAATAGAATGCCTCTTTCCTTCGGAGTTGGCTTCGGAGTTGGTTCAGGAAGAGTCCAATCATTATCGTTACTCAATATATTATTCAATAGTTTTTTAGCATGTTCAATAGTTCGTTCCCTCAAACCACAACGAGCACAACTATCTAGGTGGTCCCTACAAGCATCGGTTAGTCCATTATAAAAGATATCAAGTATTTCATTCTTCTTGAGAGGATGATCCGGAAAAGTATTAAGTAATTGGAGAAACCTCCCCCAAGCTTGTGGGAGACTCTCTTCTCCAATTTGCACAAAATTAAATATTTCATATAAGGCAAGTTGTTTCTTATGATCAGGAAAATATTTTGCAGAGAAGTAGTAAATCATATCCTGGGGACTCCACACACAACCAGGAGCAAGAGAATTAAACCATAACTTAGCATCACCCTTTAACAAGAAAGGAAACAATTTAAGAATATAATAATTGCGAATTTTTACTCATGAGCAAATAGGGTGGCTATATCATTTAATTTAGTAAGACGTGCCACAACAGTTTCAGATTCATAACCATGAAAAGGATTAGATTCAACTAAATTGATTAACTCAGGATCAACAGATAATTCATAATCCTTATCAGTAACACGGATAGGTGAAGTAGAAAATTCAGGATCATATTGCATTCTAGCATTCAAAGATTGTTCTTTCCACTTGCGTACTAATTTCTTAAGATCATTCCTATCCTCACAAGCAAGAAAATCTCTAGCTACTTCTCCTTCCATAACATATCCCTCGGGAACAATAGGCAATTCATATCTAGGGGAAATATGTCTAACATGTGTTTCAAAGTTTTAAATATCATAAATTTCATCAGTTTCAGAAATATTCTCATCTTCAGCATGTTCAATAGTATTGGCTCTAGCAAGATGTTTATCAAGTAATTCACCCAATGGCACCGTTTCATCATAAGCATCATTTATAATAGAAGTGGCATCATCAATATCATGCGACATATCAGAATCAATAGCAGGTGTACGTGTCGCATGTTTACTCAAAATAGACGGTGAATCAAGGACGGATCTAGATGGCAGTTCCTTACCTCCCCTCGTTCTAGAGGGAACGATCTTGGTTCTGTCATCCTCCAGATTCTTCATATTCTTCATAGTGATCAACAGATTAAATCCCAAGTAACTCAGAGAGTAGAGTTGTGCTCCCCGGCATCGGCGCCAGAAAAAGGTTTTGATAACCCACAAGTATAGGGGATCGCAACAGTTTTCGAGGGTAGAGTATTCAACCCAAATTTATTGATTCGACACAAGGGGAGCCAAAGAATATTCTCAAGTATTAGCAGTTGAGTTGTCAATTCAACCACACCTAGAAAACATAATATCTGCAGCAAAGTATTTAGTAGCAAAGTAATATGGAAGCAACGGTAACAGTGGCAAAAGTAACAGTAGCAGTTTTGTAGTAATGGTGATAGTAGCAGTAACGAAAGTAAATAAGCAAGTATCAATATAGAATGAACTCGTAGGCAATGGCGGCAATGATAGGTGTTGGATAATATACATCATGTAGCAGTTATAACCTAGGGTGATACAGAACTAACTCCAATTCATCAATGTAATGTAGGCATGTATTCCAAATATAGGCATACGTGCTTATGGAAAAGAACTTGCATGACATCTTTTGTCCTACCCTCCCGTGGCAGTGGGGTCCTAATGGAAACTAATGGATATTAAGGCTCCTTTTAATAGAGTATCGGACCAAAGCATTAGCACTTAGTGAATACATGAACTCCTCAAACTATGGTCATCACCGGAAAGTGCCCCGGTTATTGTCACTCCGAGTTTGCCGGATCATAACACATAGTAGGTGACTATAGACTTGCAGGATAGGATCAAGAACACACACACACACACACACACACACACACACACACACACACACACACAGATATATATATTCTTTGAAAACATAATAGGTTCAGATCTGAAATCATGGCACTCGGATTCTAGTGACAAGCATTAAGCATAGCATAGTCATAGCAACATTAATCTTAGAACATAGTGGATACTAGGGATCAAACCCTAACAAAACGAACTCGATTACATGATAAATCTCATCCAACCCATCAGCGTCCAGCAAGCCTACGATGGAATTACTCACGTACGGCGGTGAGCATCATGAAAGTGGTGATGAAGGATGGTTGACGATGACGACGACGACGATCTACACTCTCCGGAGCCCCGAACAGACTCCAGATCAGGTCTCCCGATGAGGAACAGAGGTGGCGGCGGCTCCGTATCGTAAAACGCGATGAGATCTTCTCTCTAATTTTTTTCTCCCCGAAAGAGATTATATGGAGTTGGACTAGACGTTGGTGGAGCTTCAGGGGGGGCACAAGGTAGGGGCGCGCCCCCCACCCTCGTGGCCAGGGTGTGCGCCCCCTTCGGTGATTCTTTCCATCAATTTTTTTATATATTCTGAAAATATTCTCCGTGAAGTTTCAGGTCATTGCAAGAACTTTTATTTCTACACAAAAATAACACTAAGGCAATTCTGCTGAAAACAACGTCAGTTCGGGTTAGTTCCATTCAAATCATGCAAATTGGAGTCCAAAACAAGGGCAATAGAGTTTGGAAAAGTAAATACAATGGAGACGTATCAATGTTCCAGGAGTTGAAGTTTATTTTTGTAGACGTATATTTGCAACTCTAAACAGGAACTACGGAATAGACGGAGGCTGGCAAAGGACGAAGTGACAATGCGTGTGGGAAATGGTTCCAAGGTTGATGTGATCGCCGTCGGCACGTTCGCTCTTCGATTATCATCGGGATTAGTGATAGACCTGAATAATTGTTATTTGGTACCTGCATTGAGCATGTACATTATATCTGGATCTTGTTTCTTCCAGTTTTTTTTTTGCTTTTTCTCATTGGTTTTCTTTGGTTTCGAACCCTTTTTTTAGCCCTTTTTTAAACACATGTCTAATTTTTCAGCAACATTTTTATTGTACACATGGAACATTTTATGAATATATGTTTTCTAAGATTTTTTGAATACATGTTCAATAGTTTTAAAATACAAATTGGATTTTTAATGTAAATTAAAATATTAAATTATGTAAACATATTTTTTACATTGTATACACATTTTTATTAAAAATGTACAGGGAATTTTTTGAAACATGTGAATTTCTTTAAAATGCAGCGTATATTTTTTGTTGGCAATGAAAATTTTATTTACCTGCACAAAAAAATTTAGAATAATTAAAGAATTTTCAAACATCAAGAACATTTTTTGTAATGCGATAATATTTCGTTAAACTGTCACATGTGAACAGTTTTAAAATAGCTCACGTACATATCTTTTTGTTACATGTGAACAGTTTTTTAAATTATATTTTGTGATGGTATGAAAAAAATTGCTTGTCACAATTTTCTTGACATTGTACAGACATTAAAAAATTACATACATTTTTTCAAAATGGTGGAATATTTTTAATTGTCACGATTTTATAAATGCTATCAGAATAGTTTTTATAAGGTGCTAGAACTTTTGTGAACATAGTACTAGTGTTTATCGAAACGTTTTTAGCATTTAAGCTATTTTGTTTCTATTGCAGAAATATAATTAAAAGTAATAATACAAAAAGCAAACAAAAACAAGCGTTAGGGAGTGTGTCATCCTCTGGCACACTGATCCGGCCCAATAACAGACTACTGAAGGCGAAGCCTTACTCTGTCGGGAGCAACTACTTGGCGAGCGCTCCTTCGTGAGCCTCCCAATGATCAGCATCATTTGGCGCACTCGCAGCCGCCGCCATGTGTCGCGTTCTGGATGCTTTCTACGGATTTTTTTTTTATTTTTCCGCACGCATTTTAGGCTTTTTAACTTTTTTTTGGTTTATTTTTTCTTTTTGGTTTTCCATCGGTTTTGTTTAGCTTTTGGGCAAAAAAAAATTCAATTTTTTTACACAAAAAAACTCGTTTATTTTCGTCCACGAGAGGCACGTTTTTGCTTTCGCGAGAACCACGGTTGTGCTTTCAGCCTCTAGATGCTTCCTTTCACGCTCTGGATGCTTCGAAAACGAACAAAAAACATGTTTTATGTTTTTTCTTCCGCGAGAGGGACGGTTGTGCTTTCGCGGGAGGCCCCGTACCTCTCGCAAACGGAAAAAACGTGGTTTCTGTTTTTTCTTCCGCGAGAGGTACGTTTTTTCTTCCGGTAGAGGCACGGTTGTGTTTTCGCGAGAGGCACAGCCATGCCTATCGGAAATGAAAAAAACGAGTTTTCTATATTATTTTCTTCCACGAGAGGCGCGTTTTTGCTTCTGCAAGAGGCACGGTTGTGCATTTGTGAGAGGCACGGCCGTCCCTCTCGAAAACGAAAAAAATGTGTTTTCTATTTTATTTTTCTTCCGCGAGAGTCACGTTTTTCTTTCCGCGAGAGGCACGGCCTCTTTCGGAAAGGAAAAAAGTGCTCCTGGTTCGGTTTTTTCATCGGGTTTTTAGTCCGATTTTTTCCCAAAAAAATGTTCGTCAAAACGTATCAACGTGGGATCTAGTTTTGAAGATCTCGGCATGAGGAATCCAACGGTGAAAATGATCCATGATTTGGACGCACGGTTTAAGAGATAACATATTTTAAATAAACGGATGCACGAAAAAAGGAAAACTTGAGAAGGTCGGAGTGATATTTGAAACGAGTACCCCGTAATTAATGATTTCGCGCTCTGTTTCGCAGCAAGCCTCTCATACAAGGCAATTCCTATTTGCCACCCGCATTCGGCAAATGGGTGCTCCTATGTGGCGCCTAAAGCGCCCCTTGGGGAACCGGCGCTCACCCCC
>LR738711.1:28072214-28107943 GCA_902687465.1 Secale cereale | reverse complement strand
CCCCCCCCACCCACAATAATGTGATGGCCCATGTAGAGTGCCAGGTCCGACGCGCTTGACAAGATTTTCTGGCTCGCGCACATTTTAACTAGTCGCGGTTAACCTATCCATTAGTCAGCGCCTGGTTATTAAAAAAATTAAATAAAAAAACAGGAAGGAGGAAAAAAATCGGGAATTAAAAATGTTCATGGATATTGGAAAATGTTCACGAATATGAAGAAAAGGATGATCATTTCTGAAAAAGTTCTTTGGTTATGAAAACAAATTCACCAAAATTTGGAAAAAGTCTGTCGGTCTTGAAAAAAGTTCATAAATTTTGAAAATTTCATCAATATTCCAAAATAATTTCGTCCAGTTTGGAAAAATCATTTATTTGAAAAAAATCATCAAAATTCAAATAATTCATGAATCTAAAAAAAGTTCGTTGATTTTTGTTAAAAATGATTCAATTAATAAAATTCGTTTATTTACAAAACAAATTAACATTTTTGCAAACAAGTCATCGGGCCAGGATGAAGAGAAAAACCTGAAAATGAAAAATGAAAAAAGAAAAGGAAAAGAACGAACAAAAAAACTTTAAAGGTTAGCACTAGTTCTCATCCCTAGTTTATGGTTTGACTAAGTTACTATGTATATTTGTGTGTCGCTGTGTTGTCAGGCCACAACTTTATGTAGGGATTACAATATAATTTGATTCCTTCTTCTCTTTGTAAATTGTAGTTTGTGTTATAGTACTGATCTGAACCTTGTGTTTATACTCTGCACTCCCTGTAGTTATAGTACTTTGTACTGAACTGAAGCTTGTGTTGTCTATTGTGCCACGATAACAACTAACAAGTTTGATTATTTTTTCTCTTTGTAATTATACTTTGTATTGAACTGAACCTTGTGTTATCTATATGTACCATGATAGGATAGCAAGCTTTACTTCTTTATGTCTTGGATTTGGCCCTTGTGCATGTGTTGCTCCTCTATCTTGTGTTATCTATATGTACCATGATAGGATAGCAAGCTTTACTTCTTTATGTCTTGGAAATTTGGTAGCTGAAATATTTTATTTTTTGTTATATTTGCCTTTTTTCTTTTTGCAAACTCTATTTTGAAATGTAGCATGTTATTAGCGTGTTATAACTTGTGTAGCATTTAGAGAAGGGCCTTGCTATATTCTGTAGCACGCTATACAACGCGTGTTTTTGCAGATTAAATCACAGAGAAAAAGAATGTCACATGGGCCGGCCTAGCGCGGGGCACTTCAGGCACTCGTTTGCAGAAGTGCTAGTAACGGGCGGCTGAAGCGCCAAATAAGAAGCGCCGCGGCAAATGGTCGGCTGGCCCAATTTGCGGCATTGCTGCGTGTTGCTGTTTCATTTTGTTCATTCGTTATTTGTTTTGGTTTTCTTTTTCCGGCTGTTTCATGTTTTTTTTATTTTTCGTTTGTTTGATTTTTCTTTATTTTTTCTTTTTATTTCCATTAATACACGGCAAAAAAATTCGTTAACACTTGATGAACACAATTGTTTCCCATTTCTGTCTCTATTTCTTTCTTTTGCATTATCCGTTTAATTGATTATTTTCTTTTTTCCATGTATATTGTACAAAGTTCATTTCATGTTTATATACAAATATGTTCATCATATATCGAAGGGAATGCTCACCCTATACAAAAATGTTTATAGAAAATGTTAAATGTGCATATTAAAATTATTCAGAATATCTCACAGAAATTTCAATGTCTATCCAGCGTAATCACGAAAATATTCAATGTGTATTCATATATTTTTTAGCATATATAAAAATATGTTCAACGTATATTACAAAAAAATCATAGTATATAAAGAAATTCAAAACATTGTTCAATTTTTTCACTTTAAAAAATAGTTTGGAATTTGAAAAAAATTTCGCAATTTCAAAACATGTTTACATTTTCTAAACCATTGCTCACATATTTTAAAAGTGTTGGCCGTTTTCAAAATTTGTTCAGAATTTTAAATTCTTTGTACACAATTTTCTTCAATTTTTCTAATAAAAAAACCAGAAGAAGTTCGGTACTTAAACTATCTCGCTGCATGTCAATCAGCTAAACTGAACAGGTCGATTGGTATGTCAAGAGCTCTCTCTCCCGCTCACACTCCCGCTGGTATATTTTTTACGCGCTAGAGTTCTTGAAGTTCGACTATTTGCCGCCCGCGAGTAGCAAATAGGAGCTCTCGCATGCACATAGCCCCTCCGGAGATAAACTTGAGTGGCTGCAATCTTTGCCTCGGGAAAAGGAAAAAAAAGTAACCAGAATATGTATTTTTGGTCAAATCTGAACTACCCAAACGAAATTTCTCCCGACACGGAGCCGTGAGCGGACCGTGACATATTTGGTGCTCTTGCTCCCCATCGTTTTCCTGTGGCTGTGTGTTTTCAATCCATTATAAATCACGTCGGTCTCATGCCAGATCTCTTCTACAGCGAACCTGCCATTAATCCACAATTACTAGGACGTTGGCTCGATTTTTCTGGGGCCACCAACATTCTGGTCTGGATGCTGTGTGCGTAGGGCGATGGTACACCGCACATGTACATGGAGTGTGAAATCCCAGGACGGGAACGGCGCCAGTTTCTTCTTCTGAAACGAGGACGACCACGGCACACACGGAGAAGTCACTGTTGCCGTCGCGGAAACATCACGCGAACAGGAGCTTGAGTTGAAGTGATGAGTTGTCGACGCAGGGAGAGACAAGGTTGTAAGAGCATCTGCGGCCGGCCGTGTCAAACCCGCCTTATATATTTGGGCCTGTCGTTCGGTCACTGGCCGATCACGAACTTTTAATCCAAATGGATCTCAGATGTCTGGGCTGGCCGGCAACCCTCATTTCCAGCTCAAATATGAGGTGGATATGGGGCGCTCTGGTACGTTCGCCACGTTGGACACGACAGCCCGACCCCACCTCAAAGTGCACCAAATTCATAAAACCCTTCCTCCTCCTCCTGCCGCTCTCCAATCTTTCTCGCGCCCGAGCTCTCGCCGTCCTCCACCCTTGCTCCGCATCCTCACCATCAGTCTCGATCCACCACCGAAAATGTCGTTCAGCCCATCCCCAACAGTCGCGACGGACACATGGTCCGCCTCGTTCGTCGGCGCCCCTTCATCGGTTCCGTCTTGCAAGGCGGAGAATGTGGCCCGGAAGGTGCAGCGACGCCGGCAGCGAGAGAGGGAGGTGGCGGCGGCGCAGGGAGGTTTAGACATGCTCGAAGCTCTCTCCCCATCGCGCCCGGATCCCCGCACCCCTTCCATCCGAGCAACGAGCGGATTATGCCGTCCGACCCCGTTGGGACAGAGGGTGATTTCACGGCCGGCTGGGCCATTCTGGAGAGCTTTCCGCCGACGCAGATGCCGGCAGTCGGCGTATGTGACACGTCGCAGCTCGTTCGGGCGGCGGCGGTGCCCGTGCTGCCCTCGACATGTTCCCTTGACCTGTCCGGTCAAATTTTTGCATAGACCACTAGTTCATTTTGCATATGATGAATGCAGCAAACCATGATCATGTAGGAGGCGTTCATGTCAAACATGATCAATGACAATGAAGATCTGACCGAAATAGAGTACGAATTGGAGGTCACCACCGCATTTGAAGTTGGGAGAACATACGATCCCAATCCAAGCAAGAAGAAGAAGAAGACAAAAGACGGCGAAGGCAAGAGGTCCGTCATTCTAAAGACATGAGGACATCTTGTTGGTCAAATCTTGGTTGGATACAATAGTGGATCCAATATGTGACACCGAGCGAAAGGGGAACATGTATTGGGAGAAGATTTTGAAGGAGTATCATGAACAAAAGGAGTATGTGGAGCCACATCCTATCGCGACCACCCGCAATGTGGCATCTCTCCAACATTGACAAAGGACCATTCAAGGGGGAGTGAACAATTACGTCGGCTACTACTCACAAGTGACCAAACGCTCAATTGCTTCCTCTTGTCGTCATTTGGATATGCTTCTCGTGTTTGCATTCTCGTGCTCATACATATGTTATTTGGTAGACAGGGGTGGCGGCCAATTTGTATCACGAGTTGGAGAAGAAGTCGTTTGCTTTTAGCCATTGTTGGATCATATTGAATGGTAAGCGAAGTGGAATCAAGTTGTGGCCGACCTCAAGTCCGGCAAGAAGAGGAACGATGGCTCAAGCTCCCACCAATCAATTGGGTTGTACGATGATGAGTATGATGTTGTCATCACGAATGGAAGAGCCACAGTGCCAAAGGATAACCGACAAGTCAAGGGAAACAAGTGGGAGAAGGCATGGGCCTCTCAAGATGCCGCAACTACAAAAATATCGTCCACATGGACAGACATTTTTCGGTAAGGGAGAACAAGAAAGAGGAGAGGTAGAAGTTCATGTTGGATGCGCAAAAGGAGAGGATGGAGTCGGAACGTAAGAGGGCGGAGAAGAAGCTCGAAATTGAGAGGGAGTAGATCGAGTTGGAGAAGCAACATGCGGCGATCAAATGGGAACTCGAGAAGGCCAAGACATTTGGCGATATTGAGCTTGAGAAGGGCATGTTGCAACTCGCACGGGACGCAGAGGATGTGAGGATCATGTTGGCGAACGAAACCCTCTTGGATGAGCATGCAATGAAGTGGCTTACAGATAAGAAGAACGAGATCAACGTTTGTATGGGAGTACGAGGCGGCGAGGGCGGCTGCGGCCAGGATGCAGGCGGAGGAGGCATCCCAGATGCAGGCGGAGTAGGACGCATTCCGCCTGGAGCAGGACACATTCCACTCGGTGCAGGCACCCAGCCTGTGATCCAAAGCCATCCATCACACTCGGACATTGATTTCATTTTGGCTTGTCCACTTTGTTGAATTATGGTTTGCTTTGTTTTGTTTCGAACTGTTGAATTCGACAATTTTTATCGTATGATCACCGTGCATGGATTAGAGGATCGGCATTTGAGATATGTGGATGTGCGGGGCAACATATGACGGTCCGACAGGCGTTGTCTGTGGATGTACCCGCGGGCGTATAGGGGAGTGGATTTGCCAAGCCCGGTTGTATATGCTCTCAAAAGGGATAGCGAGGAGATTGGTGGAATTGTTCTATGGATTGCTTCAGCCTTGTGGGCATATATATAGGATTACATGATCAACTTGGAGTATAAGACAAGGTAGAATAAATCCTACGCTATCCTATCTTTCCTAACTAATCACGATAGTCAGCAAGCCCCCGCGGTCACAATGGTAGCGACACAGACGGTGAGACCGGAGAAGAATCCGAAGGTAAGCCGTCGGACATCCTCACAATGGTAGTGACGCAGATGGTGCCTCGCCCAGATCTCCTACATGGTACCGGCACTGCGGCGTGAGCATAGTGTATGTGGTTATCTTCTATCAGACCATGGCGAAGCCGGAGAGCGTGCGAAAAGCGGCGGAGTGGGAGAGAAGGTGTATAGGCACGGGCTGGCGGCACGGAGAGGAAGGAGGTGGATGGGCTAGGGTTTGGGGATGTCGGCCGGCTTAAATAGACGGATTGGGCCTCGAGCTGCGAACCGGAGCGGCGCCACGCGGAGTTCACACACCCCCACCGGAGAAGACCTCTGTCAGACCACCGGGTTTCCAGGCGATTCCGCTTGGGACCCCATCATTAGTCCGACGTGTTGGACGCGGCCGGACTCGGGATGGTGCTCTCCGACGAGGATGAGGAAAAGCGGGTGAAGTCACGGATTAGGTTTACTGTCAATGACCACGAGGCATGCCCCTCTAGTGGAGGGGTGATGGATTTCGATGAGGACGGCGATGACTTCGACGCGTACCTCCAGCGTAATGCTCCGCCAAAGAGCTAGGTCTATCGTAGTAGTGTTTAATATTTATGAAGTTTCGCGTTTAATGTGCAACATTTCATACTAAATTACAAAAAAGTCAGTGAATATATGTGTTCTTAGTTCATGTTTCAATTTTCTAGCACAAGTTTTAGGGTTGCTCAAAAAAAAATTCTCGTACCGTAAAACCCTCCCTTTCCTCACCTAAAACCATTTTTTGGGAACCAAATTTTTAGGAGGTTGTTGGACATGCTCTAACCTGTCCTCATTGCGATCATATGCAAGATATTCAGAGACGCTTTTAAGAAGGTAAACAACGTCTGATGACGCTGCCATCACTGGCATGGAGTCATATTGATCAAGAAGCTTGGGCCCAGAGCTACACACAACTGCCATCGAACTTGGGATAGGTCCGGCCTAGTCAATAACCTCCAACGTCGCTTCCCCTCTAACTGGTCACGGTCTAGTAAGAAGAAGTACTATGCGACTATGCCTCCATGGAGCATCACCGGAGACGACCCCCATCGAGGAACAAGGCTTTTGCCCAAAGCCTTATGCCTTGCCACTCAAACCCTGGGGAAGAGGCAGGCCGTTACGTGCCGAAATCATAAGCGGCGAACAAGACAAAAACAATAAGAACGACATAACGACCAACACATCATCATGGTGGACCCCAATTCCCGGCAACCTTTTTCCATTTGTTCTTGTACTCTTCTTCTCAAGTATGGCATGTAGCTGACACAAAAATTTGTCCCGTGCGAGGTATTTACCCAAAAGCAACATGGATGGGGTTAGGGTAACAACTTGGTAACACATTAGAGCCAGTTCAGAAAAAACCACCAACTTAGCACTGATTGGCTCATAAGCTCTCAAAAACAGCGGATCTGACCGGTTGGTCCCACTTGTCAGGATGATGTGGAGTGTCTATGTGTACAAATTTCTGAGGTGGACAAGGGACCCATTTTTCAATGACTAGAGTGGTTCTTTTTTCTCTTCGATTCTTCCTCTATTTTCCCAGGTATTTCAACAAGCAAGTTGTGGGCAGCGCACCACCGAGGTTGGCCGGCACCGAGACTGGTGCACCACCGCACTGCTATGTTCGCTCGCAGTCCTAGGTCTCGCGCACTGCGTGCCACCGTGCCACTCGCTGCCCTCACTAGTCGTCGGTCATCTGTGCGGCCTTCCTGGGTCACCAAGCATCACAGCATGCTCTGAGCGCCCTTGAGCCATTCGCGTGGGTTGTATGCCCACCACGGGTCCGCGGCCTCCCTACCATAGATGGACGAGGCTGGAGGTGCCCTCCATCGCACGTTACACGTCCATGGCCTCCATGAGCAGCACTGCGACGTGCTACTTCTCGAGCTTGCGTTGTATTCCCTCGAAGAGGAAAGGGTGATGCAACACAGTAGCGTAAGTATTTCCGTCAGTTTTTGAGAACCAAGGTATCAATCCAGTAGGAGACCACGCGCAAGTCCCTCGCACCTGCACAAACAAATAAGAACCTCGCAGCCAACGCGATAAAAGGGGTTGTCAATCCCTTCTCGGTCACTTACGAGAGTGAGATTTGATAGATATGAAAAGATAATATTTTGGTATTTTTTGGTATAGAAGCAGAAAGTAAATAATGCAAATAAATAACGGCAACAGAAATTGGCAAGTTGACGGGAAATTAATATAATAAAGGTAGACCCGGGGCTATAGGTTTCACTAGTGGCTTTACTCATGATAGCAGAATTCTATGGTGGGTGAACAAATTACTATCGAGCAATTAATAGAAGCGCGTAGTTATGAGAATATCTAGGCATGATCATTATATATAGGCATCACGTCCGTGACAAGTAGACCGAAACGATTCTGCATCTACTACTATTACTCCACACATCGACCGCTATCCAACATGCATCTAGAGTATTAAGTTCATAAGAACAGAGTAACGCCTTAAGCAAGATGACATGATGTAGAGGGATAAACTCATGCAATATGATATAAACCCCATCTTTTTATCCTCGATGGAAACAATACAATATGTGCCTTGCTGCCCCTGCTGTCATTGGGAAAGGGCACCGCAAGATTGAACCCAAAGCCAAACACTTCTCCCATTGCAAGAACTATAGATCTAATAGGCCAAACCAAACCAATAATTCGAAGAGACTTGCAAGGATATTATAATCATACGTAAAAGATTTCAAAAAAGAATCCAATATTGTTCAAAGATAATCTTGATCATAAACCCACAATTCATCGGATCTAGACAAACACACCGCAAAAAGATTACATCGAATAGATCTCCTCGAAGATCGAGGAGAACTTTGTATTGAGATCCAAAGAGAGAGAAGAAGCCATCTAGCTAATAACTATGGACCCCGAAGGTCTGTGGTAAACTACTCACAACTCATCGGAGAGGCTGTGGTGTTGATGTAGAAGCCCTCCGTGATCGACCCCCCCCCGGTGGAGCTCCGGAACAGGCTCCAAGATGGGATCTCATGGGGACAGAAGGTTGCGGCGGTGGAATTAGGGTTTCGTCTGTTGCCTCGATGTTTTCAGGATATGAGAGTATATATAGGCTGAAGAGGCACGTCGGGGGAGCAACAGGTGGCCCACGAGGGTGGGGGCGCGCCCCCTGCCCTCGTGGCCACCGACTTCGCTTCCTGGCATGTACGCTAAGTCTTTCGTGTTGATACTGTTCCAAAAATAACTCTCCCAAAGGTTTCATTCCGTTTGGACTCCGTTTGATATTCCTTTTCTGCAAAACACTGAAATAGGCAAAAAAACAGCAATCTGCACTGGGCCTTGAATTAGTAGGTTAGTCCCAAAAATGATATAAAAGTGTATGATAAAGCCCATTAAACATCCAAACCAGAATATATAATAGCATGGAACAATAAAAAATTATAGATACGTTGGACACGTATCAAGCATCCCCAAGCTTAATTCCTGCTCGTCCTCGAATAGGTAAATGATAAAACAGAATTTTTGATGTAGAATGCTAACCAACATAATTCTCAATGTAATTTTCTTTATTGTGGCATGAATGTTCAGATCCAAAAGATTCAAGACAAAAGTCTTTATTGACATAAGAATAATAATACTTCAAGCATACTAACAAATCAATCATGTCTTCTCAAAATAACATGGTCAAAGAAAGTTATCCCTACAAAATCATATAGTCTGGCTATGCTCTATCTTCATCACACAAAATATTTAAATCATGCAAAACCCCGGTTTCAGCCAAGCAATTGTTTCACACTTCAATTTTTTCAAACCTTTCAATTTTCACGCAATACATGAGCGTGAGCCATGGATATAACACTATGTGAAATAGAGTGGTGGTTGTGGAGAAGACAAAAGAGGAAGATAGTCTCACATCAACTAGGTGTATCAATAGGCTATGGAGATGGCCATCAATAGATATCAATGTGAGTGAGTAGGGATTGCCATGCAACGGATGCACTAGAGCTATAAGTGTATGAAAGCTCAACAAAACAAACTAAGTGGGTGTGCATCCAACTTGCTTGCTCACGAAGACCTAGGGCATTTGAGGAAGCCCATCATTGGAATATACAAGCCAAGTTCTATAACGAAAATTCCCACTAGTATATGAAAGTGACAAAACAAGAACTCTCTATCATGAAGATCATGGTGCTATTTTGAAGCACAAGTGTGGAAAAAGGATAGTAACATTGCCCCTTCTCTCTTTTTCTCTCATTTTCCCCCTTTTTTATTTTTCTTTAGGCCTTTTCTCTTCTTCTTTTATGGCCTCCTCTTTTTTTCTTTTATTACGTCCAGAGTCTCATCCCGACTTGTGGGGGAATCATAGTCTCCATCATTCCTCACTGGGACAATGCTCTAGTAATTGTCGGTGTACTAAGATAGGGGTACCTTAGTACCCCAACTTGTGCACGGGCAGTTGCAGCTTCCCGCGGCAGGGTCTGCCACGTGCTTGCCGGAAACCTCTCTGGTCCCTATAAAACCATTCAAGAACAAAGTATACAAGACAGAAGTTCAAGGCCCCGGCAAGTGGAGCTTGCCGGGAAGGCCGTCCCAGGCTCAGAATCATCACACTAACACAAGACCCTGGCAAGAGGAGCTTGCCAGGAAAATCAAAAGACTGCATCTCAAAGGACATGCCTCGGCGCACCCTGCGCCCCGGCAGGGCCCGGGGAGCGACAAGCTTCCGGGCCCGGCAAGATCAAGACCCCGGCAAGGTGCTTGCCGGGGGAGGCCTGCACTGTGTGCCCGTGCTCCAGCTCATCGGCCCACGCGTCGCCCTGGGGCCCTTCCAGGGACGCGTGGCGGATGGCTGTGCAGCCAGCGGGACACGGTGGCACTCCACGGTGACGAGGCTACCGCCGTGGCGAACGGAGACGCATGGACGGGTGCTTTTGGGGTCGACGGCGACGGGCATTTAATGCTCTTGTCCCCCATTGTCAAAGTAGGTGAAGACCACTGTTCATCCACTGTTCATGCACTGTTCCCGTACTATTACAACTACCATCAAAGTTACATTTTTGCCCTTCTTCTACGTTGACACCTGTCGGTGACCCCTTGAGCTATAAAAGGAGGCCCATGCACAACGTAGAGGGGGTTCGAATCCTTAGCAACTCTCACGCTCGGCGTAGCTAGTACTGTAGCTCTTCAAGCTCCCGAGCTCAATACAACCAAAGCAGGAGTAGGGTTTTACGCGTCCATCGCGGCCCGAACCTGGGTAAACTGCCCGCGTGTGTTCTACGATCTGCTCTTTGTGCTCCCTCCGCTCCCTTACCGCAACGTACAAGGGGCTCCGGTCCCATAGATGCTCGTGGTGGACAGTTTCCCCCGACATCTTTGGCGCGCCAGGTAGGGGGCGTCGAGGTTTTGCGAACCTGATCCGGCGCTCACGCGGGCGCATTCTTCATCAACCTCTCCAGCTTCATCAACTTCATCAGCAACAGCATGGCCCCGAAGAAGAAGGCATCGGAGGTCGCGGGCCCGTCTGCGTCTGTTCCACCGCCACCAGAACCAACGGTGGGTGGAGGAGACGCCGTCGGAAGGGTGGTCGCCGGTGAGGAAACTCACGGCGCCACCAAATCCAAGGACAAGACGGACGACCGAGCCTCGGTGTCCGTAGACGCGCCACGTCCATCTCAGCAGACGACAACCCAGCAGCGCCGTGGTACGGGAGGTACCATCCGCTTGCTGGGGCAAGGACAAACCGGAGGTTCGCGGGATGCTCCAGGCCACCGTCCTGGCACGAGCAAGGCGCGGTCGCCGGGGCAAGAAACTGCTCCTTCTAACCCTGTTAGAAGTCCGAGCATATCTCGCTCCTCGCACCGCTCGCCCCCGCTCCCCTCCTCTCCAGCAGAGGCATTCGCAAAAGCGCAGCTGCTCCTCGATTTCCCTCCAGCGGCAGACAAGGCCGAAGACTGGAGGGCGACGATTCAGAGTCTCATCGCCTTCGCCAACAACGACACGCCGCAGCAGCCGGCGACATCGCGGCCACGGCAAGTCGAGAAGACGAAGGCCGATGGCGACAAGACCGCCGGGGGTGCAACCACCGTGCACTCCCCGCCGCGGAAGCAGAAGACGCCTCCCCGCCGGATTAACGTCGACGACGACTCAACGGCGTCGTCGGATCCGCGTGCTCGTCGGGACCAGCGCCAAGTCCTTGACGACCGGCGACAAGAAGATGCTCGGACAACAATCGAGCGCCGCCGAGAAACCCGGCGACAATCAGATCAGCGTGCAGGGACCACTGTCGACACGCACGCGCCCGGCGAACCAGGCGACTTGCCGTACGCGGCAGGTTGCCCTGCGTTCACCCGCGAGCTGCGACGTGTCCAGTGGCCCAGTATGAAAAACTTCAAGCCCGACGTACCCGAGAAGTACGACGACAAGACGCACCCCTCGGAGTTCCTCAGTATCTACACCATCGCGGTGCAGGCTGCCGGGGGGCGCGACGAGAAGATACTGGCGAACTACTTCCCGCTGGTGCTTAAGCCAAACGTTCGTTCCTGGCTTATGCACTTGCCGGAAGGCTCCATTTCTTCGTGGGCAGATCTGTGCCACCAATTTGTTGGCGCCTTCACGGGCGGCCACAAACCCCACGGCCAGGAGAGTGATCTCCACATCTTGGCCCAGAAGGAAGGAGAGCCCCTGCGCAAGTACATCCAACGATTCAGCCGCGTGCAGCACAACATCCCCGACGTCCACCCTGCTGCGGTTATCAGCGCGTTCCACCAGAATGTGCGTAACCGCCGCATGCGGGAAGAAATGGCCATGACGAAGATCCGGGACGTCAGCGAGCTCTACGCTCTGGCTGATAGGTGCGCGCGCGCCGAAGAGGGGAGGAGATTCCCCGGAGAGGATGCTGGCGCAGGCGGAAGCGACAGCGAGGATGCCGCCCCGGCAAAGAAGAGCCGTTGAAGAGGATATTGCACAATCCAGAAGCAACAGGCAGGATCGTCGAGTGGGCACTGGAGCTGTCAAGCTTTGGCCTCAAGTTTGAGAGTACTTCAACTATACAGAGCCGAGCTTTGGCAGAATTCATAGCTGAATGGACCCCGACGCCCGATGAAGAAATTCCAGAAACAAGCGCCCCCGTACAAGAAGCAAGCAGTGAATGGGTAATGTACTTTGATGGTGCCTTCTCGCTGCACGGCGCCGGTGCCGGCGTGGTACTCATCGCGCCCACCGGAGAACACCTCAAGTATGTTATCCAGATGCACTTTCCCAGGGAGCAAGCGACAAACAATACTGCTGAGTATGAAGGTCTGCTTGCCGGCCTCAGAATTGCAGCCGAACTTGGGATCAAGAGGTTGATTGTGCGGGGAGACTCTCAGTTGGTGGTCCGACAAGTGAACAAGAGTTATCAGAGCCCTTTGATGGAAGCTTATGTAGATGAAGTGAAGAAGCTTGAAGAGCACTTTGAAGGTCTGCAAATGGAGCACGTCCCGAGAGCTCAGAACGATATTGCAGATGGCCTTTAAGACGAAGGCCGATGGCGACAAGACCGCCGGGGGTGCAACCACCGTGCACTCCCCGCCGCGGAAGCAGAAGACGCCTCCCCGCCGGATTAACGTCGACGATGACTCAACGGCGTCAACGGATCCGCGGGCTCGTCGGGACCAGCGCCAAGTCCTTGACGACCGGCGACAAGAAGATGCTCGGACAACAATCGAGCGCCGCCGAGAAACCCGGCGACAATCAGATCAGCGTGCAGGGACCGCTGTCGACACGCACGCGCCCGGCGAACCAGGCGACTTGCCGTACACGGCAGGTTGCCCTGCGTTCACCCGCGAGCTGCGACGTGTCCAGTGGCCCAGTATGAAAAACTTCAAGCCCGACGTACCCGAGAAGTACGACGGCAAGACGCACCCCTCGGAGTTCCTCAGTATCTACACCATCGCGGTGCAGGCTGCCGGGGGGCGCGACGAGAAGATACTGGCGAACTACTTCCCGCTGGTGCTTAAGCCAAACGTTCGTTCCTGGCTTATGCACTTGCCGGAAGGCTCCATTTCTTCGTGGGCAGATCTGTGCCACCAATTTGTTGGCGCCTTCACGGGCGGCCACAAACCCCACGGCCAGGAGAGTGATCTCCACATCTTGGCCCAGAAGGAAGGAGAGCCCCTGCGCAAGTACATCCAACGATTCAGCCGCGTGCAGCACAACATCCCCGACGTCCACCCTGCCGCGGTTATCAGCGCGTTCCACCAGAACGTGCGTAACCGCCGCATGCGGGAAGAAATGGCCATGACGAAGATCCGGGACGTCAGCGAGCTCTACGCTCTGGCTGACAGGTGCGCGCGCGCCGAAGAGGGGAGGAGACTCCCCGGAGAGGATGCTGGCGCAGGGGGAAGCGACAGCGAGGATGCCGCCCCGGCAAAGAAGAGCCGGCGGCGGAACAACAGAAAGAAAAAGAGCAAGGAGGTGCTGGTCGTCGAGAAGTCCGGCAAGGAGGCTCCCGCCAAGCAAGCACAGGCTGGCGGCTCCGGCAAGGAGCCTGCCCCTGTAGCGGCAGCCGACAAGCAGGACGGCTCCGACAAGCAATACTGCAAGATCCACCGCACCAAGGGCCACGACCTCGCCAACTGCAAGCGCGTCGAGTACCTCGTCGAGCAACAGAAAGCTGAATACGAGCGGCGCGACAAGGAGAAGGCCCAAGGTGGTGGAGGAGAGCCAAGCAAGAAGCGGCCTTTCAATGGCCGGGGAGGACGCCGCGGCAAGGCCAAGCAGCGGCAAGGTGATCGACCTCCCCGGGGCCGCGACAAGGATGAGGAAGAAGACGACGACGACGACATGGAGGAAGGTGATAACAGCGAGCAGGAGTTCCAGAAGGCCACAGAGGTCCTGTGTGTCGATGGAGGCGCCTCTCTGCACACTTCCCACCGCCAACTCAAGCAGTGGGTGCGGGAAGTAAACGCAGCTGAGCCGCCCATTGAGTCACGCAGGCTCCTGAAGTGGTCCAGCACGCCCAACATTTTTTATCTTGAGGATCACCCTGACCGCACCACTGCGGTCGGGTGCTTGCCGATGTTGGTCTCACCAACTATCCGCAACCTCAAGGTCACCAAAATGTTGGTTGACGGCGGGGCCGGCCTAAACTTGATCTCCTCGGCTGTGATCAAGAAACTCCAGATCCCAGATGGCGAGCTCGAAGAGACCGGTTCGTTCCAAGGAATAAACCCGGGAAGGAGCAAGCCCAAGGGGAAGATCACTCTGCCGGTGACCTTTGGCGGGGAACTCAACTTCAGGACGGAGAGAATAACATTCGATGTTGCCGATATCCCATTGCCATACAATGGGATACTTGGACGTCCTGCCCTCGCCAAGTTCATGGCAGCTTCCCACTACGCCTACAATGTACTCAAGATGCCGGGGCCGATAAGCGTCATCTCTGTCCCTGGCGACAAGAAGGACGCGCTTATCTGCGCCGACAAGATCTACCGGGATGCAGCAGCCACGGCGGAGAGCAGCACACTTGCCGCTGAAGCTCCCGGGGGGAAGAAGACCAAGACCAAGTCCGGCAAGTGCTCTGGGGCCCACTCCGGCAAACGCACCTCTTCGGAGTGCTGCGCTGCCGTCGAGGACGTCCCATCGAGCTCCACCGGCAAGTGCAAGAAGGGGATGGCCGCTCCACCGGCAACCAAGAAGGTGCCCGCCATGGAGGACGGCACTGGTGGTACCTTCACCATCAGTGCTACGCTCGACAGCAAATAGGAAAGCGCGCTCGTTGCCTTCCTACGGGCGAATGTCGATGTGTTTGCGTGGCAACCATCTGACATCCCTGGCGTTCCCAGGAAGGTAATTGAGCACAAGCTTGCTGTTTGTCCTCATGCGCGGCCCGTCAAGCAGAAGGTCAGAAAGCAAGCCGTGGAGCGCCAAGAGTTCATCGCCGAAGAGATCAAGAAACTAGAAGCAGCAGGCCTGGTTAGAGGCGTGATCCATCCCACGTGGTTAGCAAATCCAGTTGTCGTGCGTAAGGCCAACGGGAAGTGGAGACTATGTATAGACTTCACCGATGTGAATAAAGCATGTCCCAAGGATCCATTTCCCTTGCCGCGCATTGACCAGA
This sequence comes from Secale cereale, assembly GCA_902687465.1. Lineage (NCBI taxonomy): Eukaryota > Viridiplantae > Streptophyta > Magnoliopsida > Poales > Poaceae > Secale > Secale cereale. The sequence continues at coordinate 28,092,585 of LR738711.1, read as the reverse complement.
TTGTTGACTCCACTGCCGGATGTGAGCTGCTCTCCTTCCTTGATGCATACTCAGGCTACCACCAGATTTTTATGGCCAAGGAAGATGAAGAGAAGACTGCATTTATCACTCCATGCGGCACATACTGCTTCATACGCATGCCCTTCGGATTGAAGAATGCAGGATCAACATTTGCAAGGGTGGTATACACTGCTTTTGAGCCACAGATTCACAGAAATGTGGAAGCTTACATGGATGACATAGTGGTCAAGAGCAAGAGCAAAGATACCCTGATCCAAGATCTGGAAGAGACATTTGAGAATCTGCGCAAGATCCAGCTTAAGTTGAACCCCGAGAAGTGCGTCTTTCGAGTCCCCTCCGGCAAGCTTCTCGGGTTCTTTGTGTCCCAGCGGGGGATTGAAGCCAATCCCAACAAGATAAAAGCCATCGAACAGATCGAAGCCCCGAAGCGCGTCAAGGACGTAAGGAGACTTGCAGGTTGTGTAGCTGCCCTCAGTAGGTTCATTTCAAAGTCTGCAGAACGCGCCTTGCCTTTCTTCAAAATCTTGAAGAAGGCAGGTCCTATGAAATGGACTCCGGAAGCGGAGGCGGCGCTGCAAGACTTGAAAGGATACCTATCCTCCACTCCAATACTTGTCGCACCTAGGCCACAAGAGAAGTTGCTGCTGAACTTAGCAGCAACCAATCAAGTGGTTAGTGCTGCGTTAGTAGCGGAGAGGGAGGCCGACGAGGAGTCTACACCACCGGCAAGCGAATCCAGCGACAAGCAGGGGGCTGCTCCGACAAGCTCTGGCCCCGACAAGGACAACTCTGCGCAGGAACAAGGTCAAGTGTAGAGGAAGATGGTGCAGCGCCCGGTGTATTTTGTAAGTTCCCTCTTGCAGGGAGCTAGATCAAGATACTCCGGGGTGCAAAAGTTGCTTTTCGGTCTCCTCATGGCCTCGAGAAAGCTACGCCATTACTTCCAAGCACACGAGATAATAGTGGTCACTCGCTTTCCGTTGAAGAGGATATTGCACAATCCAGAAGCAACAGGCAGGATCGTCGAGTGGGCACTGGAGCTGTCAAGCTTTGGCCTCAAGTTTGAGAGTACTTCAACTATACAGAGCCGAGCTTTGGCAGAATTCATAGCTGAATGGACCCCGACGCCCGATGAAGAAATTCCAGAAACAAGTGCCCCCGTACAAGAAGCAAGCAGTGAATGGGTAATGTACTTTGATGGTGCCTTCTCGCTGCACGGCGCCGGTGCCGGCGTGGTACTCATCGCGCCCATCGGAGAACACCTCAAGTATGTTATCCAGATGCACTTTCCCAGGGAGCAAGTGACAAACAATACTGCTGAGTATGAAGGTCTGCTTGCCGGCCTCAGAATTGCAGCCGAACTTGGGATCAAGAGGTTGATTGTGCGGGGAGACTCTCAGTTGGTGGTCCGACAAGTGAACAAGAGTTATCAGAGCCCTTTGATGGAAGCTTATGTAGATGAAGTGAGGAAGCTTGAAGAGCACTTTGAAGGTCTGCAAATGGAGCACGTCCCGAGAGCTCAGAACGATATTGCAGATGGCCTTTCAAAGTGTGCTGCAATGAAGTTACCTGTGGAACCAGGGACCTTCCTGCTCAAGCTGACTCAGCCATCCGTTACACCATCAATGGGACAGAATAAGAAGAGAAAGTTGGTCTCCGGCGACTACTTGCCGGCGGATCTTCCTGAAGCCGCCGCCAAAGTCCCCAAGATCAACAACCAAAATGCTGAGGAACAGTTTGCTCCTGCAGATCCAAAGGTCTGTACAGTTGAAGCAGGCGTTCCCGACAAGTCTTGCCCCGGCGAGCTTGCCGGGGGACCATCAGCTCCGGCAGAACCAGAGGTTCTTGCCGTAGAAGCTGAGGTTCCCGCAGCGGCCCTCATGCCTTTAGTCCTTACCGTTGAGCCCCGAGCTCCGGCATGGGCACAGCAGATTGTCCGTTTTCTGCAAACTGGAGAACTTCCCGACGACCCAGAGGAGATAGAGAAGATAACCAGGCAGTCAAGTATGTACCAGTTCGTGGATAACGAACTGTACAGAAGAAGACTCAATGGTGTCAGGTTGAAGTGTATCTCCAGAGAAGATGGACAGAAGCTGTTGGCAGAAATACATGGAGGCATATGTGGTCACCACATAGGCGCAAGGGCACTTGCCGGAAAGGCATTCCGGCAAGGGTTCTTTTGGCAAGAAGCCCTCCAAGATGCAACTGCACTAGTAACCAAGTGTGAAGCGTGCCAGTTCCATGCCAAACAAATTCATCAGCCAGCTCAAGCTCTCCAGACGATCCCTTTGTCCTGGCCCTTCTCGGTCTGGGGGCTCGATATCCTCGGCCCCTTCCCCCGTGCCATCGGGGGCTTTGAGTACTTGTATGTTGCAATCGACAAGTTCACAAAGTGGCCAGAAGTGGAACCGGTGAGAAAGGTGACAGCACAGTCAGTGGTCAGGTTCTTCAGGTCAATTGTTTGCCGTTTCGGAATCCCTAACAGGATCATCATCGACAACGGCACACAGTTCACTAGTCGCACCTTCATGCAGTACGTCCAAGACCTTGGCGCCAAGGTCTGTTTCGCTTCTGTTGCTCACCCGAGGAGCAATGGTCAAGCGGAGAGGGCCAATGCTGAAGTGCTGCGCGGACTCAAGACAAGAACCTTCGACAGGCTGCGCAAGTGCGGAAAAAACTGGATAGAGGAGTTGCCGGCGGCTCTTTGGTCAATCAGAACGACACCAAGTCGAGCCACCGGACAGACACCCTTTGCTCTTGTCTATGGAGCAGAGGCAGTTCTCCCCACGGAACTCGTATACGGATCTCCTCGAGTGCTCGCTTATGATGAGCTCGAGCAAGAGCAACTGCGACAAGATGATGCATTGCTCCTCGAGGAGGAACGTCTCCAGGCTGCTGTACGAGCTGCTCGATACCAGCAAGCCTTGCGTCGCTACCATAGCCGCAAGGTCAAGGTAAGGAGTCTCGAGGAAGGCGACCTTGTTCTTCGGCGTGTTCAGTCCGCCAAGAATTCCAACAAGTTGACGCCGAAGTGGGAAGGCCCTTATCGGGTGAGACAAGTCACAAGGCCCGGCGCTGTCCGCCTTGAGACCGAAGAAGGCTTACCGGTGAGCAACTCCTGGAATATAGAGCATCTTCGCAAGTTCCACCCATAAGGCGCGGTTGCCGTGATCCGCTCCGGCAACCACCTTTTGTACAAGTCTTGCCGCTGTTGCATGTAATCCTTTGTACAAAGCCGGGCGCAGATCCCGTGCATCAGTAAAGCTTCTGTGTTTCACACTATTTGCCTTTTCCATGCTTTTCTTCGTTATTTGCATGCATTATTTGGCATCTTGTGCAACACACATATCCGGTAAGCACTACCATGCCGAGAAACCCTATACTTGTTTCCTCTTCTCCTTTTCTTCACCTCTTGAGCAGAAGAAACATTCCTCGCGCACAAGTTTGCCGGGGGGGGAAGGAGGTGGAGGACGAACCAAGTGATGTTCAAGAAAGAGAAGCTTACCGGAGAACGAGCAACATATGAAAGCTAAGTTACCAGAATTTGAGCAGTTCAAATTTTTTAAATTTCAGTTATCTTCCTTGAACAACCACACTTTGTATGGAAAACCTGTGCGCGGAGGAACCTACGCGTGGCTAGCCGCACCCTTACCTTGTTTTTGAGTACGCTCAACGGCTTAAGTGAGCTGCGACAAGTGTCGCGCCCTTACTTCATTTTCGAGTTCGCTCAGCAAGCTAAGTGCGTTGCGACTAGCCGCGGCAAGGTTGCTTGCCGGTAAGTCCCTTGCCAGCAGGCTGCTAAGAGTCCAGCACTCAGCGCTCGCGGCAAGGGTCCCTTGCCGGCAAGTCCCCTAGAAGCGTAGGGTCGAAAGCATACAAAGTAAAGGACCAAAGCAAGGGAGATAACATTGCATCGATTACCCAGAAATAAGATAATATATTACAAAGATAACTTGTCCCAATGGATAATGGATTCATGTTCATGGCACACTTTGCAGCAGCAAAGAAAATAAAAAGAAAGAGGCCTAATCTACGCGATCACCCTCACGCCTGGAGATCTTGTTCACTTTGGCGATGATGTGGGCGACCTGCGCCTTCAGTGCCTCCATATCTGCGTCGGCCGGCAAGCTGCGGAGGACGTTGACGAGATTTATGTTAGGGTTGCGGTAGACTATCTTCGTCAAGACGCGCTCCAAGGTGCCCGCGCAGAGCTGGCGCGACTCCTCGGCCAGCTGCGCGGGAAGCTTCTCCTGCAGCCGTGCAAGTGCCGGCGCGATTCCCCTGAAGAAAAAACTGAGCTTGGCGCTGTGGGGGAGATTCGGGTCCGGAGAGTACATGAGGTGCTCCACCCTCAGCGCCATCAGCTCCTTGTCGATATTGGCAGCAGAAGCCACCAAATCTTCAGTCCATATTTCAACGGTCCGGCGGAAGTTGTTAGCTGAAGTGGCGGCGCTCTTCACCAGGCCTCGTTCCTTGCGGAGCTCGTCCTTCAGCTTCGTTTCGCGATCTCGGGCGGCGTCCAGCGAGCCAGTCAACGTGGAGACCTTCAACTCCAGATCGGCAATTGAGTCCTTGGCGGCCTTGAGCTCGTCGCCCTGCTTGGAGAGGCGTACCTGGAGTTCTGAGTTGGTATGGGCGTCTTTCTCGCGCTCTATGTTGAGCGCGGTGACCCTCTCCGTGCTCGCCTTCAGGTACTCCTCCAGCTGCATCACCTTAGCTTCAAGGTCCTTCTTGGCGGTCTCCGCGGTGGCTGCGGCGGCTTTCGCTTCCTTCAACTCTCCGCCAAGGGCCTGCTCCCGGGCGGTAAGGTCGTCCTCGTGAGCGTCGAGGTCGACCTTCCGCTGGTTGAGCGCTCCTTCTCGCTGGGACAGCGCTTCACCGACCAACCGCTGCTGCTCCTCGGCCTCAGCCTTCTCCAGGAGGAACTCTTGCTGCTCTCCGGCAAGCCTCTCGCGCTCCTCCGCCAAGTCGCGGAGGGCCGCCTGGTTGGCGGCACGGAGTTCAGCAGCGCGCTTCTCCAACTCTGCTCCAGCCTTGGCGGCGAGGGCTTCTCGGGAGTCCAGCTTCGCCTGCCTGGCCCGGTAAAGGGCCAGGAGCCGGCGAAGTAGCTTCTCCTCCTCGGGCTCGTCGCTCCCGCCAGGCGCTTCAACGATCTTCAACCCCGCGGAGGCGAGGACCTCTCCATCAAAGGTCTCTCCCTCCTCGGGGGCTCGCGACGAAGACCCCCACGGCACTTGTATGAAGACGCCATTGGGGGCCTTAAGATAGAAGCCCGACTGCTCCTTGCCGGCGGAGGGATCGGCGGCCGGCGCAGCGCTCAACGCTCCTGCCGCCTCCGGGCCGGCAGTGTGGTCGCCGTCCCCCTCCCCAGCCGCGGCGTCTGCAGTCGGGGCAGTCTCCTCAGCAGCGGGCTCGTCGGCTCCTGTCATGTCCTCGACGACAGTGGCGTTGCCGCCGTCGCCTTGCGCGCCCTCCTCCTCGATGGCGACCTCCGTCTCCATCCGCTCCGGGGGAGGAGGATCTAACGGGAAAAAAAAGATCAAGCAAATATCCAAAAAGACAAGTCCAAGAAGAAGAAGCTGCAAGACTTACCTTCGCGGACTTCGTCGACGACAGGCTCCCTCGCCGGGGAGTCCTCCCTTGGCGGTGGAGCGGTGGCTCCTGCTGGCGAAGAGCCGCCCGCGCCCTCCCTTGGCGGGGTGGCCACCCTTGTCGGGCTACCCACCCTTGGCGGGGAGCCCGTCCTTGGCGGAACGTCCTCCCTCGCCGGGGAGTTCATCCTTGGCGGGGAGGGTGGAATCTGCAGCTCCTCGGGAGTGACCTCCGGTTGCTCCTGCGGCTGGGGCTCCATTTCTGCGCAAGACAAACAAAACAAACGAGGCAACAAGATATTAATACAAGGCAAAAACCTCAAGTGCGCCCGACGAGCAAACAGCTCAAGACCAGACTTACGCTGGGGGCTGCGCTGGGGGCTGCTCCTCGGAGCAGCGGTTGGATCCGGCAAGTTCGTCGCCGGCGCGTCCCCTGTCGCCGCGACGGGCGAGTCGTCCTCGACCTCGACCACAGGAACCTTGGCCTTCTTCGCCACCCGCTGGGCCAGGGTCCTGAAATCAAAGCAAGAACAAGATCAGAATCACGAAGAAAGACCAAGTCGGAATTGAAGAAGCTATATGTTACAAGTGCTTACTCCTCTTCCTCGTCGTCGTCGCTAAGGGCGGAGAAATCAAACTCCACCTGAGGCGCCCCCGCACGAGGAGCAGGAGGAGAAGGCTCCCTCGGGCGCTTGGCGGTCCTCGAGGCTGGGGGCTGCGAAGACCCCGCCTCCGTTGACGCCGAGGCCCGAGGAGCGGGCGGAGCGGCCGTTTCACTCCGGGAGGATCCTCCTCCACTTGGCGCTGGTGCGCGGGGCGCCTTCGTCGCGGCTTGGCTCGCTCTTGTGGCGCGCGCCGCCTGACGAGCGGGCTGCTGTCGGGGCGCCTGTGTCCTCGTCGCCGTAGCCGCCTTGCGGAGGCGCTTCGGCGGTGTTCGCTTGGGACTTGCCCGGGGCGGGGAGTTCTCCGAGGACGAGGAGGCGTCGTCGTCGAGTCCTAGAGATCCGCCGGTGTCTTCATCGGCCCCGACGTCTTCTTCCTCCTCCCCTGCGGGCCCGCTGGGCCCAGCATCCTGCCCTGCGGCTCCGCTCCCTCCGGCGGCTCCGCTCCCTCCGGCACCTCTGCTCCCTCCGACAACCTCGCCTCTTGCGGCAGCCTCGCTCACAACCCCGGGGATCCCAGCATGCCTCAGGGAGGGAACCCCGGCAAGCTCGTCGGGCGGAAGCTTGAGCAGTCTGCGGATCTCTGCCTCCTCTGCTTGGCACGATGCGTCCTCAGCCTCTGCCTCGTCGACAGTGAATCCGAAGTCTCCTGCCGCTGCAGCTGCGGCGGCCTCTTCCATCCGGGAAGCAATATAAGCTAAATCTCGCTCCGTGGTGTCCCGAGTGAGACCCTTATTCTCCTCGGTGTTTTTGGGCACCTCGACCAGATTATCGAAGAAGCTCATAATTGCATCCGGCGTGGGCACTATCCAGGTGGGGTCGACGCCATGAGAGTCACACGCGGGCATCATTGCGCGCAAGGCGTCCCGGGTAGTGCTGTTACACAGTGGCACCACTCCCCGGGGAGGTCTAAACCACTCCGGATGGGCCGGGTCGTGCTTGAAAAGCTCCCGGACCATCCCCTTCAGCTCCAACGCCGTGAAGTTGTAATTCAATCCTGGGCGCAGCCTCATAATATCCGCCGCATTGCCGAACTCCCATGCTGGCCTTTTCCTCTCCTGTAAAGGGGCAATGCGGCGACGGAGGAAATCTGCCCCTACCTCTCCGATGGTCAACTTGGCTACCCGGAGACGAAGTATCCTAACGAGGGCGACATTGAGTTTGACATCGTCCGGGGCCAACTCGCTCCAGTCCCTGCCGTGCACTATGGCTGTTGTGCGCGACGCAGTGAAAGGCTCCGGCTGGTCCTCCACTATCCAACACCAATCTGCGCGCCACTCTTCCCACTTGCTGTGGAGCTCTCCTTTCAGATATGATTCCTTCTTGTTCAAACGGAAGATCCAAGAGATACCCCCGGAGAGGGGAGCGCCGGCCTCTACTCTAGGCATGAAGAAATGGCGGAAGAGCGCTACGTTTGGATAGATCCCTATGTAGTTTTCGCACAGATGTGCGAAAACCGCCATCGTAAGGATGGCGTTGGGGGTGAAGTCTAGGAGGTGGAGGTTGTACGTGTTAATGATATCACAGAAAAACTCCGAGAATGGAGGGCACAAGCCACAGTGAAAGAAGACAGCGAAGAAGAAATACCCGCCGGGAAGTAGATCTTTGGCGCCGGCGGGGTAAACTCTGGTCCGGGGATGAGCCTTGGTCTCCTTGGCCCAGAAGAGATAGTACTTGTTCCAGAGCTCCCTTGCGCTGAGCCTCGGCGCGAAGACGACGTTCCTCTTCCGCAGAAGAGCAAGCTTCGCCGCCTGCTCAGATTTCTCCCTCTTGGCCTTCTCCGCCTTCGCCTTCTCGGTCTTCGGAGCCATGGCGGAGGCGGCGGGGGAAGGGGCGAGGAACTCGACGGCGCTGCGGACGCGGAAGATGGCGGAGGAGGAGTGAAGGCAAGAGGCAGCGGGGGATTTCTGGAGGTTGAAGAAGCAATGAAGACGAAGGAAGGAAACGGCCCCTGCTTCCTCTGCTTTTAAGGGGGAAGTGGGGGACGCTCCGCATTTCCCATTAAAGAACGTGGCCACGATCTCTCCCACGACGCCGCAATCGACGTGTGCCGTTAGGGAGGGACGCGGCGGATGCGGAAGGGGAATTACGGCTCGCCGTGGGCCGCGCGTGCCCGTGCACTGTTTTGGGCCTGGCCCAACAGCGCTCGGCACCGTGTGTGGCCCAGGCCCGGGGGCTCCTGTCGGTGTACTAAGATAGGGGTACCTTAGTACCCCAACTTGTGCACGGGCAGTTGCAGCTTCCCGCGGCAGGGTCTGCCACGTGCTTGCCGGAAACCTCTCTGGTCCCTATAAAACCATTCAAGAACAAAGTATACAAGACAGAAGTTCAAGGCCCCGGCAAGTGGAGCTTGCCGGGAAGGCCGTCCCAGGCTCAGAATCATCACACTAACACAAGACCCTGGCAAGAGGAGCTTGCCAGGAAAATCAGAAGACTGCATCTCAGAGGACATGCCTCGGCGCACCCTGCGCCCCGGCAGGGCCCGGGGAGCGACAAGCTTCCGGGCCCGGCAAGATCAAGACCCCGGCAAGGTGCTTGCCGGGGGAGGCCTGCACTGTGTGCCCGCGCTCCAGCTCATCGGCCCACGCGTCGCCCTGGGGCCCTTCCAGGGACGCGTGGCGGATGGCTGTGCAGCCAGGGGGACACGGTGGCACTCCACGGTGACGAGGCTACCGCCGTGGCGAACGGAGACGCATGGACGGGTGCTTTTGGGGTCGACGGCGACGGGCATTTAATGCTCTTGTCCCCCACTGTCAAAGTAGGTGAAGACCACTGTTCATCCACTGTTCATGCACTGTTCCCGTACTATTACAACTACCATCAAAGTTACATTTTTGCCCTTCTTCTACGTTGACACCTGTCGGTGACCCCTTGAGCTATAAAAGGAGGCCCATGCACAACGTAGAGGGGGTTCGAATCCTTAGCAACTCTCACGCTCGGCGTAGCTAGTACTGTAGCTCTTCAAGCTCCCGAGCTCAATACAACCAAAGCAGGAGTAGGGTTTTACGCGTCCATCGCGGCCCGAACCTGGGTAAACTGCCCGCGTGTGTTCTACGATCTGCTCTTTGTGCTCCCTCCGCTCCCTTACCGCAACGTACAAGGGGCTCCGGTCCCATAGGTGCTCGTGGTGGACAGTTTCCCCCGACAGTAATGGAGATCATCACACTTTTATTTACTTACAACTTGAAGCTAGAACAAAATATGACTCTATGTGAATGACAATGATGAAGCGTGTCATATGAACGGAACGATGGAAAGTTGCATGGCAATATATCTCGGAATGGCTATGAAAATTCCATGATAGGTAGGTATGGTGGCTGTTTTGAGGAAGGTATATGGTGGGTGTATGGTACCGGCGAAAGTTGCGCGGTACAAGAGAGGCTAGCAATGGTGGAAGGGTGAGAGTGAGTATAATCCATGGACTCAACATTAGTCATACAGAACTCATATACTTATTGCAAAAATCTATGAGTCATCAAAACAAAGTATTCAACGCATGCTCCTTGGGGAAGGGTTGGTAGGAGTTAACCATCGCGCGATCCCGACCTCCACACAAAGGATGACACTCAAAAAATAAATCATGCTCCAACTTCATCACATAACGGTTTACCATATGTGCATGCTAAGGGAATCACAAACTTTAACACAAGTGTTTCACAAATTCATAATTACTCTACTAGCATGACTCTGATATCACCATCCTCATATCTCAAAACAATCATCAAGCATCAAACTTCTCATAATATTCAATGCACTTTATATGAAAGTTTTTACTATTCCCATCTTGGATGCCTATCATATTAGGACTAGTTTTATAACCAAAGCACATTACCATGATGTTCTAAGAGACTCTCAAAAAGATATAAGTGAAGCACAAGAGATCAATAATTTATATAAAATAAAACCACCACCGTGCTCTAAAAGATATAAGTGAAGCACTAGAGCAAAACTATTTAGCTCAAAAGATATAAGTGAAGCACATAGAATATTCTAATAAATTCCAAATCATATGTATCTCTCTCAAAAGGTGTGTCCAGCAAGGATGATTGTGGTAAACTAAAAAGCAAAGACTCAAATCATACATGACACTCCAAGAAAAACACATATCATGTGGTGAATAAAAATATAGTCTCAAGTAAAGTTACCGATAGACGAAGACGAAAGAGGGGATGCCTTCCTGGGGCATCCCCAAGCTTAGGCTTTTGGTTATCCTTGAATTTTACCTTGGGGTGCCTTGGGCATCCCCAAGCTTAGGCTCTTGCCACTCTTTGTTCCATTGTCCATCAAATCCATACTCAAAACTTGAAAACTTCACAACATAAAACTTAGCCAAAAATCTCGTGAGCTCCGTTAGTATAAGAAAACAAACCACCACTCAAAGGTACTGTAATGAACTCATCATTTGTTTATATTGGTATTAAACCTGATGTATTCCAACTTCTCTATGATTCATACCCCCCGGTACTACTCATAGATTCATCAAAATAAGCAAACAACACACAAAAAATAGAATCTGTCAAAAACAGAACAGTGTGTAGCAATCTGTAACTTTTGAATACTTCTATAACTCTAAAAAAATTGAAATAAATTGGTGGACGTGAGGAATTTGTCTATCAATCATCTGCAAAAAGAATCAACTTAAAAGCACTCTCCAGTAAAAAAGGGTAGCTAATCTCGTGGCGCAAAAGTTTCTGTTTTTTTACAGCAAGATCACATAAACTTCACCCAAGTCTTCCCAAAGGCTCTACTTGGCACAAACACTAATTAAAACACAAAACCACATCTAAACAGAGGCCAGATGAATTATTTATTACAAACAGAAGTAAAAGCAAAGAAAATAAAATAAAATTGGGTTGCCTCCCGACAAGCACTTTCTTTATAGCCATTAAGATAGGCTTGGGAATTCAATGATGCTCACATGAAATACAAGACTTGAAGCACAAAAAGAGCATCATATAACATGTAAAAATCACATCTAAGTCTAACATACTTCCTATGCATAGGCATTTTATAGGGAAAAAAATCAAGACAAGCAATATCTAGCATATGCAAGGAAGAAAAAGAAAACAAGATCAATCTCAACACGAAGAGAGGTAATTTAGTAACATGAAGATTTCTACAACCATATTTTCCTCTCTCATAATAATTGCATGTAGGGTCATAAGAAAATTCAACAATATAGCTATCACAAAACATATTCTCAACATGATCCTCATGCATACGAAGTTGACACTCTTCCAAAATAGTGGGATCAATATTAACTAAAGTCATGACCTCTCCAAACCCACTTTTATCAAAAACTTCATAAGATGGAACATTCTCCAAATATGTGGGATCAAAGGTTGACACTCTTCCAAACCCACTTTCAATATTATTGCAAACATTATTATCAATCTCATATTCCTCATGGGGCTTAAATAAGTTTTCAAGATCGTAAGAAACATCACCCCAATCATGATCATTGCAACAAGTAGTGGACATAGCAATACTAGCATCCCCAAGCTTAGGGTTTTGCGTATCATTAACACAATTGACATTAATAAATTTACAATAGTATCATTGCAATCATGTTTTTAATTAAAAGGTCTACCGTTAATCACTTCATAATTTTCTTATTTCAATACTTCATCGCAATTTTCAGATTCATGAATTTCAAGCAAAACCTCATAAAGATAACCTAGTGCACGCATCTCACTAGCAATTGGTTCATCATAATTTGATCTCTTAAAAACATTAGCAAGGGATGACGATCCATAATTTAGCAAGCGAAGATGCAAGCAAATAGAGGGCACATACCAACACAAGCAAACAGAAAGGCGAACGAAAAAAGGGCGAAGAAAACGGCAAAGGTGAAGTGGGGGAGAGGAAAACGAGAGGCAAATGGCAAATAATGTAATGCGAGGGATAAGGGTTTGTGATAGGTACTTGGTATATGACTTTTGCGTAGAACTCCCCGGCACCACCGAGGTTGGCCAGCACCGAGACTCATGCACCACCGCACTACTACGTTCGCTCGCTGTCCTAGGTCTCGCACACTGCGTGCCACCGTGCTACTCGCGGTCCTCACTAGTCGTCGGTCATCCGTGCGGCCTTCCTGGGTCACCAAGCATCACAGCGTGCTCTGAGCGCCCTTGAGCCATTCGAGTGGGTTGCATGCCCACCATGGGTCCGCGGCCTCCCTACCATAGATGGACGAGGCTGGAGGTGCCCTCCATCGCAAGTTACACGTCCATGGCCTCCATGAGCAGCACTGCGACGTGCTACTTCTCGAGCTTGCGTTGTATTCCCTCGAAGAGGAAAGGGTGATGCAACACAGTAGCGTAAGTATTTCCGTCAGTTTTTGAGAACCAAGGTATCAATCCAGTAGGAGACCACGCGCAAGTCCCTCGCACCTGCACAAACAAATAAGAATCTCGTAGCCAACACGTTAAAAGGGGTTGTCAATCCCTTCTCGGTCACTTACGAGAGTGAGATCTGATAGATATGAAAAGATAATATTTTTGGTATTTTTTGGTATAGAAACAGAAAGTAAATAATGCAAATAAATAACGGCAATAGAGATTGGCAAGTTGACGGGGAATTAATATAATAAAGGTAGACCCGGGGCCATAGGTTTCACTAGTGGCTTCTCTCATGATAGCAGAATTCTACGGTGGGTGAACAAATTACTTTCGGGTAATTGATAGAAGAGCGCATAGTTATGAGAATATCTAGGCATGATCATTATATATAGGCATCACGTCCGTGACAAGTAGACCGAAACGATTCTGCATCTACTGCTGTTACTCCACACATCGACAGCTATCCAGCATGCATCTAGAGTATTAAGTTCATAAGAACAGAGTAACGCCTTAAGCAAGATGACATGATGTAGAGAGATAAACTCATGCAATATGATATAAACCCCATATGTTTATCCTCGATGGCAACAATACAATACGTGATGTAGAGTATTAAGTTCATAAGAACAGAGTAACGCCTTAAGCAAGATGACATGATGTAGAGGGATAAACTCATGCTATATGATATAAACCCCATCTTTTTATCCTCGATGGCAACAATACAATACATGCCTTGCTGCCCCTGTTGTCACTGGGAAAGGACACCGGAAGATTGAACCCAAAGCCAAGCACTTCTCCCATTGCAAGAACTATAGATCTAGTAGGCCAAACCAAACCAATAATTCGAAGAGACTTGCAAGGATATTATAATCATACATAAAAGATTTCAGAAAAGAATCCAATATTGTTCAAAGATAATCTTGATCATAAACCCACAATTCATCGGATCTCGACAAACACACCGCAAAAAGATTACATCGAATAGATCTCCTCGAAGATCGAGGAGAACTTTGTATTGAGATGCAAAGAGAGAGAAGAAGCCATCTAGCTAATAACTATGGACCCGAAGGTCTGTGGTAAACTACTCACAACTCATCAGAGAGGCTATGGTGTTGATGTAGAAGCCCTCCGTGATCGATCCCCCTCCGGTGGAGCTCCGGAACAGGCTCCAAGATGGGATCTCACGGGAACAGAAGGTTGCGGCGGTGGAATTAGGGTTTCGTCTGTTGCCTCGATGTTTTCAGGGTATGAGAGTATATATAGGCTGAAGAGGCACGTCGGGGGAGCAACGGATGGCACACGAGGGTGGAGGCGCGCCGCTGCCCTTGTGGCCACCGCCTTCGCTTCCTGGCGTATACTCCAAGTCTTTTGTGTTGATATTGTTCCAAAAATAACTCTCCCGGAGGTTTCATTCCATTTGGACACCGTTTGATATTCCTTTTCTGCGAAACACTGAAATAGGCAACAAAAAAACAGCAATCTGCACTGGGCCTTGGGTTAGTAGGTTAGTCCCAAAAATGATATAAAAATGTATGATAAAGCCCATTAAATATCCAAAACGGAATATATAATACCATGGAACAATAAAAAATTATAGATACGTTGGAGACGTATCACGACGCCGCCGATCGCCATGCACAATAGCGCTGGTGTGCGGTCCACTGTGGCACTTTGGGCCCGAGGCCGCCACTACCTCCACTAGCCCAAGAAGGAGGCAAGCACGCGCAGGAGATCTCACGTCGGCCCGATGCTTCTCCTCTTTACCCGAGTCTCGAATCCACCTGCTGCAGGTCGTGTGGGAAGAGTTGTGTGTCGTTCGCTGACATGTGTCCTGGTGCTGCAGTTATTGTCCGGCGGTGGGGCGGAGCTGAGCTGGATGGCGAAGCTGCAAGCCCATATAGGGTGTCTGGTGTGGGAGGAGCAGTGTGCCGTGCATGCTGGAGTAGGGGCATGGTGACGGTATCGCGGAAGGAAGCATGGCTAGCGAGCTAGAGGTTCGGCCGGAGGACTATGTCGTGGCCCTGCATCGCATAGAGGAGGTCGTCGCATGCGCAAGCTGGAGGCGCAACTCTCATGGTGCGGCAGGTCGATGGCGGACGCTCGCGTCCGGATGATCCGTTGTTGGAGGAGACAAGGAGGAAGAATAAAAAAGGAAAAGAAGATGAGTGTGTGGCAGATAGGTCGCCGTCCATTGCAGCAGGCAAATATTGACTTGGATTAGTCTTTGCCACATCAGCTGACAGTTGGACCAATGATACGTCCAAAACGTATCTATAATTTCTGCTTGCTCCATGCCACTTTTGGGTGATATTGCTATGATATTCATACACTTCCATACACTTTTGATCATATTTGGACTAACTTACTAATCCAGTGCACCCCAGTGCCAGTTTCTGTTTTCGGCAGTTTTTGTGTTTCAGGTTTTCACGTTTCGAGAACTGCCCAGAAAAATCCAGAAAAATTATATAAAAAATCAGCGTTCCGGAAACAACACTGCGTCCGAAGGGCAGCCTGGGGGGCCACCAGGGCTCCAGGCGCCCTGGCGGCGCGCCCCCCCTGGGCCGCGCCGGGGGGGCGCCTGGGCCCCCCAAAGCCCGTCCGGTGCCCCCCTTTGGCATATATTTAGAGGGTCCTCCGAAACCCTCAGAGGAGGAACTCTTTTCGCGATCCCATTTCTGTTCCGCCGCCGCCGCCGCTTCCAAGATCGGGAGCACCAGGAGAACTCTTCCCGGCACCCTGCCGGAGGGGAGGATCACCACCGGGAGCTTCTCCACCACCATGGACGCCTCCCGGACGACTCGTGAGTAGTCTCCCTTGGACCATGAGTCCATGACCAGTAGCTATGTGATGTTCTCCTCCCGTTCTTGTGCTTCACTAATTAGTCCTCGTGAGCTACCCTACATGATCGAGGCACATATGTAATCCTTATGCTGTTGCTATGTTGAGTTTGCTGGGATCCGATGGATTATGAGATTATGTTCAGATTGATCTTGAGTAATATATTTGATTCACCTCTTTTATATTTATGTTCATAAGTAATTCTTGCATGTTCTCCGTTGTTATTTATTGCTTTGGCCGAGTAGTAGGTAGTGACTCCAAGAGGGAACGTTATGCTTGATTGTGGGTTCATGCCCCTCGATGACTAGCTTGAGTGACAGAAACATGAGTCTAGGGGATGTGTTGTTGCCACAAGGGGGAAAACAACGGTGCTTGTGCCCGCGGGTGCAAGGATTGTTTACTTTACGCAAAGTTCTTTTAATGCAGTTGTCTGTTGCTTTGAGTTTACACTATGGGTGGGGCTCGCAACTTAATACCAGCGAGATGTTCTGGATAGATATCTCAAGGTGGATGATTAGTAGTAGGCATTGATGGATTTCAGTCTACTTACTTTGGTGTACCGCCCATGCTTTGAACCTCAACCTTTCTTGCAATGTAGTCAGCATTGGTTTGCGTTCGTGGTCCTGTCAATTGCCCAGCTGTAATTTGTTTACCTCACATAGCTATTTTATCGTCTTTTGGGAGAGAGACATCACTAGTGAACATCATGAGACTCCGGTCCTTATTACTATCATTGATCACATCCGCTATTTACCTTTTCGTTATTATTTACTATTGCAAAACATTATCTATCACTACTATCATTGCTTTTAACCCTTTGTGAACTACAAGGCCGGAGGGATTGACAACCTCTCTGTACTCGTTGGGAGCAAAGTTATTTGTATCTGTGTGCAGGTCCACGTTGATTGCTAATTGCGCCGTTAGCAGTTGACACCTACTTGTTGAACCTAGGAGTCTCTGGGGATTCGATCCTTGGCATCTTTGCTAAGGGAAAACACTTCTACAATATTGCATCTTACACCTTCCACTTGGGGTAACCAACGAGGGGTTCGAGGCCCATCAAGGAGTATTTTCTGGCGCCGTTGCCGGGGACTCCACTCTTCAGGATAGGGGAGTTGCATGCTATCTTTTACCTTTGCTTTTTAGTCTTGTTAGTTTACCTTTCAGTTTTTGCTTTAGTACCACTTTATCGAAAATCACAAAAATAGTTATCTTGTTCTTTAGTTGTCATTATGTCGAGTCCTTTTGTCTTTGACGAGGCAGAAGTTCTCACCTTTAAACAAAGAGGTGGGGAAAGTTTGAAAGATGCTTGGTATAGAATTAATGATTCACAAAAAAGAGCCACCAAGAAGCAACCTACTACTATCTTACTTAGAAATTTTTATGTTGGAATTACTTCTTGGAATAGGTTTATTCTAGATACTGCTATCAATGGGAATTTCCTGGAGGCCCCAGTTTGGGAGTCTCTTAGTATTATTGAAAATCTTGTTGGGAATCTCCCTATTGTTAGCATTCGAGAGGACATCACCCTAGCTCAGATTATGAAAAAACTTGAAAGGATAGAGCTAGAGATGCCAAGCATTAATAAGATGAATGAGTTGGATCGTAAGATCCAAGGGAATTTGAATAGACTTGATAGCTCCATGCATAAAAAATTTAAAATTTTGGAGACCATCAAATTCCATGACTTGGACTCTTCTAGGATAGACAAGATTGAGGATATCTTTAATACTCTAGGAACCACCTTCTCCTCAATCAAAACCAAAAAGGTAGAAACTCCGGCAAAGCGGGAGCCTATGTTCGTTCACGTTCCAAAGGCTCCCCGTTCTAAAAGTAATCCATCTATTGCCAAAGGGGTTGAAACTGTAAAGACTTTGGAAGAAACACCTCTATGTGATGAATTTATAAATGAATCTTCCTTTGACTTTTATCCTTTTGGTCTTCTACCTAGAAGTATCTCTATGAGGCCTTTATTTGAGAGTCCTCTTAAGACTAGTTGTATTATTGAAGAGCTTTTTGATGATCTTGATGATGGTTCAATTGATACAACTTGATCTCTATGCATTATGCCTAGCTTAAAGGCATAAAAGAAAGCGCTTTTGGGAGGCAGCCCACATGAATAAATTTTTTGCTTTTGTTGTGTCTTGATGTTGTTTACTGCTGTAGCATCATCATTGTATCTTTGCTTTTCATATTTGTGCCAAGTATAGCCTCTGATTGCTAGAAAGTTCAAAAGTTGTGAGGTGCTGTCCAGGAAACAGATTCTGTCCTTGGATAGAAAAATTCGTATAAAATCACCAGATCATCTTTTTGGTCTGAATTTTTTCGACAGCGTTCCCTATATAATTGTATTTCGTGCGTATGTTCTGAGTTTTTTGATTTGAGTTGCAGAAGTATCCCGAACAGATCGATTACTACCTGCTGTTCTGTTTTTCACAGATTCTGTCCTGTTTTGCCTTTCCTTCACTTTGCAAATCAAGAACTTGCTTTTTCTTTGCAAAAACCTTTTGGCAATCTTGAGAAACAGTAGAACTTCAAGAATATCTTTATTTCCAGCAAGGTATAATTATATTATTAAGGGTACTAACCTCGCTAATCAGATTATGATGAGTTATGTATGAAGGGAGTTTTCAAGTGTGCGAGGGAAGATGATAAAAAAGATTCAGGAGTGTCAAACGCTCAAGCTTGGGGATGCCCCCGTGCACCCCCAAGAAATATTCAAGGAGACTCAAGCGTCTAAGCTTGGGGATGCCCCCGTGCATCCCCTTCTCCATCAAACATTATCAGTTCGCCTTTCGTTCCACTATATTTTTATCACTTCATGTGTTATGTGCTATGCTTGGAGCGTCTTGCTTTTAGTTTTCTTTTTAGTTTTTCATAACGAGTCAGAACTCAGCATTCTTTATGTGGGAGAGAAACACGCTCCACTTCTACCTAGAACATAACATAGAATTTTCATGTCTATCTATGATGTGTGTGTTCTTTGTCTTTTAATAGCTACTATCGTGCTCTGCTCTTAGTATTCATGCTTATCTTTTCAAAGAGCTTTTGTTTAGTTGGTTACTTGAACTCTCTTTAATTATCATGCTTACCTTATTAAGAGAGTTTGCTTCCGTTGCATTGGTTAATGTGTCTATGATAAAGATGCTACTTGCATAATGGTGCTTAGTAGTTCAGGTTTTCTTATGGTTAATATCAAATAGCTGGGGGGTTTCCAATGTGTTATTGGAGTACCAACTTGATTTGTCTGCCTATGATGTGGTATGGTTTAGTAATATCTTCCTTCTAGAATTTACTTTGATTGACTTGGCGTATGCTCACGCATATTTAAGACTGTAAAGAAAGTCTGTCAAGCCTTGATGATCTTTTATTTCTAAGTAGCGATATAACTTCCATGCCTGATTCAATGTTGCTTTGTCGCTCTGCATGATTATGACCGTCATTGCTCTCTTAGTTGGTCGCTCCCAGTCTTTTTGCTAACCTCCACCTGTACTAAGCGAACTAACTTTGCAATATATAGCTCATGGGAAAGTAGCTTAAAAACTATTGTGGTAAAGAATATGTTGCTTATGTATCTTATTTCTTATAAGTTGCTTGCTGAGCGGTAACCATGTTTCTGGGGACGCCATCAACTGTCACACTTTTGTTGAATATCATGTGAATTGCTATGCATGTTCGTCTTGTCTGAAGTAAGGGTGATTTGCCGTGGGTTGAATGAATATGCATATTGTTAGAGAAGAACATTGGGCCGCCAACCAAAGCCATGTATCATGGTGGAAGTTTTAGCTTGGACGTTGATCCTCAATCTCTTATGAGAACATGCTTATGCATTAAAGAGGAGTCCATCATCTATTTTCTATGTTGTCCCGGTATGGATGTCCTCAAGTTGAGATCTATCAAAAACGAGAAATCAAATGCGATTTATCTCCTTGGACCTTTGTACAGGTGGCATAGAGGTACCCCTTTGTGACACTTGGTTGAAACATATGTAATGCAATGATAACCCATGGAAATCCGAGCTAATTAGGACAAGGTGCGAGCACTATTGGTATTCGATGCATGAGGCTTGCAACTTATAGGATGTCTTATGCATGACACATATGAAGTACTACTACCGTTGACAAAATTGCTTCCATGTTTTCAAAATAAAAAGCTCTAGCACTTAACCTTTCTTTTACTTTTATATTGAAGCACCAACTACTGAGAGCATGATTGTCATTCTGAGTGTAATGTGCATTGTCCCAAAGTAGCATTGTCTTTTGCATGATTGTGATATCGTTTATTCTGAAATCATTGTATCTAGTCATCACTTAAACCTTGAAGGTGCCCCTGCATTTATGTTTTGCATCACTAAAGGGGGCAAGCTAGATATTACTTTATCATATTTGCACATCATGTTCATAGCAAATCTTTTTGATGTTTCAGTTTCATGTTGTAAAACTTTCAGGCATTTGTGATTTTCTCATGAGGCAACTAAATTACTATAGATTCATTGTCTCAGTAAGCTTTTGTCATATGACTATAAAAGTCCTATATGGTTAATAGCATGACACCACAGAAATTATTCTTGTTATCATTTACCTACTCGAGGACGAGCAGGAATTAAGATTGGGGATGTTGATACGTCCAAAACGTATCTATAATTTCTGCTTGCTCCATGCCACTTTTGGGTGATATTGCTATGATATTCATACACTTCCATACACTTTTGATCATATTTGGACTAACTTACTAATCCAGTGCACCCCAGTGCCAGTTTCTGTTTTCGGCTGGTTTTGTGTTTCAGGTTTTCATGTTTCGAGAACTGCCCAGAAAAATCCAGAAAAATTATATAAAAAATCAGCGTTCCGGAAACAACACTGCGTCCGAAGGGCAGCCTGGGGGGCCACCAGGGCTCCAGGCGCCCTGGCGGCGCCCC
>LR738711.1:28017199-28072204 GCA_902687465.1 Secale cereale | reverse complement strand
CCCCTGGGCCGCGCCCGGGGGGCGCCTGGGCCCCCCGAAGCCCGTCCGGTGCCCCCCTTTGGCATATATTTAGAGGGTCCTCCGAAACCCTCAGAGGAGGAACTCTTTTTGCGATCCCATCTCTGTTCCGCCGCCGCCGCCGCTTCCAAGATCGGGAGCACCAGGAGAACTCTTCCCGGCACCCTGCCGGAGGGGAGGATCACCACCGGGAGCTTCTCCACCACCATGGACGCCTCCCGGACGACTCGTGAGTAGTCTCCCTTGGACCATGAGTCCATGACCAGTAGCTATGTGATGTTCTCCTCCCGTTCTTGTGCTTCACTAATTAGTCCTCGTGAGCTGCCCTACATGATCGAGGCACATATGTAATCCTTATGCTGTTGCTATGTTGAGTTTGCTGGGATCCGATGGATTATGAGATTATGTTCAGATTGATCTTGAGTAATATATTTGATTCACCTCTTTTATATTTATGTTCATAAGTAATTCTTGCATGTTCTCCGTTGTTATTTATTGCTTTGGCCGAGTAGTAGGTAGTGACTCCAAGAGGGAACGTTATGCTTGATTGTAGGTTCATGCCCCTCGATGACTAGCTTGAGTGACAGAAACAAGAGTCTAGGGGATGTGTTGTTGCCACAAGGGGGAAAACAACGGTGCTTGTGCCCGCGGGTGCAAGGATTGTTTACTTTACGCAAAGTTCTTTCAATGCGGTTGTCTGTTGCTTTGAGTTTACACTATGGGTGGGGCTCGCAACTTAATACCAGCGAGATGTTCTGGATAGATATCTCAAGGTGGATGATTAGTAGTAGGCATTGATGGATTTCGGTCTACTTACTTTGGCGTACCGCCCATGCTTTGAACCTCAACTTTCTTGCAATGTAGTCAGCATTGGTTTGCGTTCGTGGTCCTGTCAATTGCCCAGCTGTAATTTGTTTACCTCACATAGTTGTTTTATCGTCTTTTAGGAGAGAGACATCACTAGTGAACATCATGAGACTCCGGTCCTTATTACTATCATTGATCACATCCGCTATTTACCTTTTCGTTATTATTTACTATTGCAAAACATTATCTATCACTACTATCATTGCTTTTAACCCTTTGTGAACTACAAGGCCGGAGGGATTGACAACCTCTCTGTACTCGTTGGGAGCAAAGTTATTTGTATCTGTGTGCAGGTGCACGTTGATTGCTAATTGCGCCGTTAGCAGTTGACACATACTTGTTGAACCTAGGAGTCTCTGGGGATTCGATCCTTGGCATCTTTGCTAAGGGAAAACACTTCTACAATACTGCATCTTACACCTTCCACTTGGAGTAACCAACGAGGGGTTCGAGGCCCATCAACCAACCAGTCAGATTCGCACGGGGCGCGGAGAATGCAAGGATCATGTTGGTGAACGAACCCCTCTTGGATGAGCATGCAGATAATTGACTTACATACAAGAAGAAGGAGATCTACGACTATAGGGAGTACGAGGTGGCGAGGGTGGCTCCGGCCAGGATGCAGGCGAAGGAGGCAGCCCGGATGCGGGCGGAGCAGGATGCATTCTGCCTGGAGCTGGAGGCAATCCACTCGGAGCAGGCACCCGACCTGTGATCCAAAGTCATCCGTCATGCTCAGACATTAATTTTATTTTAGTTTGTCCAGTTTGTTGAATAATGGTTTGCTTTCTTTGATTTGAACTGTCGAATTCGATCGACGTGCATGGATTGCATGGATTGGAGGATCGACATTTGAGATATGTGGATGTGTGGCGCAACATATGACAGTCCAATGGGCGCTGTCTGTGGACGCGCCCGCGAGCGTATAGGGGGTCGGATTTGCCAAGCCATGTTGTAGATGCTCTAAGAAGGGATAGAGAGGAGATTGGTGGAATTGTTCGATGGACTGCTTGAGCCTTGTGAGTGTATATATAGGATTACATGATCAACTTGGAGTATAATACAAGGTAGAATAAATCCTACGCTATCCTATATATCTTTCTTAACTAACCACGATACTCAGCATCCCCCCGCAGTCACAATGTAGCGACACAGATGGTGAGACCGGAGAAGAATTTGAAGGTAAGCCGATGGACATCCTCACAACGGTAGCGACGCAGATGGCGCCTTACCCGGATCACCTACTCGATCTGGTACCGGCGCTCCGGCATGAGCATAGTGCACGTGGTTATCTTCTGTCGGACCATAGCAAAGCCGGAGAGCGTGCGAAGAGCGGCAGAGCGGGAGAGAAGGTGTATGGGCTCGGCTGGCGGCGCGGAGAGGAAGGAGGTGGACGGGTTAGGGTTGGGGGACGTCGGCTAGCTTAAATGGCAGGATTTGGCCTCGGGCGACGAGCCGGAGTGGTGCCACATGTCATTCACACACCCCCACCGGAGGAGACCTCCGTCAGACCACCGGGTTTCCAGGTGATTCCGCATGGGACCCCATCGCTAGTCCGACGTGGTGGACGCGACTGGACTCGAGATGGAGCTGTCCGACGAGGAAGAGGAGAAGTAGGTGAAGCCGCAGAGTAGGTTTAATGTCAATGACCACGAGGCATGCCCCTCTGGTGGAGGCATGTTGGATACCGATGAGGACAGCGATGACTTCGACGCGTACATCCAGCGTGATGCTCCGCCAAAGAGCTAGGTCTATCGTAGTAGTGATTGAAAGTTATGAAGTTTCATGTTTAATGTGCAACATTTCATACTAAATTCCAAATTGGCAGTGAATATATGTGTTCTTAGTTCATGTTTCAATTTTCACGCAGAAGTTTTAGGGCTGCTTGAGAAAAAAAATCTATTACCATAAAACCCTCCATTTCCTCATCTAAAATCATTTTTTGGAAACCACATTTTTAGGCGGTTGTTGGACATGCTCTAATGTGTCCTCATTGCGATCATAAGCAAGATATTCATAGGCACCTTTAAGAAGGGAAACAACGCTGAGGACGCTGCCATCACTGGCATGGTGTCATATTGATCAAGAAGCTTGGGCCCAGAGCTACACATAATTGCCACCAAACTTGGGATAGGTCCGGCCTACTCCATCCGTCCGGGTTTATTAGGCCTCTCAGCATCACAAGCATGTCCCTTTTTATAAGACCTCGCTTTGGAAAGGTGCATGCATGCGACCATTTCATTGGTTGCATTGAAAGTCATTATTGTTTGTGCCATGACTGAGAAATTAATACACTTCATTTGTGCTTTTTCATTGACCGCTTGCATGTGAGAGACCGCATTAGGAGTGAAATGGAAGAATTAATGTGAGCAAATTAGTAAGTGTCTTGGTATAAAAGAAGTTATCTTTAAGCCTAATAAATCCGGACGGAGGGAGTACTCAATAACCTCCAACGGCGCTTTCCCTCTAACTGGTCACGGCCTAATAAGAAGAAGTACTATGCGACTATGCCTCCATGGAGCATCACCCAAGACGACACCCATCGAGGAACAAGGCTTTTGCCCAAAGCCTTATGTCTCGCCACTCAAACCCTGGAAAGGAGGCATGCCGTTATGAACCAAAATCATCAGCGGCGAACAAGACCAAAACAATAAGAACGACATCACGACCAACACATATTTATGGTGGACCCCAATTTCGGCAATCTTTTTCCTTTTGTTCATGTACTCTTCTTCTCAAGTCTGGCATGTACATTTTGCTGCCAACACAAAAATTTGTCCCGTGCGAGCTATTTACCCCAAACCAACGTGGATGGGCTAGGGTAACAACCTGATACCATATTTGAGCCAGGTCACTGATACGTCTCAAACGTATCTACTTTTCCAAACACTTTTGCTATTGTTTTGCCCTCATTCTTGCATGATTTGAACTAAACTAACCCGGACTGATGCTGTTTTCAGCAGAGCTGCCTGTATGGTTTTA
The DNA here is from genome assembly GCA_902687465.1 of Secale cereale. NCBI lineage: Eukaryota > Viridiplantae > Streptophyta > Magnoliopsida > Poales > Poaceae > Secale > Secale cereale. The sequence continues at coordinate 28,068,337 of LR738711.1, read as the reverse complement.
TTGTGTGCAGGAAAACGGATTTTTAGGTATCTCAAAAAATTCCAAGAAAAATCACAGAAAATCCACGCACCCGAAGGGCCCTTGTGCCAGAAAAGGGGCCACAGGGCAGCCAGGGGGGCCCCAAGCGCCCTGCTGGAGCGGCCCCACCCCTGGCCGCCTCGGGAGGCCGCCTGGGCGGGTCCTTCCCCCTCTGGTGCCCTACCTTGGCCCGTATTTATCCCCGTGACGAGAAAACCCCAGAACAGAAGTCGTTTTTCCAGTTTCCGTCGCGGAGCCGCCGCCACCCTCTGTTCTTCTCCGGGAGGGCTAATCTGGAGGCTGATTTGGCCTCCGGAGAGGGCAGATCATCGCCATCGTCATCAACATCACCACTCCATCCTCCCTCCATGGCTTCTCCTTCCATGTGTGAGTAATTCCCTGCTGTAGGCAAAGGGGGTGGTAGGGATTGGATGAGTTAGATCATGTAATAGTTTATCAGATTGTTGGGGGCATGTTGCCTATCATCTACTATGGTGTTTATCATCTTTGCTTCAACTTGTCGCTCTTAATGCTTGTCACTTAGGGCCCGAGTGCCATGATTTCAGATCTGAACCCTATGTGTTTGCACGAATATATTTGTGTTCTTGATCCTATCTATGAGTTGTTTGCACCTATTATAGTTCGGAACCGGCGATCCCAAAGGTGACAGCTTGGGACACCAAAGGGGATGGTCCATAATTTCAGGATTCCATGTATCCATTGAGTTCATTGCTTTGTTCCGGTGCTCTTTGACAGGAGCACCTTAATCTCCATAAGTTCCTTTTGGCCCCGTTCGTAACAGGATGGTAGGACAAAAGATGTTGTGCAAGTTCTTATTGCAAGCACGTACAACTACCTGTGGGATACATGCCTAATGTTTGATATTTGCCTAGATGATCATTACTTTTCTATGTGCCTTGCCCCAAGTTAGATTCATGATGTATCTCATCCATGCAGCGCCCAACCATCCATCTCCCTAGCCTATAGTGTTTCAATGCTGCTGGTTATTAGTTGTTACTTTTGCTGTTTACTTTTGCTGTCACCACCATCACTATCATATCACCGTTACCACTTATCTTTTGTTGCAAGTAAGTATATTTCAGGTGCGGTTGAATTGACAACTCAACTGTCAAAGCTTATAAATACTCTTTGGCTCCCCGTGTGTCGAATCTATAAATTGGGTTATTCTTACCCGCGAAGACTATCTCGATCCCTTACGGTTGAGGGTTATCAAGTACCGTTTTCTGGCGCCGTTGCCGGGGAGCATAGCAATATTTACAAGTCTACTTGAAGTATCCTACCTGCTGCACTTCATCCGCTATGGGTAAGAAAGGAGACCCCAAGGTTCCGATCTTACTATCCACTACAAGAAGAGGTACTGTTCTGAACACTAGTGCTACACTTGATTCACCTTCTGTTATGAGTAAGTTTGCCTCACCACCTCCACATGATGCTTCTACTGAATTTGTTACTATGTCCGATACTTTTGATGATGCTTCTACTACTTTTGATGATATTGGTTCACTTGGTTATGCTCTTGAGAAACAGATCGCTGCTGCTGCAAAAAAATCTGGAATTGAAATTCCTGTTACTCGCTGCCCTATTGGTGGAACTTATGATTATCCTGATTTGAGTAAACTCAAGGAGAGACTCCTTGATGATGATTACATTATGCTTGATGATGATTTATGCAGGGAACTGACAGAGTTTGCCGACTCTGACCCTGAAGCTATTAAGAAGCTGCTTGAAAAACACTCCTTGAAGAACAAGACTGTTCCTGATCCTGAATTTGCTACATCTCCTATATGCATCAATGATCCTGATTATGATTTCTCTATTGATCTTTCACTTATATCTATGGTTGAAGCTGACCCCTTTTATGGCAGAGAAAATGATGATGCTATTGCACACCTGACCAAACTCACTGAGTTGGGTGGCTTGTTTACCACGGATGAAAAGATACGAAACTTTTATGTGATTAAGCTTTTTCCTTTCTCTTTGAAGGAAGGTACTAAAACATGGTATGATTCACTACCATGTGGTTCCATTAAGAGTCCTCAAGACTTAGCTCACTCTTTTATTGATAAGTACTTTCCTGCTCATATGCAACATGCTGCTTTACAAAAAAATTATAACTTTAAACAGTTGCAGGATGAGCACCTCCCTAAAGCTTGGGGGAGGTACTGTAGTCTGATCCAGGCTAGACCAGGACATGGAGTCCCTAAGAATGAATTAATCGATATATTTTATGCTGGTCTAACTGATGAATCCAGGTCCTATTTGGATAGTTGTGCTGGTTGTGTTTTCAGGAAAAGAACACCAGACGATGCAGAGGATTTGATGGGCAGGATTGCCAAAAACCATGAAGATTGGTCCATCCCTGAACCACCTCCACCACCAAAGAAGAGGGGCATGTTTGTTCTAAGCCCCGAAGATATGCAAGAAGCAAAGAAGTCTATTAAAGAGAAGGGTATTAAAACTGAAGACGTGAAGAATCTACCCCCTATTGAGAAGTTGTGTGAGCCTACCACTCACCCTCCTATGGTAGAGGTACACTCTCTTTTAGATTTCAACGCAAGTGACATCCCTCATGGTAAGCCTCCTGGTCAATGTTTAGATGAGCTTGATAATTTTATTATGAAGCAAAGTCATTTTAATGAGAGGATACAAAGTCAATTGCATGATAATTCCCTTGCTATCAAAAGTTTGCTTCATGTTCTAGGTAGAACAGTTAATGATGTTAAATGTCTTGTGAAGCATTTTCATATGGTTCAAACTCAGCTTGAACAAATTTCTAATGTGCAAAAAGATTTGCTTGCTAACAATGCCAAACAAGAAGATTTGCAGGCCTTCGGGATTAAGACCCGAGGAGGAACTAGCACTCAAGATCCTCTCTATCCAGAGGGGCATCCGAGGAGAAACGAGCAAGATTCTCAAATGCAGGAAGAAGATCCTATTACAAGTGAAGAGCCAGCTGTTGATCCCAACAGTATATCTACCTCCGATGCTGAGACTGAAGACGGTGTCGAACGTGAAGATAAGGATAAGGAGAAGAATGATCCGCCCGAGGTTCGAGAAGAAGAAGCACCTGACAAACGCAAAAAGTACACTAGAGAAGACTTCATCGCAAGAAGACATGGGAAGGAAAGAGAACCATGGATACAAAAACCCATGCCCTTTCCAGGTAAGTCTCTCAAATCTAAAGAAGAAGAGCATTACAATAAGTTTTGTGAGTGGATGAAACCTCTTTTTCTTCAAATCCCTTTGACTGATGCTATTAAGTTACCTCCCTATTCAAAATATATGAAAGATATTGTCACTAATAAAAGAAAAATTCCTAATGAAGCAATATCTACTATGCTTGCTAACTACACTTTCAGTGGCAACATTCCTGAGAAGCTTGGTGATCCAGGTATACCCACCATTCCTTGCTCCATAAAGAATAATTATGTCAAAACTGCTTTATGTGATCTTGGAGCAGGAGTGAGTGTTATGCCTTTCTCTCTTTACAAGAGGCTTTGTTTAGAGAAACTAATTCCTACAGATATCTCTCTTCAGATGGCTGACAAGTCAACCGCCGTCCCGATAGGTATTTGTGAGGATGTTCCCGTAGAAGTTGCTAATTGTTTGATCCTTACTGATTTTGTCGTGCTTGACATGCCCGAGGATGGGAGCATGTCCATTATTCTTGGTAGACCTTTTCTTAACACCGCAGGTGCTATTATTGATTGCAATAAAGGAAAGGTTACCTTCAATGTGAATGATAAATAACACACGGTGTATTTTCCAAAGAAGACCGACAAGAGGCATGGCCTCAACTCTATAGAAAATATCGAGACCATGAAGATTGGAGAATGGGACTGACAACTACATGTGCACCACAAATACAAAACTATTATGGTGGGGACAATGTCCATTAAAGTAAAGGTGCAATGATCACTTGGTAAAAAGTTGAGCTTGTCATGTTTTCATTTGTTTTAGCTTTTGTTCTCCTTGCTGTACCAAGTGTTTGTCTTTTTGAAGATTCACAATACTAATCACTGCTTTAAGTTTTCAGAAAGTTTTGCAGCTTTTTGAACTTCGAAAAAATTTCAACAGTGAAGTTTTCAGAAAAATTCCAGAAAAATAAAAATAAAAATTTCCATGCCGGGAGTGACCCAGAGGCACCTGGGGCTGACCAGGGGGGCCACCAGTGGCCCAGGCGGCCAGCTGGCGCGGCCTGCCCCCTGGCCGCGCCCATAGGGCGCCTGGGGCCCACAGGCCCCGCCTCCAGGTGAGTCTTCTTCCTCTCTCTCTCTCTTTCTCTCCGAAAACACGAGTTCTGCACCTGTTCTTGCGTTCTTGCTGTTCTTGGAGGCGATTTTCGATCTCTCTCTACAGCCTATCATGCGAGGTAAGATTTTGAACAAATACTCCCTGGTATGTAACTCCTCCACCCCTCCAATTAGATTTTTGGTTGGTGGCTTCATTTGTGAGTATTTAGTAGTTCTTGGTGCTATGTAGATGAGCTTGCATGCATGTGTAGAAATTTATTTTCCAAGTTTTGATGCAAGTTTATGCCTTAGGTAAGTGAGTTGAGTAGTTTGCCTTAACCCACTTTGTTTAAATCCTTGTTTTTGTAATTTGTCAAAAATTTCAGAAATGAGTTTGTTAGGAAGGGCAAAGGGGTGGCTTGAGAAAAAGAAGCCCGCGCACTCCGATCGAGTTACTAGAGCCGCAGCTTCACCCTCGACTGCTAGGGTGAGCTACAATGAAGATCATTTGCCCCTAGATTTGTTGAAAGACACAAAGCCAGCACGTGCGATGATGTTCCCATGTGATGAATTCCTTGAAGCTGCAGGAATTAAGGATGAGTTTTATAATCTTTGTGCTAATGCAGGTCTGACACGGCTCGTCACGTGTCGTGTTGTTCAGTATCAAAAACTCACCTCCGGTTTCATTAACAGTTTTAGATATAACCTTGATACCGGTTCTATTGAGTTTAGAATTTACAATAATCTTTTGACCATGCCCTTGGAAAAGTTTTGTGAAATAATAGGTGTGCCAAACGTTGGGCGGACGGCGAAGATGACCTCTCAGCCCTCCGAGCTAAGAACCGTCCTCAACTCTCTCTGCAGCATGGGTACGAGGGATATGCATCGGTCAAAAATCTCCAGCATCTTATTCCCTCACCTCAGGTATTTTGCGTATTATGTTGCTAGAGGGGTGTTAGCTCGTGACAACACGAGCAACATTTCTGCGCCGGATATTGCTATCCTGGCAGCCGCCCTCTCAGGGAGGTTTGATTATAATTTGGGTGCCCTAATTGCTCGACGCCTTGCTATGAAAGGTAACAAGGGAGATTTATTTGGTGGCGTTTATGCCACACTTATCTTAGAGTATCTTAAAGGCACCCCACACCCTGATGATAAGCCTTTTACTTATTTAAGTTTTGATCTTGCTGCTATGAAAAGGCAGAAGTTTGTTACCATGACTTCTGAATTTGGTAACCTTGTTTATATCTTGCGTTTCGGAACTACCGTAGAACGCAAGATCCGTCTACCTGCACCTCTTTTGTTTGATTTTTCTCGCAGGAACGGATGGTCCTTTGATGTTATCCAGTTCGATGAGTTCATGGTCCAGCATCAGCTTCATAACCCCATGGAGGGGGTTGTGCCCGACGAGGAGGAGCACGGTGAGTTACCACCTTTTCAGGGGGAGACCGTCACCCAGTTTGGTGAAGGGTCTTCCTCTGCTTGGAGTGCGGACCCTTCTTCGTGGGAGGATCCGAGAACTTCGATGTACGCGTCGGAATCCTTTTACGACCCTTGGACTCACCAGTACCACCCCGGAGCAGGAGGCTCCTGGGGGCAGTAGCTACTACCAACTTAGGCCAAAAGCCTAAGCTTGGGGGAGTACATGCCCTTCTCACTTTTCCATTGTATTATTCGTTTTATTTTTGTTCGCTTTGATCTTTTTGAAGTTTTTGCCCGTTCTTCTTTGTTCTTTCTTTACAAAAACAACAAAAAGATTTTCTCTTTCTTTTGCTTTCGTTCAACCTTTGAAATAACCCAAAAATATTTCCTTTCTCTATTTAGTTTGCTTTGTTTTCAGAGTTCAGCTCGAGTCCGTGATGGCATTTAATTATATTTCCTACGTTCGATCGTGCAAGTGACAAGGCAGTAATGACGAAGATCATCGGAAGGGAAGCAACAAGGAAAACCGGTATGAACTCTTCTTGTTTCTACTTTGGTACATATGCCTGTACTTATGATCTAGAGACCAGCTTGTAGCGACATAGTGCTATGTTTACAATGCTTTCCGAGTGGTTCATGCTTTCCTTGTGGCTAATCTCAAATAGCTAGAGTATATAATGTGTTATTGGAATGATTTACATGCATTGCATTGTTCATAGTTTGGTATACTAAGGTGGCATTTCCCTTTGGAGAATTCTTGGATTGACTTGGCACATGTTTACACATGTTTAAGACTAAAAAGTCTGCTTTGCCTTGATGATCTTTGAGTTTTAGAATAGTTATATCACTTTCATGCCCGATTCAATGCTGCTTTGTCGCTCTGCATGATTATAACCGTTATTGCTCTCTAGTTGGTCGCTTCCCAGTCTCTTGCTAGCCTTCGCTCGCACTAAGCGGAATTCTGCTTGTGCATCCAGATCCTATCAAACCAGTTATTCCATATGAGTCCACCATACCTTCCTATGTGGTATTTACCGGCCATCCTAACAAAGACTTTCTTGTACCATCTCGAAATTATTGAAATTTACTCATGTTTTGTGCCTCTGTTTTAGCTCATGAGGAAGTAGTAGTCAATTCATGATTTTTTAAGTTGGACAAGTTTTACCCCGGGATTGCATGTCTAATCTGCAAACCCCTAATACGAGGAGGAACTGGCATGAGTGCGCCCGGCTCATAAAAGATAATACTACAAACAAACCCTCCTTCACGCTTTGTTCATGAGAAATCAGAAAACTTTTGGCGGTGATAAACAAAGGAGATTAAGGGGATGTGATCGTCCCCGTGCGGGAGCCGTTCCTCGAAACTTGTCCAGTTCGAGAAGTGATTGGGTTGTCTACTAACATTCGTTGACGAAATATGCACCTCCCAAAATCATTTTTACCTCTATTTTCAAAACCAAGAGCTCTGGTACATGTTTAGTCTTTGCTTCCAACCACGGGTTTTCAACCTCGCCATCAAATTCCACGGTTCGAGAGTCTCCACCTTCCTTCTTCAAAGCACCAACTAGGAGAGCATAATTGTCATTCTGAGTGTAATGTGCATTGTCCCAAAGTATTACATTGTCTTCTGCATGCTTGTGGTGTTATTTATTCAGAAATTCTTAGTTCTAGTCTCCTTTAAAACTCTGGAGGAGTTTTTGCATTTATGTTTTGCTTCACTCATGGAGGCTAGCGAGATACCACTCTAGTATGTTCAAGATATAGGCAATGTAATCTTGTCTTGATTTTCAGTAGCATATTATTTACTTTTAGTTATTTGTGATTGGTCACTTGAAAGAAGGATTGCTTCGTGCATTGTCCTCATAGCATTGTTTCAATACTTGCTAGACTCTTTTCGTAGTACATGCTTATATACATCTAATGAAGCAAAAGAGTTTGTCAAAGTTTTCTTTGTCGCGTCCAGTTTGTTGAACTGAATTGCTTGAGGACAAGCAATATGCTAAGCTTGGGGGAGTTGATACGTCTCAAATGTATCTACTTTTCCAAACACTTTTGCTCTTGTTTTGCCCTCATTCTTGCATGATTTGAACTAAACTAACCCGGACTGACGCTGTTTTCAGCAGAGCTGCCTGTATGGTTTTATTGTGTGCAGGAAAACGGATTTTTAGGTATCTCAGAAAATTCCAAGAAAAATCACAGAAAATCCACGCACCCGAAGGGCCCTTGTGCCAGAAGAGGGGCCACAGGGCAGCCAGGGGGGCCCCAGGCGCCCTGCTGGGGCGGCCCCACCCCTGGCCGCCTCGGGAGGCCGCCTGGGCGGGTCCTTCCCCCTCTGGTGCCCTACCTTGGCCCGTATTTATCCCCGTGACGAGAAAACCCCAGAACAAAAATCGTTTTTCCAGTTTCCGTCGCGGAGCCGCCGCCACCCTCTGTTCTTCTCCGGGAGGGCTAATCTGGAGGCTGATTTGGCCTCTGGAGAGGGGAGATCGTCGCCATTGTCATCATCATCACCACTCCATCCTCCCTCCATGGCTTCTCCTTCCATGTGTGAGTAATTCCCTGCTGTAGGCAAAGGGGATGGTAGGGATTGGATGAGTTAGATCATGTAATAGTTTATCAGATTGTGGGGGGCATGTTGCCTATCATCTACTATGGTGTTTATCATCTTTGCTTCAACTTGTTGCTCTTAATGCTTGTCACTTAGGGCCCGAGTGCCATGATTTCAGATCTGAACCCTATGTGTTTGCATGAATATATTTGTGTTCTTGATCCTATCTATGAGTTGTTTGCACCTATTATAGTCCGGAACCGGCGATCCCAAAGGTGACAGCTTGGGACACCAAAGGGGATGGTCCATAATTTGAGGATTCCATGTATCCATTGAGTTCATTGCTTTGTTCCGGTGCTCTTTGACAGGAGCACCTTAATCTCCATAAGTTCCTTTTGGCCCCGTTCGTAGCGGGATGGTAGGACAAAAGATGTTGTGCAAGTTCTTATTGCAAGCACGTACAACTACCTGTGGGATACATGCCTAATGTTTGATATTTTCCTAGATGATCATTACTTTTCTATGTGCCTTGCCCCAAGTTAGATTCATGATGTATCTCATCCATGCAGCGCCCAACCATCCATCTCCCTAGCCTACAGTGTTTCAATCCTGCTGGTTATTAGTTGTTACTTTTGCTGTTTACTTTTGCTGTTTACTTTTGCTGTCACCACCATCACTATCATATCACCGTTACCACTTATCTTTTGTTGCAAGTAAGTATATTTCAGGTGCGGTTGAATTGACAACTCAACTGTCAAAGCTTATAAATACTCTTTGGCTCCCCGTGTGTCAAATCTATAAATTGGGTTATTCTTACCCGCGAAGACTATCTCGATCCCTTACGGTTGAGGGTTATCAGTCACAAGAAACCACCAACTTTCCGAGTAACAAATAACACATAGTACTAACCAGCTGACAAGCTCTCAAAAACTTTGGATCTGATAGTTTGGTCCCACCTGTCAGGCTGGCGTGGCGTGTATATGTGTACAAATCGTTGAGATGGACAAGGGACCCATTTTTCAATGACTAGAGTGGTTATTTTTTCTCTTTAATTCTTCCTCTATTTTTCCTAGGCATTTCAACAAGCAAGTTGTCGGCAGTGCGCCACCGAGGTTGGCCGGCAATGAGACTAGTGCACCACCGCACCTTTACATTCGCTCGCGAGCCAAGGTCTCGTGCACTGCGTGCCACTGTGCCTCTCGCGGCCGTCACTATTCGCCGGTCATCCGCGTAGCCTTCCTAGGTCACCAAGCGTCGCCGCATGCTCTGAGCGCCCTTGAGCCATTCGTGCGCTTGCATGCCCACCACGGGCCCGCGGCCTCCTTACCATAGACGGACGAGGCTGGACGTGCCCTCCAATGCACGTTACGCGACCATGGCCTCCATGAGCACCGCCGCGACGCCGACCGCCGTGCACAACACCTCTAGCGCGCGCTCTGCCGTGGCGCCCGGGGCCCGAGGCCGCGCCACTAGCTCCACTAGCCCAATGTCAGGCCCAAGATGTGATTCCATCCCGATCACGTGACACTTACGTGATTGGGGCACAACCGCATTTCGGGCGCTTAGCAAGATGGATATCATTACATCATACCATTACATACATACATGGGGATACAACAATACATACTATTCACATGAATACAACAACATCAATACAAGGCATCCGACTACGGATGCAAACAAGAAAAGCACAATAACATCCATCTGCTATATCACGCTGCCGACCCGGAACCAAACCCAAGACTGAAGAAGAAGAAGAAGAAGAAAGAACTCCAACACAACGGACATCGCTCTCACGTCAAGTCATCGGAAACCTGCACTTGCAACTGTTGTTGTAGTATCTATGAGCCACGAGGACTCAGCAATCCCATAACCATGGGTAACAAGACTATCAAAGCTTAATAGGTAGGAAGAGGTAAAGTGGTGAGGTTGCAGCAGCAGCTAAGCAAAAATATGGTGGCTAACTTACGAGTACAAGAATAAGATGAGCATCTACGCAAACGGTCGCAAACTAGTAGTGATCGCTAAAGATCCTGAACTACCTACGAGTCAAACATAACCCCACCGTGTTCTCTTCTCAAAGTGAAAAGAGACAGTCACGGTTACTCACACAGTTGTGTGTTTTACTTCGGATCCTCTGTCAAGTTTTCTACAACGGGACATTAACAAATTCCAATCTGCCACATAACCGCGGGCATGGCTTTCGAAAGATCATAACCCTGCAGGGGTGTCCCAACTTAGCCCATCACAAGCTCTCACGATCAGCAAAAGTAATAATAATATTATCACCCCTTATCTTAGGGACAATCGGATCAGGCTCGGAATCCCGGTGCACAAGACATTTCGACAATGGTAAAACAAGTCCAGCAAGACCTCCCGGCGTGCTGACACCCTGATAGTAGCCACGCGTATCTTGTCTCGGGCCACGTCCGGATAGGTGATCCTACGGGAGCCAGATACCTCGAGTTTCCCCGTGGCGGCCCCGCAGTCTCCCCGTTTGGGACCAACACCATCAGCACTGGCCCCCCCTGCTATGTAGAAAAGAATCCCGAGGGCGCGACCCCCTATGCAAATTTAATTAATTAATTAAGTTGTTATTATGAGAAAATAAAAACCAATGTTGGGCCTTGCTGGAGGAGTTTTATTCAAAGACGAAGTGTCAAGGGGTCCCCATATACCCAACCGTGTAAGGAACGCAAAATCAAGGAACATAACGCCGGTTTATCGTCTCCTAAGGTGGCATGAGTGGAACAAAACACCGAGCAAAAGGCCAAGCCTTCCACCCATGCCCAGTATATAGGTGTGTTAATAATAATAATAGATATTGTGATATTCCCAAAACATCAAGATCCGACATGGATCAATCTTCATCTGCAACTAACAACGCTATAAGAGGGGCTGAGCAAGCGGGTAACATAGCCAAACAATGGTTTGCTAGGAAGGTGTCAAAGGTTAGAGGTTTCATGGCAACAAGGAGAGGGGCTGACAATAATGATGGGTAGCGCGACATATAACGATAGCATCAAGACAACTAAGTATGGCAATGATAGTAAAGGTATCCAAGGGTATGTTCATCTTGCCTGAGATCCCGCAAGGAAGAAGAATGAATCCACGAAGAAGACGAAGAAGAGGCCTTGAAGACGAACCACGTGTAGACGAACGAATCCTCACTATCACAACGGAACAAGCACTAACGAGAAGAAGCAAGAAATACGGTAAACACACAACACAAGAACATGACAATATGCTCAACCAAGTATGATGCAATACAAGTCTATATATGATGCAAGACATGGCAAGGGATGAAGCACACAAGAACAACACCAAACAACAAGTTTAAATGAGGCCGGAATCAACATATAACAAAACCGGTAAGTCCTCATATGCATAATTTGAAATTAGGCCAGATCTGAACAAACCTTAAGTTAAAGTTGTTAAACAGCAATTTAACATGCACCATGATGATCTACACGAAATTCTAGTCAAGTTTCATATAAAGTTTGTTTAATTCGGAGCTACGGCCTAGAAGATATGAGCAAAACAAGTCAAACATGGCAACGGTGCAAGATGCACCCAAACATCAAGCAAACACACTCCAATCATGAAAACAGCACGATATTATGATTCTACATGCAAAATCACACAAGTTTCATATAGGGCACACCCAAAACGGAGCAACGGTTGAACACATACACACGAAACAAGAAATAACAACAAGCTGAAGTTAACAGCCATATAGCAACTATGGAGCAAGATATATATAAGCTACAGCAACCAAACATGATAACAAGAAGCATGGATGTGAAGTAGACATGATACTTAACAAGCATGAACTTAGAACACCCTCAAAAACTTGCTGGAACACAATTAAACAAGCATGGCAAGTTGCAATAAAATTATCCAGACTTAGTCAAAATCTGGGAAGGCAAAAACATCATCACGATGCTGCCTTCGGAGGCACAAAACAACATGCATCTCAACTCAACGAAGTACATAAAGAGCATGGACATGTAGTAGACATATCCTACAGCAAACAACTCCATTGGAGCAACTCCATAGGAGGCATGGATCAATAGCAACAAGCTCCACCAAATTGATCATGCTGATAAAAACCTGACAGGTATAATTTATAGCAACTAGAGAGCAAGAAATAAATAAGCTACAGCAGGCCAAAAGTGCAAGTAAGGGCATGAATGGATAGACAAAAACATGGACAACAAGGCATGATCATTGGCCACTCCAAAACAAGCATGGATTTGAGTGGGGCATCAAGCAAACATAGCATCAGGTTATAACAGATTCCACACTTACAGTTTTTCACTAAGTACAAAACAGCAACAACAACATGGCATGTTTAGAAGCTGTTTTAAGTCACCTCAAGGCATATCGTGGAAAGTGGTTTGCACCACAGCAAAGACCATATGATGGTGCTTCTAAAACATATCAACATGTGGCATGAAGACAAACACATCAGTAGCAATGAACAAGTGAAATCAGCATCTCATAAGAAGTTTCAACATTTAACAGCCACATGCACTTTTACAACAGCGATTAACATGGCAATATGAACTCAAACAAGCATGCTACAGCAACCGTCATGTAGTACACTTCACAATGAACATTTTGACATATCATAAGCTCCATTTGGATAAACATGCACGAAGTTATCATATCTCAAACATGGCATCAAATTAACAAGTAACCGCAGTTTATAACAAGTAGCACTCTTGCAACAGAGATTAGGGCATCTAGATGAAGTCGAACAAGCATGGCACAATGGAACAAAGTGTAGAGCATATCACCACGATCATTTTGACATATTATACACTCAATTTGGATCACCACATAAAAAGTTACATGCATGCAAAGTATGCATCAGACTATGACATTTAGGGACTTAGAAGGAAAAAGACAACCTCACAGGGTGGACATGTCCAGACTGATCGGACACGTCCGGGGCTGGGGGTCCACATGGCAGAGAGAAGGAGGGGCGGACATGTCCTTCGCCCAGCGGACATGTCCGGCAGCTGGGACTCGCGGTGGCCGGTGCTTCGGCGACCTCAAGGCGGTGGGGAGGACGCAGGCGAACGGATCCGGCCCATGGCCACCGAATCCGGCCGCGGAGGAACATGGGAGGCCGGCGGGGAGCTCCGGCCGAGTGGAGGAGCTCGGAGGCCGGCAGATCCGGCGAAGGGAAGCGGCGGCGGGATTCCATGGCGGCGGGGCGGCGATCCTCGGGGCAGGGAGGCCTGGTGAGCGGGCCGGAAGGAGGCGGGCGACGGGAGGGTCACCGACGGCGGCGACGGCGGCGAGCCGAAAGGAGGCGGTGAAGGCTCGCGGTCGAGGAGAGGAGCTCAGAACGCGGGCGCTGCGCAGGCGGGGACGAGCGGGGCCTGGGGCGCGTGTGTGGCTCGGGGCCCAGATCGGCCCGGGGGCGGGCCGCGGTCGGGCCTTGCGGGCTGGCGGCGGTGGGAAGCGGCCAGGGGCACGTGGACGCGTCCGAATGGCCCGGGTGGCTGTTTTGGCGGCGGTGGCCACTCAGGAGCTGCCAAGTGGCACTGGAGGGGTGGCTTCGGCTGGATTTTGAGGAGGAGGGGGAGTTGGTTGTGACAGATCCGAGGAGAAGGGGAACTAGGGTAGGAGAAGGCTAGGTTAGGCCAAAAATTGCATGGGGGTGTCCATATATAGGCATGGGGGCTAGGGTTTTGGGGGTTTTGGGGCAAAACGGAGCCATCGGATGCCGATCGGACGGCTCCGGTCGGATGAAGAGGTAGGTTGGGCCTAGGTGGGATTAGTGGGCTGTGAAGAGGGGTCTCGAGCTGTGAGGAGAGAAGGGAAAAGAGGCCCGTGGAGGTTTTCGGAGACCGAAAACATCCGACGTTTAGACCGGCTACTAGTGCCGCTATATATATATATATATCCGTTGGGCTATCAAACGGACTCCGAATGCGACGACACTTGACAAGCGGTCTACCTATGCTATAATAAGACCACATGACAAGTTTCACCCCATTCCGAGAACGTTTTCCGGCCACTCATAAAATAAATATTCGGAGGCGCCGCGGGCGCGTGCGAGTGTGTCTGGGCTCAGAACGGACAACGGAGAGGACGAGGGGACTCGGACGGATGCAAGTTTTGAAAACATGCTGATGCAACACACCCGATGACATGGCAAAATGCGACACGCAAGCAAGAAGACATGGCAACAACGATGAATAACTGACTGACACCTGGCGCACCGGTCTTGGGGTGTCACAACAATCCCCTACTAACAAGAGATCTCGTCCCGAGATCTTAGGAACGATACGGAAGGAACAAGGAAGAACAAGGTTCTTCGAGGACAAAAGAGTGAAAGAAAAGAACCTTGAGAGGATGAACAACTTGAAAGAACGAGTAGAACGAAGATGAACGAAGCTGCAAAGTCTTCGTTAAACAAGAGGATCAAGTAATACGACGAGAATCGAGGAGGTTGAAAGGCACGAAACAAGGGCTGAAGGAACAATAATGAATTCAAAACCACTCCGGTTAATAAGAGATAGAAAAGAATCTCCACGAAGGAATCCGGGCAGCAATCCGGCTGAAACTGAAAGAAATGGCACACCGGTTGAACATGAATGGAATAGGACAAGAACCTGAGGAGATGGAACGATACTCGACGAGAGTAACAATACAAATCCTCCGGAAGAATTGGAATAATGGAAAGAAAAGAATGGAGAAGAAGATGACAACTTTCACCACGAAAGAATTTGAAAGAGCATCTTCACGAGAAAGACTTGAATGGAGTTGTTGAGAAATCAACAACAAAAGAATAGCTTGTTGTGGACTTATGGAGATCATCTCAAAACTTGAGGTGAATTATGCCACAACCAAAAGATGGATTAGCTGAGAATGAAGAATTGCAAAACTCCACTTTAAAAGAATACGGAGAACTATTTGCATCTCGGGACACAAAAGAATACTGCTTGAGTTGCTCAACAAGAATTTGATGAATATTTGAAGAATGAATTAAATGATGAAGAACCACCATGAAGAACTCCGGTAACGAAAATGATGATGATATAGAAATGGCGGATGAAAAGAATAAGATTAAAGCCTTGCGATGATTTAGACGGAGGTTCCGACGAGATAGCCGAGAAAACTTGAACTCCGGAAAAGAAAAGAATAAAACACTGGGATTAGAATTTATTCATCAAGAATAAACTCCGAAGGAAGGAATAAATCCACTTGAAGAATGAGAATTATATTATGCTTATCCTCGATCAATTAAATTGATGTGAAGCAATGGATTTGCATACCACTTATTCGCGTTGAAAAAAGATTAAAGAGGGATATGTCGTGCACTTGCGAAAATCTTCATGAAACACCGGTAGGATTGGAAAGAACGAATGAATTGATATGATAGCACCTGAAAAGAACTGTTGAGTGAACCACCGTAAGAATTAAGGCCGAGTGAAGAAAAGAAACAAACCATCGGAAGAATTAAAAATCGAGTGAACATAAGAGAATGAATCGCCGGGAAGAATTAAGCACTTGCGGAAATTAAAATGATGAGAACGAAGAGATCGTGAGCTGATTAAAGAATACTTGAACGAAGCACTGGAAAAATGTGAGATGAACGAAGAGGCATCAATAAAGAATATTTGGAGGACGAAGTTGAAAACTGAGAAAGAAGAAATCTTCTGAAATGATGGCCTTCGGAGGAACACAACGAAAAGAATTCATGGAATACTCCGGAAGAATGAAGAGAAGAAAGGTTGAATTAACGATGAAACGAATTGAAAGCGATCTTGGAGAAGGCATATGATTGATGGAATTCATACTTACGTCACATTTGAAAAGAATTTCAGAACACTCCGGGAAATTAGAAGAGTCAGGTAAGATCCTGGGAAAGACCTGTGGGTTATGAGCCCACCGAAGAGAAAACTCCGTTGAAAAGAATCGAAAAGAGATGATGCACCAGAACGATTAAAAGACTCGAATGAGGTGACCACCTCGAATTAATTGAAACACGGACGAATTTCCTGGAATGTCTTCGGAACTCCGGAACAATTAAATGGCGAGAGGTAAACGAGCAAAAGAATATCCGAGCCGAGGAAAGAATATGAACAACACTGAATACTTGAGTTGAATCCACCGGAAAGAAGAAGAGGTGAAGAATATCGAACGAGAGGAGAATTCATCAAAGAAGAAAAAGAGAAGAAGAAGGACGAACTAGACGAGAATTCACCAGTTGAAATAATTGAGGAAGAATTCAAAACTCCACTCGAGTAGGATGGATACTCGATTAAGTACTCCGGTCCGAGAAGCAAAAGGGTGGGAGGGTGGGAAAAAGAAAGACAACTGCGGACGGGGAAAACACCATCGGTTGAAAAGAACTGAGGTTTTAACTTGCAAAGAAGAAGAGGGTCGAATCCACTTGATGAGAGATGCACCAGATGAAAGAACTGACAACGCAACGAACGAAAACTAAGCACGTGATCCTAAAAAAATTGAAGGAGAAGAGGAATAATTCAAAACATCTACGTCAAGATTCCTTACCAGAGCGACAAAGGGGCTGGGGAGTAAAAAGAATTCCTACTCTCCGATATAACTAGATTCCAAAAAAAGTTTTCTGCTAGACTCGACAACGGCCATTCTACGATCAATCAAGGGGGCTCCTATGGTCGGTCGAGGCTCTGATACCAACTTGTCAGGCCCAAGATAAGATTCTATCCCGATCACGTGACACTTACGTGATTGGGGCACAACCGCATTTCGGGCGCTTAGCAAGATGGATATCATTACATCGTACCATTACATACATACATGGGGGATACAACAATACATACTATTCACATGAATACAACAACATCAATACAAGGCATCCGACTATGGATGCAAACAAGAAAAGCACAATGACATCCATCTGCTATCCCAGGCCGCCGACTCGGAACCAAACCCAAGACTGAAGAAGAAGAAGAAGAAGAAGAAGAAGAAGAAGAAGAAGAAGAAGAAGAAAGAACTCCAACACAACGGACATCACTCTCACGTCAAGTCATCGGAAACCTGCACCTGCAACTGTTGTTGTAGTATCTGTGAGCCATGAGGACTCAGCAATCCCATAACCATGGGTAACAAGACTATCAAAGCTTAATAGGTAGGAAGAGGTAAAGTGGTGAGGTTGCAGCAGCAGCTAAGCAAAAATATGGTGGCTAACTTAGGAGTACAAGAATAAGATGAGCATCTACGCAAACGGTCGCAAACTAGTAGTGATCGCTAAAGATCCTGAACTACCTATGAGTCAAACATAACCCCACCGTGTTCTCTTCTCAAAGTGAAAAGAGACAGTCACGGTTACTCACACAGTTGTGTGTTTTACTTCGGATTCTCTGTCAAGTTTTCTACAACCGGACATTAACAAATTCCAATCTGCCACATAACCGCGGGCACGACTTTCGAAAGATCATAACCCTGCAGGGGTGTCCCAACTTAGCCCATCACAAGCTCTCACGATCAGCAGAAGTAATAATAATATTATCACCCCTTATCTTAGGGACAATCCGATCAGGCTCGGAATCCCGGTGCACAAGACATTTCGACAATGGTAAAACAAGTCCAGCAAGACCTCCCGGCGTGCCGACACCCTGATAGTAGCCGCGCGTATCTCGTCTCAGGCCACGTCCGGATAGGCGATCCTACGGGAGCCAGATACCTCGAGTTTCCCCATGGCAGCTCCGCAGTCTCCCCGTTTGGGACCAACACCATCAGCACTGGCCCCCCTGCTATGTAGAAAAGAATCCCGAGGGCGCGACCCCCCTATGCAAATTTAATTATTTAATTAAGTTGTTATTATGAGCAAATAAAAACCAATGTTGGGCCTTGCTGGACGAGTTTTATTCAAAGACGAAGTGTCAAGGGGTCCCCATATACCCAACCGTGTAAGGAACGCAAAATCAAGGAACATAACGCCGGTTTATCGGCTCCTAAGGTGGCATGAGTGGAACAAAACACCGAGCAAAAGGCCAAGCCTTCCACCCATGCCCAGTATATAGGTGTGTTAATAATAATAATAGATATTGTGATATTCCCAAAACATCAAGATCCGACATGGATCAATCTTCATATGCAACTAACAACGCTATAAGAGGGGCTGAGCAAGCGGGTAACATAGCCAAACAATGGTTTGTTAGGAATGTGTCAAAGGTTACAGGTTTCATGGCAACAAGGAGAGGGGCTGACAATAATGATGGGTAGCGCGACATATAACGATAGCATCGAGACAACTAAGCATGGCAATGATAGTAAAGGTATCCAAGGGTATGTTCATCTTGCCTGAGATCTCTCAAGGAAGAAGAATGAAGCCACGAAGAAGACGAAGAAGGGGCCTTGAAGATGAACCACGTGTAGACGAACGAATCCTCACGATCGCAACGGAACAAGCACTAACGAGAAGAAGCAAGCAATACGGTAAACACACAACACAAGAACATGACAATATGCTCAACCAAGTATGATGCAAGACAAGTCTATATATGATGCAAGACATGTCAAGGGATGAAGCACACAAGAACAACACCAAACAACAAGTTTAAATGAGGCTGGAATCAACATATAACAAAACCGGTAAGTCCTCATATGCATAATTTGAAATTAGGCTAGATCTGAACAAACCTTAAGTTAAAGTTGTTAAACAGCAATTTAACATGCACCATGATGTTCTACATGAAATTCTAGTCAAGTTTCATATAAAGTTTGTTTAATTCGGAGCTACGGCCTAGAAGATATGAGCAAAACAAGTCAAACATGGCAACGGTGCAAGATGCACCCAAACATCAAGCAAACACACTCAAATCATGAAAACAACACGATATTATGATTCTACATGCAAAATCACACAAGTTTCATATAGGGCACACCCAAAACGGAGCAACGGTTCAACACATACACACGAAACAAGATATAACAACAAGCAGAAGTTAACAGCCACATAGCAAATTTGGAGCAAGATATATATAAGCTACAACACCCAAACATGATAACAAGAAGCATGGATGTGAAGTAGACATGATGCTTAACAAGCATGAACTTAGAACACCCTCAAAAACTTGCTGGAAAATAATTAAACAAGCATGGCAAGTTGCAATAAAATTATCCAGACTTAGTCAAAATCTGGGAAGGCAAAAACATCATCACGATGTTGCCTGCGGAGGCACAAAACAACATGCATCTCAACTCAACTAAGTATATAAAGAGCATGGACATGTAGTAGACATATCCTACAGCAAACAACTCCATTGGAGCAACTCCATAGGAGGCATGGATCAATAGCAACAAGCTCCACCAAATAGATCATGCTGATAAAAACCTGACAGGTACAATTTATAGCAACTTGAGAGCAAGAAATAAATAAGCTACAGTAGGCCAAAAGTGCAAGTAAGGGCACGAATGGATAGACAAAAACATGGACAACAAGGCATGATCATTGGCCACTCCAAAACAAGCATGGATTTGAGTGGGGCATCAAGCAAACATAGCATCAGGTTATAATAGATTCCAGACTTAGCAGTTTTTCACTAAGTATAAAACAGCAACAACAACATGGCATGTTTACAAGCTTGTTTAAGTCACCTCAAGGCATATCGTGGAAAGTGGTATGCACCACAGCAAAGACCATATGATGGTGATTCTAAAACATATCAACATGTGGCATGAAGACAAACACATCAATAGCAATGAGCAAGTGAAATCAGCATCTTATAACAAGTTTCAGGACTTAACAACCACATGCACTTTTGCAACAGCGATTAACATGGCAATATGAACTCAAACAAGCATGCTACAGCAACCGTCATGTAGTACACTTCACAATGAACATTTTGACATATCATAAGCTCCATTTGGATAAACATGCACCAAGTTATCATATCTCAAACATGGCATCAAATTAACAAGTAACAACAGTTTATAACAAGTAACACTCTTGCAACAGAGATTAGGGCATCTAGATGAAGTCAAACAAGCATGGCACAATGGAACAAAGTGTAGAGCATATGACCACGATCATTTTGACATATTATACACTCAATTTGGATCACCACACAAAAAGTTACATGCATGCAAAGTATGCATCAGACTATGACATTTAGGGACTTAGAAGGAAAAAAGACAACCTCACGGGGTGGACATGTCCATACTGATCGGACACGTCCGGGGCTGGGGGTGCACATGGCAGAGAGAAGGGGGGCGGACATGTCCTTCGCCCAGCGAACATGTCTGGCAGCTGGGACTCGCGGTGGCCGGCGCTCCGGCTACCTCAAGGCAGCGGGGAGGACGGAGGCGAACGGATCCGGCCCCTGGCCACCGGATCCGGCCGCGGAGGAACACGGGAGGCCGGCGGGGAGCTCCGGCCGAGTGGAGGAGCTCGGAGGCCGGCAGATCCGGCGAAGGGAAGCGCCGGCGGCGTTCCATGGTGGCGGGGCGGAGATCCTCGGGGCAGGGACGCCTGGCAAGCAGGCCGGAAGGAGGCGGGCGACGGGAGGGTCACCGACGGCGGTGAGTCGGAAGGAGGCGGCGGAGGCTCGCGGTCGAGGAGAGGAGCTCGGAACGCGGGCGCTGCGCAGGCGGGGACGAGTGGGGCCTGGGGCGCGCGGGCGGCTCGGGTCCCAGATCGGCCCAGGGGCGGGCCGCGGCTGGGCCTTGCGGGCTGGCGGCGGTGGGAAGCGGCCAGGGGCACATGGACTCGTCCGAATGGCCCAGGGTGGCTGTTTTGGCGGCGGTGGCCACTCAGGAGCTGCCAAGTGGCACTGGAGGGGTGGCTTCGGCCGGATTTTGAGGAGGAGGGGGAGTTGGCTGCGGCAGATCCGAGGAGAAGGGGAACTAGGGTAGGAGAAGGCTAGGTTAGGCCAAAAATGGTATGGGGTGTCCATATATAGGAATGGGGGCTAGGGTTTGGGGATTTTGGGGCAAAACGGAGCCATCGGATGGCGATCACACGACTCCGGTCGGATGAAGAGGTAGGTTGGGCCTAGTCGGGATTAGTGGGCTGTGAAGAGGGGTCTCGGGCTGTGAGGAGAGAAGGGAAAAGAGGCCCGCGGAGGTTTTCGGAGACCGAAAACATGCGACGTTTAGACCGGCTACTAGTGCCGCTATATATATCCGTTGGGCTATCGAACGGACTCCGAATGCGACGAAACTTGACAGGCGGTCTACCTATGCTATAATAAGACCACATGACAAGTTTCACCCCATTCCGAGAATGTTTTCCGGCTACTCATAAAATAAATATTCGGAGGCGCCGCGGGTGCGTGCGAGTGTGTCTGGGCTCAGAACGGACAACGGAGAGGACGAGGGGACTCGAACGGATGCAAGTTTTGGAAACATGCTGGTGCAACACACACGATGACATGGCAAAATGCGACACGCAAGCAAGAAGACATGGCAACAACGACGAATAACTGACTGACACCTGGCGCACCGGTCTCGGAGTGTCACACCCAAGCAGGATGCAAGCACGCGCAGGAGATCTCGCGCCGACCCGAAGCTTCTCCGCTTCGTCCGAGTCTCAAATTTACCTGCTGCAGGTCATGTGGGAGGAGCGGCGTGCAGTTCGCTGACATGTGCCCTGGTGTTGCGGTTGAAGTTCGGCGGTGCTGCGGAGCTGAGCTGGATGGCGGAGCTGCAAGACCATATAGAGTGGCTGGTTTCAGAGGAGCTGGGTTGTGACGCCCCCGATTTGTCCGTACACTAATCATGCACGCAAATGTGTACGGCCAAGATCAGGGACTCACTGGTAGATATCAAAACACAACTCTAAAAGTAAAATAAGTCATACAAGCTTCATATTACAAGCCAGGGGCCTCGAGGGCTCGTATACAAGTGCTCGATCATAGACGAGTCAACGGAAGCAAAAAATATCTGAGTACAGACATAAAGTTAAACAAGGTGCCATAATATGGCTAGCACAAACTGGGATACAGATCGAAAGAGGAGCAGGCCTCCTGCCTGGGATCCTCCTAAACTACTCATGGTCGTCGCCGGCAGACTGCACGTAGTAGTAGGCGCCTCCGGTGTAGTAGGAGTCGTCGTAGGTGGCGTCTGGCTCCTGGGCTCCACCATCTGGTTGCATCATGCGAGAAGAAGGAACAGAAGGGGGAAAGGGGGAGCAAAGCAACCGTGAGTACTCATCCAAAGTACTCGCAAGCAAGGATCTATACTACATATGCAATGGTATCAATGATATGGGTAGTATCTGTGGACTGAACTGCAGAAAGCGAGAATAAGAGGGGGATAGCTAATCCAATCGAAGACTACGCTTCTGGCAGCCTCCATCTTGCAGCAGTAGAAGAGAATAGATGGTAAGTTCACCAAGTAACATCGAATAGCATAATCCTACTCGGCGATCCTCCCGCACATCACCCTGTGAGAGAGCAACCACCGAGTTATATCTGGAACTCATCTGGGTGTGTTTTAACAAGTATCCGGTTCTAGTTGTCATGAGGTCGGAATACAACTCCGGGTCGTCCTTTTACCGAGGGACACGACTATTCGAATAGATTAACTTACCTGTAGGGGTGCACCACATAAACCAGCACGCTTGATCCCATTAGGCAGGACACACTTTCCTGGGTCATGCACGGCCTCGGAAGATCCACACGTCGCAGCCCTACCTAAGAACAATAGAGAGGTCAGCACGCCGGTCTAAGTCCTAAGCGCACAGGGGTCTGGGCCCATCGCCCAATGCACACCTGCGCGTTGCGAGGGCGGCCGGTGAGCAGACCTAGCAACCTCCATTACTAAGGAATTTACGTTACGCGGTCCAACCTGGCGCGCGCCGCTCAGTCGCTGACGTCAAGAAGGCTTTGGCTGATACCACGACGTCGAGAGCCCATAACTATTCCCACGCAGCTGGTTAGTGCGTATAGGCCAACGGCCAGACTCAGATTAAATATCCAAACTCGTTAAGCGTGTTATTATGAAATAACCGCGGACAACGACCAGGGCCAAGCCACCTCTCGACTGGGTGTCTCAACCTGCCCTGTCGCTCCGCCACAAAGATCCACACAGAGGGCCGTCGGGAAAGTATGTCCTTTCAGCCCCCAATCCGTGAATCAACCGCGTGTACTCAACGAGCCGACCCGACTTTAGTCACCACATGTATCATGTATAAGAGTATGTAGCATATACCCGTGATCACTCCCAAGTGATCACGGCCCGAATGAATAGCAAGGCAGACGGACAAGGGTGTAGGGCCACTGATGGAATACTAGCATCCTATACTAAGCATTTAGGATTGCAGGTAAAGGTGTCAACAGTTGTAGCAACAATGAGAGGCTATGCAGCAGAATAGGATTATCGAAAGCAGTAACATGCTACACTACTCTAATGCAGGTAGTAGAGAGAAGAATAGGCGATATCAGGTTGATCAAGGGGGGGGGGCTTGCCTGGAAGCTCGGCAGCAAGGGTGGGGTCGTCAACACCGTAGTCGATCGGGGCAGCAGCAGCGTCGGTTTGGTAGTCTACCTGAGAGAAGAGGGGGAAGAAACAATGAATACAATGCAAACAGATGCATAGCGATGCATGACATGACATGTAATGGTGCGAGGTGTGTCCTAACGCAGTACCGGGTGATACTGGCGAAGGGGGGAAACATCCGGGAAAGTATTCCCGGTGTTTCAGGTTTTCGGGCGGATGAAACGGAGGGGAAAGTTGCAGCTTCGGTATGCTAGGGACGTGTGGTTGACGAACGGTCTGCGTATTCGGATTCGTCTCGAAATTCTAAGCAACTTTCACATATAAAGTATTTTCATCCGAGTTACGGATTATTTTATATTAATTTTTAAAGTTTTAAATCATTTTCTAATTTATTAATTATTAAATAAATCAACATTATCCAGAATAGTGCGTGCTGACATCATCACGTCAGCAGTCAACAGGGGTGTTGACTGGTCAAACTCACGTGTGGGTCCCGCTTGTCATTGACTGCCTAATTAACTAACAGTTTAATTAGGTTAATTAGTGATTTAGTTAACTAATTATGGTTAATTAACTTAATTAATTCTTTAATTAATTAATTATATTTTAATTTTTTTATTCTTTATTCTTTTTTTTAAACGTTGAGGGACCGTGGGGCCCCCTGTCAATGGCCCGTGGGGGGGCCAAACGGGCGCACGGGCGTGCGGGTTC
Source organism: Secale cereale (assembly GCA_902687465.1). NCBI lineage: Eukaryota > Viridiplantae > Streptophyta > Magnoliopsida > Poales > Poaceae > Secale > Secale cereale. The sequence goes on along the minus strand of LR738711.1, from coordinate 28,043,936 downwards.
GAGGGCGTAGCCTCGAGCGCCTGCTCGGTCGAACACGGCGCTGGCCTCTGGCGTAGCCAGTGGCGCCGATGGCCGCCGGCGTGTCGCCGGTCGCCGGAAGTGGAGCGGCGAGGGGCGAAGGGGGGGAAAGCGCGGGCGGGCCGGCGAGCGACCAGGCGGGCGCGAGGCAGCGTGCGAGCGGGGGATTCGTGCGGAGCGAGCAGGCGCCGGTGGCGGCGATGCGGGACGAGCGGGGCGGCGGCGCTAGGCGGACAGCAGCACGAGGCGGTGGGTGGCCGCGGCAGAGACGAGTGCAGGAGCACGGGAGCGGGAGCGGCAGGCGAGAGAAGGAGGTTGGGCGCCACACGAGGGGTGGCTGCCGCGAGGGTGAGCGCGGCCACGGCGGCGACGGGCGGCGCGTCGGCAGGGGTGGGGCGGAGGTGAGCGTCGGAGGAGGCCGGTAGTGCTTCAGCGGGGCGAGGCGCAGGACGTGCAGGGGGGCGGAGCGATGGCAGCAGGGCGCGGGCGGTGCAAGGCAGGGGCGTCCGGCGGTAGAAGAGGGCGCGAGCGGGGCGCGGTCGGCGATCGTCGTGCCCGCACGGTGCGTGCGCGAGCGCAGCATAGGGTGCGACCAGAGGGGCGTGGTGTCCGCGGGCGTGGCCAGACCCGGTCGGGGGCGCGGTGGCCGCGGTGTCAGAGAGGGAAAGGGGAAGGAGGGGATGCCTCACGGGCGTTGATGGGGAGAGGGTCGGCGTGGCTCGGTGTAGACCATCGGGGAGGAGGTCAAGGAGGTCCAACGTGGGGAGGATACGAGGAGGCGACGACGGAGGTGGTCGGCGATCCAGCGTCGAGGGGCGTCGGGTCCTTGCCCCCGATCTCGATCCAGATCGGGGGAAGAGGGGAGGAGATATTTCGAGGGGGAGTGGGGTGTCGGTGGGGGTTCGGGGCCCGGCCTGGCAGGCCACTGGCTGGGCTGAGGCCCAGTTGGCCTGGGGGGGTTCTTTTTATTCCTTTTGTGTTTAGTAGTTTTCTTTCGATTTATTTATTTTCCTTTTCTATTTTATTTAGTTTAAAGCACTTAGGCACTTTGTAAACTTATGTTTTCTTCACTATAATTACCATAGCAATATTTGTCACACACCGAACATTTTTGTTTTAATGTTTTGAAAACTTTGAATGTTTGCTAAATTTAAATTTGAATTTAGGGTGTTTTGATATAACACGCGAATACCAACAGTAAACGGGATGACATGGCATCATTAGCGAAGTTTTACTGTAGCTTAATTATCCGGGCGTTACAATTCTCCTCAACTACAAGAAATCTCGTCCCGAGATTTAGGAGGTAGAAAGAAACGGTGCGGGGTATTCTTCGCGAAGACGATCCTCGCGTTCCCAAGTGGCTTCGACTTCAGAGTGATGCGACCACTGGACTTTGAGGAACTTGATCACCTTCTGACGTGTGCGGCGTTCAGCTTGGTCGAGAATGCGGACCGGATGCTCTTTATAGGAGAGGTCCTGTTGCAACTCGAGCACTTCGTGATCCACTGCGCGGACTGGGTCCTTGAAGCAGCGGCGGAGTTGAGAAACGTGGAACACATCGTGAACCTGAGAAAGGTTAGGTGGCAGCTCCAGTTGATATGCCACCTATCCACACCTTTCAAGAATAGTGAATGGAGCAATATAGCGAGGAGATAATTTGCCCTTGATCCCCAAGCGGTGAGCACCCTTCATTGGTGTAACTCGAAGATACGCCTTTTCGCCAGGTTGATAGACCATATCTTGATGATGACGATCATACTGACTTTTCTGACGTGACTGACCAGTCTTCAGATTCTCGCGGATGACGCGGACTTGCTCTTCAGCGTGTTGAATAGTATCCGGACCGAAGAGTCAACGTTCCCCAGTTTCTGACCAGTTCAGAGGGGTTCGGCACTTTCGTCCATATAACACTTCGAAGGGAGCCATCTTCAGACTAGCTTGATAGCTATTATTATAAGAGAACTCAGCATACGGGAGAGATTCCTCCCATTTCATGCCGAAGGAAATTACACAAGCTCAAAGCATGTCTTCGAGAACTTGGTTGACGCGTTCAACTTGCCCTTGCGATTGCGGATGTAAGGCAGTACTGAATGACAGATGTGTTCCCATAGCTTCTTGGAAACTTGCCCAAAATCTTGAAGTGAATAAACTGCCACGGTCTGAACTGATAACCAGTGGAATACCGTGAAGTGAAACAATTCTAGACATGTAAAGAGTTGCCAGATGACTAGCAGTAGTTGTTTCTTTGACTACCAGAAAATGTGCAACTATAGAAAGCAGTCAATGACGACAAGAATTGCATCATTACCTTTCTGCGATTTGGGAAATCCAGTGACGAAGTCCATTTCAACATGGTCCCATTTCCATTCGAGAATAGAGATAGGTTGCAAGGTTCCAGCAGGCTTTTGATGTTCTGCTTTTATACAACGGCAAATGTCACACTCAGCAACATAACGAGCAATGTCTTGCTTCATATTAGACCACCAGAATCTCTGACGAATGTCTTGGTACATCTTGGTACTACGAGGATGAATAGACAGAGGTGTATCATGAGCTTCTTCCATAACCCTTGGAGCCATATCCAGGTTTTTCTTCGCAAATGTTACCACTAAGTGGCCTTTGAAGTACAAGGCGCCATCATCGGCAATAGTGAAAAATGAGGGCTTTCCCCATTGGAGATAGTGTTTAATCTTCTCGACTTCAGAGTCATAAAGTTGAATAGTCTTGATATCGCCCACAAGATCTGGTTCGACAGCCAGGGTATTTAGAGAACCCTTAGGAACACCATAAAGATTCATCTGGCGGGACTCTGAGGGAGGGGGAGCGAGTGCTCCAGGAGGAACAATATGGAGGTTCAGCTTTCTGAATTCTTCAACAAGCGAGGACTGAACCTTGTGAACCTGGAGGTGGTTGCAATATGACTTGCGGCTTCAGACTTTGGTGGTCGGTGAATATCTCGCAACGATTACCGAGAAGGTAATGTCGCCACTGTTTAAGAGCATATATGACAGCAGCTAGTTCAAGGTCATGAGCTGGGTAGTTCTCTTCATGAGGACGCAATTGACGAGAGGCATAAGCAATTACTCTACGCTCCTGCATTAGGACACAGCCTAATCCTTGACGGGAAGCGTCGCAGTAAATGACGAAGTCCTTCTTAGTATCAGGTGGAGCAAGAACTGGAGCAAAAGTCAGCTTGTCCTTCAGCGCCTGCAAACTTTCCTGGCATTTGTCTGTCCACTCGAACTTCACGCCTTTGTGAAGTAGACCAGTCAGAGGCTTGGCGATCTTGGAGAAGTTCTCGACGAATCGACGGCAATAGCTGGCGAGACCGAGAAACCTTCTTACTTGCTTGACATTCTTCGGAGGAGTCCAATCGAGAATGGCCTGAACTCGTTCAGGGTTGACGGCAATACCATCCTTGGAGATGACATGCCCAAGGTAGGTTACTTCAGGAAGCCAGAATTCGCACTTGGAAAATTTAGCATACAATTGATGCTCTCGAAGCTTTTCCAGCACAAGGCGAAGATGTTCAGCATGTTCTTCCTTATTCTTGGAAAATACAAGGATATCATCCAGATAAACCACGACGAATTTGTCGAGGTATTCCATGAATATATAGTTCATCAGACGAGAGAAGGTAGCTGGAGCATTTGTCAAGCCGAATGACAAGACGGTGTACTCGAATGAACCATATCGAGTCACGGAGGCGGTGTTTGGGATATCCTCTTCACGAACACGGATCTGGTGGTAACCCAACCTCAAGTCGAGTTTAGAGAAAACTGATGAACCAGCCAGTTGATCATACACATCACTAATCCGAGGAAGCGGTTATTTGTTCTGAATAGTTGCTTGGTTGATAGGACGGTAATCTTGGACCAATCGGTTTGTCCCATCCTTCTTCCTGACAAAGATGGAAGGTGCTCCCCAAGGAGAGCAACTCGGGCGAATGAAACCACTAGCAAGAGATTTGTCGATTTCCTCCTTAAGCTCAATGAGTTCATGAGGCGGCATCTTGTAGGGTCGTTTGGCTATAGGAGTGGTGCCTGGTTTCAAGTCGATGATGAACTCGACAGCTCTAGCAGGGGGAATCCCTAGAACTTCTTCAGGAAAGACGTCTTGGAAGTCGCGTACGACGGGGATATTTTCAATGCCCTCGAGTGGTGAAGCGTTCAATGCATTCAATGCATAAAGACGTGCTTCAGCATTTTGAACCAGACAAGCTTGATAGCTTACTATCTCATTAGAAGGGTGTAATAGATGGACGGTTTTTGTGCCGCAAGCGATTGAAGCGCTATGCGCTTTCAGCCAATCCATTCTCAGGATGAGGTCAATGTTACAAGACCCCAGTACGATGGGAGAGGCATAGAATTCCAGTCCATCGATTTCAACGAAGACGTCGTGGCAAACCATGGAGGTTCGACATTTGCCCGCAGGGGTGTGTACTAATACCGAAGTTTTCATGTCCTCACTTCTAATGCCATGCTTGTATGCAAAATCTTCTGATATGAATGGATGCGATGCTCCTGAATCAAATAAAACTGATGCAGGTACTGAATTAACAAGGAGAGTACCCATCACAGTAGCAGGTTGGTCTTGAGCTTCATTGAGATCAACGTGGTTGGCCTGAGCACGACCATAAGGCTTGGCATTGTTGTTGCGGGGCTGATTGTTCCCACGGCCAGCTGTAGGCAGTGCAAGCTGGTTCTGATTCTGGAAGCAGTTCCTGGCAAGGTGCCCTGGCTGACCACACTTGTAGCACAGGCCATCATTGGGGGCAGAAGCAGGAGCTAGGAGTGGTGTAGCTGGAAGTCTTGGCTGCCTAGGTGGTGGAGGCAGACGAGGTGCAGCATAGGACGGCCTTGGAGAAGGTGCAGCTGGACGGTACACATTGTTGGGAATCCAGACCCTACGCTTCTGTGAGGGAGGGCCCGAGGATGAGCCTTGTTCACGGTTGCGCCTGAGAGTGCTCTGGTGTTCCTGCAGACCAGTTTCAACCTAGATGGCCTTGTTCACCAAGGTGGCGAAATCTCCAAAGTCATGCACAAGGAGTGCGAGCTTGATGTCAGCATGAAGTCCGTCACAGAACTTTTCCTGTCTGCGAGCATCAGTGGCAATGTCTTCTTCAGCATAGCGGGATAAGTCCAGAAACTCCCGCTGATAAGTATCCACAGTCTTGTTGCCCTGGGTGAGGTTGCGGAACTCACGCTTCTTCCTATCCATGATTCCCTGAGGAATGAAGCGGGCACGGAAGGCAGCTTGGAATTCCGGCCAAGTGATTATTCCAGCAGGCAGTGTACGCCTGTGGCTATCCCACCATTGAGCAGCGGGACCCTTCAGATAGTATGCCGCAAAGGTGACATAGTTGGCAGCGGCAACTCCAGCAGACTCCAGTTCAAAGGCAATGTCACGGACTCAGTCATCAGCATCAAGAGGCTGAGTTGAGCTGCGGTAGACGGATGGGTTCAGGCGAGTAAATTCATTCAGTGTTACTGCGCCATGCTGCTGATCCATGTTGGGGCGAGGGAACTGAGCCATGACAGTTTCCATGAACTGGCGGTTCATCTCAAACTGTTGGATCATACCGGCCATGTATTCAGGTGGTGGTGGGGCGTTGCCACCACGACCACGGCCAGCTAGTCTAACCATTTTGCTAATATATAACAGGGGTAGTTCAGCGTTGAGAAATTTGCAAACATAAGAATCATTCATGAATGAAACATGCATAATGAAAGGAGCACCTAAAATACCACATAGTAGTCGGCATATACTACAAAAGGGGTGCATGCATAGAGTTCAGTACACAGAGTTAAGTACATAGACTAAGGACATCATAGGCGGCATGCAGGCTCGCGGCGAATGCATCTAATACTAATAATTAAGACTACATCAGTCCCAGGCGGAACTGTGGAGGTAGAGGTAGTCTGACAGCTGTCAGTGCTGCAACGAAAAGTCCTTCATGCCAGCAACCTGGGGGCCGTGGATACTCTGGTGCAGAACCCGATGTACAGGTGGCAACAGAGGACTGATACGTCCAAAACATATCTATAATTTCTGCTTGCTCCATGCCACTTTTGGGTGATATTGCTATGATATTCATACACTTCCATACACTTTTGATCATATTTGGACTAACTTACTAATCCAGTGCACCCCAGTGCCAGTTTCTGTTTTCGGCTATTTTTGTATTTCAGGTTTTCACGTTTAGAGAACTGCCCAGAAAAATCCAGAAAAAATATATAAAAAATCAGCGTTCCGGAAACAGCACTGCGTCCGAAGGGCAGCCTGGGGGGGCCACCAGGGCTCCAGGCGCCCTGGCGGCGCCCCCCCCCCCTGGGCCGCGCCGGGGGGGGCGCCTGGGCCCCCCTAAGCCCGTCCGGTGCCCCCCTTTGGCATATATTTAGAGGGACCTCCGAAACCCTCAGAACAGAACTTCTTTTCGCGATCCCATCTCTGTTCCGCCGCCGCCGCCGCTTCCAAGATCGGGAGCACCAGGAGAACTCTTCCCGGCACCCTGCCGGAGGGGAGGATCACCACCGGGAGCTTCTCCACCACCATGGACGCCTCCCGAATGACTCGTGAGTAGTCTCCCTTGGACCATGAGTTCATGACCAGTAGCTATGTGATGTTCTCCTCCCGTTCTTGTGCTTCACTAATTAGTCCTCGTGAGCTGCCCTACATGATCGACGCACCTATGTAATCCTTATGCTGTTGCTATGTTGAGTTTGCTGGGATCCGATGGATTATGAGATTATGTTCAGATTGATCTTGAGTAATATATTTGATTCACCTCTTTTATATTTATGTTCATAAGTAATTCTTGCATGTTCTCCGTTGTTATTTATTGCTTTGGCCGAGTAGTAGGTAGTGACTCCAAGAGGGAACGTTATGCTTGATTGTGGGTTCATGCCCCTCGATGACTAGCTTGAGTGACAGAAACATGAGTCTAGGGGATGTGCTGTTGCCACAAGGGGGAAAACAACGGTGCTTGTGCCCGCGGGTGCAAGGATTGTTTACTTTACGCAAAGTTCTTTTAATGCAGTTGTCTGTTGCATTGAGTTTACACTATGGGTGGGACTCGCAACTTAATACCAGCGAGATGTTCTGGATAGATATCTCAAGGTGGATGATTAGTAGTAGGCATTGATGGATTTCGGTCTACTTACTTTGGCGTACCGCCCATGCTTTGAACCTCAACCTTTCTTGCAATGTAGTCAGCATTGGTTTGCGTTCGTGGTCCTGTCAATTGCCCAGCTGTAATTTGTTTACCTCACATAGGTGTTTTATCGTCTTTTGGGAGAGAGACATCACTAGTGAACATCATGAGACTCCGGTCCTTATTACCATCATTGATCACACCCGCTATTTACCTTTTCGTTATTATTTACTATTGCAAAACACTATCTATCACTACTATCATTGCTTTTAACCCTTTGTGAACTACAAGGCCGGAGGGATTGACAACCTCTCTGTACTCGTTGGGAGCAAAGTTATTTGTATCTGTGTGCAGGTCCACGTTGATTGCTAATTGCGCCGTTAGCAGTTGACACCTACTTGTTGAACCTAGGAGTCTCTGGGGATTCGATCCTTGGCATCTTTGCTAAGGGAAAACACTTCTACTTACTGCATCTTACACCTTCCACTTGGGGTAACCAACGAGGGGTTCGAGGCCCATCAAGGAGTATTTTCTGGCGCCGTTGCCGGGGACTCCACTCTTCAGGATAGGGGAGTTGCATGCTATCTTTTACCTTTGCTTTTTAGTCTTGTTAGTTTACCTTTTAGTTTTTGCTTTCTTCCCTTTTTATCGAAAATCACAAAAATAGTTATCTTGCTTGCTTGCTACTATGGGTTCCACCGAGAACACCAAGTTGTGTGACTTCACTAGTCACAACAACGATGACTTTATCAGCACACCTATCACTACACCTGCCACTTCAGCACCTTCATATGAAATTAAACCTGCTTTACTGAACTTAGTCATGAAAGAACAATTCTCCGGTGCTGGAGATGATGCTGCTTTACACTTGAATAACTTTGTTGAACTTTGTGATATGCAAAAGTACCAAGAAATAGATGGTAATATTGTTAAGCTTAAGCTTTTTCCTTTCTCCTTGAGAGGAGGAGCTAAAATTTGGTTTCAGTCTTTGCCTAGAAATAGCATAGATTCATGGGACAAGTGCAAAGATGCTTTTATTGGAAAATACTATCCACCTGCTAAAATTATCCAACTTAGAAGTAACATAATGAATTTTAAACAATTGGATAATGAACACGTTGCCCAAGCTTGGGAACGTATGAAATCTCTTATCAAGAACTGCCCTACTCACGGTTTGACTACTTGGATGGTTATCCAAACTTTTTATGCAGGTTTGAACTTTACCTCGCGGAACTTGTTAGATTCGGCCGCGGGAGGAACTTTTATGTCAACTACACTTGGTGCTGCCACAAAGCTTCTCGATGAGATGATGACCAACTATTCCCAATGGCACACCGAACGCGCTCCAACAGGTAGGAAGGTAAACTCTGTCGAGGAGATTTCCTCCCTTAATGAAAAAGTTGACTTGATCATGTCTCTACTTTCGAAGCAATCTACTATTGATCCTCGTGATGTTCCTTTAAATTCTTTGATTGCTCAAGAACAAGTAGATGTGAACTTTATCTCTAGAAACAATTTTAACAACAATGCTTATAGGAGTAACTTTGGTAACAATCCTAGACCGTTCCCCTCTAACTCTTATGGGAACAATAATGCTTATCCTAATACCAAGAACTCCACTACTGAGCTAGAGACCATGCTTAGAGATTTCATTACTACCCAAAAAGCCTTTAATAAGAATGTAGAAGGGAAACTACATAAACTAGATGATCTTTCTTTTAAGGTAGACCACTTAGCCAATGAAGTAAAATTGCTAAAAATTGAAAATTCTCCTCTTAAGGAGAGGGAAGTCATCCCTATTAATGCTACTCAAGTACAAATTAATGAAAACATTAGGATGATGGCTAAGCTTAAAGAAAGATGGGCTAGAGAAAGGGAGGAAGAGGAAAGAATTAAGAGCCTTCCTACCCACCACACTGTTGCTACTATCCAAGTTATTGAGGATGTTCACACTCTTAGCACCCAATGTACTCCTGGTCCCAATGGACCTATTAATGGTGATGCTATAGAAGCTACCAAACAAGTGAACCTTAAGGACACCGCTACCACTTTACTTGATGCTCATGACCTTGATTTTCATAATTGCACTCTTACCGAAGTTATTGATTTCCTTCACAAGATGTCTAGAGACCCCCGCACTAGCACGCTTAACCTTGCCTTCACAGAGCATATCACTAATGCTCTCATCAAAGCTAGGGAGGAGAAACTTAGAGTAGAAGCCTCCATACCTAGAAAGCTAGAAGATGGTTGGGACCCTATGATAAAAATTAATTTGAATGACTTCTCTTGTTATGCATTATGTGATGTTGGTGCTAGTACCTCTGTTATGCCCAAAAGGATATATGATATGCTCAAATTGAAACCTTTTGATTCTTGTTCTTTTGGTGTTCGTCTCGTTGATTCTTCCATAAAGAAACCTTTGGGGAGGATCGACGATGTTCTTATTATTGTCAATGATAATTATGCGCCCGTTGATTTCACTATTATGGATATTGAATGTGATCCTTCATGTCCGATTATTTTGGGACGTCCCTTTTTGCGCACCGTTGGTGCTGTCATTGACATGAAAGAGGGTAATATAAAATTTCAGTTTCCTCTCAAGAAAGGGATGGAACACTTCCCTCGTAAGAAGGTCAAGTTACCTTTTGAGTCCGTTGTACGGGCTAGCTATTCTTTTACTCTTGATAAAACTTGATCTCTATGCATTATGCCTAGCTTAAAGGCATAAAAGAAAGCGCTTTTGGGAGGCAGCCCACATGAATAAATTTTTTGCTTTTGTTGTGTCTTGATGTTGTTTACTGCTGTAGCATCATCATTGTATCTTTGCTTTTCATATTTGTGCCAAGTATAGCCTCTGATTGCTAGAAAGTTCAAAAGTTGTGAGGTGCTGTCCAGGAAACAGATTCTGTCCTTGGATAGAAAAATTCGTATAAAATCACCAGATCATCTTTTCGGTCTGAATTGTTTCGACAGCGTTCTCTATATAATTGTCTTTCGTGCGTCTGTTCTGAGTTTTTTGATTTGAGTTGCAGAAGTATCCCGAACAGATCAATTACTGCCTGCTGTTCTGGTTTTCACAGATTCTGTCCTATTTTGCCTTACCTTCACTTTGCAAATCAAGAACTTGGTTTTTCTTTGCAAAAACCTTTTGGCAATCTTGAGAAACAGTAGACCTTCAAGAATATCCTTATTTCCAGCAAGGTATAATTATTTTATTAAGGGTACTAACCTCGCTAATCAGATTATGATGAGTTATGTATGAATTCAAGTGTGCGAGGGAAGATGATAAAAAAGATTCAGGAGTGTCAAGCGCTCAAGCTTGGGGATGCCCCCGTGCACCCCCAAGAAATATTCAAGGAGACTCAAGCGTCTAAGCTTGGGGATGCCCCCGTGCATCCCCTTCTCCATCAACATTATCAGTTCGTCTTTCGTTCCACTATATTTTAACCACTTCATGTGTTATGTGCTATGCTTGGAGCGTCTTGCTTTTAGTTTTCTTTTTAGTTTTTCATAACGAGTCGGAACTGAGCATTCCTTTATGTGGGAGAGAAACACGCTCCACTTCTACCTAGAACATAACATAGAATTTTCATGTCTATCTATGCTGTGTGTGTTCTTTGTCTTTTAATAGCTACTATCATGCTTTGCTCTTAGTATTCATGCTTATCTTCTCAAAGAGCTTTTGTTTAGTTGGTTGCTTGAACTCTCTTTAATTACCATGCTCACCTTATTAAGAGAGTTTGCTTCCGTTGCATTGGTTAATGTGTCTATGATAAAGATGCTACTCTCATAATGGTGCTTAGTAGTTCAGGTTTTCTTTTGGTTAATCTCAAATAGCTGGGGGGTTCCCAATGTGTTATTGGAGTACCAACTTGATTTGTCTGCCTATGATATGGTATGGTTTAGTAATATCTTCCTTCGAGAATTTATTTTGATTGACTTGGCGTATGCTCACGCATATTTAAGACTGTAAAGAAAGTCTGTCAAGCCTTGATGATCTTTTATTTCTGAGTAGCGATATAACTACCATGCCTGATTCAATATTGCTTTGTCGCTCTGCATGATTATGACCGTCATTGCTCTCTTAGTTGGTCGCTCCCAGTCTTTTTGCTAACCTCCACCTGTAGTAAGCAAACTAACTATGCAATACATAGCTCATGGGAAAGTAGCCTAAAAACTATTGTGGTAAAGAATATGTTGCCTATGTATCTTATTTCTTATAAGTTGCTTGCTGAGCGGTAACCATGTTTCTGGGGACGCCATCAACTGTCACACTTTTGTTGAATATCATGTGAGTTGCTATGCATGTTCGTCTTGTCTGAAGTAAGGGTGATTTGCCGTGGGTTGAATGACTATGCATATTGTTAGAGAAGAACATTGGGCCGCCAACCAAAGCCATGTATCATGGTGGAAGTTTTAGCTTGGACGTTGATCCTCAATCTCTTATGAGAACATGCTTATGCATTAAAGAGGAGTCCATCATCTATTTTCTATGTTGTCCCGGTATGGATGTCCTCAAGTTGAGATCTATCAAAAACGAGAAATCAAATGCGATTTATCTCCTTGGACCTTTGTACAGGTGGCATAGAGGTACCCCTTTGTGACACTTGGTTAAAACATATGTAATGCAATGATAACCCATGGAGGTCCGAGCTAATTAGGACAAGGTACGAGCACTATTAGTATTCGATGCATGAGGCTTGCAACTTATGGGATGTCTTATGCATGACACATATGAAGTACTACTACCGTTGACACAATTGCTTCCATGTTTTCAAAATAAAAAGCTCTAGCACATAACCTTTCTTTTACCTTTATGTAAGCACCAACTACTGAGAGCATGATTGTCATTCTGAGTGTAATATGCATTGTCCCAAAGTAGCATTGTCTTTTGCATGATTGTGATATCGTTTATTTTGAAATGATTGTATCTACTCATCACTTAAACCTTGAAGGTGCCCCTGCATTTATGTTTTGCATCACTAAAGGGGGCAAGCTAGATATTACTTTATCATATTTGCACACCATATTCATTGCAAATCTTTTTGATGTTTCAGTTTCATGTTGTTAAACTTTCAAGTCATTTGTGATTTTCTCATGAGGCAACTTAATTACTATAGAATCATTGTCTCAGTAAGCTTTTGTCATATGACTATGAAAAAGTCCTATATGGTTAATAGCATGTCACCACAGAAATTATTCTTGTTATCATTTACCTACTCGAGGACGAGCAGGAATTAAGCTTGGGGATGTTGATACGTCCAAAACGTATCTATAATTTCTGCTTGCTCCATGCCACTTTTGGGTGATATTGCTATGATATTCATACACTTCCATACACTTTTGATCATATTTGGACTAACTTACTAATCCAGTGCACCCCAGTGCCACTTTCTGTTTTCGGCTGTTTTTGTATTTCAGGTTTTCACGTTTCGAGAACTGCCCAGAAAAATCCAGAAAAATTATATAAAAAATCAGCGTTCCGGAAACAACACTGCGTCCGAAGGGCAGCCTGGGGGGCCACCAGGGCTCCAGGCGCCCTGGCGGCGCCCCCCCCCCCCTGGGCCGCGCTGGGGGGGCGCCTGGGCCCCCCTAAGCCCGTCCGATGCCCCCCTTTGGCATATATTTAGAGGGACCTCCGAAACCCTCGGAACAGAACTTCTTTTCGCGATCCCATCTCTGTTCCGCCGCCGCCGCCGCCGCTTCCAAGATCGGGAGCACCAGGAGAACTCTTCCCGGCACCCTGCCGGAGGGGAGGATCACCACCGGGAGCTTCTCCACCACCATGGACGCCTCCCGGATGACTCGTGAGTAGTCTCCCTTGGACCATGAGTCCATGACCAGTAGCTATGTGATGTTCTCCTCCCGTTCTTGTGCTTCACTAATTAGTCCTCGTGAGCTGCCCTACATGATCGAGGCACCTATGTAATCCTTATGCTGTTGCTATGTTGAGTTTGCTGGGATCCGATGGATTATGAGATTATGTTCAGATTGATCTTGAGTAATATATTTGATTCACCTCTTTTATATTTATGTTCATAAGTAATTCTTGCATGTTCTCCGTTGTTATTTATTGCTTTGGCCGAGTAGTAGGTAGTGACTCCAAGAGGGAACGTTATGCTTGATTGTGGGTTCATGCCCCTCGATGACTAGCTTGAGTGACAGAAACATGAGTCTAGGGGATGTGCTGTTGCCACAAGGGGGAAAACAACGGTGCTTGTGCCCGCGGGTGCAAGGATTGTTTACTTTACGCAAAGTTATTTTAATGCAGTTGTCTGTTGCATTGAGTTTACACTATGGGTGGGACTCGCAACTTAATACCAGCGAGATGTTCTGGATAGATATCTCAAGGTGGATGATTAGTAGTAGGCATTGATGGATTTCGGTCTACTTACTTTGGCGTACCGCCCATGCTTTGAACCTCAACCTTTCTTGCAATGTAGTCAGCATTGGTTTGCGTTCGTGGTCCTGTCAATTGCCCAGCTGTAATTTGTTTGCCTCACATAGCTGTTTTATCGTCTTTTGGGAGAGAGACATCACTAGTGAACATCATGAGACTCCGGTCCTTATTACCATCATTGATCACACCCGCTATTTACCTTTTCGTTATTATTTACTATTGCAAAACACTATCTATCACTACTATCATTGCTTTTAACCCTTTGTGAACTACAAGGCCGGAGGGATTGACAACCTCTCTGTACTCGTTGGGAGCAAAGTTATTTGTATCTGTGTGCAGGTCCACGTTGATTGCTAATTGCGCCGTTAGCAGTTGACACCTACTTGTTGAACCTAGGAGTCTCTGGGGATTCGATCCTTGGCATCTTTGCTAAGGGAAAACACTTCTACTTACTGCATCTTACACCTTCCACTTGGGGTAACCAACGAGGGGTTCGAGGCCCATCAAGGACCAAGTGCGGGAGCGTAACCTCCCACATCTGGCCAACCGACACCAGGAGGCAACACGGTCCTAGCTGGGTAGATCACGGTAGGCGGCAGCTGTCTAGATAGGACAAATGGGTGCAACAGTGTTAAGGCGCGGTACAGGTGCTGACGGGTGGTGTACAACTCGTGGCGAAGAGCTCGGTTAGCTCGATCCAGCCCATCAGCATGCAGAACAAGGTTCTGATGCTGGAAGGGCTCTCTGGTGATGGTGGAGTAGGCAGCAGTGTAGTATCCCCCGCTCCATCGTCGGAGGCGATAGCAACGTGCCTGAAAGGGGAAGTATCCAACGCCCGATACTCTCCACGAAGGCGTGTCAGAGCAGCGTAAGCAGCATCGTGAACTGCCATATCGATGGTCACTCCAACACCATGAGTGGTGTGCAGCACAGTAGATGAGTCCTCTGCACTAGAGTAGAGGCGGACGATGGCACGATACTGCTCCTGGTTAAAGTCCTGGTACTGCTCGTACACGGTATACTCAGGATGCCAGTGATAACCCAGATAGGTCATCATCTGAGCTAGCACAACAGGTGATCCCGAGGCACCAATGGCCTGCGTGTGGCGCACGACCTGCCTCATGGGTTCCATCTGAAAACAAAGAGGTTTCAAAGGAGTCAAATGACAGTGTGGGGGATTATGCAAAATCCTATTCTAAGCAATAACTATAGCTTATCCAACTTTGGGGTGAGGGGTCTCGGGATCCTAATGTTAGAGTTAGTAAAATCGTTTTAACCTGAAAAGGAGAGTGTTCAGAGTCCCGGAGTAAAGATCGAGGAGTAAAAGAACCTAGTACCACCCAAATGGCGACGTAGGCCCGTAAGCCACACAGCCATGTTAGGAAAAGTTTTGCAATGTCTAGACTCGACTTCGACCAAGGAGTGTGGAAGGGGATTCCTACAGGCAGTCGGCTCTGATACCAACTTGTGACGCCCCCAATTTGCCCGTACACTAATCATGCACGCAAATGTGTACAGCCAAAATCAGGGACTCACTGGTAGATATCACAACACAACTCTAAAAGTAAAATAAGTCATACAAGCTTCATATTACAAGTCAGGGGCCTCGAGGGCTCGAATGCAAGTTCTCAATCATAGACGAGTCAGCACAAGCAACAAATATCTGAGTACAGACATAAAGTTAAACAAGGTGCCATAAGATGGCTAGCACAAACTGGGATACAGATCGAAAGAGGAGCAGGCCTCCTGCCTGGGATCCTCCTAAACTACTCCTAGTCGTCGTCGGCAGACTGCACGTAATAGTAGGCGCCTCCGGTGTAGTAGGACTCGTCGTAGGTGGCGTATGGCTCCTGGGCTCCACCATCTGGTTGCATCATCCGAGAAGAAGGAACAGAAGGGGGAAAGAGGGAGCAAAGCAACCGTGAGTACTCATCCAAAGTACTCGCAAGCAAGGATCTATACTACATATGCAATGGTATCAATGATATGGGTAGTATCTGTGGACTGAACTGCAGAAAGCAAGAATAAGAGGAGGATAGCTAATCCAATCGAAGACTACGCTTCTGGTAGCCACCATCTTGCAGCAGTAGAAGAGAATAGATGGTAAGTTCACCAAGTAACATCGAATAGCATAATCCTACTCGGCGATCGTCCCGCACATCACCCTATGAGAGAGCAACTACCGAGTTATATATGGAACTCATCTGGGTGTGTTTTAACAAGTATCCGGTTCTAGTTGTCATGAGGTCGGAATATAAGTCCGGGTCGTCCTTTTACCAAGGGACACGACTATTCGAATAGATTAACTTCCCTGCAGGGGTGCACCACATAACCCAGCACGCTTGATCCCATTTGGCCGGACACACTTTCCTGGGTTATGCCCGGCATCGGAAGATCAACACGTCGCAGCCCTACCTAAGCACAACAGAGAGGTCAGCACGTTGGTCTAAGTCCTAAGCGCACAGGGGTCTGGGCCCATCGCCCAATGCACACCTGCGTGTTGCGAGGGCGGCCGGTGAGCAGACCTAGCGACCTCCATTACTAAGGAAGTTACGTTACACGGTCCAACCCGGCGCGCGCCGCTCAGTCGCTGACGTCAAGAAGGCTTCGGCTGATACCACGACGTCGAGAGCCCATAACTATTCCCACGCAGCTGGTTAGTGCGTATAGGCCAACGGCCAGACTCAGATCAAATATCCAAACTCGTTAAGCGTGTTATTATGAAATAACCGCGGACAACGACCAGGGCCAGGCCACCTCTCGACTGGGTGTCTCAACCTGCCCTATCGCTCCGCCACAAAGATCCACACAGAGGGCCGTCGGGAAAGTATGTCCTTTCAGGCCCCAATCCGTGAATCAACCGTGGGTACTCAACGAGCCGACCCGACTTTAGTCACCACATGAATCATGTATAAGAGTATGTAGCATATACCCGTGATCACTCCCAAGTTATCATGGCCCGAATGAATAGCAGGGCAGACGGACAAGGGTGTAGGGCCACTGATGGAATACTAGCATCCTATACTAAGCATTTAGGATTGCAGGTAAAGGTGTCGACAGTTGTAGCAACAATGACAGGCTATGTAGCAGAATAGGATTATCGAAAGCAGTAACATGCTACACTACTCTAATGCAAGCAGTAGAGAGAAGAATAGGCGATATCAGGTTGATCAAGGGGGGGCTTGCCTGGAAGCTCGGCAGCAAGGGTGGGGTCGTCAACACCATAGTCGATCGGGGCAGCAGCAGCGTCGGTCTCGTAGTCTATCGGATAGAAGAGGGGGAAGAAACAATGAATACAATGCAAACAGATGCATAGCAATGCATGACATGACATGTAACGGTGCTAGGTGTGTCCTAACGCAGTACCAGGTGATACTGCCGAAGGGGGGAAACATCCGGGAAAGTATTCCCGGTGTTTCGCATTTTCGAGCGGATGAAACGGAGGGGGAAAGTTGCAGGTTGGGTATTCTAGGGACGTGTGGTTGACGAACGGTCTGCGTATTCGGATTCGCCTCGAAATTCTGAGCAACTTTCATATATAAAGTACTTTCATCTGAGTTACGGATTATTTTATATTAATTTTTAAAATTTTAAATCATTTTCTAATTTATTAATTATTAAATAAATCAACATTATCCAGAATAGTGCATGGTGACGTCAGCATGACGTCAGCAGTCAACAGGGGTGTTGACTGGTCAAACTGACGTGTGGGTCCGCGTGTCATTGACTGCCTAATTAACTAACGGTTTAATTAGGTTAATTAGTGATTTAGTTAAACTAATTATGGTTAATTAACTTAATTAATTTTTTAATTAATTAATTAATTAATTTTAAATTATTTTTTTATTCTTTACTATTTTTAAAAAACGTTCAGGGGCCGTGGCCCCCCTGTCATTGGCCCGTAGGGGGGCAAACGGGCGTGCGGGTTCGAGGGCGTAGCCTCGAGCGCCCGCTGGGTCGAACCCGGCGCTGGCCTCTGGCGTAGCCAATGGCGCCGATGGCCGCCGGCGCCGGTCGCCGGAAGTGGAGCGCCGAGGAGCGAAGGGGGGGGGGAAAGCGCGCGTGGGCCGGCGAGCGACCAGGCGGGCGCGAGGCAGCGTGCGAGCGGGGGATGCGTGCGACGCGAGCGGGCGCCGGTGGCAGCGATGCGGGACGAGCGGGGCGGCGCTAGGCGGGCGGCAACAGGAGGCGGTGGGTGGCCGCGGCAGAGACGAGCGCAGGAGCACGGGAGGGGGAGCGGCAGGCGGGAGCAGGAGGTTGGGTGCCACGCGAGGGGCGGCAGCCGCGAGGGCGAGCGCGGCCACGGCGGTGACGGGCGGCACGTCGGCAGGGGCGGGCGAAGGCGAGCGACGGAGGAGGCCGGCAGTGCTTCAGCGGGACGAGGCGCAGGACGGGCAAGGGGGTGGAGCGATGGCAGCAGGGCGCGGGCGGTGCAAGGTAGGGGCGTCCTCCCGGTAGAAGAGGGCGCGAGCGGGGCGCGGTCGGCGACCGTCGTGCGCGCACGGTGCGTGCGCGAGCGCAGCATAGGGTGCGACCAGAGGGGCGTGGTGTCCGCGGGCGTGGCCAGACCCGGTCGGGGGCGCGGTGGCCGTGGTGTCAGAGAGGGAAAGAGGAAGGAGGGGAGGCCTCACGGGCGTTGATGGGGAGAGGGTCGGCGTGGCTCGGTGTAGACCGTTGGGGAGGAGGTCGAGGTGGTCCAACGTGGGGAGGAGACGACGGAGACGGCCGGCGATCTAGCGTCGAGGGGCGTCGGGTCCTTGCCCCCGATCTCGGTCCAGATCGGGGGGGAGATGGGAGGAGATATTTCGGGGGGAGAGTGGGGGTTCGGGCCCCCGGGGGGGTTATAGGCCAGGGGGAGGGGCCAGCCTGGCAGACCACTAGCTGGGCCGAGGCCCAGTTGGCCTGGGGGGTTCTTTTTATTCCTGTTGTGTTTAGTAGTTTTCTTTTCTTTTATTTATTTTCCTTTTCTGTTTTATTTAGTTTAAAGCACTTAGGCACTTTGTAAAATTATGTTTTCTTCATTATAATTACCATAGCAATATTTGTCACACACACCGAACATTTTTGTTTTAATGTTTTGAAAACTTTGACTGTTTGCTAAATTTAAATTTGAATTTAGGATGTTTTGATATAACACGCGAATACCAACAGTAAACGGGATGACGTGACATCATTAGCGAAGTTTTACTGTAGCTTAATTATCCGGGCGTTACATGGGTGTCATCCATGCCGGAGCAGGGGCATTGCGGCTGTCTCGCGGAAGGCAGCATGGCTGGCGACCTAGAGGTTTGGCCGGAGGACTAGGTCGTGGCCCCTACGTCCCATAGAGGAGATCGTCGCATGCGCGAGCTGGAGGCGCAACTCCCATGGCGCGGTAGGTCGATGGCCGACGCTCGCCTTCAGATGAGCCGCCGCTGAAAGAGATGAGGCGGAAGAATAAAAAGGGAAATAAGATAAGTGTCTGGCAGGTAGGTCCGCCGTCTATCACAGCAGGTCAAATATTGACTTGGGTTAGTCTTTGCCACATCGGCCTCGCAGGTGGACCCAACCAGTTAGATCCGCTGTTGTTTGCTTATCACCCAATCAGTACTATGTGTTTTTCAATTGGCGCAGAGTTGATGATTTCTTGTGCCCTGGCTCGGGTGTGGTACAAAAGTATTATCCTAACCTGAACTGTGATGATTTTGGGTAAATATCTCGTCTCGTGTGTTGGAGTATAATGTCCGGCCCTCTTCCATATCAACAAGGGCTTATAACTTAGATTTATCAAAACTCCAATAAAAACGGGTTCCCGCCGCGCGGGGGGAGGGGGGGACTGGTTAGATATTTGTTAATGACTTCAAGTAGGTCTTCAAAATACAATTGCCGAACCGCCAATATGCGTTGCATTGTGCTGATGGCAACTCTCACTACCATGTTCATGCATCAATAGCTGTCCGTGACTTGGAAGCTAGCGCCACAATTCTATTGCATCGCTCAGCCTAAGAGCATCTCCAGCCGTTTGGCCCTTCAGGGCGCCTAAAAAGAGCGGCCTGGGGGCGAACCAATGCTAGCTCGGCCCCTGTGGGCGACCTAACTCCCAGTCACGGCCCCAGACGCCAGTCCCAGGATGCGGAAAATTTGAACTTGGTCGTTCCCGCTCATCATAAAAGACGCCACAAATCCGGCGATCACAAGTCACAGTTCGGCGATCGGATGTAGTCTGGCGTACAAAAATAGAGCGCTGCAAGTTCGCGTGCGCAAAGAATCACTCGGCGGGGTCGGCTTCAGGCATCGGCGGAGTCGGCGTGCGCGGGCTCGGCGGTATCGGAGCTGCTTCGGTGTTGGGCGGTGTCGGCGCGGCTTCGGTGCTGCTGGGCGGCGTCGAGGAGGCGTCATCACTCGGGCTTGGCGTCGGCGTGGCCGTGGGCGCGGGAGTTGGCGTCGTCGGCAGCTGGTTCAGGATGAGGCCGCGCTAAACCATGTACCACGCCTTGAGCTTCTCGTCGTTGCTCTGGAGCATGTCTGCCCCGCCCATCAGAAAAGCCAGGTCGGTGTTCCTCTTCTTCGCGGCGACGTTCGTCCGGAGCAGGTCGAGCTTGATGGCGATGTTCGTCATCAACGACGACCACCGTGCGCGTCGCCGTCGGCGTAGCCCGGCGAGGGCGATCCCCATGGCTGCGGAGAACCGACGCCTTGCTGTCCCCAGGGCGCGTACTGGGTGTGGCTGCCGGGTGGATTCATCATCCCCGCCTGGTCCGCCGATGAGGAGGCAGCCGCAGCCACGCGCGCCGCGTTGTCGTGCGGGCCTTCTTGGCGATGGCCCTGTTCCGCCTGTCGGCGGTGACAGCCTCGCGTCACTGAACTTCTGCCCTCCACTCGGCATTTGGCATGCCCGGTGGCTTGGACGGCGGCGCCCTCGGCTTCCTCTGCTTCGGCTGGGCCACGGTGCCGGTCGCGGTTGCCGCTGCGCGTGGGGCGGCGTACTTCCTCGGTGGCATGGCGGCCGACTGGAAGGCGAGCCGGAGGGAGTTTGGCGGGAGGAAGGAAGAGAATGGCGGGAGGAAGGCGAGCGAGCGGGAGGGAAGTGGGGGAAAAGCGGCAAGAAACGACGGGAAGAGGCCCTCGAGTCGCCGACAGGGCCGACCAACGCGTCCTTTTCGCTTGTGCCGGCTCCCCAGGCGCCCCCATGGCGCCGGGTTCGCCCTGGATTCGCCGGCACCAGTTTTGGCCCGAGCCGACGAAAAACGGCCTTCTGGGGGCGCGACTGTGCCGTTTTCTCAGCGCCGGCGCGGCAAAAACGTCTGGGAGGAGCCTGTTGGGGACGCGGCTGGAGATGCTCTAAGTTGAGCAAAAGTGATCATACGACCACGGAAACCATCGAAACATGCAACTTGTGTCCTCCGATTTGTCATGGAATGACTTTAGTTGGCACAAAGGGAAAGTAGTTTTGTTCTTCTCATTGTACGAGCCGAAGATGCTCCAGATGCTCGTCATGCCACGTCAAAAGATCACTATGAGTCCCACGTCAGCAGGCTTTTTCTGATTGACGCAAAGCTAGAAATTCTGCTCCTTTTTTATGCTTGTTGATGGAACAACAATTATTTGTTTATTTTCAAAACAAAACACACAGACACGTATACATGTACTGTCACACGCTCATACATCACCTCCTTATTAGTGGAGTCGTTGATCAATTATTACTAACTAATAGCGTCACGGAACAGATCTCCAGTAATGTGACGTTTGTTAGTTGTCGACTTTGCCATGTCGTATTCATGCACGAAGGTGAAAGAAGAGCCAAAAAGTTAACACGCACAACTAATCCATTTATTATCAAACGTACTACCTCCGTCTAGGTGAATAAGTCATTCGCGTAGTTTTAGGTCGACGATTTAACTATCTAAATATGTATTATATGTGACAAAAAATATATATTTAGAAACTACATCCGTGTAGAAATCTAGTGATATATTTTTCATGACATATAACACATATTTAATTCCTTAAATCGATGACCTAGAACTACGCGAATGACTTATTCACCTAGACGGAGGTAGTAAGTGAGACTTTGGTATTTCCCCTTATCTATGGTAATTGTCATCGGTAGAGGTGGAACGGGCTACCCTAGGCCACATAGAACGCAGCGGTATACACGGGCACTTGTTCGGGGAAAAAATTTATTAGCACTCTAGTTGATAAGTACTTCCTCTGTTCCCAAACATAATTCTTTCTAGAGATTCCAACAAGTGATTACATACGGAGTAAAATGAGTGAATCTACACTCTAAAACATGTCTACATACATCAGTATTGTAGTTTATTTGAAATGTCTAAAAACACTTATATTTAGGAACCCATGGAGAATCTGGTTTTATGTGAGAGGATTAGCATGTCACCGTTGGAGAGCGAGGCTGCGTTACATAAAACCTAGCCGTAGATGGGCTCACACCGGTAACATCGTAGCAACAAGATCCTACTCGTAGTAAACCCAAGGAAAAGAAATCAAATACTGTATACCACAAGCCCTGTCAAAAAAAAAAACTGTCAAAAAAAAGCCATGTAAACAAGAAAGGAAAACACTAGAACATAGTAATGATTTCTCAAAAAAAAAAACTAGAACATAGTAATGTACTCCGAACAAGAAAGGAGTAATAGCCTTTTTTTTAGACAAAAAAAAGGAATAATAGCTAATGTCTAGTCAGTTGTATCTACCGGGGAGAAGTTGTCTCTTAACACAAGGCCTTCCATTCCACTTAGCGATCGACAGCGCAAGGGAAGAAACAACAAACACACAGAGGTCAGGTCAGTACACCCATCAATCAAGATAACTATTGTGTCCACTGCTCAAGATGCCCGGATCGCTGCACGGCTACAGTATCATCAATCAAATTGGTACCCCATGCCGGATGCTGCAGAAAGAAAGATGCTGCCAGTGCTAGTGATGCTCTGTGCCATGAATAATGCTCCAAATCGGTCGATTGCTGATGCTGCGTCGTTAGTTAGGCCACGGACCCACGGTTGTTAAAAGAATCCTTTTTTTTAGCTGTTAAAGGAGACTGACCTTCCTGACCTGGCTGACGAGTCAGGGTCACATGTCCATGCGCCAGCCGTGGCCCACCATTCCAGTGATGTCAGCGATGACTAGGGGCACGAAAGCGAGCTGACGTCACCGTAAGGAGAGAGAGCGCGTGATGTCACACATGGCGACCCTGGCTCTTGATCTTTGAACGTCTGACCGGTCTCCTGTTCGACTTGTGTGGCCTGGTCCTTGCTCTAGGTCTCGCTCAGACTTCCACACGCTTGCCTTTCTGTCGCTCGCCCTTCTTTATTACTACTACTTCCGTTCCTAAATATTTATCTTTCTAGGGATTTCAACAACTGCAAACCGTCAGTGGGATGGGTCAAGCTGAACATCGACGGGTCAGGAATGGCACAGGAGGTGCCGGAATGGTGCTCCGGGATCACACTGGATCCATTATCTTCACGTCCTGCAGGTTTATCCAAAGGTGTGCGAATGCCTTAGAGGGTGAAGTTGTAGCTCTCATGGAGGGGGTTGACCTCGCTCTTGCACGGAGCACAGAGAACCTTGTTGTGGAGTTGGACTGCGCTATGCTAGTTCGCATGTTCAAGGAACCTGAGGCGAACAGATCGCAGATAGCAGCAATGCTTGCGAGTACTAAGGAGTAGCTGGCCTCACGCCAACATGAAATAAAAATCGTCACACGCGACCAAAATAAAGTCAGCCATTCTCTTGCGCTGATGGGTAGAACACTGCACAAAACTGCTGTGTGGTTACGTTCTGCCGCTGATGATGTTAACGTGTTGTGTCAACGGGATTGTAATGACTCTGGTTGATTAATATATTCGTTTCATTAGCAAAAAAAAAACAACTGACTACTCCCTCCGTCCGGTGAAGAATAAACATCTAGAGATTTTATGATAAATTATGGAGTGAATTAAAAAATACATTGGGAAGGTGCAAGCCACTATCTCTCTCCTCTTTAATTACCCAACCCCCAATAAGCTAAGTGCATGTATAAATTAAGGGACGAGACTTGCCTGCCCCCCTCGTGTGTGCCCATCTGTGCTCCCGCGTACGGGGCTTGATTTGATTGGAACAAAATTAGGCCCGGCCCCACCCCCTTAAAATCAGGGGGGCGATGATTAGATTAGAAAGAAAAAAGATGAAATAACAGCCGTAGGATGAAGTGTGAGCACGGATGGGAGCACGAAGAGGGAGCAGGCAAGTTTTGTCCTAAATTAAGAAGACCATGCATAGATTGTTATTGGTCTTGATTACCTTGTGATGAGAGAGAAGTATTTTAAAGTGCATTGAAAAAATAGAAGTACACTTTTTTGTGGACAAAATTTGAAGCCAAACGTACACTCTTTACCGGAGGGGGGGGGGAGTACATACGAAACAAAATGAATGAATCTACACTCTACAATATGTCTACATACATCCATATGTTGTAACCATTTAAAATGTCTAGAATGACAAATATTTAGGAACGGATTTGAGTGAATATA
The DNA here is from genome assembly GCA_902687465.1 of Secale cereale. Classification (NCBI taxonomy): domain Eukaryota; kingdom Viridiplantae; phylum Streptophyta; class Magnoliopsida; order Poales; family Poaceae; genus Secale; species Secale cereale. The sequence continues at coordinate 28,019,854 of LR738711.1, read as the reverse complement.
CAAAATGGTACTACAACACATGGCACGGACGCGCACAGATGCAAAATATGATTTCCTCACACTTGTACAAAAAAACTACATTGTGGAATAAAACAAGGTAGTGAAAAATATTTTTTTATCTGCAGTGCGCCTGCTGTTGTTGCAAGAGCTTTGGGGAGGTCGACTTGGTTGGATACAAGTAGCTTTTGACGGTCCGGGGATTTGACGCCCTTGTATGCGGCTTGGTCAACATCCCTTTAGAGCATCTACAGTCGGGCGTGTTAAATCTATCTTAAACGTCTGGATGGCTCGTCCGGTCACTGACCGGTCACGAAATTTCGATATAGATAGGCTCCTGAAACAGGTCTTAAAAGTCCGGGCTGATCGGCATCTCTCATATCCAGTCCAGATATGGGACGGGTATGAGGATGCCTAGGCACAAAACAAATTCAAGGATGGGTGGAATCATGATCCCTGTCAATGCAATCGTGTAGCAGATTTTCAAATTTTGTTTTCTTGACACAAAACATATGAAATATGCGTACAAATAAAGTCAACAAAGCTTCGAGAAAATGTGTAGAAACATGATTTAGCATGCATGCACCATGAACAGGACATGTAGTCAGCACGTCGTGTTAAAATAGAGCATGATTTCGACACTTACCAAACTATAATGTTCACAGAAAGGACTAACGACATTGACTTCAACCAATCTATGTGTCTAACCTTTTGCCGGTTTATGCCTTTAAGCAATCTAGCTGTCTAACAACTTGCATGTTGCTGCTTCCGAAATATATACAAGGAAGCTTTATTGAAATATATTAGCATTCCAACAAAACATAAAAATCAAAATGATAATAATCATGTGAGCGGGTCCATCATTGTGAAAGATATCCGCTAAAAAATCATTCATGAAAGATATCCCCTAAAAATATCATCGTGAAAGATAAAAGCATGGGTTTGAAGGGAAAAGGATTTGTGGTACGCAGGTGCAGGGCACCGAGTCCTTTGCATGCGCTTTTTCTTTAGGCATTCGATTTTTAAAAGTCAAACTTAAATTATGTTTTCATATTCGGGTTTGTCGTGACGAGGTCTTTCAAATAAGATCTATATCGAATACATTTTGACGAGTTTTAAGAAATCGCGAGAAGGCCATTTTTTCATAAGGCCAACTCTAACGCACGACCCTAAACGAACGTCCATTTCGTCTGCTTTTCGTTCGTTTGGAGGTGGCAATGGGGCTGTGTCCGCCCGGATTCAGGGATGCGCCGGCCGTGCGTCCAATGTGCGGCCGCATTTCGGCCGCATCTCGTCCGGGCATGCAAAACAAAAAGAAGTACCTAGATCATGCAAGCGGCCACGTTCAGGCTAGATCATGTCGACCGACAACAAAGCGAGCGGCCTACAGGTTGGACACCTCAAGTTTGGCGCCGGCAACAAAGCCCGCAGCCCATACACCTGTCAGCCTTTAAAATGGACAAGTTTTCGCGCGTTGGATGACGCCCGCGGGCATGGCCGGCACACCGCATGATGTTGAGGTCGATGACGCCCGCGGGCATGTCCGGATCGACCACCACGCAGTCCGGCGACGTGGAGAATCGTGTGTGCCCATGGTCGTGCGGCGGCGGAGCACGAACATCCGGCGCCTCATGCGTGATGGACGAGCTCGGGGAACGGTGCTGCAGCGGACAATGGGCCGAGGAGCTTGTGCTGGCCGCGGCCATGGCAACGTGGGAGAGATTGGTCTGCATGGGGTGGCCCATACTCAACATGAGGAGGGTGTGCGCCTTGGAGACGATCGACTCCTTGTCGTCGATGTCGGCCTGGTGCTGCAACGCACTCCTGAGGGAGCACTCGACAGGGTACTCGGCGGCGGCCTTCTTCTCCACCGCGGCAGTTCGCCGGTTCCGTCTCTTGGCCGATACAACGTCGAGCTTGGCGACCTTCGCCGGCGTCATCTCCAACCGAGTCTTCTTCGGCGGCTTCTTTTTCTTCGCAGCGAGGCGGGCGACCGAGGTTGGCATCGTCGGTCATGGTGGATGGGGAGAGGGGAGAGGGCTGGGCGCGGGAGGGTTTTGGAGGGAAAGTGGTTGCGATGTGCCACCGACGGGCAGGCCAGGGGCGGACACGGGCGCGCGTCCCGCGCGCCTGCGCGCTGTTTCTTCTGCCGCAAACTCGGCTCAAATTTGGGTCGGGAATGCATCGAAAGCTGACAGAAAACAGACCGTCGTCCGTTTGCGGCCGCGCGTTGGAAGGTCTGCTTTGTCCGTTTAGCCTCAAACAGACATGGGTGACATGATGGGGTCATGCGTTGGAGTTGGCATAAGTGCAAGGCTAGCTAGGAATCAGATCATCTACACCCGGACACCCTAAATCCGTCCTATATGCCCAGCCGGACGGCCTGCTACTGACCGGTTACAAAAAATTGACCCAGAAGTGCGTCTCAAATGAGTCTCAAATGTTCGGACTGACCGGTCACAAAAAACCGACCCATGCGTGCGCCTCAAACGGGCCTCAAATGCCCGGTCTGACCGGAAACCCTCATATCCAGCACAAATATAGGGTGGATATGGGGCACCCGGTGCGTCCGCCACGTCGGACCCGTCCCACGCTGGCCAACCCAACCCCACATATATTCCTCCTCATCCACTCGCCGAACCTTAGCTACTTCACTCC
>LR738711.1:27983745-28017131 GCA_902687465.1 Secale cereale | reverse complement strand
TCCGGCCAGTGCGGACTCGCCGAACCTTAGCCACTTCACTCCACCCGCCCCCCCTCCTCCACCCAAGCTCACCTCCCGCGATCTCCGGCATGATAGTTAGTGGACCTGACTCCGGCCAGTGGGGATCCGTTGACTGGGGTGTCATCCCGTGCGGGTTGGAGGAGCCAATGGCCGTCTGAATTGCACTCCGCCACTCTAGGAAGGATTTGTCCGGCGCGACTCCTTAGCAGGACGATGTATGCATCGTTTACGTAGTTGCATGGGTTTGTACGGATTTGAGTTATACTAATTGAGGTGTCCGATTTGGGAAGGGTAATTTGAGCCTTGACCGGTTAGTGTCCGCGAACGCGCCATATGTGGGCGCGCCCGCGGGGTTCGGGGATCAAATTTGCCAAATTTGAAAGTAGATACTCTGATTTGCCAGATTTTTCTAATCTTTCCACGTCACCCATGATGAGATATAGCCACGAGGAAGATGGTGGGATTCCCGCGAAGCAAGTGCCCAACTTGAGAATCGTTTTTACCGTACCAAACGACCAACTTGTCCATTGATTAGGTGCTTTGTCGATTATCACACTACCACTAGTAGTGCGTTCCATAAGAAATTTGGCAATGACCACCGTCTAAATTAACTAAGACAGCCATTGATGTGGGTCTCGGTTTTTTTTTTATAGGGCCGGGTAATGGAGAGTCTGAGTCTCCACCAGCTTAAGTTAGTCCGTGATTTCCGTGGCACCACACATCAGCTTCATGACGTTAGCCCCTAATCGGGATAAAAGGTGAAACGGAAATAAATAATGTACTATATAGTGGCATACATGAAGGTGACAATTTTCTACCCTTTTTCTGCGAGTGGATGGGTGGATGTGCATTTTGTAGTGTCCTTAGTAGTACTCCCTCCGTTCCAAAATAGATGACCCAACTTTGTATCAACTTTAGTACAAAGTTGGGTCATCTATTTTGAAACGGAGGGAGTACTTTCGAAAGACTACGCGTCCAACACGCAGTTGGTGCCGAGGTGAGCTTGTGTCGGTGGGCTTGCTTCCCGTGATGTCTTGTTGTGGTCCTCGTGGAAAACTGGCAAAATGCATTTTTTTTTGCGGGATAAACTTTTGATTTATTCATCTTCAATCATGGTAGTACAACGAACACTAGAAATAATAATAATTACATCCAAATTCGTAGACCACCTAGCGACGACTACAAGCAAACTGCACTCTGGAAAAAACGGCCCGCGCAAGCCCGGGTGAGCTGCCGTCGACGAGGGTTTACCCAAACCAACGCGTGAAGCTATCAAGTAACCGTCGTCCAACAACCAACATAGCGTGTTGAGCAGATACCCAAACGGATATCGATCGGGTTACGTTGCCCTGACGTCTGCTTTGAGATATTTTTCCTTCTGGACATGTTCAAGGTCTGGGGAAAATCTGTTGACACACACATATCCTTTCCCGCCAGAAAAACGCACACGCATATCTTGACGTACCGCTCCACTAGATGGACAGTTCTCGGTGCACTCCAATTGATCGAATCGGACCCCGAGTCAAGCTATACCATCAGGCCATCTCCAACACCGCCCGTAGACGGCACGTCCGAACCATTTTTGCCATTCATTATAGGTTGTATCATTTAGAATATGGCTGAATGATCTGCTCTTAGATTTACGTCCGTGTCCACGTCCCAACGTGTCCACAGACGAATGGCCGTTGTAGATGCCCTCAGACCCATCACGACGCATGTTGCCTCGCACTGTTGCGGCATCTTTGAACATTCAACATCTAGCAAAGGAACATCAGTGAGCAGTGAGCAGAGCCCCCCAGGCCTAACCATTTTCCCCGTTGTAGGCAGACCAACACGAGCCGATGATCAATCGCCGTACAAGGTGCCAATCGCCACGAAATTTCATTTGGTCGCGGTGGTTTACACCTTTAGTAGTTAGTGCACGTACACCAGTACAAAGGTAGTACTATAGCTATTCCTGTGAGCAGGATGGGTGGTGGAGTTGGGCTCCGACACGTCATCCTGAAGAAAACAAGTCTCTCTCCATCTCTCCCGACCAGCGACATCTTGTCGGCAGTGTTCGTTTCATATTTTCGGTCTCTTCTCCATGGTGCCCTGATTTTACTAATCACCAAGAAAGGGAGCCATCTCACCCGCATAAGAAAAGAGAGGACACCTCATTTTCATAAGTGCAAGATAGCTGGAATCACTCGTTAGATTTTCCTTTTCTTTTTCCGTGCTATTCGTTAGATTTCTTTAACCTTTCCATGTCATCCATGATGATGAAGATTCATACGCATGCTAGAAGGTGATTAATTCCTGATAAAATGATGTAATTTGGTAAGCTGGCCCTCCCCAACAAAGCTAAACAACACTTGGCCCCCCTTATTTAAATTTCCTGGCTCCGCCACTGGTTCGGCCCGTTTCTATTTTCTGATAAACACAATACAAACGTACACTCACACATGCACATCACATGCAGAGGACGAAGATGACCCTCCTTTCCCAAAAAAATAAATCACAGACGCACTGATGTTCACCTCTCTATGAACGCATGCGCGCACACACATTCTATCCCTATGATCAACTTTGAATGATTGAGCTGGTATATCGTGAGATTGACAAAGTCATTGTGGTCGTTTAATAGTCGACGGGAACGCCACCTCCAACCGAACGATCATAATCGGAAATACTAAAATAAATAGAAGAAAATGCGAGCAGCCGGGTAAAATCTAGAACTCGAACCCGAATGGGCCGACTCCAACATAAGGAACTTAACTTATTCGCACCTCGTTCCTAATGTAATATGGTAAAGAGTAAACCTAGCTTCTTTTTTTACCGAGACTAAACTGGCGTCAGCACGTTGTCAAGACCAAGTAAGTTGAGGACCTCCCAATCCGGCTCCCGCAAGAGTCGTGAGAGCGTGCATCGGTGATAGCTGGGATGTCGCAGCGGCATCACAAATGACACGGGCACGACGAGCAATACATCGGGGTTGACATGGCTGAAGCGGGCAACATGGTGTTCGATAAATAGATCAAAAGTTTTTCTCGCAAAAAATATATCAATTGGTTGCATTGTCGATTATCAGACTACCATCAGTGCAATATACACATATTTTTTATGAAGAAAAAACATTTCTAAATGCGCTGGGAAAGGAACAAAATCGATACTCCAAAAATACTATTTTTAAGGTATGTTGGGGCATTTTTTTCAGAACATCAGGAAGGTTCTTTTCACGGAAATTTGCACATATGTACAAAATTCGTCAATGTTTGTTGCCAATAAAATTAATTACTTTTACTATCTTATTTTACTTTTCATATTTTTTTAAATTACAAGCGTAAATGAGCTCGCGAGCAGAACAGTTTTCTCTCCCATTTTTCGGAGCGGGTGGATGGGCATGCATTTTACGATGTCTGAAGAGTGCCGGGTACTCCTATCATTTTTTTTTCTTTCGAACGTCTGCTCGTGCATGATTAAGGAGATGCAGCACCCAGCTGGTGCGCATGCGTGGCCTGCTTCCCATGGCGATTGTGCATGCGTAGGTGTTAGAAGGGAGAGAGAGGATTGGTGGAATAGTTGTTGTATTGCTTGAGCCTCGTGGGCATATATATAGGAGTACAATGATCTACTTGGAGTACAAGGCAAGGTAGAATAATATCCTACGCTATCCTAGCTTTCCTAATAATCATGATACTCAACATCCCCCCGCAGTCACAACGGTAGCGACGCAGACGGTGAGACTGGAGAAGAATCCGAAGGCAAGCCGACGGACACCCCCCCACAGTCGGAACGGTCGACGCATCGCGGAGTCTTGGCTGGAGTGGAAACCGACGAGGTTGCTCAAGCAGGCGGTAGCCCTTTGTGCCGTTTGTCGATGTAGCCGAGAACGTATGTGGTGGAGTCGTGGTCGAGGTAGCCGTGCGAAGAATGCCGTGGTCGATGTCGAGTCGGGGTAGCCGGTGTCGAGGAAGTCGCCGTGGAGCCGCGGGCGCAAGGGGGCGCCAAGTTAGCATGGGCGCTGTGGTGTCGAAGTAGTGGTGCGCCAGGAAGAAGATGTTGTTGACGACGCGTCGCGGCGGGTTTGCCAAGCCCGGGGACACATCGTAGACGAAGGCACGCACCGGTGTTGCCAGCACTGGGCATGCGTAGACGGACGAAGACGAAGTTGACGAAGCGCCGACCAGGCTTGCCGGGCCCGGGGACACGTCGTGGATGAAAGCACGCATCGGTGTTGCCAGCACCGGGCATGCGTAGACGAGGGACCTGCACGAGCTGTACGCCATGTCGGAGAAGTCGGAGGGGCCAGCAGAGAAGAACTCGACGACGATTGCGGCGTCCATCGGCGCGGGGCCGACGTCACCAACGGTGGTCGGAGTAGACGAAGTGGTCGGGGTAGATGATGGCGACGCTGGCGACGGGCTGGTGCTTGGACGAAGACGAAGGGGGTGGACGGGCGACGACGACGGCTACGAAGGTAGCGGCGGCGGCGGCCAAAGAAGAGCGGCGGCGGCGGCCTGACGGCGGCGGCGGCGGCTAGGTTAGGTTTGCGGCGGCGGTGCTCGAAGTAGGCGAAGAACCCTGACAGCGTGACGAAGACCGGCGCGGACGGTGGCGTTCCCGCGCCAAGGAGATGGCCCGGCGTATACCACGGGAGGTCGACGCGCTGTGACGGCGGAGTGAACCGCGCGCCGCGACGCTACGGCCCGAAGGGGCGACGCAGCGGCGGCAGGCGGTCGAGGCGACGGCGGGAAGACCTCGGGGCGGCGGCGGGGACCGCGGGCCGCGACGCTGCGGCCCGAAGGGGCGACGCAACGGCGGTTCGCGAGTCGGTGCAACCGCGGGGACGGTCGCGGGGACCGTGTATCGCAGCACTACGACCCGAATGGGCGATGTAGCGGCGAAGCACGAGTCGATGCAGCCGCGAGGAGAACCACGGGGGCGGCGGCGCTGCGGCCCGACGGGGCGACGCAGCGGCAACCCGATGCTCGATCGGCGGAGAGGCGCGCAGTACTCGGGACGATCATTAAGGGACCTGCGGAGGCGCGCGTGACCGACGGGCCAGGTCGATCGCGCGGCGTAGATGAGGCGGATCGCGGAGGCGAGCGGGTGATCAAGCCGATCGCGCGCGAGGTCGGGGACGCCGCTTGATGGAGGCGTGGTGGCGGCGAAGTCCTGGATGAGGCCGACGACGGCGGACGGCGTGGGACGTCAGCGCGGGCACCCGGGCTGCCAAAGCAGCGCCGGCGCCTGGGCAACGAGGCCCGAGCGACCAACGGAGCAGCGGCGCTCGAGTTGAGGCAGCCGACGAGCCTGATGCAGCCAAGGATGAGGCCGGCGAGGTAGACCGCCGGGCCGCCGTGCAGACGCGGCGGAGGCGGGTGACGTGGATCGATGGGCGGGCCGGCGCGCGAGCGACGACTATGATTGGCCGTCGCATGGCGCGAGGCCGCCGGGTCGGGGCGATGCATGTGTCCCGGTCGGAGCAGGGCGGTGACGGCCGGCGCAGGACGACGGGCAGAGCGACGCGTGGACGACGGCTGGCCCGAACGGGCCGCGTCGGCGTGCGTGGCCGCCGGGTCGGAGGAGAGGCCGGCAGGTCGCGCCAGGGTCGGAGTAGAGGCGCACGGGGGTCGACGGCGGCGGCGGGCGACGCAAACCGATCAAGATTAGATCGGAAAACAAAAAGAAAGACGCCGATCAAAACGATCGGCGAGAGAGCGAAAAAAACCCGAAGCAATGGCTCGGGAAAAAGACTCTCTAGGGCAGCCGGCCAACACGGCCGGCGGACGAACCCTAGGTACGGGCGGCGCGGCCCCCGGCGGCGGTCATGGAGGCCGACCGCCCCGGGGGCGGCGCGCGGGTGCGGAAGCGGTGGCGGCTAGGGTTTAGGATCGACTTGCGATAGATACCATGTTAGAAGGGAGAGAGAGGATTGGTGGAATAGTTGTTATATTGCTTGAGCCTCGTGGGCATATATATAAGAGTACAATGATCTACTTGAAGTACAAGGCAAGGTAGAATAATATCCTACGCTATCCTAGCTTTCCTAATAATCATGATACTCAACAGTAGGCACCATGACGAAGTTGGAGAGTCATTCGTCGGGAATCTTTAGTGGGCACGACGAACAAGCGTGTGTTGCCGACCATGAAGTTCTGCCAAACCCCAGCTATTCCGTTAGCGTACCACTCCACTACACGATGACAACACTAGCAATTCTCAGTGCATTCGAATCGACCGAATTTTGGGTATCGTTGAAAGTTCAACATCTAGAAACAAATCGAGCAGCAGTGCCATTGCCCCCGTTGGCGCCAGACCAACACGAGCCGGTGATCGCCGTCCTTGTCATACATTTGTACCCATGGCCACGCAATTCTCGTTTGGTCGCGGTGCTTCACACCTGCCGTAGCTAGTGCACGTACAACGGTACAAGGTAGAGTACGTAGTACGTACTATTCTCGTGAGCAGGATGGGTGGTGGAGTCGGTCGCCGTCCCGTCGTAAAAAAAAAGGTAGTGCCTTTTTTCACCTCTCTCGAATTGTTTTGGGGATCATATAAGCGTTGGCTTCCGGGGGTTCTTTTCTTCCGAGACACTCGTCCACAACTCCAGACCACCGCTCACCCACCTACCAAGCAAAGAAGCACACGCGCGAGCGCGCAACGACTGCCTGTCCGCCCCGCGCGCTCGCGGTGGTGACCATGGACGCCCCGAGCCCCACTGCCAAGCGCAAGCGCTCCTCCTCCGCCACCGCCGCCCCGGACCCCGTCGGCGTGGACGACGTCTCCGACGCCGAGGTCGAGGAGTTCTACGCCATCCTCCGCCGCATGCGGGACGCCTCGCGCCGGCTCGTCTCGGGCGGGGTCGCCGCGGCCACGGCCCGCGCCACCCCGGCCCCGCGCGCGCCGGCCTGGTGCCCCAGCTTCTCCTGGGAGGACTTCGCGCCGCCCGCCCCGACACCGCCTCCTCCCTCGCAGCAGCAGCAGCAGCAGCGGGAGCAGCTGCTGCCCGCCGACGAGCGCGTCGCCGAGAACGCGTCCCCGCCGCGGCGGCCCGTCCCCCGCGGCCTCGACCTCAACGCCGAGCCGGAGCCCGAGGTGCAAGCCTAGCGTAGAGCCGCATGGACGACGAGGACCCCTGGCCCGGGCGCGCCCCCGCAGCTCCGCGTGCAAGCGCACGCACGGACGCGCGCTGGCCGGCGGCGACGCTCTCTCTCCTGTGTACCACCGCCCACCGACCGGCCGGTGCTTAGCAAACTGATGATCGTTATCATTTGTTAATTACCTTACCAGTGGTAATTCGGTATGTTTAAACGAACACTGCTACTAGTACTGTAGTACGACTACTTACTTAATTTCTTGAGAGACGTACGTGCACATGGAAGGGTTACTGATCTACCGTTGCTTCATTATTGGTGACTCGAATAGTTTTCTAGCTTTAATCACAGCCCTCGTGTTAGCGGGAGCTAATGCTGAGATCGGTAGTTTCTATTCTTTTTTCCGGGCGGAAATTTTCAATCTCTCTGCAGACAGTACTCCATGAGTAGTTCATAGAGGAGTAAAACCTCATGGAGGAGTAGAAGAAAGATGATGAAACCTCGCAGTCCAAATATCGCAGCACGATCTCATCTGTGTTGATATGCTGACCGTGGAGTCACATTCCGATCACGTCACGCGCACCATGGCAGCATGACTTACCCACTCCGGCCATGCCGCTGTTCTACTTCTACCCGGTCAGGAGAACAGCTCTGGCTTATTCGTTCAGAGACGACCACGCACAGCCCAGCAACAGCCATAATAATAACGTTACGAACACAAGGTTTCAACCGTACGAATAGTGGCGGTGCTGCAACTTTCATCCTTGGCCGCCCGTCCGTCGAGCGGCCAGCATCTCCCTCGTACCGTTGCATACTCTGGCAGGGCTATATAATGAGGTGAGAATGTATTCCGCTCGTCCCATCGTGAGGAGAAACCCAAGTTGTCAAAAGGTAAATTAAAAAGGGTTAAAGGACCTGGCTAGCAACTTAATTAGGTCAGTCTCGTAAATACTGTTCCATTAGGTGCTAAAGGTAGGCCGAGAAATCAACTTTGTATTACAAAAATAAAAGGAGATCAGCAGGAAGTCAGGAATAAGTTGAGCACATGGCTGTTGTATAAGAAATCTTATTGTAGGAACGTAGGAACTAGTACTAGCATATGGTATAGACCAAGACTATGCACGGTGCCAAACACTATGGAGTCAAGTCAAACTAAATACTTTAAATCTTTGTTGAACAAAAGGGTAGCTGGCTAATTTTCTACCACCAGCGCCTGAATTTTCCTTTGCTTGGGCAAGCATTGGATTCCACGCGAAGTTAGGGTCGTATACGTACGAGGAGGACTGACCCCGGCGGCCAGTGTTGGTGCTTGCTAACTTGGCCGGCAGTTTCACATGGCCCACTTCAATAGGTAAATAAAAATCCACACTAAAATAGCAGGTTTTCTTGCCACAAACCTGCTGGCATTGCCGGGCAATCAGACGAACACGTCCCGCTCAAATCAATGATGATAATGATAATTCTACACTCAAATACTAAGATGGGGGCGTTGAGATGCCGTCAATCAATAAAGAATGGAGAAACGAGAGGCGCTGCGGTTAAAACGGCTCCCTCGTTGACTGCGGCGAAACGTACGAGGCCAATGGCGTGGAGGAGGCGCGCGCAAAGCTGACGCCTTCCCGGCCGCTGATCGGTCGCCGCCGGCGCATGCACCCAGTGCACGCGGTGCACGAGAGAGAGACACACGCCAGCGTCATGTACGGTACGGGGCGGTAGCTTGCTTGAATACCGCGCACATGGTGCTGGGCCGCGCGCGCCCACGCCAGCAGCGGGACGTCGTCGGGCCACGCTCCGGATGTGGCGCGGACGTGATCCCCGATTGCGGCCGCCGCCGCGCCTCATTTACTACTCCCTCCGTCACATAATATAAGAGCATTTTCAACACTAGTGTAGTGTCAAAAACGTTCTTATATTATGGGACGTAGGGAGTACTATATATCTTTTCAGCCCAGCAACCTCCCAGCCAACCGAATAGGGAATTATTGCGGTGCACGCAACGCATTGCCCACCTGCCAGCCACCGCCGCCGGTGCGTCGTACGGTGCCGCCTGCTTCATCATTTCGGTCTGTCCGGTGGTCCTCCGTTCCCGGTGTACACGTCGACGACGCATGTGGCGCCTGGCCTGGCCGGATGATAAGAGCATCTTCAGCCGTTGGCACCCCAAGAACATCATCGAACCAAAAAAGTTGATGTCTTGAGGGTCATCCGGCGGAATTCGGCGAAATTAAGTGGGCATCTTCTCAGTCACAGCCGATCCCAAGCAAAAGTTTATGAGGAGAATGGTTAAGTGGGCCAAGAAAAATGACATGTGATGAGACACGATTCGCCGAAACTTTCGTCGGCGTCCCAGGAGACCCCCAGCGCACTGGGTTTCGCCTGAATTTGACGGCGCTATTTTGACGTCCTGGGGACGTTGGGGGCGCGGCTGGGCTGTTTTTCGACGAAAAGCGCCGTCCGAACCTAAAACCGAGCCTAAAAATGTGTTCTTAGGGGGGCGCGGCTGGAGATGCTCTAAGTAGATATCGTCGGGACTGGCCACGGAGCCGGCGAGATACACGCCCGACGGCGACGGGGGCCCGTCGGTCGTGGACACGGAAAATGACGTTTTGGTGCCGGGCTGGCGTTTCTCGCGTTTGCGGATTTCGGGTTTTGGATTTTGGGAGCCACCGTCAGGCCTGCAACTGGAAGGCCCGTGTACGCGTTAGCAGGCCTGATTCAATAGTCTGCAAATGTAGGCCTGATTAAGCCGTGACTGTGTACGCGTTGGTGGCTGGCTCTAGCTACAGTCGCGGCCTGAAAATGTAGGCCTGATTGATTCAGTTGTCCCCTGCTCGAGGCTCACACCCAGCAACATATTAAATGTTTCTAAAAAAGCAAAATATTAAATGACTATTTTTTCTTGACAGAAAAATATTAAATGAATAATTAGAGCATCTACAGTCAGACCCCCTTGTTGCTCGAAATGTCTGGTCAGTGCCCGATCAAAAAACCTGACCCAATCGGACCTCTAATTTGCTTAGGGCGTGTTTGGTTGCCTGGGTAGCTCTAGCCTGCATCGCATCGGGGATCCTGGGTGAGTATGACCTGATTGAGCTGATGCAAAGATGAATCGAGATGTGTGTTTGGTAGACTGGATGATATGAGTGCACGAGAGATGCTTGTAAAACAAATATTGTTCGGTTGGCTGCATTTGACCTTAATTATGTGAACTTTTCTCTTTCAATTGGATCTGAATGATTCCATGGACAAAAACAACAAGTAAAACTCCAATTGGATATGAAGGATTTCATGGACAAAAACAAGTAAAAATGCCTGAACTAAAATCTAAACCAAAGTTCAAGTTTCAAATTTATTTATCACAAATTTCTCAAACAAATCAAAGCCTCAACTAAAATCTGAACCAACCAAAGCTCAAGAAGCAGAGACCAAGCAGATGAAAAGGTGAACGCGACAAGACAGGTGAGGAAAAGATGGGCGACTCGGAGGAGATGAGGTGGCGTGGTTTGACGGGAGAAACGCAACGCCAGATGGTAGTTGCGGCTCACGACACGCAGATGATCCTGCCCCCTCTCATCCTCTCGCGGGTGTCGTGGCTAGCTCCGACGAGCTCGTCCGCAGGGCCGGGTATGCGTGGCTATGGCGGAGTTCGGCGGCGCTGAGGCAGCGGTGGAAACCGATGATGTTGAGGCGGGGAGGCCCTCAACATGGGCGTGGAGTAGCAGAGACGATGGAGATCGGACCAGCGGCGGGAGAGGGAGCTCGGATCAGCGACTTCAGCAGGTTGATGTGCTCGAGTCGTTGCATGAGAAAGAGAGAGGAAAGGGGACACGAGCTTGCCGTCGAGGCATGGATGCGGGCGTGGGCCTGGCTCTTGATACGTCCATTTTGTATCATGTTTTTCTACTGTTATTTATAATGTTTTTATTCTTAATAATGCCTTTTGGAGTAATTCTAATGCCTTTTCTCTCATAAATATGCAAGGTTCATATCAAGAGGGAGAATACCGGCAGCTGGAAATCTGGACCTGAAAAAGTGGTCAGGCTACCTATTCTGCACAACTCCAAATGAGCAAAAACTTCACGGGGATTTTTTATGGAATATATAAGAATTATTGGAGCAAATAACTACCAGAGGGGGCCCACCAAGTGGGCACAACCCACCTGGGCGTGCCGGGGAGCCTAGGCACGCCTTGGTGGGTTGTGCCCTCCTCGGCCCAACTCCGGTGCCCATCTTCTGGTATATAAGTCATTTTGACCTAAAATAATTAAGGAGATGACTTTCGGGACGGAGCGCCGCCATCTCGAGGCGGAACTTGGACAGGAGCAGTTTTGCCCTCCGGCGGAGCGATTCCGCCCGGGGAACTTCCTCTCGGAGGGGGAAATCATCGTCATCATCATCACCAACAACTCTCCCATCTTGGGGAGGGCAATCTCCATCAACATCTTCAACAACACCATCTCCTCTCAAACCATAGTTCATCTCTTGGGTTCAATCTTTGTAACAGAACCTTAGATTTGTGCTTGTGGGTAACTAGTAGTGTTGATTGCATCTTGTAGTTGATTACTATATGGTTTATTTGGTGGAAGATTATATGTTCAGATCCATTATGCTATTCAATACCCCTCTGATCATGAACATATTTATCACTTGTGAGTAGTTACTTTTGTTCTCGAGGTCATGGGAGAAATCTTGTTGCAAGTAATCATGTGAACTTGATATGTGTTCGATATTTTGATGATATGTATGTTGTGATTCCCTTAGTGGTGTCATGTGAACGTCGACTACATGAAAGTTCACCATGTTTGGGCCTAAGGGAATGCATTGTGGAGTAGTTATTAGATAACGGGTTGCTAGAGTGACATAAGCTTAAACCATAGTTTATGCGCTACTTCGTAAGGGACCGATTTGGATCCTTATGTTTAATGCTATGGTTACATTCTATCTTAATACTTTTCTCGTAGTTGTGGATGCCTGCGTGGGGGTTAATCATAAGTAGGAGGTTTGTTCAAGTAAGAACAACACCTAAGCACCGATCCACCCACATATCAAAACATCAAAGCAGTGAACGCAAATTAAGCCAATATGGTGAAAGTGACTAGATGAAATTCCCGCGTGCCCTCAAGAACACTTTGCTTATTATAAGAAATTGTTTTGGCATGTCCTTTGCCACAAAAGGATTGGGCTAACTTGTTGCATACTATTTTCCGTTACTGTTACTTGCTCGTTACAAATTATCTTGCTATCAAACTATCAACTACTTACAATTTTAGTGCCTGCAGACATTACCTTGCTGAAAACCACTTGTCATTTCCTTTTGCTCCTCGTTGGGTTCGACACTCTTACTTATCAAAAGGACTACGATTGATCCCATATACTTGTGGGTCATCAAGACTCTTTTCTGGCGCCGTTGCCGGGGAGTGAAGCGCTCTTGGTAAGTGGAAACTGGTAAGGAAAAATTATCACTACGTGCTGAAATTTACTATCACTAGTTACTATGGAGAACACTCCTTTGAGGGGTTTGTTCAGGGTATCTTCACCTCGGGCAGAAGCGCAATTAATTGCCCCTCAACTTGCTGCACCTACTGAAAATACTGAATATGAAATTCATTCGGGTATGATAGAACAACTGCTAGCTAATCCTTATGCAGGAGATGGAACCGAACATACTGATATGCATTTGATATATGCGGATGAAATTTGTGCATTATTTGAAGGTTTACCCGGAGATGAAGCTAAGAAGAAGGTTTTCCCTTTATCTTTGAAGGGAAAATCATTGACATGGTATAGGCTATGCGATGATATCGGATCTTGGAACTGGAATCGTTTGAAACTGGAATTTCATAAAAAAATATCCTATGCATCTAGTTCATCGTGATCGCAATTATATATATAATTTTTGGCCTCGTGAAGGATAAAGTATCTCTCGAGATTGCGGGAGGCTTAAGTCAATGTTATATTCATGCCCCAATCATGAGCTCTCGAGAGAAATTATCATTCAGAACTTCTATGCTTGGCTTTCTAATAATGATCGATCCATGCTTGATACTTTTTGTGTCGGTTCTTTTATGAAGAAGACTATTTAATTCAAGTGGGATCTCTTAGAAAGAATTAAACGCAACTCTGAAGATTGGGAACTCGATGAAGGTAAAGAGTCAGGTATTAAGCTTAAGTTTGATTATGTTAAATCTTTTATGAATACCGATGCCTTTCAAAAGTTTAGCACTAAATATGGACTTGATTCTGAGATAGTAGCCTCCTTTTGTGAATCTTTTGCTACTCATGTTGATCTCACTAAAGAGAAGTGGTTTAAGTATCACCCCCCTATTAAAGAAGAAATCAAAGAACCGGTAGTTGCTAAAGAAGAAACTATCATTTACAATGGTTATCCGGTTGTTCCCACTACTTACATTGAGAAACCACATTTCCCTGTTAAGATAAAGGAGCATGCTAAGGTTTCAACTGTGGTCTGTAGAAGTAATATTAAAGCACCTAAGCCCCCTAAACAAATCAAAGTATAACCTAGTGTTGCTATGGTTAAGGATCTCTTGGTCGATAATATTGATGGGCGTGTTATTTACTTCGTTGATGAAGCTACTAGAATTGCCAAACCCGATGGGAAAGATAAACATAGACCCGTTGTTGGCATGCTTGTTGTCTCAGTTAAAATAGGATCACTGCTATCATGGTTTATGTGGTATAGGTGCTAGCGTAAGTGATATTCCTTTTACTCTGTACCAAGAAATTATGAATGTAATAGCACCCACTGAAATATAAGACATAGATGTGACTATTAAACTTGCCAATAGAGACACCATCACACCACCTGGTATTGTTAGAGATGTTGAAGTCTTGTGTGGGAAAAAAATACCCTACTGATTTTCTTGTCCTTGGTTCCCCACAAGATGACTTTTGTCCCATAACTTTTGTAGACCTTTCTTGAGCACCGTCAATGCTACTATAGATTGTACTAAACAAACTGTCGGTGTTAGCTTTGGTGATAAGTCTCATGAGTTTAATTTCACCAAATTTAGTAGAAAACCTCATAAAAATAATTTCCTTGTAAGGATGAAATAATTGGTCTTGCTTCTATTGTTGTACCTCCTACTGATCCTTTAGATCAATATTTGCTAGACCATGAAAATGATTTGCGTATGCATGAGAGAAATGAAATAGATAGAATCATGTTTGAACAACAACCTCTGCCTAAGCACAACTTACCTATTGAAACTCTAGGAGGTCCTCCTCCACCTAAAAGTGATCCCGTGTTTGAATTAAAGCAACTACTTGACTCTTTGAAATATGCTTATCTTGATGAGAAAAATATATATCATGTTGTTATAGTGCTAACCTTTCAGAACATGAAGAAGAAAGATTATTGAAAATTCCGAGGAAGCACTGAGTTGCTATTGGATATACTCTTGATGATCTTAAGGGCATTAGTCCCACTTTATGTTAGGACAAGATTAATATGGAACCTGATGCTAAACCCGTTGTTGATCACCAACGTTGGTTAAATCCAACGATGAAAGAAGTGGTAAGGACTGAAATATTAAAACTTCTGGAAGCGGGTATAATCTATCCTATAGCTGATTGTATATGGGTAAGTCATGTTCATTGTGTTCCTAAGAAAGGAGGTATTACTGTTGTTCCTAATAAAAATGAACTTATTCCACAAAGAATTGTTACAGGCTATAGAATGGTAATTGATTTTAGAAAATTAAACAAAGCAACTAGAAAAGATCATTACCCTCTGCCTTTTATTGATCAAATGCTAGAAATATTATCTAAGCACACACACTTTTGTTTCCTTGATGGATATTATGGTTTCTCACAAATACCTGTTTCACAACATGACCAAGAAAAGACCACTTTCACTTGTTCCTTCGGAACTTATGCTTATAGACATATGCCTTTTGGTTTATGCAATGCACCTGCTACTGATACGTCTCCAATGTATCTATAATTTTTTATTGTTCCATGCTATTATATATTCTGTTTTGGATGTTTAACGAGCTTTATTATACACTTTTATATTATTTTTGGACTAACCTACTAACCCAAGGCCCAGTGCAAATTGCTGTTTTTTTTGCCTATTTCAGTGTTTCACAGAAAAGGAATATCAAACGGAGTCCAAATGGAATGAAACCTTCGGGAGAGTTATTTTTGGAACTGTATCTTCAGAGAAGACTTGGAGTACACTCGAGGGAACGAGAGAGGCGGCCATGAGGGGGCATGGCACGCCTCCCACCCTCGTGGGCCCCCCTCTGGCTCCCCCGATGCCCTCCTTCCTCCTATATATATCTACATACCCTGAAAATGTCGAGGCAACAGACGAAACCCTAATTCCACCGCCGCAACCATCTGTTCCCGTGAGATCCCATCTTGGGGCCTGTTCCGGACCTCCGCCGGAGGGGGGATCGATCACGGAGTGCTTCTACATCAACACCATAGCCTCACCAATGAGTTGTGAGTAGTTTAGCACAGACCTTCGGATCCATTGTTATTAGCTAGATGTCTTCTTCTCTCTTTTTGGATCTCAATACAAAGTTCTCCTCGATCTTCGAGGAGATCTATTTGATGTAATCTTTTTGCGGTGTGTTTGTCGAGATCCGATGAATTGTGGGTTTATGATCAAGATTATCTATGAAAAATATTCGATTCTTCTCCGAAATCGTTTATGTTTGATTATAATATCCTTGCAAGTCTCTTCAAATTATTGGTTTGGTTTGGCCTACTAGATATATAGTTCTTGCAATTGGATAAGTGCTTGGCTTTGGGTTCAATCTTGCGGTGTCCTTTCCCAGTGACAGTAGGGGCAGCAAGGCACTTATTGTATTGTTGCCATCGAGGATAAAAAGATGGGGTTTATATCATATTGCTTGAGGTTATCCCTCTACATCATGTCATCTTGCTTAAAGCGTTACTCTGTTCTTATGAACTTAATACTCTAGATGCATGCTGGATACCGGTCGATGTGTGGAGTAATAGTAGTAGATGCAGAATCGTTTCGGTCTACTTGTTACGGATATGATGCCTATATATAATTATCATGCCTAGATATTCTCATAACTATGCACTTTTCTATCAATTGCTCGATAGTAATTTGTTCACCCACCGTAGAATTCTGCTTTCACGAGAGAAGCCACTAGTGAAACCTATGGCCCCCGGGTCTATCTTTAGCATATTACTTTCCCTTCAATTTCTATTGCCGTTGCTTATTTACTTTCTTTACTTTCCGTTCTTATACAAAAAATACCAAAAATACTATCCTATTCTATCTATCAGATCTCACTTTCCCTTCAATTTCTATTGCCGTTGGCTGCGAAGTTCTTATTTGTTTGTGCAGGTGCGAGGGACTCGCGCGTGGTCTCCTACCGGATTGATACCTTGGTTCTCAAAAACTGAGGGAAATACTTACGCTACTGTGCTGCATCAACCTTTCCTTTTCGAGGGAATACAACGCAAGCTCGAGAAGTAGCAAGAAGAATTTCTGGCGCTGTTGCCGGGGAGACTCACGCCAAGTCAAGTCAAGATTTGATCTCCCAGCAACTAGCCAATTTCTGGCGCCGTTGCCGGGGAGATCTACGCAAAAGTCATATACCAAGTACCTATCACAAACCCTTATCCTTCGCACTACATTATTTGCCTCTCGTTTTCCTCTCCCCCACTTCACCCTTGCCGTTTTATTTGGCCTACTTTTTTCGTGTGTTTACCGTTCGCTGCCTCTTGTTTTCTTGTGTGTTGGATTGCTTGCTTGTCATTATGGCTCAAGACAATACCAAATTGTGTGACTTTTCCAATACCAACAATAATGATTTTATTAGCACGCCGATTTCTCCTATCTTAGATGCTGAATCTTGTGAGATCAATGCTGCTATGTTGAATCTTGTCATGAAAGATCAATTTTCTGGCCTTCCTAGTGAAGATGCCGCTATCCATCTAAACAACTTTGTTGATTTATGTGATATGCAAAAGAAGAGGGATACGGATAATGATATTGTTAAATTGAAGCTATTTCTGTTTTCACTTAGAGATCATGCTAAAACTTGGTTTTCTTCTTTGCCTAGAAATAGTATTGATTCATGGAATAAGTGCAAAGATGCCTTTATCTCGAAGTGTTTTCCTCCCGCTAAGATTATCTTGCTTAGAAACGATATTATGAATTGTAAGCAACTAGACTATGAGCATGTTGCACAAGCTTGGGTGAGAATGAAATTAATGATACGTAATTGCCCTACACATGGTTTGAACTTATGGATGATTAAACAAAACTTTTATGCTGGCTTGAATTTTGCTTCTAGAAATCTTTTAGATTGGGCCGCGGGGGGCACTTTCATGGAAATCACCTTAGGAGAAGCTAGCAAACTCCTAGATAATATTATGGTTAACTATTCTCAATGGCACACCGAAAGATCTGCTAGTAAAAAAGTGCATGCTATTGAAGAGATTAGTGTTTTGAGTGGAAAGATGGATGAACTTATGAAATTATTTGCTACTAAGAGTGCTTCTTCTGATCCTAATGATATGCCTTTATCCACGTTGATTGAAAATAATAATGAATCTTTGGATGTGAATTTTGTTGGTAGGAATAATTTTGGTAATAATGCTTATAGAGGAAACTTATCCTAGGCCTTTTCCTAATAATTCCTCTAATAATTATGGTAATTCCTACAATAACTCTTATGGAAATTTTGGTAAGATGCCCTTTGAATTTGAGACTAGTGTTAAAGAGTTTATGAATTCGCAAAAGAATTTCAATGCTTTGCTTGAAGAAAGATTGCTTAAGATTGATGAGTTGGCTAGAAGCGTGGATAGAATTACTCTTGATGTTGATTCTTTGAAACTTAGATCTATTCCACCTAAGCATGATATCAATGAGTCTCTCAAATCCATGAGAATTTCCATTGATGAGTGCAAAGAAAGAACCGCTAGGATGCGTGCTAAAAAAGATTGCTTTATGAAAGCGTGTTCTTATAGCTATCATGAAAATAAGGATGAAGATCTGATAGTGATTGATGTGTCTCCTATTAGATCCTTGTTTTCTAGTATGAATCTTGATAAATATGGGACTGGAGATGAGTCTACTTTAGTTAAAAGGCGTCCCAATGATTCGGAGTTTTAGATCTGATGATAAAATTGTTAAAAGTGGGATTGAAGAGATTAAAACTTTGCATAGTGATGAACCCACTATTTCGCATTTCAAGGGATTCAATTATGACAATTGCTCTTTAATAGATTGTATTTCCTTGTTGCAAGCCGTACTAAATGCTCCACATGCTTACAGTCAAAATAAGGCTTTTACCAAACACATAGTTGATGCTTTAATGCATTCTTATGAGGAAAAACTTGAATTAGAAGTTTCTATCCCTAGAAAGCTTTATGATGAGTGGGAACCTACTATTAAAATTAAAATTAAAGATCATGAATGCTTTGCTTTGTGTGATTTGGGTGCAAGTGTTTCTATAATTCCAAAACCTTTGTGTGATATGTTAGGGTTCCATGAACTTGATGATTGTTTAAATTTGCATCTTGCGGATTCTACCATTAAGAAACCTATGGGAAGGATTAATGATGTTATTATTGTTGCCAACAGGAATTATGTGCCCGTAGATTTCATTGTTCTTGATATAGATTGCAATCCTTCATGTCCTATTATTCTTGGTAGACCTTTCCTTAGAACGATTGGTGCAATTATTGATATGAAGGAAGGAAATATTAGATTCCAATTTCCGTCAAGGAAAGGCATGGAACAGTTTCCTAGAAAGAAAATTAAATTACCTTATGAATTTATTATGAGAGCCACTTATGGATTGCCTACCAAAGATAGCAATACTTAGATCTATTCTTGTATCGTGCCTAGCTAGGGGCGTTAAACGATAGCGCTTGTTGGGAGGCAACCCAATTTTATTTCTTTGTTTTTGCTTCTGTTTAGGAATAAATATTTCATCTAGCTTCTATTTAGATGTGGTTTTGTGTTTTATTTAGTGTTTGTGCCAAGTAGAACCTTTGGGAAGACTTGTGTGAAGTTTATATGATCATGCTGTAAAAAACAGAAACTTTAGCGCTCACGAGATTGGCTGCCATTTTTTTTACTGGAGAGTGCTTTTTAGTTGATTATTTTTGCAGATGATTAATAGCAAAATTCCTCACGTTTACCAATTTATTTAATTTTTTTAGAGTTATAGAAGTATTTGAAAGTTACAGATTACTACAGACTGTTCTGTTTTTGACAGATTCTATTTTTCGTGTGTTGTTTGCTTATTTTGATGAATCTACGAGTAGTATCGGGGGGTATGAATCATGGAGAAGTTGGAATAAAGTAGGTTTAACACCAATATAAACAAAGAATGAGTTCATTACAGTACCTTTGAGTGGTGGTTTGTTTTCTTATACTAACAGAGCTCACGAGATTTTTGGCTAAGTTTTGTGTTGTGAAGTTTTCAAGTTTTGAGTATGGCTTTGATGGAAAATGGAACAAAGAGTGGCAAGAGTGTAACATCCCAAATTTTCAATTTGGAATGTTTTACAATTATTAGCTAAGCATCTACGCATTTTTTTAATTTGAGTGTCATTTGGAAATTTCAGAGGCATTTGAGTTTTATCTCACTTTGGATTCAACTTGGCATCTGAAATTTATTTCAAAAATCCCTGACAAATACTAGTTCAAAAGTATGAGAGGAGCGAACATGGCACTCCAAAAAGTCAGAAGAAAACAATGCCGAAACTTTTGAATTCAAATTTGAGTTTCATTTGGATTTTTAGAAAAATGTTTTTTTATAAAGTTTTATTTAGCCTCTGAAAAATAATTCATCTTGTAGGATTTATTTTTCTGAATTTTTTGATATATATATGTCCTATATTAATTTTTTTTCTATCTATACATTCTTTTTCTCTCTGTCAAAAAAAGAAAACAGCCACGGGCCGTGAAATGCCCATGCCCAGCGCTATCTTCTTCTTCCTCCTCGTTCATGTACAGAGGAGGAACACGAACGGAGGGACATCCATGGCGCTTCCACCTGTCTCTCCCCTCAACTCCCTTCCCCCGCACCCACTAACCCCCGGAATCGGTTCCCCTCGCCTGCTTCTACTCCTTCCCCTTTCTAGTGCGCCTTGGAGTTGCCTGTAATGGCCATTATGAGGCAGAGAAACAACCACCATTAAACACCATAATCTTCTCGGATTCTGACCTCCCCAAGCCCTATATAAATCATCCCCGCGAGCCCCTCTCACCCCTCGTCCGAAGCCCTCTCCTTCTGGAGCTTTTCCCCCTCCCTAACCTCGCCAATTGCTCGTCGGAGTTCGTGAATTCCGGCGACCTCTCACCGTGTGTACATGAAGCTATCTACAACCACAACTTGATCAAGTGGTTCACCTCATCGTCCTCTACACCGTCCCGCACGCGTCCTTCACCGAAGCACACCGAAGCCGCCTTCTTCCTCGTCTCCGGCGACAAGACCGGGGAGCACCAAGCCAACCAATCAAAGAGTGCCACTTGTCTCTGGCCGAATTTTTGTTCTTTTACCAGTATATTTTCCAATTCAGATTCTATAATAAATCTTGTTTCTAGTATATCTTTTAGTCTATAGATCCGATTTAGTTGATTATTTTTCCTATGGTTTCCTAAAAATATCCTCTATCCAGAGAACCAAACGAAAAATAATTTTGAAAACTTTAAAATTTGAATTCAAACAGATCTGAATTCAAACTTCGTTAGGCCATAACTTGAGTTTCGTAACTCCGTTTTGGGCGATTCTTTTTGCTAATCGAAGCTTGTGACATGTACCTTCTGTTAAAACCAAAACCATTTTTTTTTGTTGCTGTGAAAATTACATTCTGTACAGAAACTTTATTTTGGTGTTTTTGGAGTTTTTTTCGAAGTCTTTTATTTGTTTTTTTTTATTCTTTGCTTGTATGCTTATGTATGTTATTGCTTGCTTACGCTAGATCACCCGGAGTGCGAAGCTTGCTACTATGAATCTTTAGAGTTCGACGAATGTCGGCAAGGCAAGTTCACACTTTGATCATAATTTTCAATACCTAGTTTTTACTATGCATTAGTTTCACCCTCAAAGATTGCATGAGTAGGATTGGGAACATGTGGTTATGCTATGTAGTTTATGTGGTAGGAACCTATGACCTTTTATCACCCCGGGAAATATTTGTTATGTCATATATTGCTTAGCCATGCTCGTAGACGGGGATTGGTATGTGTGATACAAGCAAGTTGCGTGAGATAATAATTTATCGGTACAACATAAGGTGGCAACTGTAATACACATCTGGGTGGATTGTTTGGGGCACCTGGAGAAACCAGTGCTTGCCCAAGGGGAATCCCGGAGTACCCGTGTGATTACCCTAGGTATGCCACCCAGGCTCAAAGGGATCATAAGATATTTCATGCCTAGAAACTTCCGTGTGCAGCCACAAGCCATTATGGGCTCTGGCATAGTTGAGTAAGTTGTGTGACCTCTTTCCGTGGTAGACTAGGTGATGTAGGGGAAAGTAGGTGTACCGGTCTACCCAGGGTTTGGAGGAAATACTTCAGAAAGACTATGTCTCGATCTTCCGATCATGGAGGTGGTCGAGTCTTGTGGGGAAAAGTGCGCAAACCTCTGTAGAGTGTACAAACTAATCATGATTAGCCGTGTCTCCGGTTATGGAAAATTTGAGTATCTAGAAGTGAATTATTGGTTGATCTCATCACTCTATTTGATGAAATTATTGGGTTGATAATAACTTGGGAATTTTGGACTGAGTTGGAGGAACCTTCTCAATAATGGCATTTTAATTTTGTAGTAAATAAAAAAATTTATTCCTTTGTTGTAGGGTAAAATTGGCTTTATGCAAAAATTAAACTTAGAGCCTCCACTAGCTAAATTTGCATATAGAGATAGTCTTTTTCATTATTATTATTCTATGGTGTGAAATTGCCAGTATATTCCATGTGCTGACCTACACGGCTGCAACGTCTCATGTTGCAGAGTTTTCTGACGAGGAGTAAAGGTGCGATAGGTCGTTGTTCTGCACTCAGTTTGCCGTGGAGTTGATGGACTCATTTTACTTTTGATGCTTCCGCAGTTATTTTATCCAGATGGCCTTTGGCCATATTATTGTAATAAATACTCTTTTGATGACCTCGATGTAATAAAGTGTGTGACTGAACTCTGTTATAATTCATCGAGTACTGTGTGTGTCAGCATACCGATCCAGGGATGACACTTAAGCATAGAGACTTCGATCCATTTGGGTCGGGTCGCTACAAGATGGTATCAGAGTACACGCTGACTGTAGGACGCGACCACTAGAAAATGGAAAACCATAGGAAGAAAACTCTCTTTTACCACTTCCTTATATATCCGTTGGTCTGTACTCTTCTCTATTCATTTCTATCTCTTCTCTACTTCAATTCAATAGTTGTTGAACCCCATGACCAAGTTGCTCAGCTGATGAGACCAAGACCCATGAAGACATCATTGACGAAGAAGAAGAAGCTAGAATTGACTTTGATTTAAGAAGATTTAGTTCAGACCACCACTACCAAATGGAGTCCAACGAATGATTGCGGTAGTATGGAGAGATCATATCTCTTGTGGATATGGCCTTACCTGTAGGTTTTGCTTGTGTGGTGTCATTTGTGTGAATTGCTTGATTTGAATTTTTATTGCTATCATAAGCATATGGGTAGTGATTCCTCTCATTAGGCCCTTATTCTATTCTAATTTCTCATCCACTATAAACCTAACAGATGCCTCTCAGACGTGACCCGGAATTTCCTCCGGAACTTACCCAGTTGATCCAGAACCAGAATGCCCTCATGCAGCTACTCATCCAGAATCAGAACCAGAACAACAACAATACACCGCCACCACCCCCGGTCGACAACCTTACCCGTTTCCTGAGGTTGAACCCACCCGTGTTCTCTAGCAGCACGGAGCCGATCATCGCAGATGACTGGCTTCGCAGGATCGGAAGGGAGCTGACCACCGCAGGATGTACTGACGCTGAGAAGGTGCGCTTTGCCGCACATCAACTGGATGGACCAGCAGCTTCGTGGTGGGAGAATTACACCACCACATTCCCCATAGCAAATGTGACTTGGGATCAGTTCCAGCAGGCGTTTCGTACTGCACTTGTTTCAGTCGGAGCTATGAGTCTGAAGAAGCATGAGTTTCGTAACTTACGCCAAGGAAATCGTTCTGTTGGTGATTATGTGGAGGAATTCAGCAAGTTATCCAGGTATGCTCCCGGAGACGTAGCTGATGATGCCGCTAAGCAGGAGAAATTTCTGGAGGGACTAAACGATGATCTGGGACTTCAGTTGACCGTGGCTACCTTTAACAATTATCAAGAGTTGGTTGACAAGGCTCTCATTCTGGAAGGCAAGCAGCAGCAGGTGGAAAACCGCAAGAGGAAGTACGGACAGGGAAAGTAGAACTCTGGAGTTCAGCAGAAGCCCCGCTATACCCCGTACTCGGGAAATAATGGATCAGGATCCGGAAAGTATGGTGGACACACTCATCATAACCATGGAGGACATTCACATCATGGAGGGAATGGACACAACCATAATGGCCATAGGAATGGCAATGGAAACGGAGGAAACAACAATCAGCATCACTCCAACCCTGCTACACCGGCAAAGAAGGATCTGAACCACATTACCTGTTTCAAGTGCGGGAAGACCGAACACTACGCCACCGAATGTCCCGAGGCGAAGAACGGGATTGGCAATGGAAGCTTTGGAAAGAAGCCAAATCCTTTTACCAGATGTCAGGTGAACCATGTCAATGTGGAGGAAGTTTATGACCAGCCTGACGCCGTTGTTGGTAAGTTCTTGATTAATTAATTTACAGCCCTTGTTCTTTTTGACACTGGTGCATCGCATTCATTCATATGAAGGGGGTTTGTGGATAAGTTTAAGTTGCCGACCGTAGCCCTTAAAACACCAATGTTAGTGAGTTCCCCAGGAGCAGAGAACATGGCTAGTCGGGGATGTTTTCAGTTGCCATTGACCATAGGGAGACACGTTTTCCCCACAAACCTCATCATCCTAGAATCACAAGGATTGGACGTAATTCTAGGCATGGACTGGCTATCCAAGTATGAAGGGAATATTGATTGTGCCAGTAAGTCGATTCTGCTCACCACCCCAGAGGGAAAACGGATCAAGTATGTGTCGAGGCATACGCCAAGGAGGACTCGAGTGAATTCTCTTTCGGGAGTTGTTCAGGAAGAAGTACAAGTTGTGAAGGATTATCCCGATGTTTTTCCGGAGGAACTACCAGGCATGCCACCGGATCGGGACATAGAGTTTTTGATTGAATTGTTACCAGACACTGGACCAATATCCAAGAGACCGTACCGGATGCCCGCAAATGATCGGGAGGAAATTAAGAAGCAGATTAAGGAATTGTTGGAGAAAGGTTATATTCGTCCGAGTTCATCACCTTGGGGAGCCCCAGTGCTTCTAGTTGAGAAGAATGATGGATCCTTGAGAATGGTTGTAGATTATCGTGCGCTGAACGAGGTGATGATCAAGAACAAGTACCCTCTGCCAATGATCAATGATTTGTTTGACCAGCTACAAGGAGCAAAAGTTTTCTCAAAGATCGATCTTCGATCTGGATATCACCAGCTGAAGATTCGAGAACAGGATATACCCAAGACAACCTTTACCACGAGATATGGGCTTTATGAGTATACGGTCATGTCTTTTGGTTTGACTAATGCCCCTGCCTATTTTCTGAGTATGATGAATAAGGTATTCATGGAGTCCTTGGATAAGTTTGTTGTGGTATTCATTGATGACATATTGATTTACTCGAAGAATGAAGAAGAACACAAGGAACATTTGCGCTTGGTTCTTGAGAAGCTCAGGGAACATCAGTTATATGCAAAGTTCAGCAAGTGTGAATTCTAGTTGAAGGAAGTTGGATTTCTCGGGCATGTTATATCAGGGGAAGGAATAGCAGTGGATCCTTCGAAGGTTGAAGCCATCACCGAATGGAAGGTACCCACCTCAGTCGGAGAGATTCGCAGTTTCCTTGGACTTGCAGGATATTACCGGAGATTTATTGAGAATTTCTCCAAGATCGCAAAGCCCATGACATAGTTATTGAAGAAAGACACCAAGTTTAATTGGACCGAGGAATGTGAGGCCAGTTTTTAGGAGTTGAAGAAACGTTTGGTCACAGCCCCAGTGCTAATTCTTCCGAATATACGCAAGGATTTTCAGGTGTATTGCGACGCTTCTCATCAGGGACTTGGAGGTGTTCTTATGCAAGAAGGAAGAGTTGTTTCATATGCCTCACGTCAGCTTCGACCTCATGAGCGGAATTATGCCACGCATGATTTGGAGTTAGCAGCCATAGTGCACGCACTCAAGACCTGGAGGCATTTTCTTATTGGAAATCATTGTGATGTTTACACGGATCACAAGAGTTTGAAATACATCTTCACACAGAAGGAGTTGAACCTCAGACAGAGAAAATGGTTGGAGCTCATAAAGGATTATGACATGAAATTGCACTATCACCCAGGAAAGGCCAATGTTGTGGCAGATGCATTGAGCCGCAAGAGTTATGTCAATACCCTCACAGCAGGAGGATTACCTCAGGAGTTAATTGATGATCTCAGAGATCTTCGATTGGAGATAGTACTACGAGGTTTTGTTGCCGCAATGGAAATTCAATCCACCTTGTTGGGAAAGATCCGAGAAGCCCAGAAGTTAGACAAAGGTATTGCGGAAATAAAGGAAAGGATGAACCAAGGAAAGGCAGAAGGATTTCGTGAGGATGAACACGGAACCATATGGTTTGAGCAGCGTATTTACGTGCCCAATGACATAGAGATCAGGAAGTTGATTCTTCAGGAGGCTCATGATTCGCCTTACTCGATACACCCAGGCAACACCAAGATGTATTTGGACTTGAAGGAAAGTTTCTGGTGGACAGGTATGAAAAAAGATATTGCCGAGTATGTCGTAGTATGTGACGTATGTCAGAGAGTTAAGGCAGAGCACCAGAAACCAGCATGATTACTTCAACCTTGCCGATACCGGATTGGAAGGGGGACAAGCTTGGCATGGATTTAATTACAGGATTACCCAGGACCCGATCAGGCTATGATTCTATTTGGGTAGTAGTTGATCGCTTGACCAAGGTAGCTCACTTCATCCCTGTGAAAACCACATATACAAGTGCTAAATTGGCCAAGATATACATGACCAGGATCGTATGTCTGCATGGAGTTCCGAGGACCATCGTATCAGATAGAGGAACACAATTTACCTCAAAGTTTTGGCATCAGTTACACGAAACTTTGGGTACCAGGCTAGAGTTCAGTACAGCTTTTCATCCGCAGACAGATGGACAGACCGAGAGAGTTAATCAGATTCTGGAGGACATGTTGAGAGCTTGTGCGCTAGATTATGGATCTAGTTGGGATGATAATTTGCCATACGCAGAATTCTCATATAAAAACAGCTATCAATCTAGTTTGAAGATGGCCCCTTTCGAAGCTTTGTACGGAAGGAGGTGCAGGACACCGTTGATGTGGGATGAAGTTGGAGACCGTAAATTATTTGGTCCTGACCTTATCAGAGATTTGGAGGAGAAAGTCAAGTTGATCCGTGACAGACTCAAGGTAGCCCAATCCAGACAGAAGAGTTATGCTGATGCTAAACGCAAGGAAGTAACCTACGAAGTCGGAGATAGAGCATATCTTCGTGTGTCTCCACTTCGAGGAGTTAAACGGTTTGGAGTTAAAGGCAAACTAGCACCACGATTTGTGGGGCCATACAGAATTTTGGAACACAGAGGAGAAGTTGCATATCAGCTGGAGTTACCCGAAGCCTTGTCTGGAGTTCATGATGTGTTTCACGTTTCCCAGTTGAAAAAGTGCCATGCAGAGATGGCCGATATTCCTTTGAGAGATACAGTGCCACTAGAGGCCATATAGTTGGAGAGTGATCTGACCTATGAGGAGAAGCCTGTCAAGATTATCGAGTTTGCCAACAGAGTTACCCGCAGCAAGGTCATCAAGTTTTGCAAGGTTCAGAGGAGTCATCATACCGAGGAAGAAGCCACCTGGGAACGCGAAGAAGATCTTCGACAGGATCACCCACACCTTTTTGCTAGCCAACCCGAATCTCGAGGGCGAGATTCATCTTAAGGGGGGTAGGTTTGTAACATCCCAAATTTTCAATTTGGAATGTTTTACAATTATTAGCTAAGCATCTACGCATTTTTTTTAATTTGAGTGTCATTTGGAAATTTCAGAGGCATTTGAGTTTTATCTCACTTTGGATTCAACTTGGCATCTGAAATTTATTTCAAAAATCCCTGACAAATACTAGTTCAAAAGTATGAGAGGAGCGAACATGGCACTCCAAAAAGTCAGAAGAAAACAATGCCGAACTTTTGAATTCAAATTTGAGTTTCATTTGGATTTTTAGAAAAATGTTTTTTACAAAGTTTTTATTTAGCCTCTGAAAAATAGTTCATCTTGTAGGATTT
Source organism: Secale cereale (assembly GCA_902687465.1). NCBI lineage: Eukaryota > Viridiplantae > Streptophyta > Magnoliopsida > Poales > Poaceae > Secale > Secale cereale. The sequence goes on along the minus strand of LR738711.1, from coordinate 27,989,515 downwards.
ATTTTTCTGAATTTTTTGATATATATATGTCCTACATTTTTTTTTCTATCTATACATTTTTTTCTCTCTGTCAAAAAAAAAAAAAAAACAGCCACGGGCCGTGAAAGGCCCATGCCCAGTGCTATCTTCTTCTTCCTCCTCGTTCATGTAGAGAGGAACACGAACGTAGGGACATCCATGGCGCCTCCACCTCTCTCTCCCCTCAACTTCCTTCCCCCGCACCCACTAACCCCCGGAATCGGTTCCCCTCGCCTCCCTCTACTCCTTCCCCTTCCTAGTGCGCCTTGGAGTCGCCTGTAATGGCCATTACGAGGCAGAGAAACAGCACCATCAAACACCATAATCTTCTCGGATTCTGACCTCCCCAAGCCCTATATAAAGCATCCCCGTGAGCCCCTCTCACCCCTCGTCCGAAGCCCTCTCCTTCTGGAGCTTTTCCCCCTCCCTAACCTCGCCAATTGCTCGCCGGAGTTCGTGAATTCCGGCGACCTCTCACCGTGTGTACATGAAGCTATCTACAACCACAACTTGATCAAGTGGTTCACCTCATCGTCCTCTACACCATCCCGCACGCGTCCTTCATCGAAGCACACCGGAGCCGCCTTCTTCCTCGTCTCCGGTGACAAGTCCGGTCAGCACCAAGCCAACCAATCAGAGAGTGCCACTTTGATGGCTTCTCACCCCTCATTGGTTACCCCAAGTGGAAGGTGTGAGATGTAGCGTAGCGGTAGTTTTCCCTTGGCAAAGATACCAAGGATCGAATCCCGTGAGACTCCGAGGATCGACAAGTAGGTGTCAACTGCTAACGGCGCCAGATACTTAGCGATTGACAGGACCTGCACACAGATACAAATAACTTTGCTCCCAACGGGTACAGAGAGGTTGTCAATCCCTCCGGCCATGTCGTTCACAGAGGATCAAACACAAGAGATAATAGTGATAGGTATGACTGCAACTAGTAAATAAGAACAGGAAGTAAATAGCGGGTGTGATCAGTGATGGTAATATGGACCGGGGTCCCATGATGTTCACTAGTGATGTCTCTCTCCCAAAAGACGATAAAACAGCTAAGCGAGGTAAACGAATTACAGCTGGGCAATTGACATGATTATGTGCGCAAACCAATGCTAACTATGCTGCAAAGAAAGGTAGAGGCTCAAAAGCATGGGCGGTACGCCAAGGCAAGTAGACCGAAATCCATCTGCATCTACTACTAATCATCCACCTTGAGATATCTATCCAGAACATCTCGCTGGTATTAAGTTGCGAGTCCCACCCATAGTGTAAACTCAAAGCAACACACAACTGCATTAAAAGAACTTTGCGTAAAGTAAACAATCCTTGCACCCGCAAGTACAAGCACCGTTGTTTTCCCCCTTGTGGCAACAACACATCCCCTAGACTCATGTTTCTGTCACTCAAGCTAGTCATCGAGGGGCATGAACCCACAATCAAGCATAACGTTCCCTCTTGGAGTTACTACCTACTACTTGGCCAAAGCAATAAACAGCAACGGAGAACATGCAAGAATTACTCAAGAACATAAATATAAAAGAGGTGAATCAAATATATTACTCACACACAATCTGAACATAATCTCATAATCCATCGGATCCCAGCAAACTCATCATAGCAACAGCATAAGGATTACATATGTGCCTCGATCATGTAGGGCAGCTCACGAGGTCTAATCGGTGAAGAACAAAGAGGGGAGGAGAACATCACATAGCTATTGGTCATGGACCCATGGTCCAAGGGGGACTACTCACAACTCATCCGGGAGGCGTCCATGGTGGTGGAGAAGCTCCCGGTGGTGGTTCTCCCCTCCGACAGGGTGCCGGGAAGAGTTCTCCTGGTGCTCCCGATCTTGGAAGCGCGGCGGCGGCGGAACAGAGATGAGATCGCGAAAAAGGGTTCCGTCCTCGAGGGTTTCGGGACGCGGTGTAAATATATGCCAAAGGGGGTCACCAGAGGAGGTAAGGGGGGCCCAGGCGCCCCCCCGGCGCGGCCAGGGGTGGGGCCGCCCCCCAGGGCGCCTGGAGCCCTTGTGGCCCCCCTCTGGCCCTACTTCTGCCGCATGGAAGCTTCTGGAGCGCTGATTTTTTATATATTTTTCCTGGAATTTTTCTGGCAATTTAAGTAATGGGAAAACCTGAAATACAAAAACAGCAGAAAACAGAAACTGGCACTGGGGTTGTCGGTGTACTAAAGTAGGGGTACCTTAGTATCCCGAACTTGTGCACGGGCAGTTGCAGCATCCCGAGGCAGGGCTTGCCGCGCGACCGCTGAGGCCCACTGTGGTTCCTTTGGAGCCATTCAAGAACAAAGTATTCAAGTTAAAGAAACAAGGCCCCGGCAAGAGGAGCTTGCCGGGAAGGTCACTCAAGACTCAAGACCACTTCTTTGGTACAAGACCCTGGCGAGAGGGGCTTGCCGGGAAGGCCAAACATGGCATTTCAAGAGACTTGCCGCGATGCACCACGCGTCCCGGCAAGGCCCGGAGAGCGACAAGCTCCCGGGCGCGACAAGATAGCGGCCGCGGCAAGGCGCTTGCCGCGGCAAACTTCCACTAGGTACCCACGCTCCAGCGCATCCACCCACGCGTCGCCCTGGGGCCCTTCCAGGCGCACGTGGCGGAAGGCTGTGCAGCCTGGGGTACACGGTGGCGGGCCGCGATGACGAGGCGATCGTCGTGGCGGACGGAGGCGCCCTGACGGACGCTTTTTGCACTGTTTGGGGCGACGGCGACGGGCATTTAATGCCCTTGTCCCCTGCCGTCAGGGTTAGGTATAGAGCACTATACAAACACTGTTCCATCTACCACCCATTTTACGTTTTTACCCTCACCTGCGTTGCCACCTGTCGGTGACCCCTTTGACCTATAAAAGGAGGCCCATGCGCAACGTAGAGGGGGTTCCGATCATCGATCACTCTCACGCTCGGTACTGCTAGCGATAGGCACTCTAGCTCTTCTCGCTCCCGAGCCCAGAACGCAATACAAACCATGTCAGGAGTAGGGTTTTACGCATCCGTGCGGCCCGAACCTCGGTAAACTGCTCGCATGCTCGCCTCGATCCGCTCTTCGTGCATCCTCCGCCCCCTTGCCGTACCGAAAAGGGGCTCCGGTCCCATAGGTGTTCGTGGGTGATCAGTTTCCCCGACATCTTTGGCGCGCCAGGCAGGGGGTGTGTCGAGTTTGTGTGAACCTGATCCGGCGTTCACGCGGGCGAAATCTCCACCAACTTCATCGACTTCATCGATATGCCGCCGAAGAAGAAGGCTTCGGAGGCAGCAGGCCCATCCGCGTCAATCCCGCCACCGCCGGAGCCAACGGCTGGTGGGGTAGACGCCGGCGGGAGGACGGACGTCGGCGAGGAAACTCACGGCGCCGCCAAGTCCAAGGACAAGACGGACGACCGAGCGCACTCCAAGACCTCGGCGTCCGTGCACGCACCCCGCCCCTCTCAGGAGGCGCGGGACCGGCAGCGACGTGGTACACAAGGTACCGTACGCTTGCTGTGCCAAGGTCAAGCTGGCGGTTCGCGGGACGCTCAAGGCCAACATGTTGGCACGAGCAAGGCGCGGTCGCCGGGACGAGACGCTGCTCCTTCTAACGCAGTTAGAAGTCCGAGCATATCTCGCTCCTCGCACCGCTCGCCACCGCTCCCCGCCACTCCAGCAGAAACTCTAGCTCGAGCTCAACTGCTCCTCGACTTCCCTCCAGCGGCAGACAAGGCCGACGACTAGAGGGCCACCATCCAAAGCCTCATCGCCTTCGCCAACAATGACACTCCGCAGAAGCCGACCACATCGCGGCCGCGGCAAGTCAGCCAGGCGCGGGCTGATGGCGACAAGACTGCCGGGGGTGCAACCACCGTGCACTCCCCGCCCCGAAGGCCAAAATCGCCGACTCGCCGGATCAACATCGACGACGACTCCACAGCGTCGTCGGATCCGTGAGCTCGCCGCGATCAACGCCAAGTCCTTGACGACAGACAGCAAGAGGACGCTCGGACTCGCATCGAGCGTCGAAGAGAAGCGCGGCGTCAATCTGACCAGCGCGCTGGGCCTGCTGTTGACGTGCAAGCGCCAGGGGGGCCAGGCGACCTGCCGTACGTGGCAGGTTGCCCTGCGTTCACCCGTGAGCTGCGGCAAGTCCAATGGCCCAGCATGAAGAACTTCAAGCCCGACGTACCCGAGAAGTACGACGGCAAGACTCATCCGTCAGAGTTCCTCAGCATCTACACCATCGCGGTGCAGGCTGCCGGGGGACGAGACGAGAAGATACTCGCGAACTACTTCCCGCTAGTGCTCAAGCCAAACGTCAGATCTTGGATCATGCACTTGCCGGAAAACTCCATTTCTTCTTGGGCCGACCCATGCCATCAGTTTGTCGGCGCCTTCACGGGCGGCCACAAGCCCCATGGCCAGGAGAGTGACCTTCATATACTCGCCCAAAAGGAAGAGGAGTCCCTGCGTAAGTACATCCAGAGATTCAGCCGCGTCCAGCACAACATCCCAGACGTCCACCCTGCCGCGGTTATCAGCGCGTTCCATCAGAACGTTCGTAACCGCAGGATGAGGGAGGAAATGGCGATGTGCAAGATCCCAGACGTCAGTGAGCTTTATGCCCTGGTCGACAAGTGCGCACGCGCTGAGGAGGGGAGGAAACTCCCCGGAGAGGATACTGGAGCAGGGGGATCAGATAGTGAGGACGCCGCCCCGTCAAAGAAGAACCGGCGGCGGAACAACATGAAAAAGAAGAATAAAGAAGTACTGGTCGTTGAGCAGTCCGGCAAGGAGGCTGGCGCCAAGAAAGCCCAGGCTGGCAACTCCGGCAAGGAGACTGTGGCGGCCGCCGACAAGCAGGACGGCTCCGACAAGCAGTACTGCAAGATCCACCGCACCAAGGGCCACGACCTCCAAAACTGCAAAAGGGTCGGGTATCTCGTCGAGCAGCAGAAAGCTGAGTACGAGCGACGCGACAAGGAGAAGGCCCAGGGAGGTGGTGGAGAGTCCGGCAAGAAGCGGCCATTCAACGGCCGGGGAGGACGCTGCGGCAAAGCCAAGCAGCGGAAAGGAGATAGACCTCCCCGCGGCCGCGACAAGGACGAAGATGAAGATGACGACGAAGACATGGATGACGGAGATAACAGCGAGCAGGAGTTCCAGAAGGCCACAGAGGTTCTGTGCGTTGACGGTGGTGCTTCTCTGCATACTTCCCACCGCCAACTCAAGCAATGGGTGCGGGAAGTCAATGCGGCAGAACCGCCCGTCGAGTCGCGCAAACTTCTGAAGTGGTCCAGCACGCCCATCATCTTTGACATTGAGGACCACCCTGACCGCACAACTGCGGTCGGGTGCTTGCCGATGTTGGTTTCACCAACTATCCGCAACCTCAAGGTCACCAAGATGCTGGTTGACGGCGGGGCCGGCCTGAACTTGATCTCCTCCGCTGTAGTTCGGAAACTCCAGATCCCCGACAGCGAGCTTGAAGAAACCGGCACGTTGATACGTCCAAAACGTATCTATAATTTCTGCTTGCTCCATGCCACTTTTGGGTGATATTGCTATGATATTTATACACTTCCATAAACTTTTGATCATATTTGGACTAACCTACTAATCCAGTGCACACCAGTGCCAGTTTCTGTTTTCGGCTGTTTTTGTATTTCAGGTTTTCAGGTTACGAGAACTGCCAGGAAAAATCCAGAAAAATTATATAAAAAACCAGCGTTCCAGAACCTACCTTGCGCCCGAAGGACAGCCG
>LR738711.1:27966087-27983617 GCA_902687465.1 Secale cereale | reverse complement strand
GGGGGGCGCCTGGGCCCTCCGAGCCCCGTCTGGTGCCCCCCTTCGGCATATATTTAGAGCGTCCTTCGAAACCCTCGGGACGGGAACTCTTTTTCGCGATCTCATCTCTGTTCCCCCGCCGCCGCCGCTTCCAAGATCGGGAGCACCAGGAGAACTCTTCCCGGCACCCTGCCGGAGGGGAGGATAACCATCGGGAGCCTCTCCACCACCATGGACGCCTCCCGGATGAGTTGTGAGTAGTCTCCCTTGGACCATGAGGCCATGACTAGTAGCTATGTGATGTTCTCCTCCCGTTCTTGTGCTTCACTAATTAGTCCTCGTGAGCTGCCCTACATGATCGAGGCACATATGTAATCCTTATGCTGTTGCTATGATGAGTTTGCTGGGATCCGATGGATTATGAGATTATGTTCAGATTGTTCTTGAGTAATATATTTGATCTACCTCTTTTATATTTATGTTCATAAGTAATTCTTGCATGTTCTCCGTTGTTATTTATTGCTTTGGCCAAGTAATACGTAGTGACTCCAAGAGGGAACGCTATGCTTGATTGTGGGTTCATGCCCCTCGATGACTAGCTTGAGTGACAGAAACATGAGTCTAGGGGATGTGCTGTTGCCACAAGGGGGAAAACAACGGTGCTTGTGCCCGCGGGTGCAAGGATTGTTTACTTTACGCAAAGTTCTTTTAATGCAGTTGTCTGTTGCATTGAGTTTACACTATGTGTGGGACTCGCAACTTAATACCAGCGAGATGTTCTGGATAGATATCTCAAGGTGGATGATTAGTAGTAGATATTGATGGATTTCGGTCTACTTACTTTGGCGTACCACCCATGCTTTGAACCCCAACCTTTCTTGCAATGTAGTCAGCATTGGTTTGCGTTCGTGGTCCTGTCAATTGCCCAGCTGTAATTCGTTTACCTCACATAGCTGTTTTATCGTCTTTTGGGAGAGAGACATCACTAGTGAACATCATGAGACTCCGGTCCATATTACCATCATTGATCACATCCGCTATTTACTTTTCGCTATTATTTACTATTGCAAACATTATCTATCACTACTATCATCTGCGTTTAATCCTTTGTGAACTACAAGGCCGGAGGGATTGACAACCTCTCTATACTCGTTGGGAGCAAAGTTATTTGTATCTGTGTGCAGGTCCACGTTGATTGCTAATATCTGGCGCCGTTAGCAGTTGACACCTACTTGTTGAACCTAGGAGTCTCTGGGGATTCGATCCTTGGCATCTTTGCTAAGGGAAAAACTTCCACAACACTGCATCTTACACCTTCCACTTGGGGTAACCAACGAGGGGTTAGAGGCCCATCAAGGAGTTTTTCTGGCGCCGTTGCCGGGGACTCCACTCTTCAGGATAGGGGAGTTGCATGCTATCTTTTACCTTTGCTTTTTAGTCTTGTTAGTTTACCTTTCAGTTTTTGCTTTAGTATCCTTTATCGAAAATCACAAAAATAGTTATCTTGCTTGCTTGCTATTATGGGTTCTACCAAAAACACTAAATGGGAGGAGTACACCCCTTCTTCCATTACCCCAATTACCACCATCGGGATCTACAAAAGTAATAAACCTTGTGATTATATTAGTCTTGACGGAGGGTTATGCCCATGGCATGGTCTTCCAGGAAAAGAGTATGAGCCTCGGTTTAAAATTGCTCCTAAGCTTCCCCAAACTTCGGAAGATGTTCAAACTCTTATAATAGAGAGCGATTCAAACAAAGAGGATGACACTACAATTCTGCCCACTAATGATAAAATTGATTTTGATAATTGTAGTATTTCAGAAGTTGTCACCTTTCTACAAGGAATGGCCAAAGATCCCCACACTAGCACGCTTAATCTTGCCTTCACAGAGCACGTCACTAATGCTCTTATCAAAGCTAGGGAGGAGAAACTTAGAGTAGAAGCCTCCATACCTAGAAAGCTAGAAGATGGTTGGGATCCTATGATTAAAATTAAAATAAACAACTTCTCATGCTATGCTTTATGTGATATTGTAGCCAATACTTCTATTATGCCCAAAAGACTATATGATATGCTTAAATTGAAACCTTATGATTGTAATGCCCAGGATGGGACTATACCTCCTACGTGTCGAGGCACAACTTAAAGGTATAAGCCCATCCTAGAATGATCTCAAGTTTGGTATCTTTGCACGACTCATGTAAAAGAGGGATTAAATTGCAAAAGGAGATAGTTGGCTTACACTCGCCACTTCACACAATACATTACCTAAGCAATACATCACAAAACATCACAACCCGACTACGGGCGAAGATCAAAGAAAGATACCAAAACAACATAAAGCCACAGGTCAGGATCGAATCCTAGTAGAAACCACTACTGATCGTCGAAACGTCACAAGCAAACAGCCACGATCTTCATCGAACTCCCGGGTGAAGAACCGATCCAACTCCTGCATCAAACTCGGCTGAACCTGCATCTGGTGTGGTGAAGTAACTGTGAGCCACAGAGGACTCAGCAATCCCGTTCCCGGGTAACATGACTATTTAAGCCTTGGGAGAGGATAAGGCTGAAGAAAGAATAAGAGGTGAAGGAACAACAAGAGTCTGCAGCAGCAACTAGCACTAACTTACGTAAAAGAGAGCGAGAAGAGAAGTGCCTCGGTCGAGAGATGATCACGAAGTGATCCTAACTAAAGCCGGTCAAACATAACCCCACCGTGTTCAACTCCCGAATCCCTATTCGGAAATTGACAGTCACGGTACACACGCTGGTAGTGTATTAGAACAATGTGTCAAGTTATCTACAACCGGATATTAACAAGCTCCCATCTGCCACATAACCGCGGGCACGGCTTTCGAAAGTTCAAACCCTGCAGGGGTGTTCCAACTTGACCCATTACAAGCCCACGATCCGCGGAGTCGCAACTCCATAGGTGGGAAGACCCGAGTATTCTCGGAATCCCGTGCTCAAGTTAAACCGAACTAAGGTAAGGCTAATCCAGCAAATCCTCCCGGCGTGTCGACACCCTGATAGTAGCCGCGCGTATCTAAGTCTCAGGACACGACCGGATGGGCGATCCCACAGGTTTTTACCAAACCTTGAGTTTCCTCGAGGTGGCCCCGCGTAACCCCCGTTTCGGACCAACACTCATGTGGAGCACTGACCCGGGGTTGTTGAATTAAAATAAAAGGGATAGCTAGTCCACATGCAAGTTTTATTAGTTATTAGGCAAATAGTACCAATGTTGGGATTTGCTGGAAAAGTCTTAGCACTTAGCGGTTTATCAAGGGGGTCCCATACACCCCAACCGTGTTAGGAACGCAAAATCAAGGAACATAACACCGGTTTATACGGTTCCTAACGGCATGAGTGGAACAAATCACCAAGCAAAAGGCTTAGCCTTCCACCCTTGCCAATATATAGATGATTTCGTTTAAACATTTATATAGTGTGATATAACCCAACCAAACTTCAACATGAAGCAAGCATCTTCAATCTTCACCTGCAACTAACAATGCTATAAGAAGGGCTGAGCGAAGCGTACTTAGCCAAGCAACGGTTTGCATAGGTAGGTTGGTTAAACAGGGCAATGGTTACAAGTAGGAGGCTGACAAGAAGACATGGGCATCGAGGCAAAAATACTAAAGAGCGATACTCTAGCAATAGGCAAAGATAGTAATGTTATCGAGGTTCGGTCATCTTGCCTGGGATTCCACAAGGGAGAAGAACGGATCCACGAAGTAGACGGAGCAACACAGACGAGAGAATCCTCACAACTCCGGAACGAAACCGAAGCTAACAAGAGAAGCAACCGGAAAGAAGCAAACAACACGGTAAACACACAAGCATAAACATGGCATACGATGCACATCCAAGTATGATGCATGTCCGGTTTAAATATGCATGGCATGGCAAAGTGCACAAACAACACTACAAGTTAAGTGGAGCTCAATATGCAACGAGTTGCATATTGACGAAACACCACATTTTCATTATTTAGTTGACTCTCGTTATTTACAAGACAAGATTAAATGTTGGTTAACATGGCAAGAGGTGAAGCATAATAAAACTACACTAACTAGACATTTTAAATGAGGCCGGAAGAATAACAACAACATATCCGGAAAATCCCCATGAGCATGTTTAGTGATTTAAAGCAACAACAATTCACACATATTAATGTTGTTAACATGATGCGGATGACATGATCAAGTTAATGCAATTTTATTAAAAGGTTGACTTAAGAGGATATGAAGTATTGTCACCGTGGTGGAAGAAGGGTGCCACGGCAACGATCCGAAATGATGCAACGCAACACCTCGGTTCCGGTAACTCGGTGAGAGACCGGTGCAAAAGAAGAATCAGCGTGAGCGAGTCAAACGAGATGAAAGGTGGGGCGATCCCGTCACCGGGTTCCCACGGGTCGGCGACGAGGCAACCGAGGAACATGACAAAGATGGAACGGGCACGAAGCACACACGGGAGCATTTCCTACAACACAATCAAGCATCACACGGGTCACGACTCGGGGTTATACCTTCGAAACACTCGTTTCGGGACGGTTCGAGATCGTAGAGGAAGGAGTCGTTCACGGTTCTGAAGAGGAAGTAGTTGTTCACGTAGAGGTACACGTGGCGACGGTAGAGGAAGTAGTGGTACTCGGGGCGACGGTAGTTGTTCACGTTCGCGTCTTGGTTCATGGTCGGATGAGCTCGGACGTCATGGTACTTGCCGGTCTTTGTTCTTGCGACGGTAGTGGTACTCGTTCGTAGTTGTTCACTTCTCCGAAGGGTACTTGTCGCGTCGTCTTGTGTCGGCGTTCTCGTATCGTAGAGGTACACGCGGTCTTCGGCGACGGTAGATGTACTTGTCGTTTCGCCGTGTAGAGGTACTTGGCGCTTCAAACGCTCGTCGTGGTACTCGTGCATGATGGTGTAGCGGGACTTGACGCATCTCCGAGATCCTGGGATATCAACCACAGCCACAACAACAAAAACAGCAGCAAAGGCAGCAGCGACAAGGCGATAGAAAAACACAGCAGCAGCGCGGGACAGTCCAAGGAGGCAAGGGCAGCAGCGGTCTTGGCGCGCCGGCACTGCGCGAGGGAGACGGAGGCAGGGCGGCGAGGCCTTGGCGACGGAAGGAAGGAGCGAGGCCGCTCGGGCCTGGGGCGCTGCGCGGGCTCGGCCTTGGTTGGAGGCGGTCCTCGTAGAGGAGGTGCGGGAGATGAGGGAACCGCGCTGGGGCGTCGGGAGAGGAACAGGGGCGCCGGCCTGGTGACGAAGGGGACGCGGGATCCGTCGGGGAAGGGGGACGGGCGCTGGTCGACCGGAGGAACGAGGCCGGGCGCGGCGCTGGTAGCCTAGAGGCGAGGCGCAGAGGAGGCCCGGAGGGAGGAAGAAGTGGCGCGGCTGGGTGCGGGCGCCTGGCTGGCCGCGGGAGCGGCGCTGCGAGGGCTGGAGGAAGCAGCCGCGGCCGGAGGCGCCATGGAAGCAGGGCGCTGGGGCGCGGCAGAGAAGAGGCTCGGCGGCGCGGGCCCTGGGGCTCGGGGAGAGGGAAACGGCGAGGGGGATGGGGAAGATCGAGGGGAGAAAGCGGGCGCTCGGGGAAAAGGCTCGGGAGGAAAACGGGGAGTGCGAGGCGCGCTCGAGAGGGTGGCGGCGGCTCGGGAGGACAGAGGGAGGAACGAGCGAAGCTAGGGTTCGGGGAGATCGGGCCAGTGGGCCAAAGGCTGAGGCGGTTTGGGCCTGGTCAAGGGAAGTGGCTGGGCCTAATGGTCCAGCCTAGGGAGACCGCAGGCGGCTGGGCCTCTTTTCTATTTATTCTTAGCAGAGAACTAACTAGAGAGAGTGTCCAAAAAAATTAAGAAAGGAGGCCAAGAATAAGAATGAAATGATGGACATTTTTGTAAGGCTTTACGGAATAATTCCAACCTCACAAAATAGTTCCAACAAAAAGGGAAGTGCAAACTAAAAATAAATAGCTTGCCTCAAGGAGTTTGAAAAGAGTCTAGATAATTGGAGGAGCCTCGATAATTGGGAAAAGAAAAACATGGAAGGTTTTTAAGGAGAAACTCGAAGGGAAAAAGACATGGGGAAATATTGCAAGTGTGTTACGGTGATCCCAACCAATTGGAATATTTTAAATATAGCTCCCTAAATATTGAGAGACTTTTATAAGTTATAAAGAGAAGTCACCTTCCCTCGATTTAAATGGACCGAAGGCCCACACAATTTATTTAGGTTGAGATGCAAAATAAAAAGACATGATGGCATGATGACATGATGCAATGCAAAAATAAATAACACAAGCAAAAATAAAACACACGGGAGAACCCGGAACATCTGGAATCTTCTGGAATCTTCTGGGACGTCGGTCTTCGGGCGTCACAACTCTCCCACACTAACAGAGGATCTCGACCCGAGATCCTAGATATATCACCGGGTAAAAACGGAAGAGGAAGAGGTAAAACAAAGTTGCTTCTTTGACAGACGAGTGAAACCAAAGAACCTTGAGAGGTTTAACAAATGAAAGAAGAATACAATGGAGATGAACGAAGATAAGAGCACTTCGGTAAAAGGAGGAACATGGAACACAAAGAGAACCTTGTAGGTTGAAAGACATGAAACAAGAGCTCATGGACGGAAGGAATATGAAACCGCAATGGTATGGCCAAGGAATAAGAATGACAGAATTTGGACAGCACTCCGTCTGAAAATGGAAGGAATTGAACAAGAACTTGAGGAGATGGAATGATACTTGATGAAAACAACAGCACATTGCCTCCGAAACAATTAAAAGAATGGCACAAGGGGTAAGAAAGATTCAGACAGCACTCCGGTTGAAAAGAGAGGCAAAACATGAAAAGATGAGAGAACTGAAAAGAGGACATGAAACTCCGGTTAAATGGACAAGCAAGCAAAGAACATGATCTCGATAAAACGAGATGAGGGTTTGGAGAGAGCAACATCACAAGGCCTCCGGAATGAAAGAATATAATATAGATCATTGGAAAGAAAAGAACGGAGAAGAAAGTGACAACTTCTCTTAAAATTGAATTTGAAAGAGCATCCTTACGAAGAAGGGTTGAACAGAGTTGTTGGAAAATCAACAACGAAAGGATAAGCTTGATGTGGGCTTATGGAATACATCTCAAAATTAAGAGGTGATAACCAACCACTGGCGAAAACAATTGATTGGATTGAGATCAACAAGGAGACGATAAACTTATCTCACCGGAATGATAAATGAAGAACTTGGGTCATTTATAAGCACCATAATAGCAAAATCCTTAGGGAAAAGCTTTTATGTGAAATACAACCCAAGATTACTCCAACAAATAAATTGAAAGGTTGGAAAGATCTCCTGAACAAAGAAAATGATGGGTTTAAATATCCCATTCTTGATAACTCGTGAATCATAAAACATGAAGAAATTGTCAAGAATGACATAACACCACCTGAAAAGATAAGGTAGAAAGGATTGCAATTGGAAAGCATGATGAAGAATGCTTGAGTTCCAACAACAATCTTGATGAAAACTTCGAGGATGAATTAAATGATGATGAACCACCATGAAAACTCCGGTAATGAAAGCATGAGAAGTGGAAGATGAAAGAATAAGATTCAAGGCCTGCGATGAATTAGATGGAGCTTGAAATGATATAATTGAAATAGCTTGAAGCTCCGGAAAACAAGATGAACAACTTAGGACCGAGAATATGATATGATGAACAAGCTCCGGAAAACAGAGATTAAATCACCTTGAAGGAATAAGAATAAGAATTATGTCATGCATATCCTTCACCAATTTAAATTGATGACAACCCAAGGATTTGGCATATTACTTATTCTCGTTGCAAGGAATTAAATAGAGATCTAGCACAAGCTTGGATAAATCTTCAACAAAGCACCGGTAGGATTGAGAAAAGAACAAATGAATAAAAAACGATAACAATGGAAGGGTAAACTTGAAAGAACCACCGTAAAATATGGAGACGAACGAAGAGATATCAATTAAGAATAGTTGGAGGACAAAGTTGAAAACTGAGAACGAAGAAATCTTCTGAAATGATGGCCTTCGGAGGATCACAAAGAAAAGAATTCATGAAATGCTTCGGATGGTATAAAAGAATTCCTCACAATCTGAACAACAATTAGGTTGGCATGAAGCTAGAACCACGAATCTTGACGAAGACGGGCCAAGATTTAAGAGAAACACTTCTCCGGTCTCCAAATGTTGAGAATGAAGACGGGAAATGCCATAAGAATTGTTGAGCACTCCGGAATGAAGAATTAAAAGGTTGAACCAACGAAGAAAAAGAATTTGAAAGCGATCTTGGAGAAGGCATGTGACTGATGGAAATCATTCTTACGTCACACTTTGAAAAGAATTTGAGAATAACTCCGGAAATTAGAAGAGTCAGGTAAGATCCTGGAAAAAGACCTGTGGGTTATGGGCCCACTCAAAGAAATCACCGTTGAAAAAGACTGTTGAAGAGATATTGCACCGGTTGAATTAAATGGCTTGAGTAAGATAACAATCCTCAGAATAGCTTGAATGGATTATGAATGGAATTATGAATCTTCATCACTCCGGATATGAATAACAAGAGGAGAATGATTAATTTGTGCACCGGAATAAGAAAGCATTGTGAAATGAGGAAAAAAAGGATAAGATCAACACCGAAATCTTGAATTACATCCACCGGCAGAATATTGGAACAAAAGAATGATGAACTTGAAGCTCTTGAGCATCTTCTTGAGAAAACACCGGATAATGAAATTGAACGAAACGAATGAAGAAACATCACATTAATAAAATGGATATTTCATTTAAGAATTTCTGGCTCCAAGAAGAAGAAGGGTGGGAGGGTGGGGAAAACAAAGACAACTTGGGATGAATGAAACAATACACCGTCAGATTTCTCAACGGCGTCCGTATGAAATAACTTGAAGAGAAGACACACCGGTTGAAAAGGATTAACATGAATATCTCGATGATTAAGAGGGACTAGCACTCCCATAGAAATATGAGAACACCGATTAAGAAAGGTATGGAATCAACATTTGACATCGAAGCAACTCGAATACCAGAATCAAAACAAAACAAAGGATAGATATGCAACAACCTAATCTTCACAATATCATTCGAACAGAGACTTGAACGAATGAATTCCGCAGGTACATTACTTGTCGAGAAGCCACTTGGAGAACAAAATGAAAATAAAAAGGAACAAGGAACAGATAGAACAAATACAAGATAGAAGCTTCGTTCGACATCTTTGTGCTGAAAGCTCATGGAACGTGTTACAAAAGGGTTTTGCAATCCCCGGATCAGCATAGCCAAGGACCCTTTAAGATGCAACTCCCGATCAGAACAAGTCCATAAAACCACTTCACTCAATGTAGAACCCCAAACTTCATATCATGCATCCGTTGGAAGAATGCCTAGAACTACTAGATGAACCCACCTATAGATTTCCGAAAGTTTCCAGTTATGCAATCAGGTGTTGGGGATACACGGGAAGCACCGCGCAATCAACTCTAAACCTACATCCAGGTGTATCCATCCTTCAACACATAACCAGTTGTTCTCGGAAACTGTTTACCTCGGACCTTCGAAACGCATCCACTATACAAGCTATGGCAATACTCTCGAACTACCTCCCCAGTACTGGGTGATGTCGGGGTTATCTTGCCACTGGCCGTATAGGAGAGATTTTCGATGTCGGCCGTCTTAAGTATTTAGTACTGCCGCGATATGCTTGTGACAACAATACCCCGAAGCTCAACTCCCCGGGAACAGGAGGCATCGAGAACAATATCCTTGTCACAAGAACATCGAAACAATCCCAGAATACTCGCGGGATTCCTAAAAAAAAAATTTGGTGCAATTTTTGAGAGTAGAAGAGGTAAAAGTAATCGTCAGGAGTCCTCACCAGAGTGAAAAGAGATGAGAAGCAAAAGAATTCCTACTCTCCGATATATATATAGGACTCAAAACATTTTCAGTGTGTGCCTAGACTCAACCGTCAACGATTCGATCAATCAGTGGGGGCTTCTAGGTCGGAGAAGGCTCTGGATACCAACGTGTAATGCCCAGGATGGGACTATACCTCCTACGTGTCGAGGCACAACTTAAAGGTATAAGCCCATCCTAGAATGATCTCAAGTTTGGTATCTTTGCACGACTCATGTAAAAGAGGGATTAAATTTCAAAAGGAGATAGTTGGCTTACACTCGCCACTTCACACAATACATTACCTAAGCAATACATCACAAAACATCACAACCCGACTACGGGCGAAGATCAAAGAAAGATACCAAAACAACATAAAGCCACAGGTCAGGATCGAATCCTAGTAGAAACCACTACTGATCGTCGAAACGTCACAAGCAAACAGCCACGATCTTCATCGGACTCCCGGGTGAAGAACTGATCCAACTCCTGCATCAAACTCGGCTGAACCTGCATCTGGTGTGGTGAAGTAACTGTGAGCCACAGAGGACTCAGCAATCCCGTTCCCGGGTAACATGACTATTTAAGCCTTGGGAGAGGATAAGGCTGAAGAAAGAATAAGAGGTGAAGGAACAACAAGAGTCTGCAGCAGCAACTAGCACTAACTTACGTAAAAGAGAGCGAGAAGAGAAGTGCCTCGGTCGAGAGATGATCACGAAGTGATCCTAACTAAAGCCGGTCAAACATAACCCCACCGTGTTCAACTCCCGAATCCCTATTCGGAAATTGACAGTCACGGTACACACGCTGGTAGTGTATTAGAACAATGTGTCAAGTTATCTACAACCGGATATTAACAAGCTCCCATCTGCCACATAACCGCGGGCACGGCTTTCGAAAGTTCAAACCCTGCAGGGGTGTTCCAACTTGACCCATTACAAGCCCACGATCCGCGGAGTCGCAACTCCATAGGTGGGAAGACCCGAGTATTCTCGGAATCCCGTGCTCAAGTTAAACCGAACTAAGGTAAGGCTAATCCAGCAAATCCTCCCGGCGTGTCGACACCCTGATAGTAGCCGCGCGTATCTAAGTCTCAGGACACGAACGGATGGGCGATCCCACAGGTTTTTACCAAACCTTGAGTTTCCTCGAGGTGGCCCCGCGTAACCCCCGTTTCGGACCAACACTCATGTGGAGCACTGGCCCGGGGTTGTTGAATTAAAATAAAAGGGATAGCTAGTCCACATGCAAGTTTTATTAGTTATTAGGCAAATAGTACCAATGTTGGGATTTGCTGGAAAAGTCTTAGCACTTAGCGGTTTATCAAGGGGGTCCCATACACC
Source organism: Secale cereale (assembly GCA_902687465.1). Taxonomy (NCBI): domain Eukaryota; kingdom Viridiplantae; phylum Streptophyta; class Magnoliopsida; order Poales; family Poaceae; genus Secale; species Secale cereale. Next base: position 27,972,328 of record LR738711.1, on the reverse strand, counting down.
CCAACCGTGTTAGGAACGCAAAATCAAGGAACATAACACCGGTTTATACGGTTCCTAACGGCATGAGTGGAACAAATCACCAAGCAAAAGGCTTAGCCTTCCACCCTTGCAAATATATAGATGATTTCGTTTAAACATTTATATAGTGTGATATAACCCAACCAAACTTCAACATGAAGCAAGCATCTTCAATCTTCACCTGCAACTAACAATGCTATAAGAAGGGCTGAGCGAAGCGTACTTAGCCAAGCAACGGTTTGCATAGGTAGGTTGGTTAAACAGGGCAATGGTTACAAGTAGGAGGCTGACAAGAAGACATGGGCATCGAGGCAAAAATACTAAAGAGCGATACTCTAGCAATAGGCAAAGATAGTAATGTTATCGAGGTTCGGTCATCTTGCCTGGGATTCCACAAGGGAGAAGAACGGATCCACGAAGTAGACGGAGCAACACAGACGAGAGAATCCTCACAACTCCGGAACGAAACCGAAGCTAACAAGAGAAGCAACCAGAAAGAAGCAAACAACACGGTAAACACACAAGCATAAACATGGCATACGATGCACATCCAAGTATGATGCATGTCCGGTTTAAATATGCATGGCATGGCAAAGTGCACAAACAACACTACAAGTTAAGTGGAGCTCAATATGCAACGAGTTGCATATTGACGAAACACCACATTTTCATTATTTAGTTGACTCTCGTTATTTACAAGACAAGATTAAATGTTGGTTAACATGGCAAGAGGTGAAGCATAATAAAACTACACTAACTAGACATTTTAAATGAGGCCGGAAGAATAACAACAACATATCCGGAAAATCCCCATGAGCATGTTTAGTGATTTAAAGCAACAACAATTCACACATATTAATGTTGTTAACATGATGCGGATGACATGATCAAGTTAATGCAATTTTATTAAAAGGTTGACTTAAGAGGATATGAAGTATTGTCACCGTGGTGGAAGAAGGGTGCCACGGCAACGATCCGAAATGATGCAACGCAACACCTCGGTTCCGGTAACTCGGTGAGAGACCGGTGCAAAAGAAGAATCGGCGTGAGCGAGTCAAACGAGATGAAAGGTGGGGCGATCCCGTCACCGGGTTCCCACGGGTCGGCGACGAGGCAACCGAGGAACATGACAAAGATGGAACGGGCACGAAGCACACACGGGAGCATTTCCTACAACACAAGCAAGCATCACACGGGTCACGACTCGGGGTTATACCTTCGAAACACTCGTTTCGGGACGGTTCGAGATCGTAGAGGAAGGAGTCGTTCACGGTTCCGAAGAGGAAGTAGTTGTTCACGTAGAGGTACACGTGGCGACGGTAGAGGAAGTAGTGGTACTCGGGGCGACGGTAGTTGTTCACGTTCGCGTCTTGGTTCACGGTCGGATGAGCTCGGACGTCGTGGTACTTGCCGGTCTTGGTTCTTGCGACGGTAGTGGTACTCGTTCGTAGTTGTTCACTTCTCCGAAGGGTACTTGTCGCGTCGTCTTGTGTCGGCGTTCTCGTATCGTAGAGGTACACGCGGTCTTCGGCGACGGTAGATGTACTTGTCGTTTCGCCATGTAGAGGTACTTGGCGCTTCAAACGCTCGTCGTGGTACTCGTGCATGATGGTGTAGCGGGACTTGACGCATCTCCGAGATCCTGGGATATCAACCACAACCACAACAACAAAAACAGCAGCAAAGGCAGCAGCGACAAGGCGATAGAAAAACACAGCAGCAGCGCGGGACAGTCCAAGGAGGCAAGGGCAGCAGCGGTCTTGGCGCGCCGGCACTGCGCGAGGGAGACGGAGGCAGGGCGGCGAGGCCTTGGCGACGGAAGGAAGGAGCGAGGCCGCTCGGGCCTGGGGCGCTGCGCGGGCTCGGCCTTGGCTAGAGGCGGTCCTCGTAGAGGAGGTGCGGGAGATGAGGGAACCGCGCTGGGGCGTCGGGAGAGGAACAGGGGCGCCGGCCTGGTGACGAAGGGGACGCGGGATCCGTCGGGGAAGGGGGACGGGCGCTGGTCGACCGGAGGAACGAGGCCGGGCGCGGCGCTGGTAGCCTAGAGGCGAGGCGCAGAGGAGGCCCGGAGGGAGGAAGAAGTGGCGCGGCTGGGTGCGGGCGCCTGGCTGGCCGCGGGAGCGGCACTGCGAGGGCTGGAGGAAGCAGCCGCGGCCGGAGGCGCCATGGAAGCAGGGCGCTGGGGCGCGGCAGAGAAGAGGCTCGGCGGAGCGGGCCCTGGGGCTCGGGGAGAGGGAAACGGCGAGGGGGATGGGGAAGATCGAGGGGAGAAAGCGGGCGCTCGGGGAAAAGGCTCGGGAGGAAAACGGGGAGTGCGAGGCGCGGTCGAGAGGGTGGCGGCGGCTCGGGAGGACAGAGGGAGGAACGAGCGAAGCTAGGGTTCGGGGAGATCGGGCCAGTGGGCCAAAGGCTGAGGCGGTTTGGGCCTGGTCAAGGGAAGTGGCTGGGCCTAATGGTCCAGCCTAGGGAGACCGCAGGCGGCTGGGCCTCTTTTCTATTTATTCTTAGCAGAGAACTAACTAGAGAGAGTGTCCAAAAAATTTAAGAAAGGAGGCCAAGAATAAGAATGAAATGATGGACATTTTTGTAAGGCTTTACGGAATAATTCCAACCTCACAAAATAGTTCCAACAAAAAGGGAAGTGCAAACTAAAAATAAATAGCTTGCCTCAAGGAGTTTGAAAAGAGTCTAGATAATTGGAGGAGCCTCGATAATTGGGAAAAGAAAACATGGAAGGTTTTTAAGGAGAAACTCGAAGGGAAAAAGACATGGGGAAATATTGCAAGTGTGTTACGGTGATCCCAACCAATTTGAATATTTTAAATATAGCTCCCTAAATATTGAGAGACTTTTATAAGTTATAAAGAGAAGTCACCTTCCCTCGATTTAAATGGACCGAAGGCCCACACAATTTATTTAGGTTGAGATGCAAAATAAAAAGACATGATGGCATGATGACATGATGCAATGCAAAAATAAATAACACAAGCAAAAATAAAACACACGGGAGAACCCGGAACATCTGGAATCTTCTGGAATCTTCTGGGACGTCGGTCTTCGGGCGTCACAATGATTCTTGTTCTTTTGGTGTTCGTCTCGTTGATTCTTCCATAAAGAAACCTTTGGGGAGGATCGACGATGTTCTTATCATTGTCTATGACAACTATGTTCCCGTTGATTTTACTATTATGGATATTGAATGTGATCCTTCATGTCCAATTATTTTGGGACGTCCCTTTTTACGCACCGTTGGTGCTATCATTGACATGAAAGAGGGTAATATAAAATTTCAGTTTCCTCTCAAGAAAGGGATGGAACACTTCCCTCGAAAGAAGATCAAGTTACATTTTGAGTCCGTTGTACGGGCTAGCTATTCTTTTACTCTTGATAAAACTTGATCTATATGCATTATGCCTAGCTTAAAGGCATAAAAGAAAGCGCTTTTGGGAGGCAGCCCACATGAATAAATTTTTATATTTTGCTTTGTTTACTACAGTAGCATCATCATTGTATCTTTGCTTTTCATATTTGTGCCAAGTATAGCCTCTGATTGCTAGAAAGTTCAAAAGTTGTGAGGTGCTGTCCAGGAAACAGATTCTGTCCTTGGATAGAAAAATTCGTATAAAATCACCAGATCATCTTTTTGGTCTGAATTGTTTCGACAGCGTTCTCTATATAATTGTCTTTCGTGCGTCTGTTCTGTGTTTTTTGATTTGAGTTGCAGAAGTGCCCCGAACAAATCAATTACTACCTGCTGTTCTGTTTTTCACAGATTCTGTCCTGTTTTGCCTTTCCTTCATTTTGCAAATCAAGAGCTTGCTTTTTCTTTGCAAAAACCTTTTGGCAATCTTGAGAAACAGTAGAACTTCAAGAATATCTTTATTTCCAGCAAGTTATAATTATTTTATTAAGGGTACTAACCTCGCTAATCAGATTATAATGAGTTATGTATGAAGGGAGTTTTCAAGTGTGCGAGGGAAGATGATAAAAATATTCAGGAGTGTCAAGCGCTCAAGCTTGGGGATGCCCCCGTGCACCCCCAAGAAATATTCAAGGAGACTCAAGCGTCTAAGCTTGGGGATGCCCCCGTGCATCCCCTTCTCCATCAACATTATCAGTTCGTCTTTCGTTCCACTATATTTTTATCACTTCATGTGTTATGTGCTATGCTTGGAGCGTCTTGCTTTTAGTTTTCTTTTTAGTTTTTCATAACGAGTCGGAACTCAGCGTTCTTAATGTGGGAGAGAAACACGCTCCACTTCTACCTAGAACATAACATAGAATTTTCATGTCTATCTTTGCTGTGTGTGTTCTTCGTCTTTTAAATAGCTACTATCATGCTCTGCTCTTAGTATTCATGCTTATCTTTTCAAAGAGCTTTTGTTTAGTTGGTTGCTTGAACTCTCTTTAATTATCATGCTATCTAATTAAGAGAGTTTGCTTCCGTTGCATTGGTTGATATGTCTGTGATAAAGATGCTACGTGCATGATGGCGCTTAGTAGTTCAGGTTTCTTATGGTTAGTCTCAAATAGCTGGGGGATTCCCAATGAGTTATTGGAGTACCAACTTGATTTGTTTGCCTATGATGTGGTATGGTTTAGTAATATCTTCCTTCGAGAATTTATTTTGATTGACTTGGCGTATGCTCACGCATATTTAAGACTGTAAAGAAAGTCTGTCAAGCCTTGATGATCTTTCATTTCTGAGTAGCGATATAACTTCCATGCCTGATTCAATATTGCTTTGTCGCTCTGCATGATTATGACCGTCATTGCTCTCTTAGTTGGTCGCTCCCAGTCTTTTGCTAACCTCCACCTGTACTAAGCAGACTAACTTTGCAATACATAGCTCATGGGAAAGTAGCTTAAAAACTATTGTGGTAAAGAATATGTTGCTTATGTATCTTATTTCTTATAAGTTGCTTGCTGAGCGGTAACCATGTTTCTAGGGACGCCATCAACTGTCACACTTTTGTTGAATATCATGTGAGTTGCTATGCATGTTCGTCTTGTCTGAAGTAAGGGTGATTCGCCATGGGTTGAATGAGTATGCATATTGTTAGAGAAGAACATTGGGCCGCCAACCAAAGCCATGTATCATGGTGGAAGTTTTAGCTTGGACATTAATCCTCAATCTCTTATGAGAATATGCTTATGCATTAAAGAGGAGTCCATCATCTATTTTCTATGTTGTCCCGGTATGGATGTCCTCAAGTTGAGATCTATCAAAAACGAGAAATCAAATGCGATTTATCTCCTTGGACCTTTGTACAAGTGGCATAGAGGTACCCCTTTGTGACACTTGGTTGAAACATATGTAATGCAATGATAACCCATGGAAATCCGAACTAATTAGGACAAGGTGTGAGCACTATTGGTATTCGATGCATGAGGCTTGCAACTTATAGGATGTCTTATGCATGACACATATGAAGTACTACTACCGTTGACAAAATTGCTTCTATGTTTTCAAAATAAAAAGCTCTAGCACATAACCATTCTTTTACTTTTATGTTGAGTCTCCACCTCCTTTTACAAACACCAACTACTGAGAGCATGATTGTCATTCTGAGTGTAATGTGCATTGTCCCAAAGTAGCATTGTCTTTTGCATGATTGTGATATCGTTTATTTTGAAATCATTGTATCTAGTCATCACTTAAACCTTGAAGGTGCCCCTGCATTTATGTTTTGCTTCACTAAAGGGGGCAAGCTAGATATCACTTTATCATATTTGCACATCATGTTCATTGCAAATCTATTTGATGTTTCAGTTTCATATTGTAAAACTTTCAGTCATTTGTGATTTTCTCATGAGGCAACTTAATTACTATGGAATCATTGCCTCAGTAAGCTTTTGTCATATGACTATGAATAAGTCCTATATGGTTAATAGCATGTCACCACAGAAATTATTCTTGTTATCATTTACCTACTCGAGGACGAGCAGGAATTAAGCTTGGGGATGTTGATACGTCCAAAACGTATCTATAATTTCTGCTTGCTCCATGCCACTTTTGGGTGATATTGCTATGATATTTATACACTTCCATACACTTTTGATCATATTTGGACTAACCTACTAATCCAGTGCACCCCAGTGCCAGTTTCTGTTTTTGTATTTCAGGTTTTCACGTTACGAGAACTGCCTGGAAAAATCCAGAAAAATCAGCGTTCCAGAACCTACCTTGCGCCCGAAGGACAGTCGGGGGGGGGGGGGGGGG
>LR738711.1:27943028-27960032 GCA_902687465.1 Secale cereale | reverse complement strand
AGATAGTGGTATGGACCGAGTGCCTTTCAAGAAAACCCTGCATTGCCGGGAAGCAAACAACACAAAAGCTAAGTTGCGAAAGTTTGAGCAATCAAATTTTTAAATTTTTGAGTTATCTTCCTTGAACGACCGCACTTTGTATGGAAAACCTGTGCGCGAAGGAACCAACTCGTGGCTAGCCGCGCCCTTACTTTGTTTCGAGCACGCTCAACGGCTTAAGTGTGCTGCGACAAGTGTCGCGCCCTTACTTCGTTTTCGAGTTCGCTCAACAACCTAAGTGTGCTGCGACTAGCCGCGACAAGGTTTCTTGTCGGCAACGGCATTGCCAGCAGGCTGCTGAAGTTCCACACTCAGCGCTCGCGGCAAGGGTTCCTACGCCGGCAAGTTCCCTAAAAGCGTAGGGTAAAAGCATACAAAGCAAGGAAGTCAAGTAAAGGAAATAACATTGCATTAACTACCCAAGATAAAGTTATATTACAAAGCAACTTGTCGCAATGCTAATAAACTATTGTTCATAACGTGGTTGGCAGCAACAAGGAAAGAAGGAAATAAACGAGACTAATCCGCGCGGTCGCCCTCGACCCTCTTGATGCCGCCCACCTTGTTCACGATAGGCGCGACAAGGGCCTTGAGCGCCTCCTGGTCAACGTCCGGCGGCAAGGTCCTGAGGACGTTGGTGAGATTGAGGCCCGGGTTGCGGTGCACTATCTTCATCAGCACCTTCTCAAGGGCCCCCGCGTAGAGCTTGCGCGACTCGTCCGCCAGGTGCTTTGGGATCGTTTCTCGGAGCTGCTGGAGGGCCGGCGCCACTCCCCTGAAGAACAAACTCTACTTGGCGCTGTGAGGGATATTCTCGTCTGTAGAGTACCCGAGGTGCTCCGCTCCTAGCCCCGCCAGCTCCTTGTCGACGTCGGCAGCGGCGGCAACAAGCCCCTCGGTCCAGTGCTCCACCGTCATCCTGAAGTTGTTTTGGGAGAGAGCGGCGCTGTCCAACAGTGCCCTCTCGGCCCTGAGGTCCTCCTTCAGTTTCGTCTCCTGTTCTCTAGCGCCGTCAAGCGTTGCGGTGAGGGTGGAAAGTTTCAACTCCAGATCGGCGATGGAGTCCTTGGCGACGGCGAGCTCCTTGCCCTTGTCGGAGAGGCGGACCTGCAGCTCGGAGTAGCTGTGGACGTCCTTCTCCCTCTTGAGCACAAGGACGGCAACCTTCTCTTCGCTCGTCTTCAAGTTGACCTCCAGTTGGGCCACCCTCGCCTCCAAGTCCTTCTTGGCGGTCTCAGCAGCCGCAGCGGCGTCCTTCGCTTCCTGCAGAGCTCCGCCAAGAGACTGTTCGCGCGCGGCAAGCTCGTCCTCGTGGCTGTCGAGGTCGACCTTCCGCTGTGTTAGTTCACCCTCTCGCCGGGACAACTCCTCGGCGGCGAGCCGTTGCTGTTCCTCTGCTTCAGCCTTCTCCAGAATGAAGGCCTGATGCGCCTCGGCAAACTGCTCTCGCTCCTCCGCCAAGGATCAGAGAGCTGCTTGGTTGCTGGCTCGGAGCTCTTCGGCGCGTTTCTCCAAGTCGACGCCCGCCTTGGCGGCCAGAGCCTCTCGGGACTCCAGCTTGGCCTGCCGTGCGCGGTACAAAGCCAGAAGCCTCCACAGAAGCCGCTCCTCCTCGGGCTCGCTACTGCTGCTGGGCGCGTCGACGAACTTCAGCCCGGCGGAGGCGAGGACCTCCCCGTCGAAGACCTCTCCCTCCGCAGGCGCCCTCGACGTGGACGCCCACGGGAGCTGGATGAAGACTCCGTTGCCGGCCTCCAGATAGGCGCCTGGCTCGGCTGCGGCAGTGGAGGGGTCGGCAACCGGCGCAGCGCTTGACGCTCCTGCGGCCTCAGGGCCGTCAGTGCGACTGCCGGTCCCCTCCTCAGCTGCCGCGCCAGCGGCCTTGGCTGCCTCTTCGGCGGCGGGTTCGTCAGCGCCAGCCGCCCCTTCGGTGGCTGCGGCATCGCCGGTGTCGCCGCGCGCGTCTTCCTCGACGGCGGCCTTCGTCTCCATGGGCTCGGCTGCGGACGGGTCTGACATAAGAAAGAAAAAGAAGAAAGAAAATAGTCAATCAAATATCCAAAAAGAGAAATTCAGAAAAAAGAAAAGTCCAAGATTTTACCTGCACGGGCCTCCTCTTCGATGGGGTTCCTTGCCGGGGAGTTCTCCCTCGGCGGCGTGGTGGTAGCTCCCGCCGGCGGGGGTCCGCTGGCGCCTTCCCTTGGCTGCGTACTCGCCCTTGGCGGGGTGCTCGCCCTTGGCGGGGTACTCGCCCTTGGCGGAGTGCCCTCCCTTGCCGGGGAGCTTCCCCTTGGCGGTGCGGTCGGAACGTGCGGCGCATCGGGGGCGGTCTCCTGGCGCTCCAGATGCTGCTGCTCCATTTCTGCACGAGTCAACAAACCAAACATCAACAAAGATCGAAGACCCACGCGTGCCCGACAAGCGGAAAGTAGACAAGTGACTTACGCTGGGGGCTGCTCTGGAGAGCAGCTGCCGGGTCCGGCAAGCTTGTCGCAGGCGCACCCCCTGCCGACGCTGCGGGCTCGTCCTCGATGACTGTCACCGGGACTTTGGCCCTCTTCGCCGCCCTCTGGGCCAGGGTCCTGGAAGGAAGACATGATCAGAATTGAATAAAACAGATGCAAGACAAGGATCAACAGGAAACCAAAGAAAAACAAGAATCGCGAAGACTTACTCTTCTTCCTCCTCGTCGTCGGAGCTGAGCACCGAGAAATTGAAGTCCGGCTCACGCGTCCCGGTGCGAGGAGCTGGAGGAGTGGGCTCCCTCAGCCGCTTAGCGGGAGCTGGGGCGGTGGTCTGAGAAGACCCCGCTCCGGTTGTTGCCGAGGCATGAGGGGCGGAAGGAGCAGTGGAGCCGGTCCGGGAAGATCCCCCCCGGTTGCCGTTGAAGCACGAGGCGCTCCCTTGGCGGCCTTGCTCGTCGTGGTGGCGCGTGTCAGACGGCGCTGCGGTTGCTGGTCCGCCGGCCGCCCCGCCACGTCCGCGGCCTTGCGGAGGCGCCTCCTTGTCTGAGCCGGAGGACTTGCTGGTGGCGGTGAGCTACCCGAGGACGAAGAAGAGGAGTGGAGGCCCAGCGAGCCGCCTGAGTCCTCGGCAGGATCGCTCGACCCGACGCCCTGCTCGGCGGGCCCGCTCGACCCGGCGCCTTGCTCGGTGGGCTCGCTTGTCTCGGCGAGTCACCCGGCAAGCTTTCCCGCTTTGCGAAGCTCTTCCTCCTCGGCGAGACTTACCGCCTCTGCCGCGTCCGCCTCCTCCACAGTATACCCAAACTCGCCCGCGGCCGCGGCTGCGGCTGCCTCCTCCAACCTGGTGGCAATATACGCCATCTCCTGGTCGGTGGTGTCGCGGGTGAGTCCCCTCTTCTCGTTGACGTCGATTGGCAACTCCACCAGGTTGTCGGAGAACGTCTGCACGGCTTCGTCAGAAGGTTCCCGCCAAGTGGGGTTGATCCCGTGGGAATCACACAACGGCATCGCCGCACGGACGGCGCTGAGCGCAAAGCTGTTGCACAATGGAACTACGCCCGGCGGCAACGCGAACCACTCAGGGTGGGCGGAGTCGTATTTGAATAGCGCTTGGAGCATTGAGTTGAGCTCCAAGACAGTGAAATTGTAGTTGAGGCCCGGGCGCAGCCTCATGATGTCTGCCGCATTCTCGAACTCCCAAGCAGCCCTCTTCCTCTCCTGCAAGGGAGCGATGCGGCGGCGGAGGAAATCCGCCCCGACGGCACCTACAGTGAGCTTGGCTTGCCGGAGGCGAAGAATCCGAGTGGTGGCTATCTTCAGCTTGTCGTCCTCAGGGGCCAGGTCACTCCAGTCATTGTCGCGTACTACTGCGACTTGGCGCTGGGAAGTGAACTGCTGCGGGTCGTCCTCCATAATCCAACACCAGTTGGCCCTCCACTCATCCCACTTACCGCGGAGCTCCCCCTTCAAGTAAGCCTCTTTCTTATGGAGCCTAAAGATCCAAGAGATTCCACCGGACAGAGGAGACACTGACTCGACTCGAGGAATGAAATAATGGCGGAAGAGGGCTACATTGGGGTAAACTCCGACAAAATTTTCGCACAGATGTGCGAAAATAGCCATAGTCAAGACGGCGTTTGGGGTGAAGTCAAGGAGATGAAACCTGTCGTGGAAATAACACGGCAGATGTCCGGTTTAACGGACTTGATGATGGAACCATTGCACGGGTTAGCTTGAAGGGGTTAAAAGCACGCAAAGGACACAGAGGGTTTATACTAGTTCGGCCCCTTCGATGAAGGTAAAAACCTACGTCTAGTTTGGTTTGGTATTACTTGGGCGTCGATGAACATGGAGCGGATTGCTTGCCTGTATCTCGACGGGTTGTTTCTTGCTTCTCCCTGAACCGTCGCCGGGTCGTCCCTTTATATAGAGGCGACGCCCCGTCCGGTTTACAGAGTCCCGAGGCCGGCTCATACTCGTGTCCGCCTCGGTCTCTGCTCTTTCTTCCTTATCTCTCAAGTTACATCATCGGGCGGTTTACAAACCATAACTCTATACATGGGCCTAAGATCTCCTGGGCCGTATCCTCTACTAAATATTACAATCACACATATTTACTATAATCCGGTTTATACTAGCCGGTTCATACCTGCTAGTAATATCCCCGACATTAGGCCCCAGAATGATTTGAACTTGTTCACATCAATCTTCCCAATCTTGCGTAATTTTCCTTCTTATGTCTTCTCATTTTTGTAAACCGGCCCTGACGTCATCCTCGAGAATCGCTTTATCTGACTGTGACATCACTTCTGCATTTAACGCCGCGAGCTGTCCATCGGCTTTGTTTAAGGGTTGTCCCGAAAATCGAGGCGACAGAGGATCTTTATCCAATCCTTTGCCTCCTCGAATCCCGCACTTGTCGTTTCGGATCTACCTTTCTATAAATACCGCTGCCCCATTCTTTATCTTCCTCCGTTCGTTCTTCTTCCTCCATCGCCCGAGCTCAAGACTCCATTGTCGCCCGAGCTCGAACCGCCACCGTCGACCGCCGAATCCAAGTCCTCGGCGGCCGCTGCATCGACCTGAGCTTGACCAGAGAAAACTCCGCCGCCACTTCTCAGGTACTCCATCTTCTTCCTCACTGTAGATCCGTAACCTCTAGGGTTCTTTCTCGCATCTCCGCCATTAGAACCTCATTGAAAGCTTTACCTTGTTCATCTTAGGCACCAAGTTCTCAGTAATAACCTTTAGATCTTTCCCTTTTAAAATTCACCTCTATTCCGCTGCGGTATGCTTTAGATCTTCGTCATTCATATTCAACCTGTAGATTTATCCGCTCTGTATAGGACCCTTGTAGTTCTTCCTGTATATCCTTGCATTTGTTTTTTTTTCTTGCGCGCTCAAATCTGTTCCGCCTTAGCTGTCTGTGAAAACCTGTTTCTTTTCCTTTGTAGATCTGTTAAGTATACTCCGGTTTAAACTGTCATGTACAGGCTCTGTAAATTTTTTAAAGACAAACACGACGGTTTAGCTCTTTCTCTATTGTTGTCATGAACCGGTAGTAACATAGCTCCCTGTTATTGCTGGATTATCCGTATCATTAGTCCCTTGCTTAAACCGTTGCGTAATCCTTGCATATATCTTCCGGTTTATACCGCTGTACTCGAATAACCCGGTTTTACACTTTATCCTTTCAGCACTTGCTCTTCTGCTGCCATGGCCAAACAATTCGTGTCTTGCAATTGGGTTCCTTCCGTTATTACGGAAGACGATTTAGCCAAAGCTGTGTCAATTGGCACTTTAGGCCCTCAATCCGTTTTAAAGTGGCGAGTTCCAGGAGACGAGTGTCCTCCCACTCCCAAAGAGGGGGAGGTTATTGTCTTCTTTGACCATATTGCTCGGGGCTTTACTCCTCCCGGTTCGAAGTTTTTCCGGGATGTACTTGCTGCCTTCCAGCTTCATCCTCAGGACATAGGTCCCAACTCTGTTGCCAACATCTGTGATTTCCAAGTGTTTTCTGAGGTGTATTTGCAAGAAGAACCGTCAGTTGACTTGTTCCAGGATTTCTTCCACCTAAACCGGCGGACTGAATTTACTAGTGGACCGCATCAAGAACTAGGCGGGGTCAGTATTCAGAAAAGGAAAGATGCAGTCTTTCCTCATGCCGCTCTCCACACACATCCCAAGGACTGGAATAAATCTTGGTTTTACTGTATTGATACTTCACCTGAGGGGGAAAACCCATTGCCGGGTTATCGCGAGCACCGTCTTCCTGAGGATCACCCTCTGCCGCAGCGCCTCAGCTCTTCAGAGCGGCCCCGGTTTGCCTCTCAACTTTCCAAGTTAAAGGCCTTTATGGCTAATGGTTTAACCGGCGTGGATTTTATGCGCTGCTGGCTCTCTTGGAGTATCCTTCCACTGAGCCCGCGCACAAGCTTGATGTGTCAATACTCTGGTAAACCGGATGACCCTCAACGTTTTACTAAGGAGAAACTTTCTGAGTCAGAAGTCACCGAGTCCGCCAAGAAAATGCTTAACATCACTTTAGAAGAATGTAGCCAAACCGGACTGGCTCCATACTACAAGAAAAATAAGCTGCCTGCGGTATGTCTTACTTTCTTTCATATGCCTGTAATCCGTTCCTTTAAATGGTTCTTTCAATTTATCTTTTACCTTTTGAACTGGCCAATGATCCTTTCTGGAAAAGGAAGCCTCAGGAAAAGGCCGGAAAACTGCCACGCCGGAAGACCTTTGCCTCCAAGAAGAGGAAAGCAGTCGGTGGCTCCAGTTCTCACGCCGAGGACGACGATCCGGACTCTGAGGCATGAATTCATCCGGCTTTAACTTGCTCACTTTTACCCATACTTGTATCTAATGATAACTTTTTACAGGAGTTGGCTGAAGGAGATAAACCGGCCGAAATTGAGGTAACTATCCTTTCTTCCGATTCAGAACCACTTCCCCAAAAAAGTCGTCGGACAGTCCGGAAATATCAGTTTTCTCACCCGTATGCTCAATTGGATCCTAATTTTCTTTTGAAGAAACAGCAACATGAAGCTCTTCGCCGGACCACGCCACAGCGGCCTTGCTGTGGAATCATCCGGAATATCTCTTACTCCGGCCCGGAAGCGCCGCTCTGAGGTTATACTCTCTCCAACCCTTCTTCATCCCAAGGCCGGGCTTATACGCAAACCTCTTAAACCGTCTGACCCTGATTATCAGGAGACTCCGTTATCTTCTTCCGGTGAATCAACTGCCACACAGCTTCCACCCCTGAAAACTGTCCCAGGGTAAGTCTTTAAATTTATACGGTTTATGATTGCACTTTGTCTTATAGCTCTAACTTGTTTTTCCAACTTCCTTCAGCAAGCCAAAGCCTAGCAAAAAACCAAAAGTCAACCAACCAACTGCTGAGACTGCCGTTGATGATCCGGCGGCTGATCCGGACTCAGCTATCCCTCCGGAAGGCGAACCTACAATTCCACTTGAAGATCCTGCTCCTGCCGATCACACTACTATGCTTGAGAATCCCAATGCTGAGGATGTTCGTGAACTGGCAAGTCCTGCCCGGGCCAATTCTCCTCAGACCAATCCGGCTCCTCCCAGTCCGGTTCACACTGCAACCCCACCACCAACAACTGCTTCTCCGGAGGTGGAAATAACTCACACAGCTTATACCACTCCTGCTGAGCCCACTGTCTTAGCCAAACATACGGCTAAAGCGGAGAAGCTGCACAAGGAAAAGGGTAAATGGAGTACTGAATTGTCCAGCTTTGCTGACATGAGTGCCCAGGAACTCTATTCCGGGTACTTGAACCGGCTCCACACTGGCCGAGATTATGAAGCAGGCTTGATTAACATGATGAAGGACAAGTATGAGGTAATCCCTTGCATCTTCTTTTGACTTTCAATGCCCTTCTGTTTATACCGTATCAGCCCCCAAGTCCCGGTTTAGCTATGTTTAGAAGGTGAACCGGTACTTCCTGATGAATCAAATGATCTTACATTAGCCCCCAAGTGCCAGGGGCATAACTCGGTTTATGTGCCTGGGACTTGCCTGACTTTTCCCTCAATACTTCAATTATCCATTAGTCCCCAAGTGTCAAGTAGACAACTTGTTTTGTTTGCTTGAGACTTTGTCTTTAAATTACTTCTGCTTATTGCTTCAACTGCCCATTAGCCCCCAAGTGTCAAGTACACAACTTGTTTGTGTGCTTGAGACTTTGTCTTTAAATTACTTCCGCTTACCACTTGATCTTCCTTGCAGGCTGATTTAAACCGGAGGGATGAAGAAATTAGTGAACTCCGGAGCAGACTTGCTGAAACGGAGGCTGCTGCTTCCAAGGCCAAGAAAGATTTGAAGCTGAGTTTAAAGACTGCTGAACAGCTGAAGAAATTCTTTGAAGAAGAGCGGACCGCCTTTGAGGTTCAGAAGAAAGATCTGGAGAAAAGGGCCAAGGATGCTAAAGAAGCTCTTAATCCGGTGACTGAAGAGTTATCCGGTTTAAAGCGGCAAATAGAGTTGATGACTTCTGCAGTCTTCGGTAAGTATTTAATCTGTATTCCTGCTTTCATCCTTGCAATCTTCCATCCGTGCCGGTTTAATTGTGATAATCATATGCAGGGCGCCGCGTCACCCATCTTGGGGATGACTTACGGAAAAAACTCAAGGCGTGTTATACTTTGGTCGAGCAGCTGTATTCCGGCGCTCAAAGGATCATAAGTGCAACATCGTTCAATAAACCGGCCCCTACTACCATCCAAGGCACCTTGCAAAAGCTGTCTGTCTTGCCGGTGCGTTTGGAGGAAGTTAAGAAGTCTGCCGCTCGAGCCGGTTCTCTCATGGTGCTTACTAGAGCGAAGGCGTGGGTTCCGGACTTTGATCCGGAAGAAGCTTTGAATGGGTATCCAAATACCAAAGAAGACGGATCGGCTTTCACCGCAAATGATCTCAATGGCTTGACGAAGGAGATGCGTCCTCTGGCCAGCAAACTTGCGGCCGAATCAGATTTATCCAGGTATCATCCGGGATATGACTTGCAAAACGAGCGGGTGGAGCGGCCGGTTTATGATACCGTCAATCTAATCCCACCAGTGCGCCCTCATACCTTCGCTCCAGATATCGATCCGTCTGAACTCATCAACGAAGAAATGTACTTTCGTACTTTAACGAAAATCGACCGGTGCGTCCCTGACTTCCAGCCGCTTCAAGAAGAGGAGGAGATTCCGGACCAAGTTGACACCCAACTGTCGCAGCAGGAGGGAGCGTAGCTCATAGCATATCTTTGTAGTTGCAGCCTCATTTTGCCGAACAATTTTTAATGCGTCAGGCTTGCTATGCCTTGTAATAGGATAGCTGAAAACATTTGTCCGCGTTGATCCGGATATTCTGACTTTTTGTTTTGATATTGCCAACTTGGTCTGATATGGATTATCTTATATATCATCTGTTCCTGCATAGATAATGAAGATATGTCCTAACGGTTTTACCGTTGGACCCATTAAACTGTTCTCACAACATATCAAACAAGTGTATACTTATATAAAAAATAACTTTATACCTGAGATCAAGTATGCTTGATACTCTTAATCCGGCGAATTTTGCCTCTTTGAAGGGAGTCTTTTGATAGACCCATTAATAATCCCGGGTCTTATAAAAGTTGCCGGTTTAGATCATGATGATTGTTCCGGGTGATGATGAACACCGGATTGACTCTTGCTGGTGTTTTGTAACCCAGACTTTTAACTCATGCTGGTGTTTATGACCCAGACTTTTAACTATATATATGTGGCCAACTTTTGGAGCTGTTCCACTCCGGTTTAGAGAATCATAAAACATAAACACCAGAAAAACAAGTTTTGCAAATAAGACCATGTAGTCGAGGCTTTTTACGAGCTGCCAGGCTCAAAGCAAGGTTCAGCCAATCAATGGAATGGGCTTACCATCCAGAGGGACGGTCGATGGATGCGGGTACCATCCATAGGAACCATAAGAAAAAACTTTAGCCAATCACTGGATGGCTGTCGCCTGTCCAGAGGGCCTCCATGGTTCCATGAAACCATGGGTAAAACTTTGAGCCAATCACTGGATGGCTGTCGCCTGTCCAGAGGGCCTCCATGGTTCCATGAAACCATGGGTAAAACTTTGAGCCAATCACTGGATGGCTGTCGCCTGTCCAGAGGGCCTCCATGGTTCCATGAAACCATGGGTAAATCTTTAGCCAATCACTGGATGGCTGTCGCCTGTCCAGAGGGCCTCCATGGTTCCATAGAACCATGGGTAAAACTTTGAGCCAATCACTGGATGGCTGTCGCCTGTCCAGAGGGCCTCCATGGTTCCATGAAACCATGGGTAAATCTTTAGACAATCACTGGATGGCTGTCGCCTGTCCAGAGGGCCTCCATGGTTCCATGAAACCATGGGTAAATCTTTAGCCAATCACTGGATGGTTGTCGCCTGTCCAGAGGGCCTCCATGGTTCCATAGAACCATGGGTAAAACTTTGAGCCAATCACTGGATGGCTGTCGCCTGTCCAGAGGGCCTGCATGGTTCAATAGAACCATGGGTTAAACTTTGAGCCAATCACTGGATGGCTGTCGCCTGTCCAGAGGGCTTCCATGAAGCGTCCTCTTTGGGCCGGATACGTCCTTATGCTCTTCAGGGAGTTTATTGCTTCTGAGTGCATATATTCTGCAAAATCAGCTTTAAACCGATCGATATGTTTGAAATATGACATATGATAATGTATGTATGGTTGTCCTCATAAAATTTATATATTAGAAAAAAGGCTGAGCCCCCGGTTTACCGAGGGTGCCGTTTTATTCATTAATCATAATATATACATAGGATACAGTGGAGCTCATGGCTCAGGTATAATAGGGCCGTAAGAGGGCGATGTTCCACGGCCTCTTTGTCTTCTCTTCCGATGTTCGTGAGTCCTTGTGTTCTCGAACGTCCACCAGGTAATATGAACCGTTGTGCAGATTCTTGCTGATCACAAAGGGCCCTTCCCAAGGTGGGGATAGTTTGTGCATATCTGTTTGGTCTTGGATGAGCCGGAGTACTAAGTCTCCCTCTTGGAATGTCCTGCTCTTGATCCGGCGGCTGTGATACCTGCGCAAGTCTTGTTGATAAATCGCAGACCGTGCTGCTGCTATATCACGCTCTTCATCCAGCCGGTCTAGACTGTCTTGTCTTGCCTGCTCGTTGGCCGCTTCAACATAGGCTGTCACCCTTGGTGAATCATGACGGATATAACTTGGAAGGACCGCTTCAGCACCATATACCATAAAGAAAGGTGTATGTGGACCGGTTTGGCGTAGTGTTGATACTCCAAAGGACAGATGGTAACTCCTCAACCCAACATCCTGGGGTTCTTTGCAAGGGAGTCATAAGCCGGGGCTTGATACCTCGCAAAATTTCCTGGTTTGCTCTTTCAGCCTGACCATTGGTTTGAGGGTGGGCCATAGACGATACATCTAGACGAATATGTTCTCGTTGGCAAAACTCTTCCATCTCACCCTTAGATAAATTGGTGTCGTTGTCTGTGATGATGCTGTGTGGAAAGCAAAACCGGAAAATTACCTTTTTGATGAATTTGACTGCTGTGGCTGCATCACACTTGCTCACAGGCTCTGCCTCAATCCACTTTGTGAACTTATCCACCGCCACAAGTAGATGAGTTTTCTGATCTTGGGATCGCTTAAAGGGTCCAACCATATCAAGCCCCCAAGTCGCAAACGGCCAGGTTATTGGTATCATCCGGAGCTCCTGTGCCGGAACAAGAGCGCGTCGTGAAAATTTCTGACAAGCATCACACTTCCGGACTAGATCCGCCGCATCAGCATGAGCTGTTAACCAATAGAATCCATGTCGAAAAGCTTTAGCCACCAAAGATTTTGAACCGGCATGATGACCACAATCCCCTTCATGGATCTCACGAAGAATGTCACACCCTTCCTCAGCTGATACACACCGCTGGAATGCTCCAGAGACGCTGCGATGATGAAGTTCCCCGTTTGCAATTGTCATGGACTCAGAACGCCGGACTTCTGTCGTGCCTCTATCTCGTCATCCGGCAGCTCTCCTCGTCTTAGATACGCCAAATAGGGCAACGTCCAATCCGGAATAACATGAAGTGCCGCAACTAGCTTCGCCTCCGGATCAGGAACAGCCATGTCTTCCTCTGATGGGACTTGTACTGATGGACTATGCAGCTCATCCAAAAAAGTATTTGGTGGTACCGGTTTACGTTGAGAACCCAACCGGCTTAAAGCATCAGCCGCTTCATTCCTTCGCCGGTCTATGTGGTCCACTTGATACCCTTTGAAATATCCAGCAACTGCTTCCACTTCTCGTCTGTAAGCTGCCATGAGGGGATCTCTCGAATCCCACTTGCCTGAAACTTGCTGCGCTACCAGATCTGAATCGCCGAAGCACTTAACCCGGCTCAAGTTCATCTCCTTTGCCATCCGCAAGCCATGGAGTAATGCTTCATACTCTGCTGCATTATTAGTACAAGGAAACAATAAACGGAGGACGTAACAGAACTTATCACCTAGTGGGGAAGTTAAGACAACTCCAGCCCCCGAGCCTTCTAACTGCCTTGAACTGTCAAAGTGAATCGTCCAATATGTAAGATCCGGCTTCTCCTCAGGTGTTTGTAATTCTGTCCAATCATTGATGAAATCCACCAATGCCTGAGATTTTATAGCGGTGCGTGGCACATATTTCAACTCATGTGGACTGAGCTCAATGGCCCACTTCGCCACTCTACCCGTAGCTTCTCTGTTCTGGATTATGTCCCCCAAAGGTGCTGAACTAACCACAGTTATTGGATGACCCTGGAAATAGTGCTTCAACTTCCGGTTTGCCATGAACACACCATACACCAGCTTCTGCCAATGTGGGTACCTCTGCTTAGACTCAATGAGTACCTCACTCACGTAATAAATCGGACGCTGAACCGGATATTCTTTCCCTGCTTCCTTGCGTTCCACCGCGATCGCCACACTAACTGCCCGTGCATTGGCAGCGACGTATAATAGCAAAGGCTCGTTATCAACAGGGGCAGCCAGGACCGGTGGCCTTGCTAGCTGTCGCTTCAAATCCTCAAACGCAGTATTTGCCTCATCACTCCAGATAAACCGATCCGTCTTCCTCAGCATCTGATAAAGCGGAATCGCCTTCTCCCCCAAACGGCTGATAAACCGGCTCAATGCTTTGATCCAGCCAGCAATACGCTGAACATCATTAATGCAAACCGGTTTTATTAAAGATGTGATCGCCTTGATCTTCTCCGGATTAGCTTCGATTCCTCTGTTTGACACCAAAAACCCAAGGAGCTTGCTTGCCGGAACACCAAAAGCACACTTCTCCGGATTAAGCATCATCTTGTAGGCCCGAAGATTGTCAAAGGTCTCCTTGAGGTCCTCTATCAATGTCTCTTCCTTCCTTGACTTCACCACGATATCATCCACATAAGCATGAACATTTCTTCTTATCTGCCCCTTAAGACAGTTCTGCACGCAACGCTGATAAGTTGCTTGGGCACTCTTGAGCCCAAAAGGCATAGATACATAGCAAAAAGCACCAAAAGGAGTTATGAAAGCTGTCTTTTCTTGGCCCTTAACTGCCATCTTGATCTGGTGATATCCCGAGTATGCATCCAAAAAACTTAGCCGCTCACATCCCGCTGTAGCATCGATGATCTGATCAATGCGAGGTAGACCAAAAGGATCAGTTGGACAAGCTTTATTGAGGTCTGTGCAGTCCACACACATTCTCCATTTTCCATTCTTCTTCAGCACCAGCACCGGATTAGCTAACCACTCTGGGTGAAAAACTTCCACTATGAACCCTGCAGCCAAAAGTCTGCCACCTCCTCTCCTATAGCCTTGCGCCTCTCTTCGTTGAAGCGGCACAGATACTGTTTGACCGGTTTAAACTTCGGATCAATATTAAGACTGTGCTCAGTGAGTTCCCTCGGTATACCTGGCATGTCAGAAGGTTTCCATGCAAAGATATCCCGGTTCTCACGGATGAACTCGATGAGCGCACTTTCCTATTTGGGATCAAGGTTAGCGCTGATCGTGAACTGCTTGGATGAATCGCCCGGCACAAAATCAACTTGCTTGGTCTCCTCCGCCGATTTAAATTTCAGCGCCGGATCATGCTCTGTAGTCGGCTTCTTCAACGGGGTCATATCTGCCGGATCAACATTATCCTTATAAAATTTTAACTCCTCGGTAGCACATACTGCCTCCGCGTAAGCAGCGTCTCCCTCTTCACACTCCAACGCAACCTTGCGACTTCCGTGAATCGTGATTGTGCCCTTGTGACCCGGCATCTTGAGCTGCAGGTAAACATAACACGGTCTGGCCATAAACTTGGCATAAACCGTCCTCCCAAACAGAGCGTGATAAGGGCTCCGGATCTTGACGACTTCGAAAGTTATCATCTCTGACCTGGAATCATGCTCATCTCCAAAGGTAACTCCTAAGTCAATTTTCCCAACTGGATAAGCTGACTTACCTGGAACCACCCCATGGAACACCGTGTTTGACTGCCTCAGTTTCTTATCTGTCAAGCCCATTCGACGGAAGGTCTCATAATACAAGATATTGATGCTGCTGCCGCCGTCCATAAGAACTTTTGTGAACTTATAACCTCCCACCTGTGGTGCCACCACCAAGGCCAAATGGCCCGGATTATCTGCCCGCATCGGGTGATCCTCCCTGCTCCATACAATGGGCTGCTCTGACCAGCGCAGGAATTGCGGTGTCGCCGGTTCAACCGCGTGGACTGCCCGCTTTAAAACCTTCTGATCTCGTTTACACAGACTCGTGGTGAACACATGATATTGCCCATTGCTCAACTCCTTCGGATTACTCTGATATCCGGATTCCGGCTGCTGTTGCTGACGCTGCTGATTACACTGGTTATTGTGATTACCTTGGCCCTGCTGTTGGCTGCCTTGGTTATTGTAGCCACCCTGACCATGCGGCTGATTACCCTGGTTATTATAACCACCTTGACCATATTGATTATTGGCCCGACCATGATAACCATTGCTATTGCCCCGATATCCTGATCCAGAGCTGTTTCCCTGATGACCCGGACCATAGAACCCTGGGCCTGAACCACCATTCGGAGGTCTGTCGTTAGAATTGAAGCGGCCTACTATGGCTTCCATCAAGGGCCTGCATTCTCCTATAGTGTGTTTTGCTGGTCGTCCCCTTATGCTATGTTTCGGACAAGGCTGATTTAACTCCTGGTCCCAACTATCATTTCCTCCGCCGGTTTGTGGGGCTGGTTTGCCCCTATTGCGCTGGAAACCCTCTTGAACTTGGGTATTGGCCAAAAAATCAGAGCCACCTTCCGCCTTTCGCTTGCCCAAGAAGCTTGTGGTAGCCGGATTACCCTGCGCCGGTTTACCGGGCTTGTTAACTTTCCCTGCTTTGCCTCCTTCCACTTCTCGGTACTTAGTGTTGTCCGAGTCCCCATACTTCACCAGAGCACTCATGAGAGTTCCCATATCGTTACAATCCCGTTTAAGCCGTCCCAGTTTTAGCTTTAGAGACTCAAACCGCAATTGTTCTCTAAAGTTACTATTTTCATACTGGGATTGATACTATTCGAAGAATGCAAGATCTCTGATACTCGCCGTACCCATGCACTTGTAGATTCCTGTTCTCCTTGCACACAGGCTGCTAGATCCACTATTGACATTGGCTGCTTGCACGTATCTTTAAAATTCTTGATAAACTGGTGGCGTAGCTCTTCCCATGACCTGATGGAATTTGGGGGTAAACCCTTCAGCCAGGTCCGGGCTGTACGTTCAAGCATCATAGTAAAGTACTTTGCACAAGCCGCTTCATCTACATCCAGCATCTCCATGGCCATCTCATAACTCTCAACCCAAGCTTCCGGAGCCAAATCTGCGGTGTAATTAGGCACCTTACGTGGCCCTTTGTAATCCTTGGGCAGCTTCACGCTCCGTAAAGCGGGGATAAGACACTGCACCCCAAAAGAACTCGTTGTGACTCCTGTCTCCGCTGTGGTCGTGTGAACCGGCGTCGTTTGACGGATTTCCTCCCGGGCTACCGACCTAACCCGGTTTACATCCTGAGCTCGAGCATCCGCGCCTGTCTGTGCCGATGCCGCCTGCGTTCACTACTAGACACTTCTGGTTCCTCCCAATGCCTAGTGTAACTCCGACTGGGACGAGGTGTTGAATGTAACCTCTCTCTGCTATGAGAATATGCTTGCTGTTGTATCAACGCCGTGTCGAGTAAATCCTTGACCCTGCGCGCCTCCAATGCCACCGGAGACGTCCCCTCAATGGGTAAAGCGGCCAAGCGTGAAGCGGCTGCAACGATATTGTCCAAAGGATTCGAATAATGACCTGGAGGGGTAGGAACGTGAGGTGTAGATGTGATCCGTCGATCTTGCTCTGCAGTAGGCTGCTGAACCGGCTCGTCCCTCGCTGGGGGTGCCCTCCGGTTTAAAGCTGGATTATTGCTAGTCCCTGCCCCTGGCGTCCTGAACAGATCCGTCGCTTCATAAACCGGCGCTAGACGAGATTGGTACTTCCGACTCCATACCCCCTGTGTAGAAGCCTGCTCCATCCTTAGGTGAAAAGCCTGATCATTCAATTCCGCTTGCCTTATCGCTATCATAGCCTTCTCTGCTTTCAGATCATCCCTTGCTTGGTCAACCCGGTGATACGTCCAAAACGTATCTATAATTTCTGCTTGCTCCATGCCACTTTTGGGTGATATTGCTATGATATTCATACACTTCCATACACTTTTGATCATATTTGGACTAACCTACTAATCCAGTGCACCCCGGTGCCAGTTTCTGTTTTCGGCTGTTTTTGTATTTCAGGTTTTCACGTTACGAGAACTGCCAGGAAAAATCCAAAAAAAATATATAAAAAATCAGCGTTCCAGAACCTACCTTGCGCCCGAAGGACAGCCGGGGGGGGGGGGGGGG
>LR738711.1:27927490-27942999 GCA_902687465.1 Secale cereale | reverse complement strand
CGCGCCCCTCCTGGGCCGCGCCGGGGGGGGGGCGCCTGGGCCCCCGAGCCCCGTCTGATGCCCCCCTTCGGCATATATTTAGAGCGTCCTTCGAAACCCTCGGGATGGGAACTCTTTTTCGCGATCTCATCTCTGTTCCGCCGCCGCCGCCGCTTCCAAGATCGGGAGCACTAGGAGAACTCTTCCCGGCACCCTGCCGGAGGGGAGGATCACCATCGGGAGCCTCTCCACCACCATGGACGCCTCCCGGATGAGTTGTGAGTAGTCTCCCTTGGACCATGAGTCCATGACCAGTAGCTATGTGATGTTATCCTCCCGTTCTTGTGCTTCACTAATTAGTCCTCGTGAGCTGCCCTACATGATCGAGGCACATATGTAATCCTTATGCTGTTGCTATGTTGAGTTTGCTGGGATCCGATGGATTATGAGATTATGTTCAGATTGTTCTTGAGTAATATATTTGATCTACCTCTTTTATATTTATGTTCATAAGTAATTCTTGCATGTTCTCCATTGTTATTTATTGCTTTGGCCAAGTAATACGTAGTGACTCCAAGAGGGAACGTTATGCTTGATTGTGGGTTCATGCCCCTCGATGACTAGTTTGAGTGACAGAAACATGAGTCTAGGGGATGTGCTGTTGCCACAAGGGGGAAAACAACGGAGCTTGTGCCCGCGGGTGCAAGGATTGTTTACTTTACGCAAAGTTCTTTTAATGCAGTTGTCAGTTGCATTGAGTTTACACTATGTGTGGGACTCGCAACTTAATACCAGCGAGATGTTCTGGATAGATATCTCAAGGTGGATGATTAGTAGTAGATATTGATGGATTTCGGTCTACTTACTTTGGCGTACCGCCCATGCTTTGAACCTCAACCTTTCTTGCAATGTAGTCAGCATTGGTTTGCGTTCGTGGTCCTGTCAATTGCCCAGCTGTAATTCGTTTACCTCACATAGCTGTTTTATCGTCTTTTGGGAGAGAGACATCACTAGTGAACATCACGAGACTCCGGTCCATATTACCATCATTGATCACATCCGCTATTTACTTTTTGCTTTTCTTTACTATTGCAAACATTATCTATCACTACTATCATTTGAGTTTAATCCTTTGTGAACTACAAGGCCGGAGGGATTGACAACCTCTCTGTACTTGTTGGGAGCAAAGTTATTTGTATCTGTGTGCAGGTCCACGTTGATTGCTAATATCTGGCGCCGTTAGCAGTTGACACCTACTTGTTGAACCTAGGAGTCTCTGGGGATTCGATCCTTGGCATCTTTGCTAAGGGAAAAACTTCCACAACACTGCATCTTACACCTTCCACTTGGGGTAACCAACGAGGGGTTAGAGGCCCATCAAGGAGTTTTTCTGGCGCCGTTGCCGGGGACTCCACTCTTCAGGATAGGGGAGTTGCATGCTATCTTTTACCTTTGCTTTTTAGTCTTGTTAGTTTACCTTTCAGTTTTTGCTTTAGTGTGCTTTATCGAAAATCACAAAAATAGTTATCTTGCTTGCTTGCTATTATGGGTTATACCAAAAACACTAAATGGGAGGAGTACACCCCTTCTTCCATTACCCCAATTACCACCGTCTGGATCTACAAAAGTAATAAACCTTGTGATTATATTAGTCTTGACGGAGGGTTATGCCCATGGCATGGTCTTCCAGGAAAAGAGTATGAGCCTCAGTTTAAAATTGCTCCTAAGCTTCCCCAAACTTGGGAAGATGTTCAAACTCTTATAATAGAGAGCGATTCAAACAAAGAGGATGACACTACAATTCTGCCCACTAATGATAAAATTGATTTTGATAATTTAGTATTTCAGAAGTTGTCACCTTTCTACAAGGAATGGCCAAAGATCCCCACACTAGCACGCTTAATCTTGCCTTCACAGAACACGTCACTAATGCTCTTATCAAAGCTAGGGAGGAGAAACTTAGAGTAGAAGCCTCCATACCTAGAAAGCTAGAAGATGGTTGGGATCCTATGATTAAAATTAAGATAAACAACTTCTCATGCTATGCTTTATGTGATATTGTAGCCAGTACTTCTATTATGCCCAAAAGACTATATGATATGCTTAAATTGAAACCTTATGATTCTTGTTCTTTTGGTGTTCGTCTCGTTGATTCTTCCATAAAGAAACCTTTGAGGAGGATCGACGATGTTCTTATCGTTGTCAATGATAATTATGTTCCCGTTGATTTTACTATTATGGATATTGAATGTGATCCTTCATGTCCAATTATTTTGGGACGTCCCTTTTTACGCACCGTTGGTGCTATCATTGACATGAAAGAGGGTAATATAAAATTTCAGTTTCCTCTCAAGAAAGGGATGGAACACTTCCCTCGAAAGAAGATCAAGTTACCTTTTGAGTCCGTTGTACGGGCTAGCTATTCTTTTACTCTTGATAAAACTTGATCTATATGCATTATGCCTAGCTTAAAGGCATAAAAGAAAGCGCTTTTGGGAAGCAGCCCACATGAATAAATTTTTATATTTTGCTTTTGTTGTGTCTTGATGTTGTTTACTACTGTAGCATCATCATTGTATCTTTGCTTTTCATATTTGTGCCAAGTATAGCCTCTGATTGCTAGAAAGTTCAAAAGTTGTGAGGTGCTATCCAGGAAACAGATTCTGTCCTTGCATAGAAAAATTCGTATAAAATCACCAGATCATCTTTTTGGTCTGAACTTTTTCGACAGCGTTCTCTATATAATTATCTTTCGTGCGTCTGTTCTGAGTTTTTTGATTTGAGTTGCAGAAGTGCCCCGAACAAATCAATTACTACCTGCTGTTCTGTTTTTCACAGATTCTGTCCTGTTTTGCCTTTCCTTCATTTTGCAAATCAAGAGCTTGCTTTTTCTTTGCAAAAACCTTTTGGCAATCTTGAGAAACAGTAGACCTTCAAGAATATCTTTATTTCCAGCAAGGTATAATTATTTTATTAAGGGTACTAACTTCGCTAATCAGATTATGATGAGTTATGTATGAAGGGAGTTTTCAAGTGTGCGAGGGAAGATGATAAAAAGATTCAGGAGTGTCAAGCGCTCAAGCTTGGGGATGCCCCCGTGCACCCCCAAGAAATATTCAAGGAGACTCAAGCGTCTAAGCTTGGGGATGCCCCCGTGCATCCCCTTCTCCATCAACATTATCAGTTCGTCTTTCGTTCCACTATATTTTTATCACTTCATGTGTTATGTGCTATGCTTGGAGCGTCTTGCTTTTAGTTTTCTTTTTAGTTCTTCATAACGAGTCGGAACTCAGCTTTCTTTATGTGGGAGAGAAACACGCTCCACTTCTACCTAGAACATAACATAGAATTTTCATGTCTATCTTTGCTGTGTGTGTTCTTCGTCTTTTAAATAGCTACTATCATGCTCTGCTCTTAGTATTCATGCTTATCTTTTCAAAGAGCTTTTGTTTAGTTGGTTGCTTGAACTCTCTTTAATTATCATGCTCACCTTATTAAGAGAGTTTGCTTCCGTTGCATTGGTTGATATGTCTATGACAAAGATGCTACGTGCATAATGGTGCTTAGTAGTTCAGGTTTCTTATGGTTAGTCTCAAATAGCTGGGGGATTCCCAATGAGTTATTGGAGTACCAACTTGATTTGTTTGCCTATGATGTGGTATGGTTTAGTAATATATTCCTTCGAGAATTTATTTTGATTGACTTGGCGTATTCTCACGCATATTTAAGACTGTAAAGAAAGTCTGTCAAGCCTTGATGATCTTTTATTTCTGAGTAGCGATATAACTTCCATGCCTGATTCAATATTGCTTTGTCGCTCTGCATGATTATGACCGTCATTGCTCTCTTAGTTGGTCGCTCCCAGTCTTTTGCTAACCTCCACCTGTACTAAGCAGACTAACTTTGCAAGACATAGCTCATGGGAAAGTAGCTTAAAAACTATTGTGGTAAAGAATATGTTGCTTATGTATCTTATTTCTTATAAGTTGCTTGCTGAGCGGTAACCATGTTTCTGGGGACGCCATCAGCTGTCACACTTTTGTTGAATATCATGTGAGTTGCTATGCATGTTCGTCTTGTCTGAAGTAAGGGTGATTTGCCATGGGTTGAATGAGTATGCATATTGTTAGAGAAGAACATTGGGCCGCCAACCAAAGCCATGTATCATGGTGGAAGTTTTAGCTTGGACATTAATCCTCAATCTCTTATGAGAATATGCTTATGCATTAAAGAGGAGTCCATCATCTATTTTCTATGTTGTCCCGGTATGGATGTCCTCAAGTTGAGATCTATCAAAAACGAGAAATCAAATGCGATTTATCTCCTTGGACCTTTGTACAGGTGGCATAGAGGTACCCCTTTGTGACACTTGGTTGAAACATATGTAATTCAATGATAACCCATGGAAATCCGAGCTAATTAGGACAAGGTGCGAGCACTATTGGTATTCGATGCATGAGGCTTGCAACTTATAGGATGTCTTATGCATGACACATATGAAGTACTACTACCGTTGACAAAATTGCTTCTATGTTTTCAAAATAAAAAGCTCTAGCACATAACCATTCTTTTACTTTTATGTTGAGTCTCCACCTTCTTTCTTCAAGCACCAACTACTGAGAGCATGATTGTCATTCTAAGTGTAATGTGCATTGTTCCAAAGTAGCATTGTCTTTTGCATGATTGTGATATCGTTTATTCTGAAATCATTGTATCTAGTCATCACTTAAACCTTGAAGGTGCCCCTGCATTTATGTTTTGCTTCACTAAAGGGGGCAAGCTAGATATCACTTTATCATATTTGCACATCATGTTCATTGCAAATCTATTTGATGCTTCAATGTCATGTTGTAAAACTTTCAGTCCTTTGTGATTTTCTCATGAGGCAACTTAATTACTATAGAATCATTGTCTCAGTAAGCTTTTGTCATATGACAGTAAAAAGTCCTATATGGTTAATAGCATGTCACCACAGAAATTATTCTTGTTATCATTTACCTACTCGAGGACGAGCAGGAATTAAGCTTGGGGATGTTGATACGTCCAAAACGTATCTATAATTTCTGCTTGCTCCATGCCACTTTTGGGTGATATTGCTATGATATTCATACACTTCCATACACTTTTGATCATATTTGGACTAACCTACTAATCCAGTGCACCCCGGTGCCAGTTTATGTTTTCGGCTGTTTTTGTATTTCAGGTTTTCACGTTACGAGAACTGCCAGGAAAAATCCAGAAAAATTATATAAAAAATCAGCGTTCCAGAACCTACCTTGCGCCCGAAGGACAGCCGGGGGGGGGGCACCAGGGCTCCAGGCGCCCTGGCGGCGCCCCCCCGGGCCGCGCCGGGGGGGCGCCTGGGCCCCCCGAGCCCCGTCTGGTGCCCCCCTTCGGCATATATTTAGAGCGTCCTTCGAAACCCTCGAGACGAGAACTCTTTTTCGCGATCTCATCTCTGTTCCGCCGCCGCTGCCGCTTCCAAGATCAGGAGCACCAGGAGAACTCTTCCCGGCACCCTGCCGGAGGGGAGGATCACCATCGGGAGCCTCTCCACCACCATGGACGCCTCCCGGATGAGTTTTGAGTAGTCTCCCTTGGACCATGAGTCCATGAACAGTAGCTATGTGATGTTCTCCTCCCGTTCTTGTGCTTCACTAATTAGTCCTAGTGAGCTGCCCTACATGATCGAGTCACATATTTAATCCTTATGCTGTTGCTATGTTGAGTTTGCTGGGATCCGATGGATTATGAGATTATGTTCATATTGTTCTTGAGTAATATATTTGATCTACCTCTTTTATATTTATGTTCATAAGTAATTCTTGCATGTTCTCCGTTGTTATTTATTGCTTTGGCCAAGTAATACGTAGTGACTCCAAGAGGGAACGTTATGCTTGATTGTGGGTTCATGCCCCTCGATGACTAGTTTGAGTGACAGAAACATGAGTCTAGGGGATGTGCTGTTGCCACAAGGGGGAAAACAACGGTGCTTGTGCCCGCGGGTGCAAGGATTGTTTACTTTATGCAAAGTTCTTTTAATGCAGTTGTCTGTTGCATTTAGTTTACACTATGGGTGGGACTCGCAACTTAATACCAGCGAGATGTTCTGGATAGATATCTCAAGGTGGATGATTAGTAGTAGATATTGATGGATTTCGGTCTACTTACTTTGGCGTACCGCCCATGCTTTGAACCTCAACCTTTCTTGCAATGTAGTCAGCATTGGTTTGCGTTCGTGGTCCTGTCAATTGCCCAGCTGTAATTCGTTTACCTCACATAGCTGTTTTATCGTCTTTTGGGAGAGAGACTTCACTAGTGAACATCATGAGACTCCGGTCCATATTACCATCATTGATCACATCCGCTATTTACTTTTTGCTTTTACTTACTATTGCAAACATTATCTATCACTACTATCATTTGCGTTTAATCCTTTGTGAACTACAAGGCCGGAGGGATTGACAACCTCTCTGTACTCGTTGGGAGCAAAGTTATTTGTATCTGTGTGCAGGTCCACGTTGATTGCTAATATCTGGCGCCGTTAGCAGTTGACACCTACTTGTTGAACCTAGGAGTCTCTGGGGATTCGATCCTTGGCATCTTTGCTAAGGGAAAAACTTCCACAATACTGCATCTTACACCTTCCACTTGGGGTAACCAACGAGGGGTTAGAGGCCCATCACCCGGCCCTTTAACTGAAGGAGCTCTGCATCATGTTGCGCCTTGTCTGCTGGAGCTACCTCTGCCATGGCCCGGGCTGTGAACTCCTTGACTAAGGTGGATAGAACGTCAGCGGGTGAGAGGGCCTGGCCACTCCCCCCTACACCAGCTTCTGCTGTCGCCCCGATCACCGTGGACTGTGGCGCAGGTTGTGAACCGGCCATAAAGACAGCCACCCGGTTTGGCGGGTCAAAGGGGTCCGGAATACTGTTCCCGTCGGACTCACCCTCAGACCGGCCGTCCTGCAACTGATACAAAGACTCAGTCTCTCCGGATGAAGACTCATCGTCGGAGTAGATAACTGTTTCGCCACCGGATTCCGATCCGTCCTCGGTTTGGACCCCGTGGACTGCTCCAACGAAGACGTGCTTCATGGCGGGCTGAATCCGGGCCGATCTCGCACGCTGAGCCGGCTTGACGATGTCAGGGAAGATGTCCGGCCCAGGTCCCGGTTCGCCGATCTTGCCGATGAAGACGTGGATGCCACCGAAGGGAACCCGGTACCCGTATTCGATTGAATCGGCCTCCGGTCCCCAACCCGCATCGTCGATGTAGATCCGGCCGCGGCGACTCTTGGTCATCCGGCCGACCACGTAGCCCTTGAGCCCTTCTAAGCTGCCCTTCAAGAACTCGAAACCATCGTGCGGAGGCCCCAAGGTGGGCGCCAACTGTCGTGGAAATAACACGGCAGATGTTCGGTTTAACGAACTTGATGATGGAACCATTGCACGGGTTAGCTTGAAGGGGTTAAAAGCACGCAAAGGACACAGAGGGTTTATACTAGTTCGGCCCCTTCGATGAAGGTAAAAGCCTACGTCTAGTTTGGTTTGGTATTACTTGGGTGTCGATGAACAGGGAGCGGATTGCTTGCCTGTATCTCGACGGGTTGTTTCTTGCTTCTCCCTGAACCGTCGCCGGGTCGTCCCTTTATATAGAGGCGACGCCCGGTCCGGTTTACAGAGTCCCGAGGCCGTCTCATACTCGTGTCCGCCTCGGTCTCTGCTCTTTCTTCCTTATCTCTCAAGTTACATCATCGGGCGGTTTACAAACCATAACTCTATACATGGGCCTAAGATCTCCTGGGCCGTAGCCTCTACTAAATATTACAATCACACATATTTACTATAATCCGGTTTATACTAGCCGGTTCCTACCTGCTAGTAATATCCCTGACAAAACCCGTAGGTATTCATGATATCACAGAAGAACTCCGAGAAGGGCGGGCAGAGCCCGCAGTAGAAGAACAGAGCAAAAAAGGCATAGCCACCCGGGAACATCTCGCAGGCCACGGCGGGGAGTACCTTGGTGCGCGGATGCGCCTTTGTCTCCCTCAACCGGAAGAGTTAGAAGGTGTCTTTCAGCTCCTCCGCACTGAGCCTCGGCGGGAAGACCGCCATCTTCTTCCGCATTGCTACTAGCTTCAGCGCCTTGGCGGACTTCGCGGCCTTCGCCTTGTCGCACTTCGGGGCCATGGCAGGGACGGCGAGGGAAGTCGACGGCGCTGGAGGTGCTGGCGGCGGCGGAGGGGGGCGGAGTGCTGCTCTCTTTCGACCTTCGGGTAGGAGGGGAGCGGCGGGGGTTTCTGGAGGATGAAGAAGCAACGGGCGAATGGAAGGAACTGCCCCTGTTTCCCCTGCTTTTAAGGGGGGAGAGGGGGACGTTCTGCATTTTCCCATTAAAGAAACAGGCCACGATCTCTCCCACAACGCCGCAATCGACGCGTGCCGTTAGGGAGGGGCGCGGTGGATACGGAGTGGGATACGGCGCGCCGCGGGCCGCGCGTGCCCGTGCACTGTTTTGGGCCTGGCCTGATACGTCCAAAACGTATCTATAATTTCTGCTTGCTCCATGCCTCTTTTGGGTGATATTTCTATGATATTTATACACTTCCATACACTTTTGATCATATTTGGACTAACCTATTAACTTAGTGCACCCCAGTGCCAGTTTCTGTTTTCTGCTGTTTTTATATTTCAGGTTTTCCCATTACGAGAACTGCCAGAAAAATCCCGGAAAAATTATATAAAAAATCAGCGTTCCAGAAGCTTCCCAGCAGCCAAAGTACAGCCGGAGGGGGGCCACCAGGGCTCCAGGCGCCCTGGTGGCGCGCCCCCCTGGCCGCTCCGGGGGGGCGCCTGGGCCCCCCGGGCCTCCGCTGATGCCCTCCTTTGGCATATATTTATATCGTGTCCCGAAACCCTCGAGACGGGAACCCTTTTTCGCGATCTCATCTCTGTTCCGCCGCCGCCGCGCTTCCAAGATCGGGAGCGCCAGGAGAACTCTTCCCGGCACCCTGCCGGAGGGGAGGATCACCACCGGGAGCCTCTCCACCACCATGGACGCCTCCCGGATGAGTTGTGAGTAGTCTCCCTTGGACCATGGGTCCATGACCAGTAGCTATGTGATGTTCTCCTCCCGTTCTTGTGCTTCACTAATTAGTCCTCGTGAGCTGCCCTACATGATCGAGGCACATATGTAATCCTTATGCTGTTGCTATGTTGAGTTTGCTGGGATCCGATGGATTGTGAGATTATGTTCAGATTGTGTTTGAGTAATATATTTGATCTACCTCTTTTATATTTATGTTCGTAAGTAATTCTTGCATGTTCTCCGTTGTTATTTATTGCTTTGGCCAAGTAGTAGGTAGTGACTCCAAGAGGGAACGTTATGCTTGATTGTGGGTTCATGCCCCTCGATGACTAGCTTGAGTGACAGAAACATGAGTCTAGGGGATGTGCTGTTGCCACAAGGGGGAAAACAACGGTGCTTGTGCCCGCGGGTGCAAGGATTGTTTACTTTACGCAAAGTTCTTTTAATGCAGTTGTCTGTTGCTTTGAGTTTACACTATGAGTGGGATTCACAACTTAATACCAGCGAGATGTTCTGGATAGATATCTCAAGGTGGATGATTAGTAGTAGATGCAGATGGATTTCGGTCTACTTGCCTTGGCGTACCGCCCATGCTTTGAACCTCTACCTTTCTTGTAACATAGTTAGCATTGGTTTGCGCACATAATTCTGTCAATTGCCCAGCTGTAATTTGTTTACCTCACATAGCTGTTTTATCGTCTTTTGGGAGAGAGACATCACTAGTGAACATCATGGGACCCCGGTCCATATTACCATCATTGATCACATCCGCTCTTTACTTTCTGCTTTTATTTACTATTTGCAGCAAAACCTATCACTATTATCACTTGCGTTTGATCCTTTGTAAACGACAAGGCCGGAGGGATTGACAACCTCTCTGTACTCGTTGGGAGCAAAGTTATTTGTATCTGTGTGCAGGTCCACGTTGATTGCTAATATCTGGCGCCGTTAGCAGTTGACACCTTCTTGTTGAAACTGGGAGTCTCAGGGAAATCGATCCTTGGTATCTTTGCCAAGGGAAAACTTCCGCTACACTGCATCTCAAGCCTTCCACTTGGGGTAACCAACGAGGGGCGAGAAGCCATCAAGCAAAGTTTTCTGGCGCCGTTGCCGGGGACTCCACTCTTCAAGATAGGGGAGTTGCACGCTATCTTTTACCTTTGCTTTTAGTCTTGTTAGTTTACCTTTCAGTTTTTGCTTTAGTATCTTTTATCGAAAATCACAAAAATAGTTATCTTGCTTGCTTGCTACTATGGGTTCCACCGAGAACACCAAGTTGTGTGACTTCACTAGTCACAACAACGATGACTTTATTTGCACACCTATCACTACACCTGCCACTTCAGCACCTTCGTATGAAATTAAACCTGCTTTACTGAAGCTAGTTATGAAAGATCAATTCTCCGGTGCTGGAGATGCTGCTGCTTTACACTTAAACAATTTTGTTGAACTCTGTGATATGCAAAAGTACCGAGAAGTAGACGGTGATATTGTTAAGCTTAAGCTTTTTCCTTTCTCCTTGAGAGGAGGAGCTAAAATTTGGTTTCAGTCCTTGCCTAGAAATAGCATAGATTCATGGGACAAGCGCAAAGATGCTTTTATGGAAAATACTATCCACCTGCTAAAATTATCCAACTAAGAAGTAACAAAATGAATTTTAAACAATTGGATAATGAACACGTTGCCCAAGCTTGGGAACGTATGAAATCTTTTATCAAGAACTGCCCTACTCATGGTTTGACTACTTGGATGGTTATCCAAACTTTTTATGCAGGCTTGAACTTTACCTCGCAGAACTTGTTAGATTCGGCCGCGGGAGGAACCTTTATGTCAACTACACTTGGTGCTGCCACGAAGCTTCTCGATGAGATGATGACCAACTATTCCCAATGGCACACCGAACGCGCTCCAACAGGTAGGAAGGTAAACTCTGTCGAGGAGATTTCCTCCCTAAATGAAAGAGTTGACTTGATCATGTCTCTACTTTCGAAGCAATCTTCTGTTGATCCTCGTGATGTTCCTTTAAATTCTTTGATTGCTCAAGAACAAGTAGATGTGAACTTTATCTCTAGAAACAATTTTAACAACAATGCTTATAGGAGTAATTTTGGTAGCAATCCTAGACCGTTCCCCTCTAATTCTTATGGGAACAACAATGCTTATCCTATCATCAAGAACTCCACTACTGAACTAGAGATTATGCTTAAAGATTTCATCACTACTCAAAAATCCTTTAACAAGAGTGTAGAAGAAAAACTAAACAAACTAGATGATCTCTCTTCGAAGGTAGACAATTTAGCCAATGAGGTAGAATTGCTTAAAATTAGAACTTCTCCTCTTGAGGAGAGGAAGGTCACTCCTATGAATGCTATTCAAGTGCAAATTAATGAAAACATTAGGATGATGGCTAAACTTAAAGAGAGATGGGCTAGAGAAAGGGAGGAAGAAGATAGAATTAAGAGCCTTCCTACCCACCACACTGTTGCTACTATCCAAGTTGTTGAGGATATCCAAACTCTTAGCACCCAATGCACTCCTGGTCCCATTGGACTTATTAATGGTGATGCTATGACTATAGAAACTACCAAACAAGTGAACCTAAAGGACACCAGTACCACCTTACTTGATAGTAGTGACCTTGATTTTGATAATTGCACTCTTACCGAAGTTATTGATTTCCTTCACAAGATGTCTAGAGATCCCCGCACTAGCACGCTTAACCTTGCCTTCACAGAGCATATCACTAATGCTCTCATCAAAGCTAGGGAGGAGAAACTTAGAGTAGAAGCCTCCATACCTAGAAAGCTAGAAGATGGTTGGGATCCTATGATTTAAATTAAATTGAATAACTTCTCTTGCTATGCTTTATGTGATGCTGTAGCTAGTACCTCCATTATGCCCAAAAGAATATATGATATGCTTAAATTGAAACCTTTTGATTCTTGTTCTTTTGGTGTTCGACTCGTTGATTCTTCCATAAAGAAACCTTTGGGGAGGATCGACGATGTTCTTATCATTGTCAATGACAACTACGTTCCCGTTGATTTTACTATTATGGATATTGAATGTGAACCTTCGTGTCCAATTATTTTGGGACGTCCTTTTCTACGCACCGTTGGTGCTATCATTGACATGAAAGAGGGGAATATAAAATTCCAGTTTCCTCTCAAGAAAGGGATGGAACACTTCCCTCGAAAGAAGATTAAGTTACCTTTTGAGTCCGTTATACGGCTAGCTATTCTTTTACTCTTGATAAAACTTGATCTCTTTGCATTATGCCTAGCTTAAAGGCATAAAAGAAAGCGCTTTTGGGAGGCAGCCCACATGAATAAAATTTTATTTTGCTTTTGTTGTGTCTTGATGTTGTTACTACAGTAGCATCATCATTGTATCTTTGCTTTTCAACTTTGTGCCAAGTGTAGCCTCCGATTGCAAGAAAGTTCAAAAGTTGTGACGTGCTGTCCAGGAAACAGATTCTGTCCTTGGATAGAAAAATTCGTATAAAATCACCAGTTCATCTTTTTGGTCTGAATTTTTTCGACAGCGTGCTCTATACAATTGTCTTTCGTGCGTCTGTTTTGAGTTTTTTGATTAGAGTGGCAGAAGTGCCCCGAAAAAATCATTTACTACCTGCTGTTCTGTTTTTCACAGATTATGTCCTGTTTTGCCTTTCCTTCATTTTGCAAACCTAGAGCTTGCTTTTTCTTTGCAAAAACATTTTGGAAATCTTGAGAAACAGTAGACCTTCAAGAATATCCTTATTTCTAGCAAGGAACAATTATTTTATTATGGGTACTAACCTCGCTAATCAGATTATGATGAGTTATGTATGAAGGGAGTTTTCAAGTGTGCGAGGGAAGATGATAAAAAGATTCAGGAGTGTCAAACGCTCAAGCTGGATGCCCCCATGCACCCCCAAGAAATATTCAAGGAGACTCAAGCGTCTAAGCTTGGGGATGCCCCCGTGCATCCCCCTCTCCATCAACATTATCAGTTCGTCTTTCGTTCCACTATATTTTTATCACTTCATGTGTTATGTGCTATGCTTGGAGCGTCTTGCTTTTAGTTTTCCTTTTTAGTTTTCTTTAGCTTTTCATAACGAGTCGGAACTCAGCTTTCTTTATGTGGGAGAGAAACACGCTCCACTTCTACCTAGAACATAACATAGAATTTTCATGTCTATCTTGCTGTGTGTGTTCTTTGTCTTTCAATAGCTACTATCATGCTTAGCTTTTAGTTTTCATGCTTATCTTTTTAAAGAGCTTTTGTTTAGTTGGTTGCTTGAACTCTCTTTAGTTATTATGCTCATCTTATTAAGAGAGTTTGCTTCTGTTGCATTGGTTGATATGTCTATGATAAAAAATGCTACGTGCATAATGGTGCTTAGTAGTTCATGTTTTCTTATGGTAAGTCTCAAATAGCTGGGGGGTTCCCAATGTGTTATTGGAGTACCAACATGATTTGTTTGCCTATGATGTGGTATGGTTTAGTAATATCTTCCTTCAAGAATTTACTTTGATTGACTTGGCGTATGCTCACGCATATTTAAGACTGTAAAGAGAGTCTGTCAAGCCTTGATGATCTTTTGTTTCTGAGTAGCGATATAACTACCATGCCTGATTCAATGTTGCTTTGTCGCTCTGCATGATTATGACTGTCATTGCTCTCTTAGTTGGTCGCTCCCAGTCTTTTGCTAACCTTCGCCTGTACTAAGCGGACTGACTGCTTGTGCATCCAAATTCTTTTAAACCAGTTATGCCATATGAGTCCACCATACCTTCCTACATGGTATTTACCTGCCATTCCTAACGAAGACTTGCATGTACCATCTCGAAATTATTCAAAAAAAAATTGCATTCCTATTTTGTGCCTCTGTTTTAAGTCCATGAGGAAGTAGTAGTTAATTCATGATCTTTTTAAGTTGGACAAGCTTCACCCCGGGATTGCATGTATAATGTGCAAATCCATAATACGAGAAGGAACTGGCATTGAGTGCGCCCGGCTCAAAATTAATATAACAAACAAACCCTCCTTCACGCTTTGTTCATGAGAAATCAGAAAACTTTGGCAGTGATAAACAAAGGAGATTAAGAGGATGTGATCGTCCTCATTCGGGAGCCGTTCCTCGAAACTTGTCCATCTCAAGAAGTGATTGAGTTATCTGCTAGCATTCGTTGACGAAACATGCATGATCTAAGAAAAAAAATTATTATTACCTCTGTTTTTAAAACCAAGAGCTCTGGTACATGCTTTGTCTTTGTTTCCGACTACGGGTTTTCAACCTTGCCAACAAAAGCCACGGTTCGAGAGTCTCCACCTTCTTTTAAAGCACCAACTACTGAGAGCATTATTGTCATTCTGAGTGTAATGTGCATTGTCCCAAAGTAGCATTGTCTTTTGCATGATTGTGATATCGTTTATTTTGAAATCATTGTATCTAGTCATCACTTAAACCTTGGAGGTGCCCCTGCATTTATGTTTTGCTTCACTAAAGGGGGCAAGCGAGATATCATTTTATCATATTTGCACACCATGCTCATTACAAATCTATTTAATGTTTCAATACCATATTGTAAAACTTTCAGTTCTTTCTGATTTTCTCATGAGGCAACTAAATTACTACAGATTCATTGTCTCAGTAAGCTTTTGTCATATGACTATGAAAAAAAGTCCTATATGGTTAATAGCATGTCACCACAGAAATTATTCTTGTTATCATTTACCTACTCGAGGACGAGCAGGAATTAAGCTTGGGGATGTTGATACGTCCAAAACGTATCTATAATTTCTGCTTGCTCCATGTCTCTTTTGGGTGATATTGCTATGATATTTATACACTTCCATACACTTTTGATCATATTTGGACTAACCTATTAACTTAGTGCACCCCAGTGCCAGTTTCTGTTTGAGAGAATTCCTTATTTAACACCGTGCCTAAATTTTATGCCCTATTTGACATCGACAAATAATTTCTTTCCTATCTAACGACGAGTTTAAATTTTATGCCTTTTATAACACTTTTGTTCATTTTAAGCCAAAATGACACGTGAAAAGACTGTTTTGCCCTCATGTGGTATGTTTGTGTGCGCGCACGTGTGTGCCACTGTGTGCGCGCTTGTGTGTGTGTGTACACGCATGTGTACTGTTGTGTGTGTGTTTCCTACTACATGTGTACGAGCGTGCGCGCGCGTGTGTGTTGTTGCTTGCATGTGTGTTGCATGCGGCTGTGCTGCTGTGTGTGCTGCTGGGTGTGCGCTTCTGCGTGTGTGTGTTGTATGCATGTGTGCTGCTGCCTGTGAGTGTGTTGTGTGTGTGCTGCTGCTGCATGTGAGTGTGCTGCGTGTGTGTGTGCGCGTGTGCGTGTGTGTTGCTGCGTGTGTATATGTTCCTGTGTGTGTGCTATTGCCCTCGCACTGATGCTGCATGTGTGTGCTACG